>JACAZH010000026.1:0-1200000 GCA_014462675.1 Mycena sanguinolenta | reverse complement strand
TAAAACTTGTCTGCAGCGCACTGTCCCGCTCACTTCATCATTCCTGAATTCAAATTCCACCTACACAGTCTTTTCATTGCTTCTTGTCGTATTGGGCATGGATTCTGGGAGCACCCAATCCATCCAATCACTGCGCTGGTCATTCGACTCATGGACACTGCCATTGGTCGCAAGCTCAATTTACTCTCACATATTTTGTCGTCCTTTCCTTCGTTCAATGTCTGATGTGAGAAAGGAGTGGGGTCCTATGGAGCGGGAGTGGCGTGTCGTGAAGCTCGGGGACGTGTGCAATGGCGATCGCAGGGCGGCGGAGAAGCTGGGTGGAATTTTACGTGAACATCGCAGTGCAGCACATCGAGTCTGAGTCGGTGGCAGCTTCGCCGTATGTGGATGGATTTTGTAGGCAGGCAAGCGCCTCTGCGCGGCGATCATGTCAACGCTCAGGAATTCGTGTTGGCAGGAAGGGCACGGGAGGGCGGGTGAGGCGGGATACAGGGTCCTGAGTAGTGGACGGTGAAATCCATTGTGCCATGTTACGGCAGAGTACATCCACTAAGGTATGACACTTGGGGTGTATTGAATGCACATTTCGACCGATCAGCCCGTATTGAAGCGCGGGCCTGCACTATTCGACGTGAATCTGAGTGAAGGAAAAGCAATGCGAGTCGGAGCGCGATGAGACCGCCTGCGGGGCAATGGACTTTCAAACGATACCGGACGACTCGAGGACACGCGGCTGGAACATCAGAAGTCTTCGAGATGGTGGCTCCTCGAACAGCTCAGTTGGATTCAGGAAAAATTCGGTGTGCATTGTTCATGGCCGGATAAAAGACCGAGTGGTCTACGGGGGACAATGAGTTCACAATGGGAGCGAGAAGAAAGTGAGTTAACACACCTTGGGCCCTATGACGACCAGCTCCAACGTCTACGGACTCGCATTCGTCCGACTTCGCGCCAAACGAGACTCGGTGATGACGCGATCGAAAAAGGCAGTCGGCGGGCTGTGAGGTTTATGGATGCCACAGAGCATCTGGGAAACCCCACATGTCTATGTGGTACTACCGAGAGTCCCGTAGATCAGTAGACCCATAGGCATGTACCCTCTATGATAGAGCTTGTAGATCATAGAGTGGTAGAGCCATAGAGCAAGATCGAGCCATGTAGACTGCGTGCTTCTACCATAGAGCTACCCTAGCAACGGTTTCTCACTCGCTTCTCTTCGTTGCATGGTCGAGATCGTGGATAATATCAGGCGCCGGTGATGAACAAAGGATAGCGAAAAATGGGAAATATATTGGTTCGAGAACAAGTACAAGATAGCTACTATACGAATAAACGTACTAGGACAAGATCGTGCCAGCAGTTCCAGTGGAGTTGATAAGACTTGAGCATGAGAAAGGCCTTCAACGTCGAGAACGAGTATACAATGAGCCAAGTTACGGTAAGGGCTGTGCTTGACGATGAGCGAATCCCAGTCCAGCAGCGCGCACTTGGAATCTTGGGAGGAATTTGATGGGCTTGACGAGCTTGAACGACCTTGAATACGCTTGAGAAAGTTGACGAGCTCTTGAGTATTGGTGGTCAGGAGGGAGAGAAGAGATCGAAAGAGGCCCGAGGGGGAAGATGGGAGTCGAGAGGAAAGAAGTCTCGGCTCTCGTGTGAACGCGCAGGTTATTTATGAAGTCGGGCATCGATAGCCGTGCCGCGTGCAAGGCCGTGCCTGGTAACACACGTGTTGCCGAGCCTCCATGTCGTGCGATCAAGCGGCGGCAAACGACGGTAGATGCCAGACTCGATAGTAGTGCCGCCGGCTCTATGGTGCTCTATGGAAGGACCTCGGCCTATCGGCTGCTACATCGGCATCGGCGATCTACGTCGCGGCCTGGCATCTATGTAACCAGAAGGCATTTCCAGATGAGAATAACTATGAGTGCGTGGGTCTTGAAGGTAGATGATGATTTGAAGCGTTGTGTGAGTAGCAAACACATCGGGATTACCGGCATTTCCCCCCACATTAAATTGACTCCAATATTTAAAGTTTCAAATTGAGTATCAATTGTCAGGAAATTGGACAAGAAATTACAAGTATATGTTGTAAAAATGCCTCGGGCTTACTATATATGGGAAGCCCGAAGCATTTCGGCGCAGAGAAAATGCAAAATATCTGGTCAGTTGATACTTAATTCGAAATTTCAATTATTGGAGTTAATTTAATGTGGGGGGAAATGCCGGTAATCCCGATGTGAAAAGAGGCAGGTGAGGTGATGATCAACGCGTCGGCTGATGTTCCGATCACCGAAAGGAAGGCGGGAAAGCGGGCCGGTGCGCCGCTTCGTCTCTTGATTTCTTCCCGATGTTTGCTTGGTGTCGACACTCGACGCGGTGGATTTACGCGCTGCAAATGTCGATGCGACGCGTCTCGACAACAATGGAATCTCTGGGTATTCACGCAGCACGTTAGGCGCGCCAGTGGACTACAGTAAAATCGAATCGTTTGCGAATCGTCTCTTCGGATTCGGTTGTTCGGGACTGTCTCCTCCAGCTCCCTCAAAATTACCACGGACGTTATTCTTAATGGCTTTCGATACGGCTTCTTCTCGCCGTGTCTGTCTCTAAGTTTTTGAGAATTTGCAGGTCCAGGTGTAAGGGCAGTGCAGATACCGGGCTGACGGCTTGTTCTCGTAGATTGGAATTCTTAAGTTCCATCCGTGACAATCGATCTGAAATTCAAATACTCATGCACGCGCATCTTTGGACGCGTTATTTAACCACCGCTGAAGCAGCCGCTCGAGACAACCTATCTGAGCACGCACTTGGACTCCTTTATTGTGAATGCCAGGTCTCACTATCCGACCTGAACAAAGCATGTCTGTCTCATCCTTTCCCTTATCTTCTCTCCTTCCCGCTAGCTCTCCCAGAGCCCACTTCCTCTTGTACCTTATATTTCTCTTACCTACTTTTGTGTTGCTTGCGACAGACATACTCTACACCGACTCAAGCCTCCCAGGCCCCGGCACATCCATCTAATCTCGCATCCTAGTGCTCACCTGCGCTTTATATCGTGCACGCGTACGTTTTCTGGGCTCGTGGTCCTCTGTACTTCGACCTCGCGGTGTATGCGCTTGTATCTCCCTCTGCTGCTTTGTGGCGTGCGACGCCGGATGGGAAACCAGCCAATTTGGACGCGGTCGAGCGTCAATCCCGAGAGGTGTGAGTACAGTGGGGCGAAGAGCGGGTACACATTTGGCGGGATGAAACGTGCAGCATGACCAGGGTGTCATCGACTGCCCGTAAATTGTGCTTGTGGTTTGGGTGTATCTATGCGTCTCAGTCTCGTGTTTAACCTTTATTCTTACACGGGCGATTAGAACTTGCAACACACCGCGCGACCTACCCCGGCAAGCACATCGCCCTCCTTGCATTCTATGCACCTGCTGCCAGCGTCTTCAGCGCGATGATTAGTGAGAGTATGTACTTCTCGTTTCTTCCCTTCCTTTCATTCTCTTCGTTTCCTGCATTCCTTCCCTTTCTAGAGTGCGTGCTTCCCCTTCCCTTCTCGCTTATTTCCTTCGGTTCATTTTTCCCTTGCCTTCCTTTCATCATTCCGTTCCCACTTCCCTTGTTTTTCGTTTCCCTTAGTGTTCTCCGTACCTTTGCCTCCCCTTCCTTGGGCAAGCAGTTAATCTATTCACACGCCTTTAGTTCTGCAAGCCTCGATTGCGCCTGTGTTGACGTTATCCTCTGCGAATGGCTCCCTCTCGTGAGCGCGCCGTCTTCTGCGAACGACACATCCTCTCCGGCTTTCTGCACCGATACGTCCGCGCCAAACTTGGCACAGAGGGCAAATTACCTTGAAATTACCAGCACAAACACGGTGTAAGCGACGAGTAGATGTGGGTAAGGTAAAGCTTTTGCTCGTTCAGTGAAACCATTCATTGCACTCAATATACCAAGGCTATAGCTCGAAAATCACTTCGCAGTCCCACGCATGGGTACATTTCAGCGACCCAATACTAGGAGCGTGACAGTCGGAAAAAGATGCGCTCTACGTATCATGCAGCACATGAATACAGGAGGAATAATATGGATCCGCGGCCGCGCCGGGTGCTCGCTTCGCAGTCCGAGAAGTCACGCAAGTCACGCGGTGGCATGAAAAAAACCGGCTGAAAATCGAAGCACATCTGTTTGGAGTCCGTTTGAGTTTCCATCTGGGAATACTATTCCTTTATACTTGGAAAGTTCACAGTTAAATTTCTGGAATAGTAGAGCAAGAAATGACCGAGTTCTGGGCGTTTCGCTGTCCCACTCGTCGCCATCAATCTTGACGAATTTGTTCTTGTTTACTGCCCCTTTTCACCCCCTCCCTCGCACGTGACTGAAGAATTGCTCGCTGCGCTCGCAATCAGCTTACAGATGCTACATACATTACTATATTATAGATATCATTTTGCGATTCCAGCCACATAGTGCAGAGATAAATGATGCAGATAACATATTTGCGATACGACGGTTCGGTGGGTCGGTCACAGAGAAACGAAGTCAAAAGCCGTGGACGTCTGGCTGGATTGTGGTCTATTCACAGTCCCGATCCGCCTAATTTTTCTGTGGAGGTTTAAGGGCCAGGATAGCCTCGACCAGAAGGTCACATGGTTTTCGTCTTGGATAAGATTGCTCGGATCCTTCGTGCGCTGCTGGAACGCTGTGATTATCCACATCGTGACAACAGTCAAGGGCAGCGCCAGAGCAAAATATAGTCTCAACGTGCCGTGGGTATTATCAGCAAGGATATCGATGTTCATCCCGAAGATTCCCTGTGGGCGGATGAGTTTTTTTAAGGATGACATGTGTAAGTGCTAGGTGGCATCTTACAGCCTGTAGGGATTAGGGTTCTGCGATATCTAGGGGATGGCAACTCACAGCAAGGGAGGCAGGTAGAAACACCATTGTCAAGTACGAAATTTGCTTCATGGCTGCGATTGTTCGTGAACATTTACATAGCAACTTATGTCAAAATGATATTGCACACCTGCGCTGTCTCTGACAGCAGCTTCCGTCAATTTCTGCATCGTCCTACTGTCCTTTAGGTTAACGCTGCTAAATGCCTGGGCAAACTCAATTCCTGTAGACATGCAAACCATCCAAGGGGTAACCACCGGCAAATGCCGAGACACAGCCTCAGAGGGAGGGAGGGTCCAATGTGTCTTATTTCAGTTTTCGGACTTGGGTGTAGATGGCTCTGAAAATGCTTTTGCAAGGTTCAGGAAAAAATCAGGTATAGGTTGGTGGCCAGACAGCCAAAGAAGCTGGGAGTGATGCATATCCGGCCTAAACAGAGTGAACTCACTGCGATCAGTCTTGATATGGATGGACTTAGACCAAAAAAACCCGTGGAAAAATGGACTGTTTGCCGAGAAAATTGCCCGATTTGGGTGTGGCGGTGCTCGGCTAAGAGGGAGGGAGGGTCCGAGAGGCTGTTAAGTCAGTTTTCCGACCTTGTGTTGGAAATTTTAAGAGTGGTTACCCCTTGAAACCATCTAGACGTACCAGGTCCATCACATTCTTCAGCCGTTTCTCTTGCATCTTCTGATTTTGCTCGAGTCGTTCTATTTCATCAAGAAGGTTCTGCGACTCGCTCCGCATCCGGTCCTTCACATCGGGGATTGTCTCCATATCGGATGCGTACTCCAGCATGGGATTTGGCGTCTGCGCACAAAACATGACGGATCGACGAAAGTCCTCGAGAAGGGACGCGTAGTGCAAGAGATGCGCGCGCACAACATGCAGCTGTTGGGTTAGCGTCATGTCTGTCGTCAGGATTACACGACCTTCCTGTTCTCCGAATTAGGACTGCTCCGTGCTACGAAGAAAAGGCAGGACGCACCAGCCAGCAAATGTGTGAGTATAGTGCATCTAGAGCTTCATCAAAGGCATAGAGAGGATACCAAAGGAGAGCAAGCAGGACGAAGGTTGGGTCGGACGAGATCGTCGACGAAAAGATTTTCTTCCAGTAGACAGATTTCCTGGCAGCGAGCAAACGCATCTGAAGAGTATGTGCCGTTGTTGTCCGATGCATGTGCGGTGGATGGTAGCTGATGATGGTGCTCAGGCCAGGCGATCGCACCATGTGAATGGCTAGGATATCCGGAAGTAGAATCTGGTTAGCTGTGCGGAGAATAAATTAGTTAGTATATGGGCAGGAGGATGGTAAGCAGCTTACTGGAACTGAGACGCAGGGGTGCATGCGTATCAATAACTTGTTCGGCCGAATTGAGAGTTGGGAGAGTCGGGGAATAGCTTGATGTAGGGCTGGGAGGCGTAGTTGTCGGATTTTGCATGCAACGAATGAATGTTAGAGTAAGCGTGATATCTATACGAGTTATCAGTGATATTGGTAATCAAGCGAGATGTATCATAGGAGCTCACGGTCGCCCTGCCCCGCCACTTCTTGGTATCGTGCCGGTATCCAGTTGAAGGATGAAGAGAAGAAGAATGGCTCGACATCGAATCTGGGGACTCAACTAAGCGGTGCTCAAAAGCAACAGGGTTCACAATACTGACTTTGTCCCCAACATCTGCAGCACCGGTCCGGACAAACTATCCACAAAGAGCGCCCGAACTCGAACATCGGATGATACTTCCTCGTGCAATTTCTCCCAATAATCGTCAGGATCATCTGGCTCGACGACATGGTCTTTTTCCAAGGTGAATTCCCTAGTTTCCCGGAGATAGACTCGGTGAATGGTACAGCGTTGGCGATCATGTTCCACAATTTTCGTTATGCCACTTTTTCGCTGTTGGGCGGGCGTCCAGTTTGGATAAAGTGATTGCGGGTACTTGCACAAACGATTAAGCGCATAGTCAATGGACAAAATGGAGAGCGAAACCATACTTTTGACCAATGTTCTTGCTGTTCTCTGGTCGGTTCTTGCGGGTTATCGAGAAATTCCAAGTCTATCTGCTCTCGAGTCAGGTAATTTCTGAAATGAAAGCGCTTGGCCTTACCTCGCTGTCCAAATCAAGAAATGGCCATGGTCCAAAGGGTGCCCCGTGTCTATGGCTGGGCTGAGGGATGCGTGGAGGCATCGTTTGGGCATTTGCGGTCATATACAGCTCAGCGGGAAAAGTCATGGTGCGCAGCTCAAATGTGGCAGCTTTGGCAGGTTAAATGGTGTCCAGGCGGGAAGGAGATCAAGTAAAAAATAATCCTCTCCACTCGGTGTCAAGATGATACATGAGCTGTGGCACTAGACTGGCGCTGGGGTGGAGCAAAATTGGATACCGTAAACGAGTGACGCTCAGACGATACATGAGTTGTATGCTTATTGGCGTTGTATTGGGATTGGAGCAAAACTGGATACCGTAAACGACACCACAGTGGAGATAAAAGAATTTGGAGTAGCTGGGAAATCCGGAAATCTCGGGAGACTATGTCCTGCGATTTAAACATGAGCAAAAGCTTGTCTTTGACTTCAACCTCAATTTATCTTCCAATGTATGGAATCTTGAGGTCCAATCTGTTCAGAACCTTTCCTGAGATGCTACACGCCGGAACCCGTACTCCAGAATCCAGATCTCTTAGTATTTGGTGCCAACGCAAGGGTGTGCAACGTTATGGACATGTACGATCTCTGTTGGAGCTACCTGGTCCCGTTTGAGCCCAATGTTGTTGCCCGTGCACCACCGCGCCGCCTTCATCTCGGCCTCGAGCGCGGCAGACCGTACGCGCGATGGGATCGTGTTCGAAGCGAGCTTCGTAGTGGGTGCTGGTACGAATCGGAATCCGCACGCGGTGAATAATGCAGAGATGTCGGTAGGTCCCGAGGGAGACTAAGCCGCCCATGCGTTTCGTACTCCGGTCCAGCGTCGGGTCCAGCGCATCACCTGGAATCGGAAACGGTCAGTCAAGGGTGAGGAACGAAAGTAAAAGCAGTGGCAAAAACGGTAGGTCGGTAGGTATATAAGAAATACAGAACGTCAAAGGCGAAGAAGAGATTATGACGGCTATATGGAGGAAAGGAAGCGGATGTAGGAAGAACGAAACCAACGACAAAAGCCCGCTGAAGAGAAGATGCAAGCGAAAAAACACCACTCACCAGCGAAGTACTGCCTTTGAGCATCGTTTGGATACCCCCCAGCCGTCGCTCGAGGTCATTGGCAGGGGAATGGCAAAGCACGCGTCTCGTTCTGCAAATCCAATTATCAGGACTCGAAGCCTCCTTCCAAGAAAGAACGGAACACACGGTATCGCGGTACGTGGTGTCGTGGTATCGGCTCAGAATCCCATCCCAGAACCCTACCCCCTCCCTTGAGCGTATGTATCGCTCTGGGTGGAGGCGTGGTCGAGGCTGAAGCCATATGCTTCATGAAACAGACGTGCAGCGTTGTCGAAGATTTCTTGGGATTGGACTTCGTTCCAGAGACCGAGACAGTTGCACTGAGCACCGCCGTCGCTCGGAAGGGGTGGCGGGTGCGGCGAAGGGCATTGAGGTAGTGCGCTGCTACACGCTACGGCGGAGAGCGGTATGTGGTGTCCTGGGAGTGACGCAGACGGAGATGCCCCACCGCAGGCGTCTCGAACGTCGATGACGAGCCACGGAACTGGCGCGGTCTTGTGCGAGGTGAAGAGCTGCTCGTGCGCGGCGGTCGAAGGGATATAGAGAGCGGAGTAGTGGTGACGTTGATGGGCGAAAACCGAAGAGGAGTAAGTGATAGAGAGCAGGGCGCCTGAGACACGAAAAAAACGAAGCGCAGCCACGCCGAAGCGACGACGCGTACGCTGCTTGGTCCAAACCAAGACGTGGAGCTGAGGTGCAAAGGCTCATCCGGCAAGATGCGTCGGGTAGCTGGTTTCAGACCCGGCGGCGAGCTTGCGGCGTCGCTGGGAGCCGTCACTGAGAGCCGCAATCGACTGGATAACATCAAAGTATGGCCTTCACAGGTATGCGACGCGTAATCCAGGGAAGACAATGGATTCGCAAATCGAAATGGGAAGAATTCGGAGGGAGGGAACGCACCTGCTATCTCCAACGACCGGCTTGCGTCTACATGCACTATTCGTCGGCCACGAAATCAAAGAGTGCGCATTTTGAAGCTTGAGGACCGGTGGTCGTGGGTTCGTGGAGTCCGTGGATGAGTCAAAAGACGAATGTGTAAGCGACGAGCAAGTGGCAAGTATTTGAGGAAAGTTTTATCATGCTGTCGTCAGTCTTGCGAGTGTGAATAATCGACGGCGGGTGGCTTGAGCGGAAGGGCCACCATCTTGGAGCGGGCACCAAGAGCTGTTCGGAACTTGGAGTGTGATCGAACCCGAGGGAGCCAGCGTCGATGACGAAGCACCGAAGTCGTCGCTGACGATGAAAAAGAACGCAAGCCGTGTTGATCAACGCGTCGGCTGCTGTTCCGGATATCGCCGAAGTCAAAGCGGGAAAGCGGACCGGTGAGCCGCCACTTGTCTTTCGCGTTCTTCTTGTTTCTTTCTCGAACCGATGGTGTCGGCGCGGCCGATTTACGCGTTCCAAACATCGACGTGCTGCTCCGGACGATTGGGTTTGCGTACTGAACAAATTGCGTTTTTGGAAACCTCGTTTGCACCCCACGACACTGGCTTGACCCTGTGTTCGATGTATCCTCGTTGTGGGAGTTTTTTGAGATCTGTTTTGTGCAAGAGAGGGAAGATATATAATCGCCTCGGGGGTTGGCGGTTTGTTCTCATGAATTGCAACTCGTACGTCCCGCCCAAATCCAATTTTCTGAAATTCACATATTCACCCGCGTCATTAATACTTAATCGGCATCGAAACAGCCCCTCGCTAAGCACAATTCTTCTGAGACACTTTTTTTCTCGTGGAGGCTTGCTTATCCTACCGCTCGTTGTCCTCCCTGGCCATGAGCATAAAGCATGTAGGTGCGCCCTCCTTCTCCCATTGTCTCCCTTCCACATCGTTACTTAATCTCGCTCTTGCCCTTGCACACGCCCCGCTTGTGCGCGCCTTCCCCGAGCACCCCAACGTTTATTTCGATTACCACACGCTGGGCTGAGATCGCATTTACCGCGGCCGCCGGACGTGGAATGCCACGCCGGACTATATAGAAGCCGGCGAACGTGGGCGCGGAGTCGTGTGTCAATCCCAGTGAACCTCACTGAATGTTTGTAGACATCAAATGTAATCAAGGCGGCTGCGTTGCAATTTATTCGATGTTTTTGGTCGTGCAGATGCAGATGTCTTGCTATTCTTGTCATGCTAATGACCTGCACGTGACATCTTATCTAGGCGCCTGGGACATGACAAGATAATGTGGACTAGCGCCAGACAGATGAGATAATAGCGGAGGTTTATTCGTGTTGATATTCAAGAAACCCTTCGGTCCAGGACACGAGGTCGAGGTGTGGGAATATAGAAGGCAACAGGGGGCTTTACGCACGGTGGCTCTATCCTCATGAGTTCGAGGAGGTAACGCCAGACTATTGGATATTAAGAAGCATGTTCAACACATGTCTTCATGACGGTTAGAAGGATATATTTAATAATGATCAATAATGATCAGAGAAGCATGCTTAATGCATGACTTATTTAATATGGTTTGACGTATTGATCGAAGGCTGATCGGAACATGTGTTACGTTGACGGAACGCTCATGTAGTACATATGGTCTTCTTGCGATCCTCATGTATTATCCTATTTAGGGATATGGGCTTTGCTACTTCACACGGTTTATTGTATAGTATAAGTAGAGTAGTTATTCGTTGTAGTAGCCTAGCCTTGAATTCTCATTCATACACTAGTTCTAGTATCACACCACCCAATCCTCGAGCCCTCGCTGCTCTTGGACGTGAGAAAGAGCTTAGGACATGACATAATTCAAGGCTGACCCTTCATACCCTCGTACCGCCCCCGCTACTGGAGCCCTAACCGCTACTTGGTCTCTTCGTATCGATTCCCCCCTCTTCACCCTGCCTGAGGGTGGCTTAGGCCCTCGGGTGGGATCCGACTCCCAATGCGGTCCCGACGTTAGGTTACGTATCGGGCGGAAGACCTATGCGCCATCGTGCGCGGACGATACTCCCTTTCCTTGCCCCCAAGCAACTTACGGAGCGCCCGACGCTCTCCCTCACTATACCAGACAGGCGCCAGGCCACGGGAAACGTTGAGTCCGTCCCAAGCCTTATGGTAGCCGTAAGGGGTACCCGTTCAATCCTCGGAGAGGACGGTCCCGCCATCACCGGGTGTGTCGTAGAAGACCTGGGTGGTTCTGGTCGCAATAGGGGAGAGATGCTCACGGAGGCATGTGACCTCCAGAAGAATACAGTGGTCGACGCTGCCACTATAAATAATACGCGGACGCGATTGGCAGATGGAGGATGCCTGCGCAATCGAAGCGATATGAGATATCTCACATCAGGAGTGGATGGTGAGAAGACTTGGGAAGGAACTGATGGCCGAACAGAGTTCTCGGCATCAGGAGTTTATATGGAAGGCCGATGGGAAATTCTGGCACCGTGCTGAGGGTGGATTGTTCTAGCCACCATAAAGATTAGATGAAAATAACCCAAGCGGTTGAGGAAGGAACTACTCGTAAATCCGGTACCTCGGGAGGTGTCCTCATTAAAGGCAACGGAACTGGAAGTGGACAAGAAATGGGGCTGGACCTGTTGAGTTCATGGAAAGGGACATAAGCTTGAGGGGAGGGTGGATTGCGCTAGCCACGTAAAAGATTAGTGGGAAAGCCGAGTGAACGGCGGACGGAAGGTAATCGGCATAAGGCCTGACCTCGTGGAATATACGAGAGGCAGTCGAGCTGGAAGTCGTAAGGCCGGAGATTCGCAAAGCAGTAGAATGACGTTACAGGGCGCGTCAGTAAATAAGTCCGGTGCCCTCAAACCCACCAAGTTTCCAAAACGAGACCAGTACCTGATAGAGGAAGGAAGCCGTAAAAGTCACATGGGAACCCTCTTACCGACACCTAGTCACCGGAACCCGGAAAGGCATAATAAAGCCGAATTCAGAAGACACGTGCTGGAGACGTACAGAACAACGACCAACCCAACAAGGCCCTGACTGCATCAGTGAACAATGATGTCATGCAGAGTGAACGCACAGGAAATGTGTGTTTTTTGTACCCCCGACCCCACCTTCCCTTATTGACTGAGCGGCCAGTTTAATGTTACATGCGGCGAGCAAGGAAGATGTCTTCCTACCCTTATCCGAAATGATGTAAAACTATTGTACCTCCCCCGACGTAGCAGGATCGTCAGTAAAGAATGCCTTGCACCAACCTTTTTGGACCGTATCTGGAACAGATGTAATGTGGAGTTAGTCACGGACAGGAAATCCGTGTAACCACCAATTTATGACGTAGTTGGAGCGTCTTTAAATAATGGCCTACAGCCCTGAGGAGAGGGTTGTGTTTGTTTGTCGTACTCAGCGACTATAAATAAGAGAGAAAGGAGATGTCTCAGGGCGCATCATAAAAGAAGTCCGGTGCTGTGTTGTACTCAGCGACCCTAAAGAAGAGAGGACCTGACGTCTCAGGGCACGTTAGAAAAGATTGTCCGGTGTTTGTCCGAAAAGACGGTATAAACTAAAAAGGATTCCCGAGATGGAGTAAAACTATCCCTTAAGGCGATGTCAATAAGTCCTGTCATACCTCATCATCATACGATGGAAGAAGGCGGCCAGTTTTCCAATGTTATACATGGTGTGCACTGAAGTCAAGTCCAACTTAACCCCATTCCTACCCCCCGACACCCTTGTACAGCCCTGAGGAGAGGGTTGTGGCGTGCGCAATAAGTCCTGATCGAGGCAGTAAGACGTGAGAAGAAACAATTCCAAAAGGAGAAAGAAGAAGCACCAGTTTAATGCTACACACGGTGTGCATGGATGTATCCTGAAGGAAGCGTGACCGGAACTCGGACTGGAGAAACAAATGCGAAGGAAACAGGGAGCGCTTAATTGCGTAATCTGAAGGCTCAATCCCAGAAGCGAGCGGTTGACGAAAAAAAGTAGTCTTAAATCTGAGGACCTCGTGGAAAGGGAGGAAGCGCCTACCCAAGTTTTATTTTTACCCGACCCTGGAGGGAGGGTAACACGTGGAGAAAAGAAGAAAACAAAATACAAAAACGGAGCAGAAAAGATAAAAACCCTCGCCTAAACAGTCGATTTGGATAATCGGGATGATAATTCTTATCGATGGGAAAAAGGATGACAAACCTTTGCAGAGTTCTAAAAAATGGAGAAATTTTTTTTGGAGGATTCATAGGGACCATGAATCGTGAGGAGAGGGTGAAGAGATAGGAGGATGATAAGATTATATGACGAAGGACGGTAGTCCTGAGTCATCATGCGAATGATAATATTATATGACGAGTGGCGGAGCCATGAGTCATCAGCTCTCCTCTTTATCGACATCCGTGATAAGTGTCGGGAGACACGCAATCGTAGGATGGAGACATAATTATATGTTGGTCATCTGAGGCAGAGCCAAGCATGGACAACAAGGACAAGCAAGAGGAAAGGCTTGGACGATATCATTATGGAAAAAAATAGAAATTTTTTTTTCACTCTCGATCATCGGGACGATGATCCTTGGAGGGAGGGTAATGTCACGCTAATGACCTGCATGTGACATCTTATCTAGGCGCCTGGGACATGACAAGATAATGTGGACTAGCGCCAGACAGATGAGATAATAGCGGAGGTTTATTCGTGTTGATATTCAAGAAACCCTTCGGTCCGGGACACGAGGTCGAGGTGTGGGAATATAGAAGGCAACAGGGTGCTTTACGCACGGTGGCTCTATCCTCGTGAGTTCGAGGAGGTAACGCCAGACTATTGGATATTAAGAAGCATGTTCAACACATGTCTTCATGATGGTTAGAAGGATATATTTAATAATGATCAATAATGATCAGAGAAGCATGCTTAATGCATGACTTATTTAATATGGTTTGACGTATTGATCGAAGGCTGATCGGAACATGTGTTACGTTGACGGAACGCTCATGTAGTACATACGGTCTTCTTGCGATCCTCATGTATTATCCTATTTAGGGATATGGGCTTTGCTACTTCACACGGTTTATTGTATAGTATAAGTAGAGTAGTTATTCATTGTAGTAGCCTAGCCTTGAATTCTCATTCATACACTAGTTCTAGTATCACACCACCCAATCCTTGAGCCCTCGCTGCTCTTGGACGTGAGAAAGAGCTTAGGACGTGACAATTCTCTCTCCTACGAGCATAAAGCCAAACTCGAATCTGCCCTATGCTACTACAGCCCTGTTAGCCTCGAAGGACTCTTTCTTTCGGTTCAAGTCCCGCAAAACTGCAACTTACCTTCAAGGCGGGATTGCTGGGGCGGGCGGCGAGCACGTGGGCCTGCGGTCTTGAAGGGTGTGTATCTGTGCGTATTTGTCCATGTCTTTCAAGTAACTGTATTTTCTCCTTCGAAGGCTAAGTAAATTTGAGCAAATACAAAGACCCGCACGCCACTCTGAATAAATTTCGCTTTAGTAGTGGGTGCTATTTCTTGTGTAAAATCAGTTTCATTCCTTCTTTTGTTTATACCCATTCTCATCGATCTAGTCCTTTGCCCAGCATGGCTGAGAATCAGAATCGTCTGCTGCATATTTTTCCTATGGTGTGCCCAGCCCAGGCCGTATGCGCTGCATGCTTGTGAGGTATTCCTGCTCAGTTTCTAGTTCTCGAGCTCAATTAAGCTTAAAAAACTTTTTGACCTGCATTCTGAAAAAGGTTGAGATGGGTTGAAAAACACTACTGAATGATCAAAATTGCCTCAGGCAACACTGGAAGGCTTTGGGGACAACGATCAGTTGCTTTTACCAGATTAGGAAGTCCATCACGTGAATCACGTGCAGTACCGCGGCCTTACTATTCAACTCATGAGGCCTCTGTGAGGACCTTGGATTATCGGATAATAGGTCGGACACTGGGTTCGGACAAATCCTAAATTTTGACCCGGTAAGGTCACTGTCAAAGTTCGGACAAAGGCCCAACTCAAAAAAAAGAGGTCAGATTCAGCGTTCGGACATGAGCTCCACCTCGGCCAAGGTTGGATACAAGTTCGGACAATGGTCTGCCACACTCAATTATTACCATACTTGACCTCCTTTGTAACACTATATCCCGAATTGAGCAACAATGTGGACCATGCTCAAAGACACGTTGAAGCACCATAACAATGGAAATTCACTCAAGACTGTTTGATTTGGTTGAAAACAATGCAGCAGAATGGCACAGCAATAAGAAAATCCTGGAGATGGACAGACAGGATAACATAGACACGTTGAAAGCTATTTTCTGATTTTCTGAGGAATTTTGAGGCTTTTTTTCGAAATATTCAGGTCAGAGGCGAAGTTCGGACAAATCACAACAGCCTGACCTCTGGATGCAGAATTTGGACAAAACTTCCGCAGTTGACTACTTCAAAAGTTCGGACAAAATTTTGTGGACAGGCAAATTTGGTATCCGATCTTTAACCCGATAATCCAAGGTCCTCCTCTGTGGTGACTTCTGGATCCCAGATAGAGCCTGTTTTGCATACTCTATATTGATCCTTCATTAATTTGTGCTGAAACCACAAATATTACCCATAATAACCGGCTGCAGTTGAACGGTTAGTTTGCCTGCTAAATAAATTTAAGATAGAGCCTGGGAAAACCTTCAGATTATCTAGGTTCTCAGCAGCAAAGGCACAACCATAGGTGCTTGAACACTGCGTCAAGAGGCGTGGAACCATCACTGATTGCCGATTGATTGCCGAGGCGTCGCAGGAATAACCTTCCATATATGGAAAGGGGAAGGGGGGGAGGTGTCCCGGTCAAGACCTTAAAAAACTTTACGACTGTATATCCGATTTTCGAAAGTTGACTACCCCTTGCCTCAATGTGCATAAGTTGATCCGCTGTTGATATAAGTGATATCTAGGCCATATATAAGTGTACTAGCATGAATTTGGACCATTGGGAGCAGGAGCACACTGTGTTGAACACTGGGTCTGCTGACCTCTGCCTACTATGGTAGGCAGACCCTGTGCCTACGAGCTCTCAAAATGCAGCGAATCGATTGTAAGGAATCAGGAATAAAATGAAGAAGGGAGAGAGGAGTCTACGGAGTACAATAAGGTCAGCGACTTTGGACAGAAAACACGACTTGAAAGAGCGACAATCCCCGGAAGCAACGCCCCAACAGTGTACGTTGAGCTGGTGAGGAACTGGAGCCCGATATTGAAGGTTGTACATTATTACCATGCAGAAAGGCACGCTTGCATCGTCTAACTCAGCACCGCAGGTATGCGTCACGGTCTACGGGGTGGAGTGCCATCGCGTCGAGTGGCGGAGTGGAAGCGACGATGTGAAGTTTTGTCATGGTGGCGGGAACGTCCAGTTGGCGCAGATGTATGGAGGCGATATTGAGTGCACCAGTGTGCGCTGAAGTCTGTACGCTGCTGGGCTTGGGGGAGAGTATGAGCAACAGATCTACCGAGACGCGATCAAGACGCACAGAGAAGGACGTGGGAAAGTCGAGCGAGCCCCCAAGCTCGATTCACGCCAGTCTACGCCTCCTGGCGCGTCAATACAGCGGAAGCAGCGCCGCTGCCAAAAGGAGGCGCGTGCCGGCGCGGGCTTACTTGAGAGATGCGCAGCGCGGAAGCAGAGGCAGGGCGGACCGAGGCCATCTCGTCGACGGATGCAACGGAGTAACCGAAGTTGATTCGGGTGATGATTTGGATAAGAGTGGCGCAGGCTAAAGACAGAGCGACAGATGCTCTAAGGCGAGAATGAGATTGGAATTGGAGTGGGGGGAACTCGGAGGACGCACCTGAAGCCCTACAGCGATCAGCTTGAGGTCCATGAATTGGCAGAAAGTGGGCGCCTTTTACATTTCAAACTTGATGGAAAGGAAACTGAGTTGACCGTTGGTTCGTGGATTCCATAACCAACCCAAACTGAAACTGTGAATGCCACGAGCCTGCAGCAACACTGGGTTCAAAGGTCTTGCTGGTCACGGTCTTGCAGACACGACTGTGATTAACGGACAATGTGGGCAGTGGATTGGCCGGGAAAACATTTATAGTATTTGAGAGCGGGCATTGAATGGTGAGGCTGGCGGCGAGGACAAAGTGGCGAAGTTGTCACGATGAAGAGAAAAGCTAAGAGAGGCTTGTTTGATCAAGACGTCGGCTAATACTCCGGATATCGCCGAAGAGAAAGCGGGCCGGTGAGCCGGTCGTCTCTTGATTTCTTCCCCGATGTTTACCTGATGTCGGGAGCTGACGCCCACCGATTCACGCATCGTACACGTTGATGTGACAGGTTTTCCGACCATTGTGCTGGGTATCCAAAAGGGGAAAGTTGCGAAAAAGAAATCGAAAAAGGAAAGAGGGCGGGAATTTCAGCGAACTTCAAGATGAACTCGAGGACTGCAGAAGGAATCGAAATTGTAATACTATTAGCTGCAGATATGATCCTCACTCTGCCCCGTTGAAATTTGAGTGGATTTTATTGCACAAAACAGAAAGAACAAAATAATAATGTCAAGTACGAAGGTCGATGTCGCAGCGGGTGCCAACGCGACTGCTGAATGATTGATTCCTGAGATGCTTGAGTTAAAATTTAGAAGGGGAAGTTAATGTGACATTTACCCTTGTGTGTAACCTAATTTGGGCGACACTCGAAGTCACGGCTGCTGATGTGGATGTAGCTGGGAAGAACCACGGAATTTGGTGGGATCTCTAGCTGGAGAATGCTCTACAGAGGTCTGAAAGGCTGTGGTTCAAGAATAAAGACAAAGAAATGGAAAGAAGACACTTACTTTGGGCAGCAGTTCATTTTGGTGAAACACTCCCTTTACAGGCCAATATAGAAGGGTTGGGGGCAAAATGTCTGCAGCGTTTGGATGGAGAATTGAAAGGGTCTTGGAGCAACTGGATTCGCCCCAGGCTGAGAGTTCAGCAAGCCCAGCTAACTGAAAGAGAGAAAACTTATTTGTGGGCACATTTTAGGTGCAGCTTGATGCTGCTTCAAGACAGGCCTTGATAAGTGAGAGAATCTGAGGGAGCTCGATGTCTTTTGGCACTCCTGACACCCCCAATGGCACATGTTGGCCAGGATGGATAGCAAACTATCTTGAACCCATCAGGATATTTTGCACGGGTAAGAAAGGAGACTTTTTGGGTTCTGATGGAGTAAGCCACGTTTAAAGCCCGGGATGTGCATTGTTGAGGACCCAGAGCTCGCAAATATCGTATAATCGCGCTGGAACGAACAGGGAGACGAGAAAGTGCACATAGTGCACATACTACACAGCCACTGATGGCACTTAATTTGGCCGGCGATAGCTGCCTTATCGTTCACGGTCTTGAAGTAGCGGTTTTCAATGGTTTTTGCAGACAAATCAACCTGTTTATGTTCAAGTTAACCACTCAGATTTTCCAGTGATTTTACATGTAGTGGATGTGGAGGTAGAAAGCTCGAGATGCATGTCATAAGTTGTGTGCGTTATGTGAGCCCAGCTGATTGATGCGACATGTCTGGACAACAACCGAATCTCTGGGTTTTCATATACCACTCCAGGCACTCGAGTGGACTGAATTCAGATCGCCTTCCTGGATTTGGTTGGGTGCTATCTCCTCGAGGCTCAAGCTCCCTCAAAATTAAGACCTTCGTTGTTCTTGGCAGCTCTCCTGGAAATTCATTTCAGCTTTCTCTGTCTCTGTGCCTTGGATTTTTCGAATTTTTGTGGCACTGTGCCAATGGGCCGGTGCAAATAATTGCTGCTTGTTTCCCGATGGCTGGCAGCTCGCTCTCATGGCTTGGAATTTGTACATTCTGCTCACACACATTTTCCTTGAAATCTAAATACTCACCCGCATGCATTGTCAGATTCAGACTCATTATGTACCTGCTGGTGGAGCAACACAATTTATTTGAGGATGTGGTCCACCTTTTTTCCCCATGGAGACTTATCCTCCCCGGGTGCAATGTCCTCCCTGGCCATGAGCTTAAATCATGTGTCTGCCTTCCTCTCTCTTTCTGAAACTTCTTCCTTGAGCTTATTTGTTTTTGTCTCATTACTTTGGATATTCGACTTTACTTGCTTTTGCTTGGCAGTCATATGTACGATACAAATTCCCTTGGCACCTTGATCCCAATGCCAATGGGCATTTGTGTTCTTGCATTCACTCTACACCCAAACACCATACCCCTTGTGTGCCTTCCCTGAGCTTGGTAACCCCATCTCAAACACTGTATTTTCATCATGCCGTCCATGTGCAGTATGCCATACCCAAGGGCAAGTCAGCGAACATGGCTGTGGACTCGAGCTTCAACATACTCTAGACAAGGATGCAAATGCACAAGAGGGAAACGAAAGAGTCAAGTGTGAAGTGGAGTGTGCATGTCAGGACAAAGTGGGCCAAGCAGAGCACCATCAACAACACAGCATCTGTGCTGCATGGTTGTGATTTCTGTTTCATGGCATACAAGTAGCAATGTCAGCAGGATGAAGGACAAGGAAATGGTTGTGAAATTGGTGCATTCCACTTGGTCCCAATCTGTGAAGGCCCTGAAATGTTGCAAGCTCTTTCTGAGAGTGCAAACAACAGCTCTCAGGCTCATAGTGCTCTCATGGGGCACCATCCCAATCGGGGTAGGAGTGTACATTGGGTGCTCTTGAACACAAGCCACCATTATTTGCCAGCTCTGAATCATAAGTGCAAGAGAAATATTTTCATTTTCATTTTTTGTAATGGTATTTTTCAGGGCAACACAACCAACACCTCCATTACCATGATGTTTGCATACATACAGGGATGTACAGGAATAAGCTTCCACAGTATACAAAGGAAGTGCCAAAATTCTCCTACATCCAGCTGAACTCATGAGCTTTTACAGAAAACAATCAAACTCAGGCACTTCTGCAATGCTAAGTGAAATTAAGCAAAGTAACAAAGTGACAAAAATGGTGTGGACTCCCTGCACCCAGCTCAGTCATACCACCCTCTGAACCTGCCAATGTCGTTGCCATGCTGGTCGAGCAGCTTGATCTCACCAGTGCGCTGTCTAACACTGCAGATCCTACTGACCCGATGCACACTGTGTCTGTGCCATGTCATGAACTGGACCAGCACATGCTGTTTATCAATGTGTCATCATCATGTGCAGCATGGGATCTACAACTCTCACAGTTGAAACTCATTACCAATTGATAGATTATCCAGGGGAAAACACATAGGGAACAGGGCCCCTTGAGAATCGCGTTCCTAAGACCCTAAAAGCTTGGTTCAAGCATGGAGGGGGTGCAAGTATTTTATTCAAGACTCCTTTGTGTTAATTATCGGGACACAATCATGATCATTATTAAATTAGTTTACCGGTATATAAATTCAGTAGAATCTCATGTACTGTAGATTCTACCCCATCTATATACAGGCCCTACCTTGGCCTATGCTTTGGGTTGTATCTCAGCCCTGGAACCATTCCTCTCCATCATATTCCAGGTTGCAACTAGACCTTGGTGTCTAATCCTTTGTGGATATTACTCCATATTTGACTTGTTCTGGGTTCCTCCTCGCATTCCATCCTACTACATACCACCTCCTAATCTGGAGTCAGTGTGATTAGTCCTGCTGCTTGGGGAACACACCAGTTAATAGGGTTGTGTGGTTTATCCCAGTTAGGTACTGCATCAGGTTATTCACTGTCAAGCCAACCTAGGAGCTGTTGCTGACATGCTGGGACACATACAAAACCAAAGCACAAATGCAATGCAGACAAGGAGGAAGCATGAGCACAAACCCAATGCAAACACAACAAGTGACCATGTTATTCACACATATTTGATTGTATATTTTTTTTTTTTTTCATTCCCTCCCCAACTTCCTCTGTCTGTGTATGAACACCCATCATCTCTTTGTCTATTCCTTCCCTGCTTCCCTGCCCTACCATCTACCTCACTCCCTTTCTTAATGGAATACTATACAGGCAAATTGCATATTCTTCACCTTCTCTCTGTCCTTTGTCCTCATTCATCTACTTTCTCCATCCCTCTTATTGTTCTCCACATACTCATTGGCTAATGCCCTGGCTCGCAGATCCTCTGCACCCACCAAGGTCCCAACACCCATGTCCTCTTTCTTTGCCTGCCTGTCCTATGCCATCCTCCCTCCCTGCATCTGAATCTGAGCTCCATGCCCACAGCCAGGCAACACCATGCTGCCAAGCACCTGCCTGTTGACTTTGATGGCAAGTCATTGCTGTGAATGTAATGCACACCAGCACAAGACATCTTTACTGCCGCCACCCTAGCTAACTAAAATGGAAATAGAACTCAGAAATAGAAATGGAAACCACAAAGGAAATGGCAATGGTGGTGGAAAAGATACCCATATTTTATGCATCTTTGTCATCAGCGATGCTGTGAGCAGATTCGGTTTGCAGAAGAGGAATGAATACTTGCTTGTTCAAATGATTGCCAGATTGGGAACAGGGGCTGGCCAGATTAATGAGCTGTATTGTGGGCAAACAAAGGCACTTGTTGAAAATCTAAAACATAGAAATTGAAGAGAAATTCAGTGGCAGCTTGCAGATACTAAAAAGTTCCCCACACAATGAGTTTGAATTTGTGCACAACATCGAATTTTGGCTAAATCAAAACAACCTCGGCATCTTCTGCTCTCTGCCAAAACCAGCTGATTTTCTTCCAGTAGTTTCGCTGACAGGCTTGAGTGATCACTCATCAACTACAGCAAAGCTACTGGTATTGGGTCTACACCTGGATTGGTGAATTTTTCCCAGCCTCCTTCCCAGCCTCTTTCCTCTGGGTCTCATCAGTATGGCACAGAGAAGTGCAATGACTTAAACACTACAGGGATGTGGTCATGTTTTGGGTGTCCTGTGCACAGGGAGCATAACCAAATAATCAAGCCTAGAGCATCAAAAAGATATGCAGAAAATATTTACAATAACTTGAGCAAGTTTGTGGCTCAAAGAACAAAGAGGGTAGGCAAAAGACATCACACCGGAAAAGGAAAAATTTATTAATGCTCTGAAAGGTGTGCTAAAAGTGGTAATATCATATTCAATTTCAGCAACTACTGAAAGGACTGGTTTCATTGTATCTGAAAGTGCATCAGAAAAGGCTTCTTTCAAAGTCGCTTTCAAAGACACCGAAGGTACGATTTTCAGGAACACGCTATTTTCGCCACGGACCAATGGCAAAAACCCCGCAGCTCTGAAAGTCGTTCTTTCAGAGTCTATGAAAAGAGATTTGATAGTACCACTTTTTGTTTCTCTTTCAGGGATTCAAAAATTGGAACTTTCAGCAGTTGCTGAAATTGCCACTGATATTACCACTTTCAGCAGACCTTTCAGAGCATTAATAAATTTTTCCTTTTCCGGTGTGCATCTTTTAGTTCAGAATGTCTTTTGAATACCATCTTCATGTTTAAAGCCCAAGACATGCAAAAGAAATTGTCAGCATATCCTTTGCATATTTGGGCATGGATTATTGAGTTATGCCCCAGTGGTGCAATGCTACGGAGGATGAAGGCTCAGTATTGACACTGAAAAGCACAATGACTTCAACACTGCAGCAATGTGATCATATTTGGGGTGTCCCGTGTAAAGGACAGACAACGAAAATGGGGATCTGTTGGGTGAGGGAGTGGGGTGGGGTAGATCAGATTTGAACTGGGTCAGATAAGAATGTTGAGTTGTAGATTATGGTATTTAGAAGTGACAGAAAAGAAGTTTTGTTCATTCAATAAAAATCTTACCATCAGGATTTCATCAAGTGATGGAACAACGTTGATGGTTAGCTGGAAGCAAATGTGCCTGTGTTGTATCTCACAATCATACATTGCAAACATTCATTTTTGAATGTTTGGTCCAAACTTACTTCTCTTACCAAACAGTGGAGGGGAAAGGAAAATGCAAATAATGAGTTGGTGCTACATACAACATGGAAAGCATGAGCAACTACAGCTTTCTGCTCTTTGTCAATAGTTCAGCCTTTAACTTCTCTGCTTCCTCAGTTCGGCCCAGGTTATTGTATATTGAAGCAAGAGTTTTCATAGCATTTAGAGTGTGCTGATGGTCATTGCCAAGGAGCTTTCTTCGTTTTTCCAGGACCACAGCTTCCAGCTTTTCTGCCTCTTCAACTCGAGCCCAATCACGATAGGTACGGGCTAAATTGTGCATAGTACGCAGAATATCCAGATGGTCATCACCAAGAAACTTTTCCTGCTTCTCTAGCACTACAACATATAGTTTTACTGCCTGGTCGAATTGGCCCAATTTGTGGTATGTGTGGGCCAAATTGTGCATTGTATCCAGAGTATCCAGGTGGTCATCACCAAGAAGCTTTTTTCGCTTCTCTAGCACTATAATCTTGAGCTTTTTTGCTTCTTCAAATTGACCCAATTTGTGATATGTGATAGCCAAACTGTGCATAGTATGCAGAGTATGAAGATGTTCATCTCCAAGAAGCTTCTGCCGCTTCTCTAGCAACATAATATACAGTTTTTCTGCCTCTTCAAGTTGATCCTTGTTATTATATGTGATGGCCAAATTGTGCATAGTCCACAGAGTATCCAGATTGTCATCACCAAGAAATTTGGTCCGCTTTTCTAGCACAACAATATATAGTTGCTCTGCCTGTTCAAATTGGCCTGACTTATCATATGTCATGGCCAAACTGTGCATAGCTTGCAGAGTGTCTGGATGATCATCACCTAGGTACTGTTTACATCTCTCTACCTCACCAATTTGAAGTTTTTGTGCTTTTTTATACTGTCCAGCATAATAGTATATGCTTGCATACTGCGCTGTAAAGTGTGTGGCCAGCTCTGGAATGGCTTGCATCAAAAAATCAACATGAGGAATCAACCTCAAACTTGACAGTGCTATATCATGGTCAGGAATTTCTGTGACTGACATCCTCAATATTCCTTCCATACATGACCAACACAAGTCCAGATTATCCAGGGTTGTTCGACTCCAGCTGTGCACCAAGGGATGAATGGAAAATGACTTTCTTTCTGTGTTGTAGCTGATGAGAGAATATGCTTTGATCTCATTGGTGAGTTGCAAGAATTGAAAAGAATTCCAGTCTCCAGTTGGTCCTGAAAAGTAAGAAAGAAATTGTTCTGGCTTCATATCCCCATTTGGTAAACTCTGAGTTTGATTGAGCAATTGCTTGATGTGATTTGCTGCTCTGGCAAAGATGTCCTCTGAGATATCATCCTGATGAAGACATGAACATAGCTGCAAGAACATAGCAGCTGGATGGCTAAGCTTGTGGAAGCTTATTTCCCATGTTGTATATACTGCCCATGCATAGTCATCGTAGGTTTGGGTTGGTTTATTTTTGAGCAGCTCAGTTTGATTCTTCTGGAATAGATCCAAATATGTCCCAAGAGCACCAGATTCTGAAATAAATGCTCCAGCTTGAACAATTGCCAGGGGGAAATACCATAGTGCCTGTGTAATATCAGCAAGATATATACAAATCCAAGATCAACACCCACCTTCACAATCTCAGCTGCCAGTAGTTCACTAGTTGGTGAAGTCTCGCATTGAGCACTTTTGAGCAATAAAGTCACAGCATCTGATTCCTTCATATTTGACACTTCAGAATGTGCTCCATGAATTCGAGCACTATAATTCCGTGTGGTAATAATAATGTTCCCATGATGGCATTTGGGAAAAAACTTGTTCAGGTTGATTTCAGGATCATCTGCATTGTCCAAGAAGAGCAGCCAGTCTTCATGTTTCCTAGCAAGCCACATCAATCCATCTTGTGAGGACTTTCCAGCTTGGTTGGTGACCGCAATATTTGTTAGACCAGTTTCAATAGTGTTTGTGCTGCTAGCATCAACAAAGAGTTGATCTGTGAATCTATGCCTGTGATCAGTAGATTTTATGATACACACTCAGATATGCACTCACTTGGTCCAGCCTTCAATGAACTTGAGTGCAATCTGTGTTTTTCCAGCACCACCCAGACCATATAGCACATATCTTTTTTGTTTTCCTGTATCTTGAGTGAAGAACTTGTGCATAGAATCCAAAATTGCTTTGCGGCCATGAAAGATCTGTGATGGAGGTGGACAGTGGTTAATAGCTTGAGATGCCTGCACCATAGCAGAACTTGTGTGGACTCCATTCACAGCTGAATCCATGTTTGTTGTGTTCATGGTGAAATGTTCTGTTCTGATGTTATACTGCAGTGTAGGGCCTTCACCAGTGCCCCCATGGCCACCCAGTAGACCTGCATCACCACCATTACCTCCTCGGCCACCTGCAAAACCTGAGCAGTAATTTATTGCACTGGATTTCTCATACCAGAGATCTGGATGTTCAGAGTTTGATGGGACCTGTTATCTTTGCCTGACTTTGAAGGTTTGTTGTGAGGTGGGCTTGGAAAAGATACTTGTGAGTCAAGACATGTTTTCTTTTTGCAAAGGCAAACAACCCACTTTCTGGCATTTGATTCTACAGCCTGCCTATCCTTTCTGTTCTGGGGTGTTGGGGATCTCATTTGAACTGGCGGAACAGGAGGAACAGGTAATGGTTTTGCCTCTCTGTCTGCACTTAGCTGTACAAAAATCCATCCTGAAGATTTGTTCTTCAGTTGGAGCTCTAGTGGGACTGCAGCCAATAGAGTAATTCACTAATTGGCAACTTCTAGATAATAAGGAAGATAACACACCACTCTTGGAAGTACCTTGCTGCTGCAATAGCTCTGAAACAGACACATTACACTGGCCCATCAACTCTTCCTTCCTATCGTATCTCCAGAAAATCTTGATTGTGGAGTTACCAGAGTTGGAACTGTATTCAAGTTGATAGTGTAGAAGACATTTAAAACTTGAGGTACTTACATCTTTGACTTGAAATTCCACTTAGGTGTGGTGCCCCTTGCAATGGGACTCTTGAATTCTCTGCGAGACTCGTCTGCTACTATGATGTAAAATTCTGGTGGCTGGCGGCTGCTAAGCTTTTCTGCATGCAATACTGTGGGAGTGTAGTTGGCAAGTGAGTTTGGTAGAACATCCCTTGTGACGCACTGAGGAGCGAATACTCGACCATGGTCGTCATGTACAAGGAAGCACGAACACGTGTCACACTCGTGTTGCCTTGCCTCTTGTGGCGGTGTTCGGTACCAGTGGTTCCAAAAGCCAATTTTGTTAGCTTGTGATCAAGTCCTTTCCTTTTGATCTCGGCATTGAAATATAAGAAATAGAACATACGAGAACCCCTGATGCCAAAGTGCTTCATTTTTTGATACAAGCTCAGATCTGGAGGAAGTTGCCGAGAAATCAGTGGCAAAACGCAGGATTTGATGACATGTATTTTCGAATTTTTCGTGTTCACAAATGAAATAATCAAACAATATTGCAGATCACTCCACAGTTTTTCGCCATTTGGCGGGAAATCATGCAGTCGTACTTGCGGTAGCATCGAGGCTGGCAGTGGGACGAAGCGGGAAAGTCGGAAGATGTCAATGTTGACAAGAGAGAGCAACTCGGTGGCCGATATTCCGACAATCGCCGATGCACAACTTGCCCTCTTCCTCAAACACCGGACCATGTCGACGCCACCCATTTACACGTCCTGGACCTCGATGCGCTCTGTGGGGACAACTCGAATGTAGGGCATCAACCTGCGAGTAATTTACAGATTGACGAGGCGTATACCGTCTGGCGATTTTGGCTTAAAAATTACACCCGTTTCAAGACGGGTTTTTACAGGTTAGGCGTAGCGGTCGCGGAGCTCATTTTGGCGTCGTTTGGTGCATGAATCCGGACGAAAGGATGAGGTTGCATCCCAACTGAAACAGTCAAGGCCTCTGAGAAATCGCAGGAGAAATAAAACAGTCGTTACGGTACGGATACGGGTCCTTATACTTATTCCCTTACGGGTACGGGCGTAAAAAATACGCCGGTACTGTAAAACGGACAATTTTATGCCCTACTTGAATGTCCAGGTTACGCACAGCAATCTACGCACTCAAAGCAAATTCATTACCTCTTCAAGTCCTTGCATTTGCCAAAATTTTTCTTCGATACCTGGCTGCTCCTTCACCCCTTGCTTGTTACAATTTCGCGAAAACGACAGTCGCTCTGATCTTGACTCTTACTGCGTTTCTTTGCTTGATGTTGTCTCAACGGGATCCCATTCTGATTCGACTCTGGTTATATGACTCGGCGCTCTCCTCGACGGCTGGCGAGCTTTCTGCTTGATCTTGACTCGTACTATCCGTGCAGGTGAACTCGCCGAATTTTCACAGCCTTCAAATGTCGGTATCGGCCGCGCTGCAACTTATCCAAGACTTTCGATCGTACACACGTGTACCTCTAGCTATTCTCCCCGCCACCAACGTAAAGCCGAATTCGAATTTCCCCGAATCGCTGCAGCGCTTTCAGCCGCGCCGTGTCTCGTTTTTCTGACTCAGTTTCTCTTTGTTATAAAAGCCTCTTGCAAGACTGGAGCTTACCTTGAAGGCGGAATTCACGTTTTGAATCTAACTGTATTTTTTCCTCTCAAAGAAATTTTGAGCAAAGTCTATTCATCTTATTTTCGTCGCAGATAGCCGGACTGCCAACGATCCAACTCATCCCCGACGCGAGGTGCGTAAAGGACTACAATTTTGTCGTATTGTGGCGGACCCTTGACGCCGAGGAGTCCCCGTCCTCACCAAGAACACAAAATGTCGTGTTTTCCTGCTGTCTAGTCTCCAGTTCTCGGGCTCACTTCACGAGTCCGTCCCCACCAACGTCATCGAACCCTCCGGCAAATTCGTCCACTCAGCATCCATATTCTTCATCGTAGACTCGTTGTCGCACATTCGCCGGTCAATCCAATCCGCACATCGAGAACGTCTTCTCGGTGTACAATATATTGAGCCGCAATGGATTCAAGTATTTATGAGGAGGATACTGTATAGGGACGATACTGTAGAGGGAGGATACGATGGATAGTGCATTCGATTCATAATCAAGAAGTAGGAATAAAAATCGTGTAGGAATATTTAAAGAAAAGAAAGGCAGCTACGTGGTACAATGAGGGTAGGGCCAGGCTCCTTCGGACAGAAAACACGACTGAAGAGCGCCAGGAAGGTACGATCACTACAGAGGCATCGCGCCGACGGTATATGCTAAGCTGAGGAGCATCCGAAGGTGTGGCATCGGGAGGGCGTTCCCGTGTCGTCCGACCCAACAGAATAGCCCCCGTCCCAAGGCTTCCTTTTCCCCGTCCCCACCCGCATCCTCGCCTGCGTAGGAAACCACCAAGCACACCTCGACCCACCCCGCCCTGTACTGCCAGCGCCGCGCCCGTAGCACCGTCAGCGCCGTTATCCCTCCTGCCGCCGTCCCTCCCCCCGCCGCCGTCCTCGAGCACGCTGACCGGCAAAGGACGCGTGGGCCTCGTAGAAGTGGAGTCAAAGTTGAAGGAGGAGGGGAATGAAGTCGAGAATGGACGGGGGCGAGGGAATGTGGCGCCATCGAGTTGGAGTGGAGGACACGGAGAGCAGCGGTGGGTGGCGGGGATGCATTGCGCACGCGTCTCGAGAGCTATGGCGACGCAGTGTGGCGGAGGCTGCAGTCGAAGCATAAGCCCGTACACATGCTTGATACAAGGGGAGCACGGCAAGCTCGGCTGGCGTCTATGCTGTCGGGATTCTCTGCAGCGTCGAGGACGCCCGGTACACCCGCTACAGATTGATCGCGGTCGACCGGGAGGACCGTCGCGTTCCGAGTAAACTGAGCCGAATATACAAAGCGAATCCAGGCCCAGATACCGGGAATGGAAGCGACGGAGACGGGGACAGCAGCGGGAGCGGCCGTCGTATCGCAACACTTTAGCGTGCTCGTATCTCCCAAAACCCGGTGCGTGTGGTTACGGATACTAAAATTTGTCGCTCCAAAGTCGCAGTGGGGGCTGTACGACGGGCTACGCAGGTCCGGCACAGACTACGGGGGTGCAGGGAGCGGAGGTGGGTGGATCAACGGTGGCTGTTTCGCGATGCGCGGACGAAGGGAGCGCTGACGGGCAAAGGGAGCAGGGACGGGCAAAGGGAGCGGGGACAGTGGAATCGTCGTCGTCTGAGACGCGTGCAGGGAAACAAAGGCGACTCAAATGAACGAATAGGTGCGCTGCTTCGCGGGGGGGGGTATGCTGAGGGTCGTGAAGCTGGCGTCTTCGTTTGTCGTTTACGCAGGTCTGCATCTGGCCACGTCGCTCCGCACAATAAGCGACCACGGATATTGCCCGCGGGCATACCCCACGGTGGGAGTCGCGCCGTCGCAGTCCCGACGCTCCCTCCCCTCGATCTTCCTCCCGCGATCATACCGCATCGAGCCCTCGATAAAGATGCAGGCACAGGGCTGAAACACCCGGACACCGTGGCGCTGGAGGCGAAGCACATCCGTACTCATGTAGCGAGCGCACGGAGCACGGCGCAATGCGACACGACGTCCGCGGTGCCCATGTATGAGATGCCCCGAGCGCCCCATCGCACTCCACGCAGCGAAACTCGGCAGGCGATGACGAAGTCTTCGGCAGGGGACTAGGGGACGCGTACGGCAGGGCTGGATCTGGAGCGGTGCTGGCGACGGAGAACATCGGTGGCGGCGCACAAGAGCCACGACGCGTGGCGCGATGGCGTCGAGTCGGTGACGTGGCGTTCGTGGGTACCTACACGGTCGGCGCGGTGAGAGTGGCATCGCATCGAGGGGGCGGAGTGCAACGCAGCGAGGTGCAGTTTTGTCATGGTAAAGACATCCAGTCGATGTAGGCAGGCGATATAGAGGGAGAGGGAGGACGGCGACTCGGAGTGTGTAGGGGCCAGTCAGAATGCGCAGGGATGCACAGTCAAGCCGTGCGCTGGTGGGTTTGAGGGAGGGCTTATCAGCGAAAGATCGACACCAAAACGCGGTCAGGACGCACATTAAGGACGCAGAGAACTGCAGCGGAAACCCAGACCCATCCAGGCTGGCGCCTCCATGCGCATCAAAGAACCGAAAGGGGTGCCGCCGTAAAAAAGAGGCGCGGGTTTGCTGGAGAGATCTGCAGCGCAAGACCGGGGACAGGGCAGATCGAGACCATCTCGGCGAGGGAACGCGCAACGGAGCAGCCGAGTCGATTCAGGTGACGATTCTGATGAATGCCTTGTTGCTAAAGACATTCTAGCGGACGATAAGTTCGGAATCAGAGTGGGAGGAACTTGAAGGGACGCGCCTGCTACCCTACAACAATCAGCTTGAGCCTACACGATCCGCATAGCACGCGTAGTCCGTGAATTGGTAGGAAATTGGTAGCAAAAGGGCACGCTTTCACTTGGAGCCTGGAGCATGAGAGCCAAATTGGCTGTTGGCTCGTGGACCTCGCGAGCGAGTCGAAAGAACAGTGCGAATACTGCAAACGAGCTGGTAGCACCACTGGGTTCCCTTAGGCGAAGGATTCGAAGCAGGTCTAGCTCTTGCACACGCGCCTATGACTGATTAACGGGAACTCGGGCTGCGGAGTTGCCAGAGTAACGTCTGCAGTGGGCATTGAATAAGCGAGGACGAAGGGCCGAAGCTGTCGACGACGATAAAGAGGGTGGGCAGCGATCGTACCATCAGCCATCCCTTTGGCATTGTTTATTGATGAAGCTGTCCCGCCAGGAGCCGAGGTGATGCTGCCGACCCATTTTGAGGCCGGCACAGAGCTCTGCCGACAAAACCTAAGAAGCCGAAGTCGTTTAAATTTAGTTCTCTGTGGGATGTAGGTTAAAAATTATATAATTTTAATTTTTTCCAGTGTACCAGCGTGCTTCCCTGAGCGCAATTTTTCATTGATCGAGAATTCCCGCCTATATCCCATGCAGGCCGCGACGCCGGACGATGACACAAATTTGTATCGATCTGGTGGTGACATCACGGCGTGACATCATCGTGACCCGACGCGTCAGAGGCAGTAAAGTCGCGCTGCACTGGCCGCTCGACGCGTCTTTTGCACTCAAACCGTTGAATAGTCGTGGTGAGACTTCAAATACACCTGTATTCGCACTCAAACCTCACAATTATTTAATTTTTGGCCCGAAAAGAACACACTTTATCTATTCGCATACACAGCTCCAAAGCGACTGCTGTCTGCCCGAATCCGATGCACGGGATGCAGACCTCACACTCCCTTGTGTCAGATAATTTAATCATGTACATACGGATTTCAAAATACCACTACAGACGATAGAAATCGAACAAGTTCAAACCACTGAAGCAGCTTGAGACGCCTATACCGGTCCCCATGTCAGTTCAAATCAGATGTCCTTGTCCGCTGCAAGAGCTCACCGAATGAAGATCGTCGTCGTTCACAGTGGAGCTTCCATGACTCTGCGTCTCAACTTTGATCTCGACATGACCCTGAATTAATTGAACACCAGCCCGAGTCAGCGGCCAAATATCCGGGAAGCCTGCCACAGTACAGGGAAACGTACATGATGCAGCGAATTTTTTCCCAGTTCAACTCCCACCCCACCAATTTGATACTCGGGGTCGTTTTGCTGCCGACCTGTTGCAGGCCCAAAGGTACTCGATTCTTCAGCCAATTTGCTGCTGTGGAACACTAATTCGCTGCCAGCTCCTTTGAGCCCACGGCTATTGCTAGTGTGTAAAGGACCAGAAACGAATCCAGTCGTAGCGTCCATTTGTGTTCGGATCTTTTCACGGCGGTTGAGTGTGGCGAGGAGAGAGCTGAAATAGACTGTATGAGCAGATGCGGGAACAGAAAGGATTCCCGAGCGAGATTAGTCTCGATTCACGTTGACAGGGACGGCGGAGTCGAACATACGTTTGCTAAGCATGTAGAATGCTCCTGCATAAGCAAATGTTTCCTTCATGGTGAGCATCTAGGAATGGCCCTCAACATCGTAGCCATTTTCGGTACGTGGTGAACTCACGATGATCAAGGTAGCAATAGCCACCACACTCGTCAAAAGTCCCGTAGTAACAGTATATAGGATCAGCATGCTGATCACCGAGTTCGTCCTAGTACAGAATTAGGACGGCGGGGGAGCGAGAAATGTTGTTGAACGTATGTACCGTTTTATTCCAGACCGACTATTCCATAGCAACACACATAGGAATCCAGCAATTATCGAGTCGGCCACACAGATGGAAATCAGAGTGGCATCGAGTTCTCCCTTTGAGTCAGATGTGAGATTGAACGAACGAAAACATACATGGATCAACCACACTTACCACAAGATCGAGATTCTGGAGGCCAGTTTTGCCCACACTAATGAATCAAATTTGTTCCGGATAAGAAGACAGTGGATGAGGATCAATACGCACAGCCTTGAGGCACAGTCTGAATTTCGAATGTCAGTTGTATGTTCTGGATTCCATTGAAGCAAGAGACTGACAGAGACCCGCGACTAGCGCACAAATGACGGGAAATGCCTGCGCAGTGAGGGCCGTTAATAACAATGCCCCGCTCTCAGGAGAATCGAATACAACATACCGCCACACTTGTCAGGATCAGGTTCTTCCGGCTTACTTCATTCAAGCCGAACGTATAAGATACATAGCTTGAGTGAAGGCGGCGACTGCTTACATCTCCAGATCCGATAGCAATAAAACCTGAGGAAGAGCATGTCAGCTACCGCTTCTATGAGCTTGGACAAGGAAAATGAACATACCCTCTCACACCACTATCACTTAACGACTGAGAAAGTGCATGAACTATGAGCATGCCCGGGAAGGAATCGAAAAAATGCATACCATCATAAATAGCGAGAACTAATCCATCGTCAGAATAACTCAATAATCGCGCAGCAGGCTCGAGAAGACGTTCGACTCACGATCAATGTCCTACAGCGAGATAGTTAGCGACCAGTACTCCGCCATAGCAGCAAATGAAACACACCATGGTGTGATATTGATCAGCATGCTCAAGGGGGTTGATTATGGACTCCTGAGTGAGCTGACGGAGAGCGACTGCTGCAAGAACGGCGTGAAGAGTGTCCATGATCCTATCGGAAAATATGACATGTAGTTCATACTCAAACTATCAGGGAGCTTACCATAAAATTAGAACCTGCGTCGAAGTACATATCCCAAGGGTGAGAACCACGTCGATGTGGATGTAGCACGAAGACTCACCAAGAGACGCGAGTATATGGAATCGTTACCACTTCTCCGAAAGTATACAAACGTCTGGTGGGTTGTCAGACCGTAGAACCTGCGAGGCACGAAAGAAAGTGTCAGCCGGGTCGCGCACGTTCCAGACATGAGCCAGCCACCCACACGCCAGCGAGGTAGCTCCCGGCATACAGCCCGTTGAGCGACTCCGTCAGCTTTGAAGCAAGATCGGCGTCTGTTAATGATAGGCCCATACTTGAGACGCGGAAGGAGAGGGAAGATAGGTGTGCCTCAGTGGTTCTGTCGAGATAATGAGAGACCTTGTTTTATTACACCTCATCCGGTCCGCCCAAACTGTTCAAGGAAGTGTTGAGCTCCATAAGTATAGAGCTCCGAGTCCATCTGCCGCGACATTCTGGGGCGCTAGTAGTCACAGCCACGACATTCATCTGTCATAAGCGAAAGATTCGCCACCAATCATGATAACATTTTTCCTGAGGCGGCACGACACAGGAAGGCGCCTCTTCATCATGTTTCGGAACCTTTTCGCGGCATCGGCGAGTATAGCAAGCATAGGCTTCGACATTGTCGAGCGCTAGCTCAGGCGGTACCAAGAGCCACACTCATCTATCGTAAGGGGAAGATCCACCACCAATCGCTTGTCCTGAGGCGGCATGACGGAAAGCCGCCTCTTAAGATCTTTCATCGTGTTGCAGAGCCTCAACATCCGCGGGGCCTTTTCGGGGCATCGGCGAGCACCGAGTTTCGAGCTCTATCTGCGCCGACAAAGTTCCGACATTGTCGATCGCTAGCTCCCGCTCAGGCTGTACCTCTCGCCACATCCCACTCTTCTGCTTCGTTTATGTATCACTCGCCAGGCACTAGTATCATGATATCGTTTTGCGCCGTTTCCATCGTGTTCCACAACCTCCGCCGTCGGGGAGTAATCAATGAGAATACAAATCTTGAGGTGAGGATTTGAGAAGACCATTAGAACTAGAAAACGCCGAGCCATCAATCAAGGGGCATCCGGCATTTAAAAAACAGATATATGGCCGATTTTCTTTTTTCCGACCCTTGACTAGAGGTGCGAGACTCTAGAATACCAATAAACACACTTTTAAGTTCCTAGAATGCGATTTTTGACCTCCCCAAGGGAACTTCAACTAAAATCGAAGGCCAAAACTTTTTTCTTCCGCGGGCGGCAAGCGGGCGGACTAACTAACCGGCCCTTAGTCGCCGGTCTAAATACCGGATGCCCGTCGATCATGATCGCATCTGGGTGGTCCCGTGATCTTGCCAAATCAGAGCGTCCTTCGAGCCTTTTCATTCGATTACCTGCACGTTCAATTTCAGCAGATCTTCCCCTCGTCTACTGTGGGACCTTCAGAAATGTTATTCTATCCTATCCTCCTACCGTGGCCAATCCTCCTTCACGCGTTGGGGTTGACGGCGCTCGGATGCCGCATGCTGTTTGCAAAGCCGAGCGAGAAAGCACCGGAAGACATCTCTACGCTTGGAATCACGACGATAGCGCTTGGAATGTCATGTATATTTGTTCCTTCTCTTGCACGAAACACCCGCACTTGCTGATATACTCTAGATATTTCAACTTCATACATGCCCATAGCAGAGAACCAATTCCTTCATGCGAGCGCCCCAGTTAGGGTTTTGCTCGCCTTGTTGGCTGGCCTCAAGTGGTTGTCGATCGGCGCCCAAGATGCGAGGTTGTATAAGAAGCGGAATGTATTGCTGGGAGTTTTGCTCTATGATGGGCTGGGAGGCTTGGCTTTGGGATGGTATCTGGGGACTTTCAGCGGGAAGGTTGCGGCCTTCAGGTGACTGCATCAGCTGGCTCGCTCCGTAAAATAACATCTGTGCGCTCTTCCATCTGAAACCTGTGAAGGATCCTTCACCGAATCAGTTCGCATCTGTTGAGTATTAGAACGGTGGGGATGCATTATCAACGCCAAGATGTTATCCAAGTCCTTGGGCATTTTCGATAAGGAAGACCCGAGGTTTTTTTTTTTGAATAGACCGTCGTCGTATGTTTCCCACCTACCCTATATAGGCTGTGGCGTTATTGATTACGAGTGGATTATCACTCAATTCACGGTTGTAAGGTCTGCCCTGATAGCGAAGATGTGCAAGTTGTCACTTGTGTGCACGTCAAGGAATTCTGTACCCTCCAGATTGATTTCTTGCGCGAAATGTTGAATACCCATTCCCAATGCATGCTCGCCCCGTTGCTCACTGAAGCTGGAATGATGCCACTTCGTATCCGTCGCTTCGTGCCTCTGCTGGTGTATCGGCAGTACTTGGTCTCTCTTTCTCCTACCGTTCTCACACGAGCCTGCCTGAACAGTTCCATGCAGGCTCAAATAAAAAGTCCTGGGTTAGAGACGTCCTCACTGCAGCTATACCATCACTGGGCCTACAGTATACCCACACAAGAAGCTCTGCGTCTACGCGGACAGCCCTTTCGCCCATGGAAGGCGCACAGATAGGTCGATGTGGCAGTCGCAGCGTTACGCCTCGAATTCGAAATCGAAGCAAGATGTATTTGGAATCTCCTCGGCAGCTCCGGTTTCGCTTTGTTTTTCTCGCGCAAGGTCGTACAACCAACTCCGAGCCTCAATGGCCTCGCCGTTCAAGTGAGATTTCCCAAGACGCAGGCTGTGGTGATTTGGCGCCATAATGCACGCTGGAGTCACCAACAACCCGGATTGAAGTTTGGGCCGCACGCGGAGTCTGGGCGAGATTCTTCAAGAACAGCGCGACTGAGTCCAAAATTGGATGCAGGACGCGTGGAGCTCAGCATGTCGCCGTAGACGAGGCTCCGGGAGGAATTTTCGAGACCGGATGGCGCCACAGAAGAGGCGATTTAGCACTCATTCCTGAGGACCTGAGCAGGTGAGAGAGCCATGGGCGGATTGAAGCCATAGAACGCGGACGAGACAGCCCAATCGAATCGATCTATTTTTCCTCAAGCACACCGCGTTCTAGTGGGACAATAGATTCAGGATTGGAGCCGGAACTAAAAAGCAACACACCTGTCCATATAACTGCCAGCTTGGACCTACACGAACTACAGCATGATCATCCGATCATCGTCCAAAACATCAGAGCGCATTTATAGAGCTCAGGCTTGAAAGATCGAACTGCATGGATCCCGCAGATAGCGTCGGAAAGAACCATAAGAGCTCGAGTCTTGGAGGAAGAAGACACGAGGAAATTCTAGCGAAGTACTTATCGTTAGTTCTGAACTGGTGACCGTAGAGGCAAGCTTAGTGAGGCTGGTTGCCGACACCGGATCAATCGTACGTAACGCGCCCCTATAAAAGCTCTTGTCGAAAACCCCTCTCACGACCATGTCGTGGCAAGCATACAAAACTATCCCCAACGACGCCCTCTACCCAATCGACCTCGAGCAGATCGCTCACGAGGTGGACCAGGCCCTGGCCGGCAACTTCGAATTTGGTGATCCCCCCAGTAGCTTGGACCCGGACTCCCTACGCATTTTGGGATGCGACAATATCAGTGTGCAGGACATAATGAAGACATTGAATTTTGATATGGGCAACTTGACAATCGACCTCGAGCGGATCGTTGACGAGGTGAACCAGGCCCTGGCCGGCAACTTCGAGTTCCATGATCTGCTTCCCTTGGATAGCGACTTGGACACGGACTTCCTCCGCTTTTCAGGCTGCGTCAATCCGGGGGAGCTGTCGAATACGTTAAATCCTGAGTTCCAGAGTGCAGGTAAGTGTGTCAACGTTCCACTCTTCGTGGCTCCACTAAAAATCTTCGAACTGACACCATAGCTCGTCCTGCCGCTTTCCAAAACCCCACCCTGGCTGATAATGTGCAGACCCGAAACCAGGTCGTTGACGCCGTCATGTACGACGTGGAACGCGCCGTGGCCGCCTTCGCCGCCGCTGGTCCCAATGAGCTTGATACCCTGGACAGTAACGACGCGTCCCTCGTCAAGCAGATGCTTGATGCTGTGGGCAGCTACCCGATGTCGTCATCGTCTTCGGGACCCGACGAACCACAGGCACCGAATACAGGTAAGTTTATAAATTTTGGGATAAGAACATTTTGCTGACTGAACCTTTGTAGTTTTGTGCGACGATTTCCAGAACCTCAAGATATCTCGGTTATAAGTAGTTTGCGCTCCCACCCACCCTCCACTGCGCGCGCTGCGGACTCGCGTGCCCCGCCTGCCCCTACGTGCACCACTCCCGTCTCTGTTGTATGTAGATGACGATAGGGCTTAGCCCGTTTCCTATCTAAAGCTGAGCCAGCCCTGGGCGCGATCCCCTTCTCTCCTCAAGTACAGCTAAATTCATACCTATATGCCTACGTTACATACTTATGGGACAACTACCTAACTAGCGTACGATATACAAACTGGATATTTTGGTAGAATGTAACGTGCTAGTTTCGATGTATCATTGTGATTCTATCCTCCATCACCTTGCGTTACTTCATCTGACATTGACACTTCGACGACGACGACGACCCAGCGCGTCCACCGCCGCGATACCAGTAGCCTCGCTAGGGTGCGGAGCGAGGACGGCGAGTTTGGGGAGGATCAGGATCCTCTTGCTTCTCGAGTCCAGGTGCAAGAAGAAAGAGACCTCGACACGCGGCAAGCAAGGAGCAGCACGGCAAGAAACATGGCAAGGAAGAGCACGAGGAGGAAGGCGGAGAGCGGGGCCCACGCGTCGTACAGGGTGGGGTGCTGGTGACGATATTGAGGTGGGGTACGGCACGTCCCTGCGTCGTTTATCCCAGCGGGCAGTTGGTGCACTTCGCCCATCCCATCTTCACTCGCGCGGAAAAACGTCAAGCGCTGCGCTGCCTGTCCCTGGTCTCCATGATTGCGCCCTTGCACCACCGCTTCGTGCGTACCCGCGGCACCGTCCTCGACCATACGGACAGAAGGAAGCGCGCGTGGTGGTCATAAAAGCGAGATCGAGATCTAAGGAGGGGGATCACGTCGTCGAAATGAAGGAATGCCGGTCGAGCTGGAGGGCGCGAAGAGCAATGCTGGGCAGCGGGAAGACGGTGTGCTTCCCGAGCTGCAGCGATCGCTCTGTGCGCGTGGCGGAGTCGAAGCACGAGCCCGGATATGTGCTTGATGAAAAATGCGCCAAGACCCGCGTGCCGGGATGTCGGCGGAGATGTGTGTGGCGAAGCAAAGGGAAGTCGTATCCGGAAAAGCGCAGCAACACGGAGGGCGTACCCCGAGGCTCGTGAAGCCAATGTCTTCGTTTGCGGGTACGCAGTATGAGCAACGGTGTACTCCGCACCCGGGCCAGCCGATGCTGCCAACAAGGACGTGTATCAGATGGGGAGCTAACGTTGTCGTTGCCTGTTGTGTCGAGAAATCACCAGCGGCTCGCCAGCTCGCCCCCGCCGCGCCGTCCCGACGGAGACGGTCAGGACCACGAGACGAGAACGTCGCGCCCCAGCGGTGTGGGCATGAATGTCGTACAGCTCGGAGTCGAAGTCAAAGCGACTCAGATCCAGTTCGCGCACGGGCACGGACTGCCCGCGCGATACGGAGTGCGCCCTACCGATGGAGATGCCCCGAGCATCCACCAAAATAGCGCCCTGCACTCGGCGTTGACGAAGCCTCAGGTGGCGTTGACTCGCAGTGGCAAGTACCAACAAGGAAGTGCGGGCGGGCCTGGAGGAACGACGGCATGCGCGCGTTGACGAGCCTCGAGGGGACGCGTGGGGCGGCAATGTCAGAACACGACGGCGAAGGATGTTGGCGGAAGTGGAGATCGAGGGCGCGCTGCACGGCGACTGCGCGACGGGTTCGGCAGCCACGCGGCGGTCGCGTCGATGAGAATTGCGGAATGCGTTGGCGAGCAAGACGAGGGCTCGAGACGCCGATTAGGAGTTCGGGCGCGTGCAGAGGCAGAATGGAAGATGAAGGGATTCGCGATAAGGTGTGGATTGAGCGAGGGAACGCTGCACGGATGCCCGGTTGGTCGCGAGCATGCGTGGTAAAGGGTGTGCGTGGCGTCACTGCAAGCTTGGCGAACGAGGGCCCGAGTAGACGCGCAGGTGGATCGTTTTCGAGCCGAACGAAACCAAAAGGCAGGGAAGCTCAGTGCTCCGATTCATGCAGACAATGTACCCTCGCGCGACACGCTAATTCGCAGCCATACTGCTGCCGAAAAGGGTCCGCCCAAACGCGATTTTACGCCCTGAAAATTGACTGGGAGAGGCGAAATCACGCTGGTGACGAGCCACCCCATCAACGTAAGGCGCCAAGTCGAATCGTCGGACAAATATGGTGCTGGCTAAATTCAAATATACACGATAAGTTCGCTGTTGTAGTGGAAAGGACTCGGAGGGGACCCACCTCCTACCTACAACAGATAGATTGATTCTGCACAGACGACAAAGTGTTTGTCGTCCAAGGACACAGAAATTGAAGCTTGAATATGGGCCGATTTGGTCCTTGGATCGCAGATGCCGCACATGAATGCTACGCGTTGGCAGCGTCGTGGAAGCGAGGATTTCAAGAATGCTTTGTTATGGCACTCTCGTGAATCGTGCGAGGGCGATTAATATTGCGATTAACTTGGAGCTCGTAACCATTGTAGCAGTAGGGCATTGGGACTAGCAGGGCGAAGTCGTCGACGATTAAGAGAAGACGAGGTGTCTTGATCAACGCTCGGCCGATACTGGGCCGATGATCGCCGAAGCGACAACGGGCCGCTTCATCTTTCAACAATTTCTTTCAAATTTCTTTCTTCATGTCTTCGAGTCGCGACGTGGCCAATTTTACGCGTGGCGAACCTCGATGCGACGCGTCTGGACAACAATTTACTCTTCCTTGCTTTTCGCACAATACTCTAGGCGCTCGGTTCGTGCTGTTCTTCTCCGGACTATTTTCGTGGCTCTTACGGTAGTCCGCTGCTCGCTATATCCTTGTCTTGGTATTTTTTTAAAATCTGTTTCGTGGGTCCAGGTGACAGCAGCGCAGAATGATGGCTGTAGTCCAAGATTTTCTCCCCGACGGCTGGCGGCTTGTTCTGTAGTACGGACTGCGTGTGCCCCGCCCGCATTCTGTCCAAAATTCACATATTCACGATGTCTTGTCAGACCGTCGGTACGCTGATTCGCCCAACCCTGTCAAATGGTGCACACGATCTCCGGCGCCGTCGACCCGGTGTATGTCTACTTTTGCATTCTCTGAGATTTAGAATGGGGAACCTACGAAACCAGTATTAGATGTACAGTAATGATACATAGATACTGGAATAATATTATTATTACAGGTTAAACTTGGCCACCGAGTGTGACTCGTATTCCCGGCGACAAGAATGACCATTAAACTTCCCGCACCTGCTGAAGATTCGGCTGGATTGTTTTAGACTCAGTCAATGACTTGGCGCTCAGAGGGCCGGCCGACGTCCCAAGCTCGGCGGGGGCCAAACGCCAAGGCGCCTCGGAGCTTGACGTGCCTCCTGGCGCCGTTGTTCCAAGATCGAGATGCGTCGGGTTGTTTGCGGCCGCAGAACGAATGTCGTCTCGGCAATTGAGCGTCCACATTGCGGCCACGGCGTAGAGCTTCGGGAGAAAAGTGTTTGCGACGCTTGAGGCTACTCTCGGCCCAGAAAGTCGGTTCTTAACCAGGGCAGGAAATGACAGAGTGACGATGACGGAAGCAAAATTGCCCAACCCGCACAGAGCCCCTGGTGCGGCGGACTGGCGCTTCGATAAGTGGAACAGTTTCGGGGGGAGTAAGATCTGCTTGCCTGGATTGTCACCCTGAATAGCGAGTCGAGCATGCGTGCCGTTGGCCCGCGACGGAGGAGGGTTTTTAGAGTGCCGCTGGAACGGAGGGGGAAATTAAATTAGTAGTGAATGAGAATCGGCGCGTACCAGCAAGTAGAACACTATACTTCCGGTCTGAAGAAGTTCTCCGATCATCGCAGCCCCGAGATGGATTGAATCTGGAGTCAGAACCGAGTGAGATCCGAGTAATGTGAGAGCGATTACAACGCACACCAAAAGGTCGACAATGCCACATTGCTGAAGAAGTGAGCCTGGAAATGCAGTCAGTATCGTTGAGCGAAGCAGGGATGTATAATGCATACAGCAACACTCGCTGCGACAAGCGCAAAAACAAAGAAAGTCATGGGGACGAAGCTAACGTACGCATTATGAGATAATCTCTTGAAACAAATTCAGACTGTAGAATTTTGCAGCGAAATGGAAGGAATATATTTACCCACAAACGATGGCAGAAGAACATCTGGACATAGAACACGATGACTGCTTCGGGGATTACACTGTTCATTATCCATTGTGCATGCCACAAATGGGATATGGCTGCCAGATTTTGGGCCAGAGTGACAGTCTGTATAGTCATTATCGTTCTAACAAAAGTTAAAGCAAAGTTTCAAACGAAGACGGGAGGCGCACACGACTTGTATACTTTTTAGTGTTGTCAACAGCCCGAGGCCCGCAACAAAGAGCTTCATTAGCCCACTGTCGTGCTTGCTCACATTCGTGTAGCGGGCGAACTGTCCGCACAGGACTCCTTGGAGAAACAGTTCTGCCAAGCTGGCGAGATTCTGAGACTTCAATATCAGCTGTGCTACCGAGAAGAATCGAAAACTAGAGGCAAACCAATATACTCAACAACGTCGACGGCGGGGGCATGTTACGAGCGCGGGGAGTATCGTATTCGTTATATAAGCGCTGAGTCAGTGAGATTGAGATCTGTACGTACATCTTGATATTGACTTTTGATGCCCGATCAATCTCTCTTCTCGCCATCAAAACAGATTTCAAGGATTTTCGCTGCACTCGAACTCGCGTTTTTCAACTGCTCGAGTCTTGAGGTTGCAATCGAGACAAAATACGACCTCCGTCGGGGAGAGTCTCCAGGCTAAAATTACGAAACCTTCGTGAACTCGGATACTTGACCCTGCCAAGGAAGTTCACCGTCCCCTCGACGAGGACGGACCGGAGGATACAGGAGTAAAATAGTTCATGTGTTCCTTGGAGCATTTGGAATTAACAACGTCCGGCGAAACTCGAGGGCCCGCTCGGTGATCGTCTGAAAAACTTGGATTCGGGGACTTGAGACCGTCGAAATGGTGGAGTCTCCTGAAGGCAGTGATCAGGGCAATTTACGGAGCCAAGAATAACATATTTTGCGATGTAACGGGATTCAAAATCCTGATAGGTTTCGAGGTTCCTTGTCCTTATAGAACACCTTGTGTATGTAGCACAGTAACCGGCTGTTTCGACTCGGGACCTGGCGACGGCAAACCTATCGTCATTGACAGGATTCTTGAGCTGTCATGCCGGAAAGGCTCAATTATAAACCCCTCTATGTCTGGACTTTCGAAAAATGTCGAGAGATTCGTAGAGGCGCTATGAATTCTGTCCCAGTCCCAAAAGCTCCATTACTCGCGCCGTGGGATTGAATATAATTTGCGCTCGGTGCGGTATTTCTTGCGGCGAGGGAGCCAACAGTTCCGCTCATTTTTGCTGTTAACTTCAATGACTGTGTCCCGATGGCGTTCTTCGATCCCGTCCGTTTGAAAAAATTCCTGCGTCCTATGATTACAGCATTCAGGGCATTATGATTCACCTCAGACGGCAGCGGAATGGATTGCCCCAAAAGGGTAATACAACTTTATTTTTGTGATCCACGGCAACTACCGAATCTATGTTCGCCCATTTAAAACACGGCAAATTGACACAACCTCGTCAGCATCCCCCATGGCCCAGCCCTCATTCTTGTTCGTCATTCTATTGTCTGCGATTGCAGAGACCTTTCTTTATGGCATTTTCGTGGTGTCTTTCTTTCTGACCCTTTACGTCCGTCTTTCGAAGTACACGGATCGGACTGCACGCAGTAGGATCTTGCGGAATACTATCGATATCCCCACAATAGCGACATTCGTAACTTGCAGTACGGTAAGTAGTCTTGGTAAAGTACCACAGAATCGTCAGGACATGAAATAGCACTGGATTATAGGTGTTATTCGCCTCTTCAAAGGGTTTGGCGGTCCAGAAGAAATCCGCTCTGCCCTCCAGTTCCTCTCGGATCCAGCGGAACCTCTGGCCGTCGCCAGAAGCCTCCTGGTGATTTTGAACAATTTGATCGGGGATGCGATTATTGTGAGTGCTGCAACTAAGGTGCTTGTTTTGCGCTTACCAGTGTCTTAACCGGTAAACAGATCCAGCGGTTATGGTCCATCTGGGGCCGGAGTTTAAGCATCATAATAGTCCCCGTTCTCTCGTGGCTGGGAGTCAGCAGTCAATGAATTCTAATTTCTGACTAAATATTTTCTGATGTACTTGATAGCGTCGGGGTTTGTTCTCTCATACCTGTTCACTCATTTACGTCCGGGAAATATCTCCTACACCAGAGCTTGGATTACGGTGGGCTGGGCTCTTACCACAATGTGAGCTTTGCCTGTTCCCGTTGCAAGTCCAATCTCACATCAGTTGATTGTAGCATTAATGTATATTGTACAGGCAAGTAACTTTCAAGTCAGGAGCATTTCAGATCCCAATTCAAAACAGTATGCATCGCATGGAAAATCTGGAGAACGAATCGTGTGACCCAGACAATCAGCGGTGGTCTTCTAACGGTGCGCCAGATACCTTTCCAATACTGCATACTCATGCCCGCAGTATGTGCTTGGCATTCTTATAGAAAGTGCCGCACTATGGGCGTACGTAATTCCGCGTTTAATTCCAGACCATTCGCCTGACATTAGTCCTAGCGTCTGGGCGATCTTCTTCGCCGTCACAACCCAGACTGGCTCCCTGCTGGAAATTCTCGCAACGGACCTAGCGCCACCGCTCATTGGCCTCGTGAACATGCTAATCTACCTCCGCGTGGGGCTCGGGTGGTCTTTCGCGCCGTCAATTGACGAAACCGCGATGACCAGCGTGTTGGTGTTGCCGACAATGAGCGAACTTGAAGACCACCTCGATACCGTCACTGCGATCCCTGGAACTGCCAACAAGGCGTAACTCTTACTTCTGCCTCAGTTTTTTGGCAAGGGTAGCAGGTGGGCGGGCTTCACATGTGAGAGTGTTGGCGAAGAAACGATACAAAAAAAGATATTTTTTTAATATACTATTCTTGTAACCGACCTAGGTTAAGGGTCTGAAAAACGAAATGTAAAACCTCATAATTTTCTCACGTCCTATGAGTTGGTCGACGTGGTTGACCAGCCGAATCTTTGAGCCATGGTATCCCACTATTCGGCATCTTTCTTAAGAATGCACACCGTCCCGTCTACGGTGACAGCCGCCAATTTTGGAAACCGTGACGGGTACGAACTGTCAAAAATCCGGCCGTTTTTTTTCGGCTTTGTGGCCTGGAGACGGCAAAAAAACGGTTTACGGCCGCAAATCAACGGGACGGCGGGACAGCCTTCAAAATCAAACTTGAATCGTGTCCATATCCACTGCAAAATGTTCTGGGAGGCGAGTAAGCACCAGGGTCTGTTTAGCTGAATCTCCCTCGCCCACTGTACTCAATGAACAGATATTCAGCAGTTTCGTCAGTCAGTTCCGCATCACGTGAGTGGCTGAAACATGGGCGACGAACTCACAGAGCGCCATATTCCATACAGATTTTTTGCTATGCAGCCCTCAAACTCGTTGTTCTCGCAGTGGATCTCAAAGAAGCACAAATTTGGTGAGACCAACATACTGAAAGGGTTGAACCCGTCTACGGCCGTAAGTTTGATTTTTGGCGGGATGGACGGCAAATTTGCCGTCCCGTAAATTTCTCCGCGCCGAGTCATTCACGGGACGGCACCGTTCCCGTTTAGGGGCCGTCGTCACACCCGTCAATACGGCGACAGTGTGCATCCCTACTAGTAATCTCTGTTCCTTGGAGGTTACTTGCAAGTTACAGGCTGCCCGGACCAATGTACTTATTCGAATACTGTACGTGCGTGTATGGAGGCAACCGTCACGGTAACGGAGGGGTTGGTTGCGTTGCCCAAACCCAGCTCGGTCATGGTAACGGTCGGGTCAGTTGCTTGAGAAATAGCGTTACAAAAAATAAAATAAATAAACGTCTAGCAATCGTACCCCAAAAAGTCTCTAGACAATGCTTGCTTGTGCCACAAAGCTTCTGTTCCTGAGCTTGAAGCCTTTTGCAACCCCACAAGCTGTTGTAAGTCGAAAAATGCCATTGCACAGTTGCCCAAATTCACAACAGTCACGGTAACGGATGGCCTGGTTGCGTTGCCAAAAACCGTTTGGACTGTCATGGTCTGTGGCCCCGTTGCCTCCATACACGCACATACAGTACACATACGACATAAATACAATAAACGCCAGATTATTTCATTTATTAGATCACAATGGACCTGTCCACAGCTGGTGCTGGATACCTGGTGTCGAGCCAAGGGTTCGGCTGAATCCGGAACATGATCCCGTGACCTTGGCAAACCCCGACCAGGCTTGGGCTCGAACCTGCTCGAACTCATCTTCAACTCGTCTTGCTGGCCTTCAATCGTTTTTATTTCATCTCCCCAGTTCTCGTTTTTCATTTCCGTGGTTTTTCAGTTCCTATTGTTATGTTGCCGCCATACACTCAGCAAATGCCACCAGACACTTGCAAAGCACTTGACACTCCCGCTCGGCTGTCGCTCGCGCTCGGGAGTATCCGGCCGCATAAACACCTTGACTTTGACTCCGCCGTAAATAACCCAACCTGGTTCCGGAAGCAAACCTGTCAAGACTGCGCTGCAGTAACTTGACAGCCCACGTCACCCAAAGTCTTCGAATTCACATCCTCCGGATTGCGCCGTTGTCTCGCGCAAGAAAGATACGTTCTGGCATTGCAATTTCACATGGAGAGGTCCTTTCTGCATGCTTCTGAAGCCGCCTTTCGCGGCCATTGGGAGAGCCTTCGCAAAGCTCACGACTGCGGCAAAATCCCATTCTTCGGATTCGGTTGTTCGACAACTGCGGATTGACAAGATGCCTTTTTGCTATAAGTGGATCAATTTCAGCAACGTATGATCGCAGTCCGTTCAACTCTCGAACTTATAACCGCCGCTGTCCGTCTGAAAGCGGCAGCTCTGACCATACAAACACCATGAAGTTTCTCGTCATCCTCATCGTTTGGGCTGCACTCGGGCACTCTGCGGAAGCACCAGTATCGAATGCGACCTGCCGCAGCGTACCAGGCAGTCCGGGTTATCCCCGCCAGGCTGAGTGGGATGCACTGAATGCGACAGTGTCTGGACGACTGGTTGCCGTTGTCCCGTCAGCGAAATTCTGTGCCAGCCTTCCCGGAGGTGCATGTACCGACGACCAGTGGGAAAGCGCCGTGTTTCGCTCAAACATTCCGGGTGCCATGGATCAAGTGAGTTTACTTCATCTTTTTTTTGGGTGCCTCGCATCGAAAGGTATTTGTTTCAGGTCAATTGGGAGCAGGTACGCCTTTGATGACGAACGACTCCTATTCTTTATCCAACGAACTCTGGCTGCAGGGCTATGACCTTAATCCTCCTTCTCTTTGTTTGCGAAACACAACGTCGACTTGCGGCCAGGGGGATGTTCCGCTTTACTCGGTTGAAGCCGAGACGGTCGCAGACATTCAGGTACTGTGTCCCAGCCAGCACTCGTGCATTTCGTTTGCTTTGATTCTAATTTTTCTCCCAGGCGGCAGTCAAGTTTTCAAGCACTCACAACCTCCGCCTAGTCATAAAATCCTCGGGGCACGACTACCTCGGCCGCTCTACCGCACCCTCCTCTCTCCTCATTCGTACGCACAACCTCCAAAACATTTCTTTTAGCGACTCGTTCTTTACCGGGTCCACGGATATGGGAGCGGCGGTTACGCTCGGTAGCGGGGCGTACACGAACGCACTTTACGCGCAAGGGAAAGCGGAAGGGAAGATCGTTGTGGGGGCTTCGGCAGCGACAGTGTGTGCTGCGGGGGGCTGGGTGCAAGGGGCGGGGCACTCGGCGTTGGCGCCGACTCTGGGGCTCGGAGCTGATAATGCTCTTGGCGAGTGTCCAAACTTCCGCGTAGATGCCCTGCCGATATTTATGTGAACTTCAGAGTTTGAGATCGTCGTCGCCAACGGCGATCTGCTCAAGGTCAATCAAGAATGGCATCCAGACCGTGAGTTTCCTTTGAATTTTCTTTCACGCCCAGAACGAAAGGTACTTGCAGTATTTTACGCTCTGCGCGGCGGCGGCGCCGGAAGTTGGGGCGTCCTCGTGTCTGCGACCTTCAAAACCTACCCAACATTCAATGTCACCTCCAGCGTTCTTCTCTTCGGCGCGTCGAACACCACGGTCGCAGCGTCCCTTGCCTTGATTCACGCGCAGCACATCTTCGACTGGGACTCAGTCCACGCGGGGCAGTACTTCTACCTCGAGGAGAATTTGAATGCTTCCACGTCGGATACGACAGCTTTCGTGTTCTCTGTGAACACGATCATGCCCAAGACGACTGTGAATCAGAGCCAGGCGCTACTGGCGCCGTTCCTCGAAGCGGCGCTGGCTTTGCCGGGCGTGTCACTGTTATCACAGGAGTTTGATTATGGTGATGCAAATGACGCACTGTTTCAGGCAGACGATAGTGTTGGGGATAATGCGGTTTTGGGGTCGAGACTTATTCCAGCTGCGACCTACCGCGATTCACCTGCTACGGTGGGGAAGGTGTATGAGAAGCTGTTGGAAACTGGCGCACCTGCGTACGGTTTTCGCCTAATTATTTTTTTTCTCAACTTAACGTGCCTTCGATCTCAGGATCCTTGGTCTTCTTGTCGCAGGAGGTTTGAATTGAGTCATTTGTAAATACCGAAACTCGTTTCTGACAATTCATTGATATCTCTAGGTAAAGTGGCTGAAAACGCCAATATCTCGTCTGCAGTGCACCCCGCATGGCGGACAGCAAAAGCACACGTAAGTGTCCTTTAATCTGATTTTGGTTTCAGCTCATCTGGGTTCTTAGGTCATCGTCATAGCAGAATGGGACGACTCCGCCTCACTCGCGGAAATCAACCAGAAGCGGCACCTCTTCCAGAACATCCAGGCCCCGATCCTCGACGAACTCATTCCAGGATCCGGAGACAGTATTGGCTCGTATTCCAATGAAGCGGATGTGCTCGAGCGTAATTTCCAAACCACATTCTTTGGGCCTAACTATGCCAGGTTGTCCGAAATAAAGAGGACATATGATCCACAGGATTTGTTTATTGTTGGTGCTGGTGTTGGGAGCGAGCGGTGGGATGAGTGGGGTTTGTGCAGGCTGTGAGCTTCGTCTCGAGGAAGTTGTTTCAAATAATGTTTGAAAAAGTTCTCTGGTTCGACCAAGGAAATACAAACATTTTGTAAGCATACTCAGCCATGATGTTACCCGTAGAAATGCGCCATGAGACTTCCTCCAGCCATGGTAGTCTATGGAAGCCGAATGCAGTATCTGTATCGACAAATCGGAAAACCCGAAGGAAACGCGTTGCGGACTGTAGTGACATGTCAAGCAACACGCCTCCAAAGTCGGACAAGCATCTCCCCAGCCTTCCACCGTGATTCGATCCATATCTTTGTTGGGCGCATAGCCTTTCGAATCGTGACGGATCCACTCAATTGCGAGGTGGGCTAGACCCGTGAACCGTGGAAGGCATTCAGTGATGTGGGGAATGGCGTCCTGCGTCGCAAGTTGAGCTGGTGACAGAATATACGAGAAGCGTACATGCTTGAGTCTGTATGTCAAAGTAGAGTCCTCGAAATACAATCGCAGAATTTTCGTGTGCGACATGTTTTGCCACAGATGTAACAAGCTGATTACACTGAACACCCAAGTTTTGTGGCAGGAAACAAATGGCATGTTCGGGGTTGCCATCGAACTGAGTACAGGGTCCGTAGTGCGGCAACGGTCATCAGCAAACCAATTGAAATGGACCCCCGTTAAATGAATGTCATCGATTGTTAGGAAACATGCCGCGCCTCCCTCGATTCAGGAGGGATCATCCGAAAGTACAGTTGAAGGTGGAGTCGCTTCAGAGTGGGCCAAAATGCCGATGCATTTTCCGATGACTTTGAATCAGGATAAGCCATACACGACGGTGGCCAGATTTCGCAGCTTATCAGTCGCGGAAAAGTGCAGTTCTGCAATAGAACTTCAACCTAGTGTTTTCTATCGCATATGTAGAAGTTCCAATCTCGACATGAGCTTGAGGGACGCGATTATCAAGGCTTCGTCGTGGGGTTTGTTTCGGTTGAAGGGCCTGTCGAAAGAGTGAGGTGTAACCGAGCACTCAGCTGAAAGATTACATACGTTCGCACGGTGAACGAGCGAATGTTCAATGATGACTGCTCGGGATGGATTTTTAATGACCGCTGCACAAAATGAAATGACAGAACGGGAGTTTCTGATTTCGACGATGCCATACAAAACCGGAAGACAGAGGTCGTGTCGGAAGAGTCTGGAGACGCGGGACCAAGACACTTGATCCGCTGGGGCTGAGTGCTGGATGATGCCGATGAGAATCTCGTTCAGGAGCCAGCGGGAGATCTCCATCGGCTCTGGGTGGGGATTCACGTTGATGGTATGATTGGAAAGCGCTCACAAACAATCAGACAGGCTCTGGCACAGCCGCTCTGCTTCCGCGTTCGTGTTCCATGGCGAGGGCTCCGTTAATTGTTCTACTTCCAAGACTCCAGCGTACATTGTCTTCTTCCCACTCATCTGCGCCTCCATACAATCACGAGCGAATGCCAACTAGCACTCGGCATTTTTCAAAATTTTGGACCGAATTTTGTTGGTTATCCGCCGGTTCGACTTCCCTGCTGCGCCACGGTGTGCCATCATTGAAAACGCTCGAATTCGAAGGCATTTTCCTCGCACATCAAGTATTCTCGGGTTTCAAACGGTAACCAGCGGTCAAAGGCTTTCCTATGGCAGGGCTACGTCACGGTGCTCAGCGCTATGCAAAGTCTACTTGCACACTCATGGTCGCATCCGGGTCGGTCTGCATTCCTCGATTAAATTCACCTTGAAATTGGCAGGCGCACTGGCTTCACTGATGGCTCGACTGCGCACCCGAGAGTTCGAGGCCAAGGAATCCCTGTCCAAAACGGTCCATAGGTCCTTCCAGTCTAAAATGGATTCTCCAAAGTTCCTATGTTGATGAAGACTCCCCAGACACGTCCCGGCCCCTCTTTTCACCGACACCGCGCCCCTTTCCAGAGTGGACGTATCTTCATGCATTGCTAAATCGCTTGTTAAATTCCACTGGTTGGTTTCAAAGGTGAACATGTCCAATTTGGCGCGGCCTCAGATATATATTCTGGCGATATAACGGATCGATCGCGACCCGTGGGTTTACGCGCACTAGATGCTCAATCATCCCGCAACTCACGAATTAAGGCTGGTAAATTTTTTGCGCACTTTTTTAGCGCCAAAACCGTATTACGTCACGAACTAGCATAACTCCAACTTGAAAGGGGGGGTCAAGTGCAGTGAAATATCAGCTTTCGTCCGACTCCCATGTCCTCCCTAATAACTGCACTTGAATCTGCTCATTCGCACTCCCTAGACGCATACAAATTTCTGGGCGCCGCCGCTAACGTCTACGTCTCCGCCCCCAACGATACAAACTGGTCGCTGCTCCGGAGCCGCAGTGCTGCCGTCCGCCGCAGTCAGGCGCGAGGGGGGAGCAGGCCGTCACCGCCGCCTTGCAAGGGACTGTCGCTGCCGAAACCGATTTTGCTGCGCAAATCCACCATCTTTTCGCGGACCACCACATTTCTCCAGCAGCCGAAGGCGTGGCCATGGACTCAGATGTCCTCGTCTCGTTTCCCGCCGTCGCGGCAGAAAGCGCATCCTCGCGCCTCACCCCCGCCGAAATCGCCAGCTCCTCCTCGATCATATCTATCCTGTCCCGGAGTCTATTTTTCGTGCCATGTGCCAGGCTGCATATCCAGGATTGGATATGGGCGTTGACAGCAGTATACGCTTTACACCCGACCACACTGTGGCGCAGTCTGTGCGCGAGGTGGCACGGTTTGTAGATGAGCAGCAACGTACTGGGGTGTCGAACGCAGGTATGTCCAATTTGCGATAAGTATATTGTCAAACAGCGCAACTGACTGCCTTGGTAGCTTTAATCGATGCTTTCCTAAAGCTGGCTCCATCTAATTCCAATTCCAATCACAAGCTACGAATATGTACGTCGTTTCTTTGGCTGCAGTACGGTTGCATGCTGATGATGGTTCTGTAACGACACGAAGTGTGCGAGTCGCCGCCGCCGTCGCATTCACCACCACCACGCCGCATCCGCACCACGTCTTCATCATCTTCCCGACGTCGATTGACAGCCGCTACTTCCACTACTCCCTCGTCTTCCTCTTCTTATTCCAATCGTACTTTATGTAGTATGCACTTACATGCACTAGCTATAGTATCCTCCGTATAAACAATACACATCCTCCTTATAACTTCCATCCTCAGATCCTTCAATATCGTGTTCGGACAGACCCGCCGCCGAGTACAAGCAAGTTCAAGGCTCGGGACACTGTCAACAGGTGGCCGACAGCGTTGAATGTCGCGCCGGCTAGGATCCAGAGGTCAGGATCCCTGTACAAACCTGAGTGATGAACTCCTATAAAAACCGTCCAGCCCCAATACCGATCCACAAGCCCATGCCCATGTCGTTCCAACCCACACACACAGATACCTCCATGTGCGGCCTGCAAAAGGCCATAGCCGCCCTCGTCGCCGCCAACCCCGATGCGCGTGCAAGTGATGTCCAGGTCATATCGTTGCAATCCGAATCCATAGACGCTCTGGCTATGGAGCCAGATGCGATGTGTTTAAATTTTGGTGATGAGAACGTTTCGCGGTGCAAGCTCAACAAGGTGCTTCATAGTTTTGTGTGAGGATTTCGAGAACCTCCAGATATTGAGGTTGTAGGGCTGGAATGTAACTACTTGGTGTATTGGAAATGTAGAGACCGGATCTTTGTGCACAGTACTTCTGTTACTCGCATCGTCATCACACACCAACCGCAATTCGTCGATAGAATATCGCGACATTGTCTAGGAGGCTGTGAATCAAATAAATAATTTATCTCAGCCCTCGGTCGAGAAACAAATCGGCGATCCAAAAAACTCACCCAAAAAATCTATCGCTATCGTTCTGCGCATACTCAAGTACTCGCAGCAGAATCCTGAACACAGTGAAGATTTGAGGAAGGTCGGGATTCGCGTGCTTTTGGCGAGGCCTTCACAAGAGCGTTCAACATTGGAGGCGCTGCGCTGCAATTGGGAGCTTCAAGGCTAGAAGTCGCGAAAAATTGGATACATCCTGGATTGGTGGACAAAGATAACCGTCGTTCAGAGCAAGCGCCAAGCGATTCAGTGCCTGATTGGGTGCTAAGTTTAAAGTTGATGGAGTATATATCGACGTTTTAACTCGTATTAGTACTGGGTGACTTTCCATAAGCATTTTCTTTTCTTAAACCTTGTTTGAGCGGTCCCAATGGTGTCGGCATGCTGGTTTACTTCGACTAGTTTAATGCTCGAGGTTCCCACAAACAATAGAATTTGAATATCATCGATTATCGACATTTCCTTTGCCGATCGCAGACAAAGATTCAGACGTGTCTTTCACGGCTCGTCGTGCCACTTGGCATTCAGAGACGCGTCACTGGCGCGTCTTTTGATCTCTGTCAACCTCTAAGCTATCCAACACGTGCGCAACGCGTCTCTGAGGTCGTGTTCTCGCAGAATATTGGATCTGGTTAGGAACCTCGCAACATATGAATCTCGAAGATGAGCAGTTGAAAAAAGAACAGCACTAGGCACTTCGGCTCAGCTTGACAGCTTCAAGCTCCAGTCGAAGGCAGTCGTAGACTTGCCTCGAAGCAACATTGTGTCACATGGGACACTGTTCCGTAATATGTTTCACTCCATGAAGGACGGGATGCCGTATGTATCGTCCCAAAACGGGTTATTCGACGTTATTCGAGACGAGAATAGTCTGGAGAGGGGGTAGGGACCCCTCTTCTAGATTATAATCTATGAGAGGGTGCAAAATATTCTAAACGAGATCTGGGCCCGATGGGGTCCTGACAGGTGTCTTGTCATTGCGGCGATTCCGCGGAGTTTGAGCTCGAAATATTCGAAAAACATTGTTTAATGCTTATGCCACTGGGTGACTTTCCATAAGCATAAACTAATCTATGAGCATTATTTTCGAGCCTTCTGAGACGATGCCGAGAGAGCTATCAGGACCCCATCAATCGGGAGGCCAAACGGAGACACGATTTAATGTGAATTTATTATAATCTGGAGGGGGGGTCGACACCCCCCGTCCAGATTATCTTAAACTGAGTAAACTGCTTTGGGCGACGCAAATGTGATCTGACCTTCCAATCCATGCTTGGAGCTCTCAGTCGGCTTCCAAAAAAAAAGCATACCAATGCCTTCGACCACCGGAGTCACTCCCGAGCTTCAATAGGGCAAAACCGCGAGGTCGCTTCACCGATTATTTTCTTATGGAAACTTGTGCAAGAAATACTGGATCTAGATTTCCACGTTGTGATGCAATCACTGGCACCCCCAAAAAGCTCGAGGAATAAAATATGCTTATGGAAAGTCACCCACTGTTTTGCAGCGCATTTAAACTATGTAAAGGGCTGGGGTGAAACCCAGCCCTTTAGTCTTACGGCATGTCCGAGGATTTTATTCACTGTATAATTTATTTTTTAACCTGAATGCTTGTAAAATATTCATTGTAGCGTGGGGGAGACCCCCTGCGGCCCCCCTCGGCGCTCGTTGGGCTGTTAATATTTTTTTGCGTCTGTAGCGAAACCCCGCTGGCATCAATGTGGTTGATGCGAAAATTGCCGAGTGCCGTTGCCAGCACGTTGCTAGAGACCTAGAGACTCTCACGTCTCGGCTAGTGTGGCAGTGCGTGGCTTTACTGTATCCCGGCGCCCACAGAGGCCCACAATTGACAGGTCGGAAAGTCAGGTCACTTCGGTGACCCCACTGGCCTGACTACAGCGACTTTGCGACAAGTGACTGGCTAGTCAGTGACTTCCACAACACTGCCCACAGTGGACTTTATATAAAAAGATTCAAACACACTGCTTGGGAGACCTGGACCACTGTCATTGTCGATGCCATCCAAGGGAAAGAAAAGGAAAGCCCCTGCCGCCCATGTACACCTCCCAGCGCTCGGCGGCAAGCCAAAAGCTAATCAAATCGTCCTCAAGGCACTCCCCGTCTCTCTGATTGATGCGCTTACTTTAACAGCTTGCAGCCCGCTCGCGATGATGTAGGTAGAATCGATGGAGACAGCGGACGCACCACAGGCCGCGACGGACAACTCGGGCAAGGTGATCGCGGAAACTTAGTCGAAGGTACGCCCGGCTTCACTGTTGATTCTCACGCGAAGAATGATTTGTGCCATTGAGGTAATGTCGAGGGCAAAGCTCGCGGCGATCCGAAGCCCAGTCAACTTGAAATCGTTCTCGAGGCAATGGGCTCCGTCGCTATGATTGGTGTGCTTACTTTAACGGTTTGCACAGCACGCTCATGACGATGTAGGCGGAATCGGCGGAGAGGCCGGAAATGTCCCAGGCTCAGACGAACAACGCATGGAAGGTGGCCGCGGCGAGGGCAACTATTTGTCCTCAACCTTTGTGTACCATATGGCGGCACGTGGACATGGCGTAGTAGGTACGCCATCTTCACCGTTGATTCTGACACGAAGAATGACTTGTGCCATTGAGGTGGTATCGGGGGCACAGGCGACGGCGTTCCAGGCGGAACAGGCGGCGGGAACACGGTCCACCACGATTATATGTGGTACGACTTCGGGGACACCACCGCCGTCCCGACCACCAAGATCGGAAAGTTCTGTGCCGACTACTCCCTCGAAGATGCCTTGGAACCTCTCGAGGAGTACGGGATAACGACGGCAAATGCGCTGTTTGAGCTGGAGAAAGAAGATCTTCCGAAGCTGGAAGATTTAGGGCTCAAGGGTGGACATATAGCGGGCTTGAAGAATGCGCTGAAAAAGTTGGTGGCCCAATCCAAAACGGAATCCAGAACATAAATCTGAACTCTTTGTGTTATGTACTTGTACTAGTTAGCGTTACAACGAAATGTTTACATGGAGTGGCACCCAGCTGCTGACAAATTTGATATATCCTCGATTGACCGCGGTAGGCACAGATGTTATATAGCCGTCGTCCCAGCAGAGCAAGGGCATTCAGGAACGGAGCGCGTGGATAGCCAGGACAGCATGAAGGAAGCCGCAAAGCAAGTACGGCGTCGGCCGATGATCCGATGATCGCCGAACCTGACGACGCCGACTTGCTCGTCCCAGACATCGATCCTCAGAATCACCGACCTTGCGCATTGGCCCATGGGAGGAGGAGGATATAGTTCTTCACGGCTTTGCGCGTCCGTTTCCTCCATCCATAACTGTCTTCGTGCTTCGAGGTTCTTACGGTGGTCCATCAGGAGTCACGATAAGCAGTAGTCTCCCTTCTCCGTCTTGACCCTCGATTTTGGATTTCATGTGCTGCAGCTCAAGTGATTGCTGTAGGCAGGCAGGCAGGCGGTTCGTCCTTGAGATTTTCCCGGAACGCAAGTTGCGCGCTTCTGATCTCTGTAAACCAGGCACTTGTATCTCCACCTCGGGAATGGACTCTCCACGTCGTAGCCGGGTCAGACTCGACTGGTTTTGTTCGCCTCCAATCTCGAAAGAACCCGTTGCTACCTGTGGGCTTAGGTGGACTCGTGTTGCTCTCCATCGGTCTGTGGCAAGCGCAGCGCGCTTATTCCCTCCCTCCTCGGGACCTCGATGACGGAGACGCCCCCACCGCTGTATCAGTCGCAAATTCACCCCCTTGATGACGAGTGGACGGATAGATCCGCACGCAAGCTTCCGGATGCGGGCACAAACGCCTTAGCTTCGCGCCTCGCCTTAGATACTCTTGCGAGTCGTTCCAGCGATGCTATCGGAAGCGGGAAAGAAACAATCCCGCACGAACCGGCAGTGGATGCCCTCCACGCTCCGTGTCTGTCTGTCAGCGTGGCGACGAGCGGTGGCAGGAATGCCAGTGGTCTCTTTGGGTGTACAGTCGCCGCCACGTCGGCTCGTTTTGCCTTGCCTCATATCCATCTCCATCTCGCCCCGTCTCTTCACCGTGGACCGCATATTCGGTTTCGCTACATGGACTCGTGCTGCTCATGCGCTTCCTGCTTCCCTTCCTCCCGGCTTCCGCAAACGGTTACCTGGACGTTCTCGAGACCACAGCCTCGGGAGTCGGCCCCCCGCCCCATTGAATAAATCCGTCGCGTAGGCCGCGGCACGTACAGTCGAGGATCTACACACTCGGGCGCGACGCTGGCATACCCACACTCAAACCCGCCTCAGATGCTTGTGCGCTCTACATCCGCATCCGCGAGGTTGACAAATGCTGCAACTGCGCAAGGCACGAAGCGGGTGTCTGGGTGGTATCGTACGCGCTCGGTTGATGCCAATGCCGATGTCTGCCAGCATGGCGTTCAGCGGGCAGCTCCGCCGCCCCGAGCGAGTATTGTTTCGGATTCGGACTCGCGGACTGGGCCCTTCGCTCAAAATGCTCATCGACGACACCTGGACACCAGCACTACACGTTCGGCTCACCCCCGCCGCAGCGCATTCCTGCCTACCGTCCGCGGCTCGGCCCTGCCCTGCTTGCAGCTCTATCGATACATTTCGAACGCTGTGGATCTCCTGCTGCATACTGCCCTCGCAGCGCTTATGTAGCGGCGGGTTTGGCTTCGCTTCGCGGTTCCCCCGAATCCTATAGCGCTGATGCAGATCGACGACGACACTGGCACTCCGCTGAATCTCGACCTCAGACCTCTCGCACCGGCCTTGCCTCCACTTCGCTCTGTGCCCTGTGCCCCACTACTCCCCCGCTCATCCCAGCCACAGCTCTATCGGTGAGCACGTTTAGGTCTTCGGATTCCGCTGCGTCTCGCCCTCGCCGTGCTGCGGGACGTCGCCGGTGATTCGGATGCAAGCAGGAAGGACCATAATAAGGATTTTATCCATTACCTGGATCCGATCCTGCCATATATCCATTATCCGATCCTGCGAACGCAGACCGTGCAATCGCGTCCGAGTACCGAGTACTGTGGCTCGACTCTCCCCCTCAAGCAAGTACATCTCCCCCGGCGACAAGGAGCGGCAGAGCACCGTTGCTATCGTCGCTATCTTCTGGACATTGACGCCGCCTGCGAGAAGCCCCTGTGTGGAACATGTAAGGGTGGTGGGGGCAGATGATGTCGCGGAGCGGGGGCGGGGGCAGGCGTTCTGTGTCGGTGCAGCGCTGCTTTTGCTTCCTCCTCGTTGTCAGCCCGAGCGGATACATACATCGCTTTGACGAGTGACGAACGGCTTCCGCCCTTCCATTCCATTCCAGCAAATTGCGTACCTCCCAGGCCGAACCGTCTCCCCGTCTTGGTACTCGTCGCAATTTATCCGATCCATATATCCTCGATGATACCGGCTTCAACACTTCTGGGAACGACGCGGAATAGTCTTCACAGCCCGGCTTGCGCACAGGCGGATCTATTCCTGCCTGCACCTCCCTCGCTGGACCCCTTATCTAAATCCGAATCCGAATCCGCTGAAGGGACTCGTATTTACTGCTCGCGATTTCCATGGCCATAGCGTCCTTCCCTCCCTCCGATGTCCCCAGACGATTACCTGAATGCTCTAAGGAGTCTCCGAGTCAGAACCACGGCGCAACACGTTTTGGGCGCGATGACGCTTAGGCGATCGGCACTTCCGCATAAACCCGCCTCAGCTTCGCGTCCTGGGGCAGATATTTGTGCACTCCAGATCCGCGGGTCGAGAAAGACTCCGCATACGAAGGAAGGAAGCAAGTCTCGGCGGTCCTGTGCGCCCTCCGAGTCACGGTGTCGGTGTCCATGTCTGCCAGCGACGGCGTCTATGCGGGCAGCCAGCTCTGGAGGCGTGGTCCGGGTCTGCGATCGCAGATTCACTGAGATTCCGCCAAGAGCGCAACCTGGCCCGCGAAACGCTGCTTCCGCGTCGATGGGAGCGCTGCTGGAGGAGGAGAATCTCGTGCTGCTATACCCTCCATCTTGACGCCCGAGCTGAAGCGGATCTCAATCTCGATGTCGCGCACGGCATATGCATGCGCTTGGCCCCTGCCGAGTGCTGCAACGACTCCGATTGCGGGTACGAGCTTGCCTCTAGCTCCGAGCGATCTGCACGACTTGAGATATGTGCCTGACCGCGCCACGGCCACATCGGAGATTCTGCTTCCATCGAAGACGGTCCCCTGCGGCGAGATGGGCGAGAACGACCCTGGTGAGTCCTTTTTTCTTTCGCTCCTTTTGCCGCCGCCCTCGGTCCTTCGACGACACGGGCGTTGCACCTGCGCTTCCCTTCATCTCCCTGAGCTGGCTCGGCTGGCCTTTTCCTCCTTTGGCTTCGCTCGTCGTACATTTTCTCTGCAAACCGTACGCAGGCTGAATTATTTTCGTTACAGATCTTTTTCGACTTGTGAGCCCGAGTGCGGCGGCTCGCGCTGCACTGGGCAGACGTCGCTCTCAAAAGCGCAATTAAAGACTACACGTCCGGAGGCTGCACCCGCACCGACGGGAACTAAGCTTCGACGCTCCTCCTTGATTCAAGAACGACGAAAGAGGTGCTGGTGGTGCATACGCCGTACGTCGAAGGGACAAAGACGCTTCGCGAAGCGACCCATCCTTCCGTGTGTGCTTAAATGCAGACGCAAACCCACATGGGGGCTTGGGGATCGTATTCCTCAGCCCTCATCCTCGCCTTGCCCCGTTCCTCTCCTCGTGTTACTCCCCTTGGTCTTCCCGATCAAGTTCGCGGTGGTCGTAGTCTTCCTTCGTCACGGAGGACTGCGCCGCCTTGTCCTCGACGCCGATTCACCTTTTTGCTCTCGCCATCCTCCCTCCCACTATATATATACGTTTGGCCGCAGCGCCCACCCTGAACCCCAGCCGCAGCTCCGCATGCGCCGCCGCCGATGGTTCATCAATGAGACGCGCTGGGCAGACACCGCCCAGTCGGCTGTATGTCGCTTGCGCTCCTACTGCCAGCTACGGTGAATTGAGCGTTTTCGGATGAAGGCAGAAGACAGAAGATGGAGGGCGTGAAAGGTGCTGATCAGGATGAAGCTCCGAGAGATTTTACGGTGTGCACAATGATTGGGGTGCTGTTGTTACTCGTCCTGCGCGAAGCTTTGGCGTCTAATTTAAGCGCTCGTCCTGGGTTAGGGTTAATCACTCGTTTAGTCCAGGCATATTCACGGTGCCGTTGGTACGCTGATTCGCCCGGCCTTGTCAAATGGGGCACACGGTTCCCGGCGCCGTTGAACCGGTCCATCTCCACTTGTGCCAAGTACAGTCCGTGAGATTTAAAAATTAAATGGAGAACCTACATACGTGAAATCACTATTAGATGTGTATGTAGTAATAACAATACATGAATACTGGAATAATATTACTATATTACAGGTTAAAGTTGACCACTAAGTGTGACTCGTATTCCCGACGGCAATAACGACCACTAAACTTCCCAAACCTGCTGAAGATTCGGCCTGATTGTCTTAGACTTAGTCAGTGACTTGGTGCTCAGAAAGCCGGCCGACGTCTCAAGCTCGGCGGAGGCCAAATGCCAGGGCGCCTCGGGGATTGACGTATCGCCTGACGCCGTTGTTCCAAGATCAAGATGCGTCAGGGCAGGGTTGTTTGCGGCCGCGGAACGAATGTCATCTCGGGAGTTGAGCGTCCACATTGCGGCAATGGCGTAGACCTTCGGGAGAAAAGTGTTTGCGACGCTCGAGGCCACTCTCGATCCAGAGAGGTGACTCTCAAACAGGGCAGGAAACGATAGAGTCACGACGATGGAAGCGAAGTTGACCAACGCGCACAGAGCCCCTGGTGCGGCGGACTGGGGCTTCGATGATAAATGGAACAGTTTTGGGGGAGTAAGATCCGCTTGCCTGGATTGTCACCCGAAATAGCGAGTCGAGCATGAATGCCATTGGCCCGCGATGGAGGAGGGTTTGAGAGTGTCGCTGGAATGGGGAGAAGAATTAAATGAGTAGTAGAAGAGAGTCGGCGCTTACCAGTAAGTAGAACACTATACTTCCGGTCTGAAGAAGATCTCCAATCATCGCAGCCCCCAGATTTATTGCACCTAGAGTCAGAACCGAGTGAGAATCCGACTAATGCGAGAGCGATTGCAACGCACACCAAAAGGTCGACAATGCCACATTGCTGAAGAAGTAAGCCTGGAAAGTCCGTCAGTAGCGTTGAGCGATGCAGGGATGTATAACGCATACAGCAACAATCGCTGCGACAAGCGCAAAAACAAAGAAAGCCATGGGGACGAAGCTAACGTACACAATACGAGATAGTCTCTTGGGACAAATTCAGACTGTAGAATTTTACAACGAAGTGGAAGAAATGTACCCACCCACAGACGATGGCAGAAGAACATCTGGACATAGAACACAATGACTGCTTCTGGGAGCGCACTGTTCATTATCCACTGTGCATGCCACAAATGAGATATGGCTGCCAGATTTTGGACCAGAGTGAGAGTCTGTATAGATATTATCGCTCTAACGAAAGTTGAAGCAAAGTTTCAAACGAATACGGAAGACGCACATGACTTGTATACTTTTCAGCGTTGTCAACAGCGCGAGGCCCGCAACGAAGAGCTTCATTAGCCCACTGTCGTGCTTGTTCACATTCGTGTAGCGGGCGAACTGTCCGCACAGGACTCCTTGGAGAAACAACTCCGCCAAGCTGGCGAGATCCTGAGATTCCGATATCAGCTGCGCCACCGAAAAGAACTGAAAACTAGGGGCAAACCAATATATTCAATAACGTCGACGGCGGGGGCATGTTACGAGTGTGGGGAGCATAATAATCATTTTATAGGTGCTGAGATCGATCTGTACGTACATCTTAATATTGAACTTTGACGCCCGATCAATTTCGGATACCAAATTATTTCGGTTCGTGAGCAGGTGGAGCTTTGGCAGCATGTGAAAGTCGGTTATTGCGTGCGGCAGCGAACGGCAGCTTGAGAGGTAATGTGCCATCTATTAATACACCCGGGATTCTCCGGCACGATACGAAATGGCCCAAAATTTTGCATTCAGCTGCCAAGGATCTTCGCTGCACTCTTTTCAACTGTTCGAGCAGCAATCGAGGTTAACTGAGACGTCAGTCGGGGAGGGTACCGGTCTCCCTAAAATCACGGGACCCTCGTGAACTCGGATATTTGACCCTGCCAAGTTCACCGTCCTCTCGACGAGCGCGAACGGGAGGATACATGAGTAAACTAGTTCATGTGCTCCTTGGATGATGTCATAACATTTGGAATGAACGTCCGGCGAAAGTCGAAGGCCCGGGGATCGTCTGAAAAACTTTGGTTCGGGGACTTGAGAGTGTTGGAATCTCCTGGAGGCAGTGATTGGGACACTTTTCGAAGCCAAGAATGACATTTTGCGATGTAACGGCATCCACAATCCTAATAAATTCCGGGGTTTCTAGCATACATAGGACGCCTTCCAACTCGGGACCTGGCGCCGGCAATTATTCTATCCTATCGTTATCTTGAGCCGTCATGCCGGAAAAGGCTCAATTGTAAACCCTTTGCGTCATGTCTGGATTTGAGAGCACTCGAGAAATGTCGAAAGATTCGCAGAGGGCCGATGAATTCTGTCCCAACCCCCAAAAAAGCTCCATTATGTACTCGCACCCTGGGATTGAATGTAATTCGCGCTCGATGCGGTATTGCTTGCGGCGAGGGGGGCCAACAGTTCCGTTCATTTTCGCTGTTAACTTCAATGACTGTGTCCCCAACGGCGTTCATCGATCCCGTTTGAAAAAAACTCCTACGTCTTATGATTACAGCATTCAGGGTAGTATGATTCACCTCAGACGGCAGAGGAATGGGTTGCCCCAAAAGGTTAATTCTTCGAATCTTGAGCAGCCTCGTTTAGATTCATCGTCCAAAAGGAATGGCTTTCCCCAAAAGGTTAATTCTTCGTATCTTGAGCAGATTTCCTCGTTTGGATTCATCGTCCAAAGTTGGGTGTCGAGTTGACCGTAACATCAGCAAAACCTGATTTTCGTTGTACTGTATCTTTTCCTTCAATTCGATAGGGGGTGTGACGCGTCACGGTGACACAGTTGAGCGATTCGACATTTCGGTAACGGCAAAATTTTTGCGTGACACTTCGAAAATTTCAGTATTCGGCCACGAAAAATTTCGAAAATTTTGCCTTTTTGGCATTTTGGGGGGACTTTGTGGGCTGCGTGACGGTTTGGTGGTTCGACAGAGGCCCGGGTGACGCGTGACCTCGACCGAAGTTCGTGATCGACACAGGGGTGCGTGACGCGTGACTACCGAATTGAAGGGAAAGATAGAGTAGTTCTTGGTAGTTTCTGGCCTTTTACGTAGCACTCCGTAATTTAGGCAACTCTTCGCACAATAGACATGAACTTGATCATGATCTGAGCGTGAAAGCAGAGGCTGCAGAGCCCTGTCGTTTTGTTTGTGAGCGCTTGCCAATCACACCATCAACGGCCCCTTTCATTGCTTGCCACCTTGCCAGCCACTCAACCATGATTTTGACGAGGAGAGCATACAGAAATGCGATGAAGGCCTTCAGCTGGCTCCCTAACGAGCTTCTTTTCTACATCATTCAATACTCTGTCACAACGGATCGGGCGTGTTTGTCTCGCGTCTCCAGCCTGAGGCTTTTCCACAGTGGCCTCTGTCTCTGTCTGCCGGCGTTATACCACATTAAACACATTAAATACTCGGATTCTGTCAATTTCTTTTGTTCAGCGATCATTGAGAATCCACCCCGAGCAGTTGTCGCGCGCTTCCACCATGGAAGTGTATGTACTATGTGAATATTCCGACCGAGTTCCGCAGCAGCTCTCTCCCTGCAGGCGTCGCAACCGCGCCCCCTTCACCAAGATCTATGACTCGCGGGTCTCAAGCTGATGTCGACACTGGATTATTTGACCCTCTCTCCATCCGCGATTGGTGATCGTCATCGGTTCAAACTTCATTCTGTTGGAAAAGTACAACTTTCTACAAGTGATCAGCTATGAGATTTCGGCGCCACCGGGTATTCTCACAACTCAACAAAAGTCGGATGTGGTAGCGCTGTTTTTGGTCGGCCACTCAACACTGAAGCGATCCTCCATTCGCTCGAGCATTCTCACTTCACCATCGATCCGTGTCTCTGCCGAATCTGGAGTACTACGGAGGAGACTCGACCCTTATCCCAGCAATCGATGTCACCGGTTTGAAAGAAGTCCAACTCACTTAGTATTCCGAGCATGATGCCGATGCTGAAAAAATAGCCATTTGGCCCAGTTCGATGTTTAGTCCGGATTTTCCGTTTGTCTTCTCCCATAAATTTCGTGCCGTCAGACCATCAAGAAGATCGCGACATTTTTGTCAACCCACATGCGGCGCACAAAAGGTCTGCGGTTTCAAACCATGCAAAATTGAGTAGGTTTCTCATGATATTTATTCATCTCGCGCTGCAGCTCAACTTGCTACTATTCGCCACATCATGGAATGCCTTCCACGCTTCGCAGGCCTAGTCTATTTGGGAAGGACTATGAGAGCATTTATTCGATGCCAGTTGACAAGGCTGCGGACCGAACTGCAGCGGAAGGCTGGGAAAAAAGTTTGTCCGAGCTTGGAGGCGTGTTGCTTGGGTACGATTCATTTCCCTTGAATTGTATTACTCGATTTGTTGACTTCGGGTCAGACCATTCTGCCTGGAGAAGAGTCGATGGTCGATGGGAGCAGTATTCTATCAAGGAATTTGGGGCACTTGCTCGGCTTTCCAAGATACGCTATTGACGTTCTCGCTTGGTTGCCGATCCGTCTACGCACCGATTTGATCTCTCATATGAGTGAAGAAGCTCAAAGCGCCGAGAGAAAAGGGAAAACCTCTTTCAATTTACCATCTTGAAGCATTTCTTCCCGTGAATTTTACCAAGTAGAATATCTTTTTTTATTGAAACAGGTTCAACTGAAATCTTTGGAAGACACTTCATTCAAACAAGCTCGAAACGAAGCTCACACACCCTGCACAAACCCCACTCATCCCACCCCTCGCTCTCAACACCAGTACCAACGATAAACAAATCCTCGGGATCATATTTCCTCTTTATCGCGCTCAATCCCGCATAGTTAGGCCGAAGACGGTGGTCTGGAAATTACGCTCGAGCATATCCGCCTCATTGAAATATGAGTCAATACTGGCTCCGGATTTTGCAATGAGCTCATCCAGGAACGGGGCTTGGACGTTCTGGAAATGGTGTCGAATCTGGCTGATTTCGGCGAGTGAGGCGGAGTCGTCCCACTCTGCTACGACGATGACCTACGAATCCAGATGAGTTGAAATAAAATTGCTTTAAGAGGGAATTCACTACATAACTTCTCAGCGACTTTACCTAGAAATAAAAATAAATTATCAAAGAGGACCACGAATTTGAGTTGAATAACAGGCAGGGAGAGAACAGACGTAAGTGCACCGCTTTCCAACAGCTTCTGGTACGCCTTGCCCATTATAGCAGGCGAATCGCGATACGTCGCCGCTGGAATAAGTCTCGACCCCACAACTCCGCTATCCCCAACACTGTCGTCGGCCATAAACAGCGCGTCGCTCACATCACTCTAATCAAACTCTTGCGAGAGCAGCGACACGCCCTGCAAGGCCAGTGCCACGTCGTGAAACGGCGCCAACAGCGCCTTGCTCTCATTGACAGTCACCCTCGGCATGACAGTGTTCACGTAGAAGACGAATGGCGATGTGGAACTTGAAGGGTCCAGGTTCTCCTCAATGTAGAAGTACTGCACCGCGCAAACTGAATCCTAGTCAAAGATACACTGCGCATGAAGAAAGGCGAGGGACGCCGCGACAGTGGCGTCATCAAGCAAGAACCAGAACAGATGTGCCAGGACGCAGACAAGCTACGCGTCGATCCATCGGCCGACGGTCGCCGATTGAAAGCGATGCAACATGAAGACGTCGACCCCGATTCGCTCGTCGCAGAAAACGATGCTCTGGAAAAACCCTCAGTTTTGATGCAGTAATCTATGCGCTTTAAACCGACCGTCTTCGGACTCGATCTACCTAGGCCCCCGGAATATACGGTTATATGTTCGATCCCACTGATGCGGACGGATTGGGTCAAAAAAAGGCCTCTCAGTCCGATCCCAATGCGGACAATTTCACGGGAAAAAAGCGTCAGCTTGAAGTCCGATCCTATTCACCGACGGAATCTGGTGGTCCGATCCATGTGCGTACGTTTTGAGCCAAAAAGATCCAAAATTTGCTCAAAATCCAGCCTTTACCTTAGGTGTACGGAGAACATTCGGCCGAAGGACCCATGTCCTTGTCTCTGTACGCTCGAAATGGGACCTCTCGTGCTTGAATGTCCGATCCAAAGTGCTGACGGGTGGCAGAAAAAAATGACCCACTGCCTGATCCTAATGCGTAAGGATTTTCAGCCGAAACCCATATACGGAAACGCCCAGACCAGGAATTTTGGATCAGACATATAACCGCATATGCCGGAGGTCTATCTTCCTTCTCGAGTACAGCGCAAAGTGAGATGAAAAAAATGGCGGAGATTGAAATAAGTGGCAGTGCCATGAATCATATGATTGGCAGTTTCTTGACACCGGCGATCGTTGAGCGACCAAGTCCTTCTGCATCCCCAGTGCGGTACGAGCTGAGGCGGATGTGATAGCCCAGCGCTCACTACGAAGCTCTGAGCCATGGAGTCCATGACTCAGAGATTCCTCAGCCCCCAAGCCTTGATCTGAGATCTCGACCAGTGTCGACTCTCGATTATCTGGGTCCAGAGCATTTCATTCCGCTCAGAAGAATAGTGGGGAAAGCGAACTGGTGTTCATCCGTGCTTTCTGAAGCACGACGTGAGGTGAGTGATATAACTCTTTCTTGAATTTTGATAGAAGCCACTTTCCCGGATTCTCTTCTTTAAAAAGTTTTCGAGCCTGTCCTTCGTGAATTTGATCCCGAGCGGGATTCGTTTGTCCCTCTGCGCTCTGCCTTTCTTGAATTGATTGATTGATTTCACCTTCTACTTTACCTGACGCTGCTTGCATCCCCGGTACATAGACGAATCGATAGGCGACCGAGGACTCAAATCATCCCCTCAGAACCTCTATCACCACTGCCTCAGAGGCCCTAATCACTACAGGGCGTACTGAAGACCCATTGTTAACATTAATTGTCCTGGGTTTCTCGCCTGTCTCCTCCACCGTCCCGTTATTCTTCGCCGTAAACTGCAGACCCGCCCAGGTTATATTTTTCTCGTCCGTTGCGCCTCCGCGCGAGGTCAGCCTAGACACTCTTACAGTCTTCACATCCGCACCCAGCTTCGCGAGCGTGATATTCCTTTGCGGGCGGTGCCCATCCCCCTGATTCCAAACCTGCAAATTCAGCACCGCAATCTTGGTCAATTTTTCCGCGTTGTATCCCGCGTACGCCACGATATCGGCGTCGTTAGATGGGAGCGTCCGAATCTTCAAATCCCCCGCGGTTCCAATGAAATCTGCGCCAGCGACAAGTCCATAAAAGTTTCCGTGTACAGCCTTGGGGTGGCCTTTTCCGCCGTCCACGGCCTGCCACGCAGACATGCGAAAGTTGGTGCCCTGCTGCATGGAAACTCGAGAAACCCCCATCGACATCCCATAGAGGAGGAAATCGAGCGACCAGAGGGCCCCACCGAGTGTGCCGAAGAGTTCGGGATTGATTGTGCCGCTGCCACCGAGAGCTGGCCCTACTTCGCCGAGAACGAAGGAGATGTTGTGAGCTTGGGAGAATTCGACATTGGCGCGGAAATTGTGCTCCATCTTGGAGACGGTGGTGCTGTGGGTGAGAAGTTGATCTGTGGTTAGGTCAGTTCGATGCGCTCATCGAATTGCTTGAGAGCCTACCTTTCAACGTCCCGCTTGCAAGTCCTTGGTAGCTGTTTCTCGGGTGAGTCCCGCTTCTCGAAGCAAAAACCCTGGACTTACTAGTGTTGCGACACGGTCTTGACATGACCGCCTTCATCGAGCTTTTCGAAAATCTTAGTCCTGTAGGCACATTTAATCCAATAACTGCGCATCAGTTGCCCACGTCGGACTCACAAATTCCACAGTCCAAGATCTGCTTTCGACGACAACGCCAGAGCCTGGTACTGCTTCGGAGCTGCACCCAGCCCCGTCACCCCCTTTTGCAACTTTTCTGCGTACCCGTTCCATCCACTTGCATACACCTCTGGCGTGAAGTTTGGGCCCCGGTCGGGGCCTCCGCACCGAGCAGATGGATCAGCCGTATACAAATTCGGCTCGTTCCCGATCTCGATCGCGTCTAGTTGCGCAGTTCCCCCAGGCATGGTTTTTAAGCACGCGTCGGCAAATTCGATCCCGTTCGAAACGTTCTTGCGCGCGAATGGGACTTGCAGTGTATATCGCGTCAACGAGGCGTCGAAGTGCTCGAACGCGCGCACCCACGGCGTGCCGATGGTGATGTTTGTGTGCAGGCGACATTGGGCGAGGTCGCCAGCGGGACGAGTGGCGACAGTGGTGAGGCTAGGCGAGAATACGCCGTTGTCCATGGAAGTACCGCCGACCCGGATGTGGATAGGTTTGTTTCCGATACGTGTCGAGATTTGAGAGAGAAGAAATTTTGAGAATGTATTTGGTGTGGCATGCCCTGTTCAGGATCGTGAGGCAAAAGAAAATGAATGAGAGAACAGTGCTCGTACCGATGTAATCGGGGAAGCTCTTCATTTCGATACCGAGCCCAATGTAACCTTGGGCGACAGTCCGCGCCTTGTCAGGTGTGGCTGGCGGGCTGATACTGATAGAGGCCTGGGCCACAGCGCTTGTGGCATAAAGTAGTCCAAAGAAGAAGAATTCAAGAAAGAGTTTCATCATGAATGTGTTCAGACTGCAGTGCAGGTGTTCGCCTTTATATACTATTCGCGAGCAATTATGCAACTGTGGTTCAGAAATGTGTACCTAAACGAAACGGCAAATCCATCTGATCAGTCTTAGTCCCTTGAAATTGCCGCAAGATGCCCGTTTAACATCATTTGTTTTGTCCTTTCGTAACCGTCGGCACCAACTTGGTACCGGTCCGCCGGAGAGACGATTGAAAGAGAGGCTATTTTCCTGTGTCGATGTAGCGAATATGGGCTTAAACTGTTTTTAGCGTCTGTCTACGAGAGGCTAGTGTCGATTCGCTTGCTTTCCCATGCTTGTCTAGTTCTACGGCCACCGGTTTGTCTAATTCTACGGTGAGCTCGGCTAGGGAGACCGCGGAAAATGATGGAGCATGTGCATCGGAGTACCCTGGTCCCGGCGTTCCTCAGCGGGACGGTGCCGTTCATATGCCTTGTAACTTGCCTACAACAGAGACCGATGCCAAGCACTCCCGATGGAGTTCAGGCGTCTAATTCTCCACAATATTTGGGACTTATTTAGCCGGATTGGTCATCTCCATCATGGCATTCCTCCCTAATCGAGATGTTGGCGTCGTGTTGTTGTCCTTTGTTTGCCCTCGGTTGAAAGTTGAAATTTCCCCAAAGAAGCAAACCACGACACAAATTATTTAGCAATATGTGATCCATTTTCTAAGACATAACATGGAAGAGAGTGCCAACACAGTCACTGCATGCTTCCTCGCTTTTGGCGCTATCATCGACATGCGCTGTGACCTGAGAAACTCTTCCTGTAGATCTGATCTTCTACAGGATTTCAAAAATTTCCAGCTGAACCTCAGATCTCCAGTAAGGACACAACTGATTTTTGAATGCTCTAGTTGCAGGAACATACATGCTACGTTCAGAGGCCAATGTCAGCTGGATAAGGCATAACGATACAAAAAAGCGCTCGCGAGCCGCGACGCACGGTTTACAGCGAGAACCGGCGATTATATGCATAGTTGTTACGATTTCTGTGGGATAGACGGATCTGAGAGAGCAAAAAAAAAAGGGAGACTCACCTGAGATGTGAATCTACGACGCGAGTTTTATATCCTTGTCGATTCCTGATTGAAAAGATGGTGTTGTTTGAGGTTGAACAAGGAACCTTCCGCTTTGGAACATGTCCTTCATACGCACCGCGCGCGTCGACACAGAGACAAGGTCGCTAGATGGAATAAGGGCTGAGACGCTATCGGCATGACTCGGCGTGGCGTGGTCAGTTTGAATATATTCTTAGCGGCGGCGGTTGAACGAGACATCTCGGGTCGTTTCTCTTGTCGGAGAAATGATACACCAGGTTCCAGATAAAGTGCAGTTGGGCACAAGACCGCCCCGTCTTTTCTATGGGTAGCGGAGAGCACCATCTACCTTTGAGCATTTCGACACAAGACTAGCCTGGAACCGTCGAGAACAAAACATTGCCGTTCTGATAATGCACAGCCGTTGTAGTTTGAAAACAAGGCCAAGTGAGCCGCCCTAAAGAAGTATTTTCTTTGGATTCGCACCACTATCGGAGAACACGGACGTGGAAAGTGTTGTTGCGTCGTCCTTGTCGAAAGTGGTGGGTGAAGGATCAGTGCTCACGCTTGAAATCGAGGATACTGCCGCCAGGTTCAAGTTCGCCATTGCAGGCCCAGACGCCGTGATGCTGCGAACGACGGAGGCGACCTGAGTGGTTCCTTGCGGAACAGTGTTGGCGCTGGAATTCCACTCGAGTTTCCACGTAGCTTGTTCTGAGCTGCCGTTCTTGTCTATGAGCTTGAGCTGGCTGTCCAGAGTAGGCCAAAGAACGCTCTTCCATCGCATATTTGTGCTGTCCCATTCTCGTGACACCGTCTCGTACATTGGAAGTTGCGCCGTCGAAGACGAATCGGGCGCTGTCGAGGGTTTCGAAAATAACGTTTCCCGGAATTCGCCGATCCTGGAGGGTTGTTTCGTTATACTTCGACGTACGGCGTCTCGTGACGAGGAAACGCGCAAAAGAAGTCGAAAAAGTAAAGATGAAAGAGAAAAGAATCCGGTATTTTTCATAGCGGAACCTCGAGCTCGACATAAGGATTGCCTGAGGCCATTTCGGAATTGTGATTATTTTGATTGAGTTGCATTGAAAGACTGGAAGTCGCGATCCTTCTCGCAAATGCATGGATCAGAAATTGGGCGCTTTCGAGCAAGAGATCCGTCGTTAAAAGCAAGTACATGAATTCAACATGATTCAGAACAAGCCAGGACGCGATGAAGGGTGTGGCGGAAAGAGACAAGCAATGTCGGCACATCGGCCGACGATCGCCGAAAGCGGTGCAAGTCTCGAAGGAATCGCCTGAGATCGACGCCGATTTGCTCATCACACAGATCGATGCTCTGGACAAACTCTCGGTTTGGATGCGGTACTCTACGTGCTCGAAGTGAACCAACCGCGTCTTCCTTCTTCCCTCCTCCTTCGCGTCCTCAGCACCACTGGTCCCCGTCTCACCCATGAAATAAACGCCGATCGCGTGTGCTGGCGCACGTCTTCGAATACAGCACGGTCGAGGACTGATGCTCGCACGCACTCTGCACGTAGCCTCCGGACGCGCGCGCTGTGCAGGGACACCACACCCGCACGACACCGCTTCGACTCCGCGCCTCTCGGTGTTCGCGGAGGCGGGATGGACAGGCGCATGAGGCGGGGAGTGGATGTACGCGCTCCGAGCGATACCCATGCAGTATGTGTCCTGCGCTCGAAGTGAACCGACCGCCACGTTTCCCGACTCATTCCACTGCGTCCACCGGTGCCTCTCCCACCCATGTAACGATCGCGTGTGCTGGAGTACGTCTGTAAGTACAGCACGGTCCAGGACTGATACTTGCACGCATCTACGTGTAGCCTCCGGGCGCGCGCACTATGCAGTGACACCACACCCGCACGAACCCCGCTTCGACTCCGCGCATCTCGGTGCTCGCGGAGGCGGGAAGGACTCTCCCCCACCAGCACATCTCCTTCTCGTCGTTGGCCAGCACCATCCTGGCGACGAGGAGCGGCAGAACACCGTTGCTCTCGCTGCCATCTTCGCTTCCCTCGCCTGGACGTCGATGCCGCCTGCGAGGAGTCCCTGTGTGGAACATGTAAGGGTGGTGGGGGCGGATGGTGTCGCGGAGCGGGAACAGAGCAGGGAGATGTGCAGCAAGCAAAAGCGGCGACACGGAAAAATCCTACATTGAAAGAATACAGCATGCACAGGTTGTTGGGATGATCAAGGTTCTGGAGAAACCGCGCTCAGGATAGTGATATTTTGGAAAGCATCACACAGATTCGTGCTTTATCCAATACTCTAGGCGCTCGAGTGAATCAAATTAGCTCACCTCTTCATCCTCGTTTGGACGGTGCTGTCTTCTCCGGACCATTTTCGTGCTCGGTGGCTCTTACGGTAGTCCGCTGCTCGCTGTATCCTCGTCTTAGTAGTTTTTTAGATCTGTTTCGTAGGCCCAGGTGACAGCAGCGCAGAATAATAGCTGCAGTCTAAGATTCTCTCCCCCGACGGCTGGCGGCTTGTTCTCTAGTACGGACTTCGTGCGTCCCGTCCGCATTCTGTCCAAAATTCACATATTCACGGTGTCTTGTCAGACCGTCCGTACATTGATTCGCCCAATCCTGTCAAATGGTGCACACGATCTCCGGCGCCGTCGAACCGGTCCATGGCTACTCGTGCATCCGTGAAATTTAAAATGGAGAGAACCTACATACGTGAAATCACTATTAGATGTACTGTAGTAATTCGACCAAAGGTTCAGGTGACGCGTGACGGGCGCCCGTGAACTGAACAATTTTGACATAGGTGACGGTTACACTTGGATTTTTGGGGCCCAAAAGGGCAAGAAAATGTCAAAATTTTCGGTCCGGCATTCGCCGGACTGCCATAAAAAGGTCACTTTGGCGTGATTACCGAAGAATGAACAATTTGTTTAGTGAACAATCGAGGTGACGGGTGACACCCCGTGAACCTTTGGTCGAATTACTACAGTATATGTGCAGTAATAACAATACATGAATACTGGAATAATATTACTATATTACAGGTTAAAGTTGGCCATCAAGTGTGACTCGTATTCCTGGCGGCAAGAACCACTAAACTTCCCAAACCTGCTGAAGATTCGGCCTGATTGTCTTAGACTTGGTCAATGACTTGGCGCTCAGAGAGCCGGCCGATGTCTCAAGCTCGGCGGGGGCCAAATGCCAGGGCGCCTCGGGGCTTGACGTGTCTCCTGACGCCATTGTTCCAAGATCAAGATGCGTCGTGAGGTTGTTTGCGGCCGCAGAACGAATGTCATCTCGGGAATTGAGCGTCCACATTGCGGCCACGGCGTAAAACTTTGGGAGAAAAATGTTTGCGACGCTTGAGGCCGCTTCAGGCCCAGAGAGTTGATTCTTAGTCGGGGCAGGAAACGATAGCGTGGCGATGACGGAAGCAAAATTGACCAACGCGCACAGAGCCCCTGGTGCGGCGGACTGGCGCTTCGATAAGTGGAACAGTCTCGGGAGGAGTAAGATCTGCCTGCCTGAATTGTCATCCGAAATAGCGAGTTGAGCATCAATGCCGTTGGCCCTCGATGGAGGAGGGTTTTAGAGTGTCGCTGGAACGGGGGAGGAAAATTAAATGAGTAGTAGAAGAGAGTCGGCGCATACCCGCAAGTAGAACACTATACTTCCGGTCTGAAGAAAGTCTCCAATCATCGCAACCCCCAGATGTATTGCACCTAGAGTCAGAACCGAGTGAGAATCCGACTAATGTGAGAACGATTGCAACATACACCAAAGGGTCGACAATAGCACATTGCTGAAGAAGTAAGCCTGGAAATTCAGTCAGTATTGTTGAGCGATGCAGGGATGTATAATGCATACAGCAACACTCGCTGCGACAAGCGCAAAAACAAAGAAAGCCATGGGGACGAAGCTAACGTACACATTATAAGATAGTCCCTTGGAACAAATTCAGATGGCGGAATTTTACAGCAAAGCGGAAGGAATGTACCCACCCACAGACGATGGCAGAAGAACATCTGGACATAGAACACAATGACTGCTTCGGGGAGCACAGTGTTCATTATCCATTGTGCATGCCACAAATGGGATATGGCTCCCAGATTTTGGACCAGAGTGAGAGTCTGTATAGCCATTATCGTTCTAACAAAAGTTAAAGCAAAGTTTCAAACGAAGACGGGAGGCGCACAGGACTTGTATACTTTTTAGCGCTGTCAACAGCGCGAGGCCCGCAACGAAGAGCTTCATTAGCCCATTGTCGTGCTTGTTCACATTCGTGTAGCGGGCGAACTGTCCGCACAGGACTCCTTGGAGAAACAAGTCCGCCAAGCTGGCGAGATTCTGAGATTCCAATATCAGCTCTGCTACCGAAAAGAATTGAAAACTAGGGGCAAACCAATATACTCAATAACGTCGACTGCGGGGGCATGTTAGGAGCATTGAGGGCATAGCAATAATTTTATAGGTGCTGAGATTGATCTGTACGTACATCTTAATATTGAACTTTGACGCCCGATCAATTTCGGATACCAAATTATTTCGGTTCGTGAGCAGGTGGAGCTTTGGCAGCATGTGAAGGTCGGTTATTGCGTGCAGCAGCGAACGGCAGCTTGAGAGGTGATGCCATCTAGCGTTAATATTAAGGTCACAACCGGGATTCTCCGGCTGCACATCTCACGATACGAAATGGCCTAGAATTTTGCATTCAGCTGTCAAGGATCTTCGCTGCACTCGAGCTCGTACTTTTCGACTGTTCGAGTCTTGGGGTTGCAATCGAGGTTGAATGAGACCTCAGTCGGGGAAGGTCTCCCTAAAACCACGGGACCCTCGTGAACTCGGATATTCGACCCTGCCAAGGAAGTTCACCGTCCTCTCGACGAGGACGGGCGGGAGGATACAGGAGTAAAATAGTTCATGTGCTCCTTGGGTAATGTCATAACATTTGGAATGAACGTCCGGCGAAAGTCGAAGGCCCGGGGACCGTCTTGGGATCGTCTGAATAACCTTGGTTCGGGCGCTTGAGAGTGTTAGAATCTCCTGAAGGCAGTGATGGGACACTTTTCGAAGCCAAGAATAACATTTTGCGATGTAACGGCATCCACAATCCTAATAAATTCAGGGGTTCCTAGCATACATATATAGGACGCCTTCCGACTCGGGACCTGGCGCCGGCAATTATCTTATCCTATCGTTATTGACAGAGTTCTTGAGCCGTCATGCCGGAAAAGGCTCAATTATAAACCTTTGCGTTATGTCTGGATTTGAGAGCACTCGAAAAATGTCGAAAGATTCGCAGAAAATCCATGAATTCTGTCCCAATCCAAAAAAAGCTCCATTATGTACTCGCACCCTGGGGTTGAATGTAATTCGCGCTCGGTGCGGTATTGCTTGCGGCGAGGGCCGCCAACTGTTCCGTTCATTTTCGCTGTTAACTTCAATGGCTGTGTCCCCAACGGCGTTCATCGATCCCGCCCCGTTTGAAAAAAACTCCTGCGTCTTATGATTACAGCATTCAGGGTATTATGATTCACCTCAGACGGCAGAGGAGTGGGTTGCCCCAAAAGGATAATAAGGTGGTAGGGCCGGCGAGCGGCACGGCCCGCTACCGGTCAGCGGGATATTGGAAACACCGCAGATTGATCTAAACTTTATTCAACAGTCTGCCTGCCTCGTTAAGTTACCTTGCAAGGAATTTGCTGAGTTTCTTGCCAATAGAGGAACCTCACAAAGAGTTACATTATAAACCTGTATGAAATTCGTGGCTGGGTAGAAGCTCAGACTTTACTTTGGCCTGGAAATGGTTCTAGAATGAGGACATGAGCATGCTGCTGCAAGCTAAGTACCAAGTCTGAAGTTTGCGCTCTTTCAATCGAATAAAGTACAGAGCCAACTTTGCTTCTACAAGTGACCCGCACACAAAGAACATCTACGAATCACTCTGGGCGATATATTCGGAGTCATAATAGCTGTCATCAATACTGTGTACGCGACGCGTTTGAATGCAACCCTCCGAGATCAGTCTTCCGAAACTTGAGTCATTTTTCATTCAATTGATACCAACTAAACATTCGATTTGCCTGGATCAGCCTTGAAGTGGACCTTGACGGTACGCGGCACGGTACATTTTGGATCATCGGACTGATGCGAGATCGATGCTGGAAAGGTCAACATTCGCTCGCTAGCCGAAAACCCCGACTGCTCACAATCATAATTGACAGATTCACCCATGCTGACATCTGTGGACGTAGCGGAAAGAATATCAATTCACACACCTCGAAATCAACTCACGCAAGCCGGCTGCGCCCACAGGTTGTTCCCTAAGCGACCAGGGGCCTAGGAGTACCTCCGACACAATGGAGCAGAGCGTACTGAGAGATGCAAGGCTGCGCGTAGCTTGGATCGGTGAATGATACAAGATATGCCAGAGCTTCGCTCCGGCAGCAAACAAATATGCAGCTTCACCATCTCCCTGTATTACATACGACATTGTAATTATAGTAATTCAAACATTACAGGCCATGTCTATAAAATCTACCAGGAAAAGCGTCATTGAGTGATGTTCACTCAAAAACAATGAACCACTGCACCTGGCATGAAGTTGCGCAAGGGTTACTCGCTCGAGTTAGCGGTCTTGTGCTAAAAAGAGTGTAATAATGAGTGAATGAAACCACAGTGGAATACGACACCGATGCAAACCAAATGACCTGCTGCCGGAACATGATCCCACCTCCAGGAACCGAGTCAGTGGACTAGGGACGGGGAACTTGCCAACGACAGCACACCCCAAATCTATTGCGAGAAAGTTTCTGGGTCAATCGCGGAAGGAGTGAGATGGAAAGCATCCAAACTCAGCGAAAGATAATGTTGGCCACGTACGAGCACAATATGTATTGCAGGAGCAGAGTCGTGCGGGATGTGTGGGAAGCGAATTTGTATTTTTCGCGTCAGTAATACTTGAAATATTGGAGCAGAAAGCAACATACAGCTGAGTTGGAAGGTTCGGCGTGATAGGGACACAATTCAATTCGTTCAGCAGTTTTTTCAAGTTACAGTGCACCATGAGATCGTTAGTATTAGACCTACCAACACCCGTACATCAGCTCCAAAAAGTAGAAAGATAGAATGGAAAGCGCACGGTTGGGATTCATGGGCACAAACCTGCGGCCACTCCAACATCTCGCGAGGAAATATAGAAAGGATGGATACTAAAAATGAGGGAAATGCATAAGAACAGATGGGATGAAATCCACCATGACAGTCTGCTACTCTCGACGACTGATACAGCCAATGAAAAAGGCAGTCCCGGTTGACATCGCCTTGAATTCGGTCTGATATCTTGGTTCTGTCCGATCATTTAGTTCATGGTTGAGAGTTTGGGTGTAGAGCAAGTTGCAATTTGAATGGTGCGATTCAAAACATGCCGTAGCCTTGAGGTTCGCTCGAGTAGGATTACGAAGCTTTTAAAAATTGAGGAACACTTGAGGGATTGAATGACCAGTGTTGACCCCAAGATCTTGAGATGAAAGCAGGTTGAGTTGTCTTCGTTTCGCACCCTTGAGGGAAGATTGGTTCTCTTGCGTAGAATTGGTTGTGCGCCGAAGGTAGAGAAGCCAGGAATCTTGAGAGCGCGACCCGAGGTATTGAGTGTGTCCATTAAGCTGTCGTCTGTTCTGGTTCGTGTCTTGAAAGGAAGAAGCACGATGAGCAGTATTAAGGAATATTGACGGAGGGAGGCGAGCGGAGAATGAGACGATGGGGACAAAGGAAACGGCGCTTGACAGGTTTAGACAACTCTCTCTTTTGTGCGGTTGTTGAGCGGTCGATATCGTGGGCGTCATCGACTCGGAAAAGGAACCACGTCATAATGAAGAGTCCTCGAAGCCACGATTTGATGCTAAAAGTCAGACGTTGAGCGCTAGATGAGCGCTCCATCGAGAAGAGCAAGAAACAGATCATAAGGGAAATCCGAGCGGACACGCAGCTTGATGTACATGGAAGCAAAAGACTGGGAACCAGAGACGTCCGAACAAGAACCCAGACAAGTCCTAAGAGATGAGAGAGAAACTTGAGAGCTGGGATCGATGGGAAGAGAGAGGTTCGTTATGAAAAAGTGGCCCAGGGTGGCATGAGGTTGGGAGACACGAAGCGAGTTTGGAGCGAACTGGGTTGCAATTCGCTCCGGAGCAGTCCTAGTTCGGTCGCAAGTGCGACAGAAGCGAACTAGGATCTCAGCCAAATTACGAGCACAGATAGACCATCAACCGGCTTGCACGGCAAAGTCAAAAACTGGGGGAGAGATCAGTACTTACGCAAAAAACGCTGACGAAAATGTGATGCTCTGCAAGTGGCTGAAGTTAGGGCTCCCTAAGAACCCGTACCTAACGGTAGCGGGAATTCTTCGTATTAATACTTAAGCAGATGTCCTCCTTTGGATTCATCGTCCGAAGTTGGATGTCGAGTTGGCCGTATTTGAAAGGCCATCCGTTCGCCCTTGATTTTTTATGGATACCTCGAATTATTGGGAGAGGGGACGATCGAAATGAATGCCATGAATTTGGCGGTTGAATATTTGACGGAAACCCCGCGATAGACATGAAGGTGAAAGCACTGCGCTGCCGCGTTGTTTGTGAGCGCTTGTCAATCACACGATCAACGGCGCCTTTGGCTGCCACTCAATCCACTTCAGTGCACTTCAGCCATGGTTTTGACGCGAAAGGCATACAGAAACACGACGGAGGCATCCCGCTGGCTCCTTAACGAGCTTCTTGTCCAGATCATCCAGCACTCCCTCGCAGCGGATCAGGCGTCTTTGTCTCGCGTCTCAAGGCTGTTCCATGACCTCTGTCTCCCAGCCTTATATCGCATTATCCAAATCAAAGTTAAAAACTCCAACTCCATCATTTTGTTTTACTCTGCGATGATTGAAAATCCATCCTGAGCAGCCGTCGTACGCTCGTTCACTTGTGAACGTGTATGTGAATATTCCAACTAAGTTCCCTGTAGCAACTCACTCTCCTTACAGGTGCGGCAACCGCTGCAACCCTCGCTCGGATCTATTACTCGCGTCCCTCAAGCTAATGTTGACGCTGAATCATTTGTCGCTTTCTCCATCTGCGCTGGATGATCGTCATCGTTTCATTCCGTTAGAAGACCATAACTTTCCACAGCTGATCAGCTGCGACATCTTGGCCCCGTTGGATATTTTCACGACTCAACAGATATCAGAGATGGTAGCGCTGTTTTTGGTCGGCCACTCAATTCTGAAGCGATCCCATATTCGTTCGGGCGTTCTCGCTGCTCCGTCAATCCGTATGTCCCTGCAAAATCTGAAGTACTACGGGGGAGATCCGGGACTCATCCCAGCAATCGAGACGACCGGTTTAAAAGAGGTTCAATTCACTTGCTCTTCCGAGGACGATGTCGATGTCAAGACAATAGTCATTGGGGCCAAGGCGATGACAAAACCAGACTTTCCCTTTGCACTGGTCATCGATGCACGCACCCCCGGGAAGGCTGGCACAAAAATTTAGCAGGTGACGACGGCAACCAATCATCCGGATATTGTTGCATTCAGCGCGCCCCACTCGATGGGGCTGGGACATCCCGGACTGCCTGGCACTTTGCGCCAGGTCGCTTTCGACGCTGCTTCCGCCGACCGAGTACAGCGCAAAGAAGTAAGATGGAAGAACTAGTGAGGAACTTCACGGTATTCGGCGGTGTCTACTATAGTTTTGATGGTCTTCTCAAATCCTCACCTCAAGACTTGACACCCTATTCTCGTCGATTACTTCCCGACGACGGCCCGAAAAGGCCCGCGGATGTTGGGATTGGGCAGCCTGGGGCTATGGAACAGTTGGAAACGGCGCAAAACGATATCATGATGCTGGTGAGTCACGGTGATAAACGAAGCAGAAGAGTGGGATGTGGCGAGAGGTACAGCCTGAGCGAGAGCTAGCGATCGACGATGTCGGAGCCTTGTCGGAGCAGATGGGGCTCTATACTTGCTATACTCGCCGATGCCGTGAAAAGGTTCCGCGAATGCTGAGGCTCCGGAACTCGCTGAAAGAGGGGCCTTCCCGTGTCGTGCCGCCTCAAGATAAACGATATCATGATACTGATGGTGAATCTTCTGCTTCAAGTGATAGATGAATGTTGTGGATGTGGCTTGTGGTACAGCCTGAGCTAGCGCTCGACAATGTCGAAGCAGATGGACCTCTATACTTGCTTTGAACAGTTTAGGCGGACCGGATGGGATGCAATAAAACAGGGTCCCTCACTATCTCGACAGAATCACTGAAGCACACCTATCTTCCCTCTCCTTCTGTGTCTCAAATATGGCCGGGTTATCAGATCCCAATCTGGCTTCAAAACTGACGGAGTCGCTCAATGGGCTGTATGCCGGGAGCTACCTTGCTGGCGTGTGGGTAGCTAACTCATGTCCGGAACGCGACCTGGCTGACAATTTCTTTCGTGCCCCCAGGTTCTATGGTCTAACAACACACCAGACGTTTGTATACTTTCGGAGAAGTGGTAAAGATCCCATATACTCGCGCCTCTTGGTGAATCTTTGTGCTACGTTCACATCGACGTGGTTCTCACCCTTGGGATATGTACTTCGATGCAGGTTCTAATCTTATGGTAAGCTCACTGATGGTTTGAGTATGAACTACATATGATATCTTCCGATAGGATCATGGACACTCTTCATGCCGTTCTTGCAGCAGTTGCTCTCCGTCAGCTCACGGAGGAGTCCATCGTCAACCCCTTGAGCATGCTGATCAATACGGTACCATGGTGAGAACTTGTTTCTTTTGTTGCTATAGCGGAGTACCAGTTGCTAATTATATCGCTGTAGGACACTGTCGGTGAGTCTAACATCTTATCGAGCCCGCCGCATGATTATTGAGCGGTTTTGACGATGGGTTAGTTCTCGCTATTTATGATGGTATGCTTTTTTTCGGTTTTTTCCCGGGCATGCTCATAGTTCATGCACTTTCTCAGTCGTTAAGTGATAGTGGTGTGAGAGGGTATGTTTATTTTCCTTGTTCAAGCTCATAAAAGCGGTAGCTGACATGCTCTACCTCAGGTTTTATTGCTATCGGATCTGGAGACGTAAGTAGTCGCCGCCTTCACTCAAGCTATGTATTCATACGTTCCGTCTGAATGAAGTAAGCCAGAAGAACTGGATCCTGACAAGTGTGGCGGTATGTTGCATCCGGTCTTCCTGAGAGCGGGGCATTATTAATGGCCCTCACTGCACAGGTATTCCCCGTTATTTGTGCGCTAGTCGCGGGTCTCTGTCAGTCTCTTGCTTCAATGGAATCCAGGACATACAACTGATATTCGAAATTTAGACTGCACCTCAAGGACGTGCGTATTAATACTAATCCACTGTCTTCTCATCTCTGAACAAGTTTGTTTCATTAGTGTGAAAAAAACTGGCCTCCAGGCTCTCAATCTTGTCGTAAGCATGATTGATCCATATATATCTTCATTCGGTCAATCTCACGTCTGACTCATAGGGAGAACTCGACGCTACTCTGATTTCCATCTGTGTGGCTGACTCGATACTCGCTGGATTCCTATGCGTGTTGCTATGGAATAGTCGGTCTGGAATTAAACGGTATCATACGTTCAACAACATTTCTTGCTCCCCCGCCGTCCTAATGCTGTACTAGGACGAACTCGGTGATCAGCATGTTGATCCTATATACTGTTACTACGGGACTTTTGACGACTGTGGCGGCTATTGCTACCTTGATCATCGTGAGTCCAACGTATCAAAAATGGCCACGATGTTGAGGGCCATTTTCAGATGCTCACAATGAAGGAAACATTTGCTTATGCAGGAGCATTCTACATGCTTAACAAACGTATGTTTGACTCCGCCGTCCCTGCCAACGTGAATCGAAACTAATCTCGCTTGGGAATTCCTTCTGTTCCCTCATCTACTCATACAGTCTACTTCAGCTCCCTCCTCGCCACACTCAACCGCCGTGAAAAGATCCGAACGCAAATGAACGCTACGAGCGGATTCGTTTCTGGTCCTTTCCACACTAGCAATACCAATGGGCTCAAAGGAATTGGCAGCGAATTGGTGATCCGCAGCAGCAAATTGGGCGAAGAATTGAGTACCTTTAGGTCTGCAACAGGTCGGCAGCAAGACGATTCCGAGTATCAAGTGGGCGGGATGGGAGTTGAGCTGGGACTCTGCAGTAAGAATTCGCTGCATCATGTAAGTACGTTTCCCTGTTCTGTGGCAGGCTTCCTGGATATTCGGTCGCTGACTCGGGCTGGTGTTCAATTAATTCAGGGTCACGTCGAGATCAAAGTTGAAACGGATATGGTACAGGGTCATGAAAGCTCCACTGTGGACCACCACGATCTTCGTTCGGTGAGCTCTTGCAGCGGACAAGGACATCTGATTTGAACTGAAATGAGGACCGGTACAGGCGCATCAAACTACTTCAGTGGTTTAAACTTATTCGATTTCTACCGTCTGTAGTGGTATTTGAAATCCGTATGTACAAGGTTAAATTATCTGCGTGACCGTGACACAAAGGAGTGTGAGGTCTGCATCTCGTGCGGATATGAGGTCGAGTGATATGCCCGTACGGAATAAGTTGGCGGCCGCCACTGGCCAAGGGGACACCGTCGGGCCAAGGCCTTTGGTGGCCGAGCAACAGTGTTAGGTAATGTCCATCGGCTGCCGACTTTGGTGATCGCCCCTAGGTGGCCACACTCAACTTCGGTGAAAACCTCTGACTGCCCCCCCTATTCCCAGGATTTTGAATGTTATGAGGAGCTCTGGGATGTTGTAAATGGAGTTATTGAGGTGGACCCAGGCTGTTTTTGACAAAAGTAAACTCAAAAGTTGTGAAAGACTGGAAGTCGCGATCCTTTTCGCAAATGCATAGATCCGAAGTCGGGCACTTTCGAGCAAGAGATCCGTCGTTCAGACCAAGTACATGAATTCGAAGCGTGATTCAGAACTGGCCAGGACGCGATGAAGGATGGTGGAAAGAGACAAGCAACGCGCCGATCCGTCGGCCGACGATCGCCGAAAGCGATGCACTGGTCTCTTTCTCCCGAAGAGATCGACGCCGATCCGCTCGTCGCAGAAATCGGCTCTGGACAAGCTCCCGGTTTCGATATAGTACTCTATGCGCTCGAAATGAACCAACTGCGTCTCCGTTCTTCCCTCCTCCTTCGCGTCCTCAGCACCATCGGTCCCGGTCCTACCTAGGAATAAACGCCGACTCGGATCGCGTGTGCTGGCGCACGTCTGCGAGTACAGCACGGTCGAGGACCGATCCTTGCACGCATCTACACGTAGCCTCCGGACCTCCACGCTATGCAGGGACACAACACCCGCACGAACCGCGCTTCGACTCCGCGCGTCTCGGTGCTCGCGGAGGCGGGAAGGAGGCGGGGAGTGGACGTGGTACGCGCTCCGAGCGATGCTCCTATCTGTCCCTCACCGCCAGCGTCAGTGTCACCGACGTGCCGGCGGCCTTCATCCGGGCGGGTGTAGCGACTCCGACAACACCACACGCGCACGTAGCTCCTCTCAAGCTGGACCTCGACCCTCCAGTACCGCTCGCCTCTCATCTGCCTGCCCTTGCTCGCCTCGCCGCATCCGGCCCCTCCCCGTGGATGGGTAGGATGGACTATTACTCACTCGTTTGACGCGGTCGTACGGTTTTGTACTTAGACAACAAATGTTCTTTTGCTTGGTCTGGAGTTCTGGTGACGCAGTTGATTCGGGCGGTTACGGCCCGGGAGTTTACTTTAATGTGTAGGTGACTAGACTCACCTAAATTGACCTATGCTGACGTCGTTATGGTAGATTTTTTTACCTAGATACAATGTGCTAAATTTGTGCTTAATTTGAGCTCGATTTATGAGGTATCGCATCACCCCATCCATGCCAATGCCGTAAATCAGTGACGTCGTCGTCGAGTTCAAAAGAGCTCAGATACGGTTGCATGAAGAGATATATGAGAAAAATGAGGATGGAATGCTGTGAAATTATCAGAACACCATATTATGAGAAATGAGGGTCTGTTGAGGTTGCTAGTCAGTCCTAGAGTCAGCTACACACACCTTGGCTGGACTACACACAAGTACGCAGATATAGACGTGCCTAAGCAGAGCTATACAGATCATGTGTAGGTGCCTCTACAGAGCTGCTCTGCCTAGCTGTGTCTAGCAACCTGGCCTTCAGGGAGGGCCTGAACACAACAGTGACTACGGTAGAAATCAGTACAGTGGCTAGTAATATCTTCATGTCAGATGGGATGCTTTCTTTTGAAAAAAAAACAAAAACAAGAACAAGAACAAATTGTACAAGAAGATTAAGCTCGGTATAGAGAGTAAAGATGAAGAAGGAAACGAAGAAGCAAAAGAAAAATAGGCAAACAAAAGCCAACTTAGAAAAAAACTTGGACAACTAGGGATGACTGGAGTGATACTTGTTGGTCCTGTTGCTGGAGTCGTCAAAGAGTGGTCAACCAAAGAGAGGTTTGATACTGGGCACCGTTACCTTGTTGGTGGGATCGCTCCGAGGAACCTGACATTTGGTTTGAGTTTCAAACTGTTACGAGCTGGCGAAATTTTACCGCTGCAATGGTCATTGTGACGCAATGACCATTGAGCACTTCGTCGCGATCTTTCTGAATATTGGAACCATAATGGATATCTTCATGAACCACAAGATGCGGAAGCAACTGAGAAGAGATCAGAAGCTCATCGGCGAGCTCAATATTTTTTTTACCCCGAATGTTGCTGAACAACGAGACAATGCAGAGTGACACTCTGCTATGGCTGCTCCTATTTGCTCTTGTTTCACAATGGACTGAATTATGTGGTTCGCCCGAATATTAGTTACGGCCTGAATGTACGACAAGAACCTATTGCTAGAATCAGCCAAGGTGCAGCCAAAGATGCAACTGAGATCTACTCAGTAACCCCTTTGATGACTGGTTCCATGTTTTTGGAATCGGTGTACTGTTCCAAGAGCTCCAGAAGAAGTCGGTGACATCGATTAGCAAGTTGCCGAGCAGCATGTCTGAGGACCATTAGTGAATACTCTATATTTTAATACGCACGAACCGATTTTGAGAAAGTTTCTGACAGTCCCGAATTATCGCACAGAGGGATTGAACCGCAGACGATAAAGCAGGAACTTTGGTGAATTGAGTGATAATTCTAGTCTCCGAAGTATCGAGTGGCATCCGAAGGATAAAATCACCGATCGCGGGTCGGAGACTGGGATCAGGCTCCCAGCATGCATCCAACAGATCCCATAGCTCCGAACTCACTACATCCGAATCATAATCAGAACGTCGAGGACGGAGGTTGGTGTACACTTTTGCAGTGAGGATCTGGTGACAGGGACGATGCTTCGGCGGACTGTTCGTTACAATCTACATTCCAATGAGGATTCTGAACTTGAAGATGACGGGCGGTTCCACGTACCTCAAGAACCAAAAGACCGAAAGAGTATATATCCGAGCTTGTGGTCGTTGAAGAACGATCAAGGTTCTCGTTGCTCGTTTCTGGCACCACAAATAGCTCTGGCGCCATATATGGTGGGGTTCCAACACTCGCAGTAGTGAAGCCCCGGAGAGTGATGATTTTTGAGATACCAAAGTCACAGATGCAGGGCGCTCCGTGTTTATCGACCAAGACATTGTGCTAAGGCCCTGCTCAGTGATGTCGATGGAACAAGTGAGTTTATACGCACGACTTTCAAATCACCATGAACTATCTCATGGCGATGAAGGTACTCTAGGCCGGCCGCCACTCCCAGGATCTGGATAAACAATCAGGGTCATACGAGCAGGGTGAAACGCAAAGAAGATACCATCCTCTCTTTGTCTGCCGTGGAATTTTTCCTGAGATATTGTCCGAGATCCCCCGATTTGTAAAATGGAGCAATTATAGCGGGGTAAGGCGCAACAGGTTCATCCCAGACTCCAAGGAACGGAAGTAGGTTTCGATGATTCAGTGTGCTCCATACCCGCGTTTCACGCTTGAGTCGCTGAACTATATATCAGAATTCAATCAGCAGCATACCGAGAAAGTCACCCGTAGAAGCTCTTGAATTTGGCCGGATCCATCATTCGAAACCCGAATGAATTTAATCGCAACCTGAAGTTTCAAAGTTTCAATCAACACGCAAGCATGAAAGATATGCCACACAATACCTGAATCTTGCCAGCTTTGTGTGTTAATTGGCCACGATATATGTTTGAATTTCCTCCTGTGGCGAACGGGAATTGGTCGGTTCTGAAAACACACCCCTTGAGGCTTTCGGAATCGGGGATCTCTGCTATGCACGGATGCTGAATAACGAGTAGAGTCAATATAAATAGATGCATATATGCGAGGAACCCGTACGCCAAAACACACTTCCTCCCCGTCTTCGGCGTCGGCGACCTGTACACCATCGATCTTCTGAACCTCGCCGGGCAAGTTCTGTCCATCGATAAGACTCGGAATCGCGTCGGATTGGGCTGAAAAACTCACAAGCTGCCGCGGAAGCCGTCGGTCATCAACACCAGCTTCAGACTCGGTATCTGATGGCCCGAAGATGTGGTCCTTCTGAGACTGCTCGGGAGGACGGTGGTCAGCGGCTAGAGTGGTGTCCATAGCTGTCGCTGAGGAGAAAGCGTTAAAGCTGTAAACTTGTCAAGCAGTTCCCACGAGCAGGAATAGTTTCGGGGTGGTTGTTACGTCTCAGATGTCCCGATTGACTTGACTGGGCGCAAATTGCATCCACCGCAAGTCGAGATTTCAGACACATCCCTTCAGATATATGCATGTAGACTCGAGTCCGATACTTAAGTAGAAGCCTAGCCAGGATTGCAATGCACCGCCAAAAAAAAAAACACATGTTCACTGTTGATGTAGTGCGTGTATTAATATTTGTGGATTCCTGGAAGCAAGGCCAGTGAGCGGACAGCAGGCACAAGTGCAGACTAAATCGCTGGGTGTCATCGGAGGTGGCGGTGAGTCGGAGTTGCATTGAAAGACTGGACAGTCGCGATCCTTTTCGCAGACGCAGATCCATGGATCCGAAATTGGGCGCTTTCGAGCAAGGGATCCGTCGTTCAGAGCAAGTATATGGATTCGAAGTGTGATTCAGAACAGAACAGGCCAAGACGCGATAAAGGATGTGGTGGAAGGAGACAAGCAACGCGTCGGAACATCGGCCGACGATCGCCGAAAGCGATGCATTGGTTTCTTTTTCTCTCGGAGATGTTGACGCCGATTTGCTTGTCGCAGAAATCGGCTCTGAACAAGCTCCTGGTTTCGATGTAGTACTCTATGCGCTCGAAGTGAACCAACCGCGTCTCCCTTCCCTCCTCCCTCGCGTCCTCAGCACCGCCGGCCCCAGTCCCACCCATGGAATAAACGCCGATCGCGTGTGCTGGGGCATATCTGCGAGTACAGCACGGTCGAGAACTGATACTTGCACGCATCTACACGTAGCCTCCTGACGCGCACGCCATGCAGGGACACCACATCCGCACGAACCCCGCTTCGACTTCTCGCCTCTCGGTGCTCGCGGAGGTGGGATGAACGGGCGCATGAGGCGGGGAGTGGACGTGGTACGCGCTCCGAGTGATGCCCATATGTGTCCGCCACCGCCAGTGTCAGTGTCGCGACGCGCCGGTGGACTTTTCTGGGCGGGTGTGGCGACTCGCGAGCGACTTCAGGTCCGTCTTCGGATTCCTCTTCGGGTTCCCTCCAAGAGCCATTCGATACGACGGCACCACACACGCGCGCACGTAGGCCCTCTCGAGGTTGACCTCCGGCCCTCCCGCACCGCTCGCCTCCCATCTGCCCGCCCTCGTTCGCCGTGTCCCGCCTCCGCATTCTCAGCCGCGGCTCTATCGGCACAACACGTCCCGCCTGCCACATCTTGTCCTCGCCGTGCGGGGATGAGGTTTGGGCAGACGCAAAGGATAGCTATGGATCCTTACGTCTTCTCCGCCGGCACCTCACCTTCTCGTCGTCGACCAGGGCCATCCCGGCAAGCACAGCGACCTTGCCCGTTACCGTCGTTGCCATCTTCGCTTCCCTCACCTGGACATCGACACCGCCTGCGACGGAGACCCTGCGTGGAACATGTAAGGGTGGTGGCGGCGGATGTGTCGCGGCGGGAGCAGGTATTACATGTCGGTGCAGCGCCGCTTTTACTTCTGCTTCCTCTCCGTTGTCAGCCCATCGCTTTAACGACCGACCCCTGGCTTCTACCCTTCGATTCCAGCAAACTCCTTACCTCCCAGCCGGCCCGTCGCTCGCCTTGGCACTCGTCGCACCTTATCCAATCCATGATACCGACTTTGAAATTCCGGGAACGACACAGAAACCTCTTCACCGTCCGACTCGTGCACGGGTGGATCTACATATTACTATCTGCGCCCTCCCTCCCTCTCCCTCGCTGTACGCCTCTCCTTGCCTTCCCCGCTGGACCCCGTACCTATACCCGAATCCGCTGCATCGACACGTACTGCCCGCGCTCCCTCCGTCCCGGCGTCCTCAATGAATACTCCTCGGGACGCTGCGCCGGCTTCTATGCTACGGGCGTCAATCTCGGCGCGGCGGTGGCAGGGGTCAGGGGTCAAGGGATCGCTCTAGCTCGGTGCTGCAGGGTACGAGCCTGCCTCTAGCTCCGAGCCATTCTGCGCTAGTGTCTGATTGCGCCGCGGCCACATTGGAGCTTTTGCTTCAATCCTTCGAAGACGTTCCTCCGCTGCTGGAGGACGACGCTGGTGAGTCTTCTTCCCCTTTCACTCCTTCTCTTTCCGCGCGTCTTCTATCCGGCGATGACACCGCCTCGACTGCCTCGGCCCATTCCCATTCATCCTCTTTCTTTCTTCGTTCTCCTCTGCACTTTGGACATTGCGCATGTGCTAATCTTCCCCTTACAGATTCTCCTCTCGGTGTCGAAAGCGCGATTGATTCCACGGCTACACCTACACCCTTTCAAGCCTCCGAGCTGCTGCTTTATATCCAGAAGCGACACGAGCTAGCGCTGCCACGGCCACCGACCCCGCAGTCCGGGAGCACAGCACCGGGATTGGAGCAATGTCGGCTTTAAGCGCGCTCTCGCGGCGGTCGAGGGAAGAACGTCGCTGGACCCTCGCAGCCCTCATTTCGGTCCCTTTACAACCCCGTTATATCGTTCTGGTGCCCCTTTACTTATCCTCGAAGGCCGACCGCCTCGTCTTCGTCCTCGACGCCGATCCTCCCTCCCTCCTGCTGATCATATCCATACGTGTGGCCGCAGCGCCAATCTTGAACCCCAGCCTCTTCGCATGCGCCGCTGCCCGTCACGGTGGTATCAACGAGTCGCGGGACGTCTAGTCCACCGAGTCGGCTCGAACCGCCTTGCGCTTTCACTGCCAGCCGGAGCGATTGCAGGATTGTCTCAAGAATGAATTGGAGGAGCGGGGGGAACTGAAGGACGGGAGGGTGATGATCAGGATGGAGCTCCGGCGGGTTGCGCATATACGAGTAGTGTGCACAGCGATTAGGGTGCGCGAAGCTTTGCCGTTTAATATAAGCGCTCGTTCTAGGGTTAGGGTTAATCGAGCCATTTAGTCAATCCTGCTCCCCGCGGCCCGCCCTGCCCTGTCCTGTTCGACATACCTGCACCGAGCTCTATCGATACAGATACATCTCAACCGCGATTTTATCGTCTGGGTGTCCTGCTGGCCAGTGTGGCTTCGGACTATTTGCTTTGGATTCCCGAAACCACATAGCCCTGGTGCTGATACTGATCGACGACGACACCGGCGCCACACGCACACGAACACGCACATGCACGTAACCCCGTCTAGCCCGCTGGCTCTCGATGGAGTCTGACCCCACCCCACCCGCATTGGTGCCGCCTGCACCTCACTCCGCTGCGTGCCCGCGCCCCCGACGACTGATTCCAATTACATGAACACTCCGAGGGGCGTCCCGCCGGCCGGCTTCTTCTATATTACCGCGCACCGGTACCGCGAATTCTACATGCGCATGCGCATGAGCAGGCGTCGACGTCGGCTTCCGCGCTTGCTTTACGAATGCTTTCTACTTTGCTGCCATCCCAAGCACATCCCCACTCTGGCCAGGCAGCTTCCACTTCCACGTCTCGTCGCTCGGGGCCCGCAGCAGCTTCAGCTTCAGAGAACCACAATATGCGTTTCGGTCCCAGATCGCAAAGCGCTGCTTTCGCCGTCGATCAGCGCCGGACTACTGCCGACTCGGGCGGGCGGGGATGGTGATGTGGCTTTGATTATGAACAGTCCTGAGGCTGCACGATCGACTATCCGCGGCTCGTCTCGCGCTGCTGTGACCTCCACCTCGACGCCCGAGCTGGGCGGGTGTCTATCTTGACGTGGTGTTACACTCGACCCCGACTCAGTGCTGCAAGTCAACGACTTCGATGGTGGAAACGAGGCCGCCTCTAGCTCCGAGCGATTCTGCGCGAGTGTCTGACCGCACCGCGGCCACATTGGAGTTGGGGATCCTGCTTCCATCGGGGTGATGCGGAGACGTTCCTCCGTTCCGGGAGGACGACGCTGGTGAGTCCTCTATCCCTTTCACTCCTCTTGTCATACGCCTTCAATCCGGCGATGACACGGTCGGACGATACGTCCGCCTCGATTCCTCTTTCTTCGTTCTCTTCTGCACACTGCACATTGCTAATCTTCCCTTCGCAGATTCTCCTCTCGCTATTGAAGCACGATCGAAGGCGACACCTTCAGCGACTAGAGCTGCTGCTTTATATTATATCCAGAAGGGATACGGATACGAGCTAGCGCTGCCACGGCCACCGACCCCCGTAGTGCGGCAGCACAGCGTCGGGATTGGATGGAGCAATATCAGGTTTAGGGTGTCGACCTTCCGCGGCGGTTGCGGCGGGAACGTCGCAGCCCTCGTTTCGGTTCGCATTATATCGTTCCGGTCCTCCTTTATCCTGAAGGCCCGACCGCCTCGTCCTCGCCATCCTTCCTCCCACCGTATACATTCGTGTGGCCGCAGCTCTGATCCTGAACCCAGCCTCTTCGTGTGCCCCAGCCGCACTTCTGCATGGCCTTTCACTCGTTGTATCACCGAGGCGCGGGGTGCAGGCAAAGTCGGCTCGAGCTACCTTGCGCTCCCGCCGCCAGCCGGAGTGACTCTAGGATTATCGAACGAAAGGATTGGAGGAGCAGGAGGAGCGGGGGGAAGTGGATGATGCGGGTACAGCGGTCAGGATGGAGCTGTGGCGGGTTTTACGAGTAGTGTGCACGGCGATTGGGGCTCGTCCTGCATGAAGGGAGATTGGGCGTCTAATCTAGGCGCTTGTTCTAGGGTTAGGGTTAATCGAGACACTGCGACACACATCTATTTTGAATCCTTTCGACGAAGAATAAGTATCGAAAACCTCGACTTGGATGCAACTTGCGCCAAGTCAAGTCGATCGGCCTTATATATTCAAGCCTTTGAGACGTAACACAATCCACATCATCCGCAGTTCATCCGCTAACCCGCACCGGCTATTCCTGTTCAACGTGGGAACTGTTTGACAAGTTCACAGCTTTGAAGCTTTCTCGTGAGCGACGGCTATGAACACTGCTGACCCGCCATCCGTTCCCTTAGTCGCTGACCACCGGCCTGCCGAGCAGTCTCAGAAGGCTCACGTCTTCGGGCCACAAGATACCGAGTCTGAAGCTGGTGTTGATGACCTACGGCTTCCGCGGCAGCTTGTGAGTTTTTCAGTCCAGTCCGACACGATTTCGAGTCTCATCGATGAACAGGACTTGACTGGCGAGGTCCAGAAGATCGATGTCTTTCCTTTTTGAATTTGGGGCCACGGCGGACATATCATTGGGGTCCGTGAAAAATTCAACGAAGATGAAGGACCGGATGGTGCGGCTCGGTGTCCCATGCCTACTTCACACTCAGCAACCTTTAGGTGGCTATCAAAATATTCCGGATTCACATTGACAACAATTTATTGCAGCTTACGATTAAGGTGCGGACTTAAATAGAGGCTCCTGCTGAGTTGTGATCTTCAAACGAAGGAACTGTATACCGAGGCAAAGGTCTGGTTCAAGCTAGAACATCCGAATATTCTGCCTTTCTTGGGACTTGCTCTGCGCTTAGGGCCTTCCCCTGCTTTGATAACTCCCTATTGCCATTCATCGAACATCATGAGATACCTCGCGAACACTCCAAAAACACCTCAGGAGCGTCTCATATTGGTCGGTCCAGTCTGGTCGTGCACCACTGTCCTGACTAAGCCCACGACTTGCATCATTAGGCTTGCGGCATCGGGGAAGGACTCTCGTATCTCCACGCCGAAGGTTTAGTGCATGGAAATTTAACTACGGTACGACATCGTTGCTCTTTCTTGATGTCCGGTTCGAAGCTCTCTATTCCAGAAAAAGATTCTCATCGACGACAATGGAACTCCTGTCATTTCTGGTTATGGTCTCTCCAATATTTCCCGTAAATTATCGAAGAAGTCCGCGATTACACCTTCAGCCCGTTTCACGGCCCCAGAGTGTTTTGTTGATGAAGCAATCCAGGAGAGCCCTACGCAGAAAACAGCAGTGGGAGATGTTTATTCATTTTCAATGGTCGTACTTGAAGTACGTATCCAGAATATTGTTTCATTTCTAGAAACCTTTCGCTTACACCACCTAGGTCATGTCCGGTGCCCAACCCTTCTACCATCTGAACAGCGAAGTTGGTGTTATGTTCAACATCCTTGCTGGGGGCAGACCCTCTCGATCAGAGTTGGATCCTCTCATGGTATCGGACCGTTTGTGGAGACTTTTAAACCAGCTGTGGAGCCATCAACCAGCTCTCCGACCAGATATGGACCGTGTGGTACAGGCATTGAAGTCAATGTGTGTGTGTTTTTTCTCCTCCGGATGTAAGGGAAAGCGAGGATTTGTAGACAAACTGGCCATGAAAGTCTTGGCGATTCGGATAACGTGGCTGACGTATGTTTCGACCACTCGAGAGGATCGAATCTGATTTTTCATTTTAGTCTGACATTTTAGACGTCGGTCCTAGCGTGAGCCAAATCTCTCAGTCAAGGTCGTGTTACTGGTATCTTGATCCATTGCTTGTGTGCAGGTCGTTGACGCCGAAGACGGGGAGGAAGTGTGCTATGGCGTACGGGTCCCTCGCTATGCATTTATTCATATTGACTCAACTCGTTATTTAGCATCCATGCATAGCGGAGATTGTCAATTCTCAGAGCCTGAAAGGGCGTGTTTTCAGAATTGATCAATTCCCGTTCGCCACAGGAGGAAATTCAAATATATATCGTGGCCAATTAATACACAAAGCTGGCAAGGTTCAGGTATTGTGTCGCGTATCTTTCACGCACGTGTTGACTGAAGCTTTGAACCTCCAGGTCGCGATTAAATTCATTCGGGTTTCGAACGATGGATCTGGCCAGCTTCTACGGGTGACTTTCTCGGCATGCTGGTGGTTAAATTCTGATATGCAATTTAGCGACTTGAACGTGAAACACGGGTATGGAGCACGCTGAATCATCGAAACCTACTTCCGTTCCTTGGAGTCTGGAATGAACCTGTTGCGCCTTACCCCGCTTTAATTGCTCCACTTTACAAATCGGGGGACCTTGGACAATATCTCAGGGAATGCTCTGCACCAGACAAAGAGAAGATGGTATCCTCCTCACGCTTCACCCTGCTCGGATGGTCTTGATTACTTATCCAGATTCTGGGAGTAGCAGCCGGCCTAGAGTACCTTCATCGCCATGGGATCGTTCATGGCGATTTGAAAGTTGTGCGCGTATAAGATCACTTGTTCCATCGATATCACTGAGCGGGGCCTTAGCACAATGTCTTGGTCGATAAATATGGAGCGCCCTGCATCTGTGACTTTGGTATCTCGAAGATCATCACTTTCCGGGGCTTCACTACTGCGAGTGTTGGAACAGCACCATATATGGCACCGGAGCTGTTTGTGGTGCTGCCAGAAACAAGCAACGAGAATCTTGATCGTTCTTCAACGACCACAAGCTCGGATATATACTCTTTCGGTCTTTTGGTTCTTGAGGTACGTGAAGCCGCCTGTGATCTTCAAGTTCAGAATTCTCATCGGAATGTAGATTGTAACGAACAGACCGCCGAAGCATCGTCCCTCTCAGCCCATCCTCACTGCGAAAGTGTACAACGACCTCCGTCCTCGACGCTCTGATTATGATTCGGACGTAGTGAGCTCCGAGCTATGGGATCTGCTGGATGCATGCTGGGAGCCTGACCCCAGTCTTCGACCCACGATTGGTGATCTTATCCTTCGAATGCCAATCAATACTTCAGAAATTAGAATTACCGCTCAATTCGCCAAGATTCCTGCTTTATCACCTGCGGTTCAATCCCCTATGTGCGATAATTCGGGACTGCGAAAAACTTCCTCGAAATCGGTTCGTGCGTATTAAAATGCGAGGTATCCACTAATGGTCTTCAGACATGCTGCTCGGCAACTTGCTAATCGATGTCACCGTCTTCTTCTGGAGCTTTTGGAACAGTACACCGACTCGGAAAACATGGAACCAGTCATCGAAGGGGTTACTGGGTAGATCCCAGTTAAATCTTCGGTTGTGCCTTGATTAATTCTCGTACTAGGTGCTTGATGAACACTCAGGTCGTAGTCAACATTTGGGCGAACAAGATGGGAAGCAGAATTCAGGCCATTCTGAAACAAGAGCAAGTAAGAACAGCCATAGCAGAGTGTCACTCTGCATTGTCTCTTTGTTCAGCAACATTTGAGGTAATAAAATATCGAGCTCGCCGATGAACTTCTGATCTTTTCCCAGCTGATTCCTCATCTTGGGGTTCACGAAGATGTCCATTATTATTCAAATAATCAGAAAGATCGTAACGAAGTGCTGGAGTACCTTGCAGCAATTCAAGGCTCGCAGATCATCGGACAGGAGATTTCAACGGTAAAATCTTGGCCAACCCGGAATAGTTTGAAACTTAAACCAAATGATAGGCTGCTCGGAGCGATCTCACCCAGCTGATGTTCATGATGGAAAAGGTAACGGTGTTCGATATCAACCTTCCGTTTGCTAAACCACTCTTTGCCGACTCCAGTTTGAACATCGATTACTCGACTTTCCCCTGTGCTCATATGAAGTTGTCCGACTGGGCAAATTTTCGGGTTCTGCATCGGCTCTTTCCTCCCAGCTGACTTTTTTTTTTCTCCTGCTGCTTCTTCTTCTTCTTCCTTTTCCAAAGCAATGTCCCCACCGCTGACAATTATACCACTAGCTACGGTACTAATACTTATCACTAGTTGCAGCGTTATATATATGTAATTGATGTCAAGGGTGCATCCCCAAATCGTCGCCTTGTGTTCGGCTAGGTTCAACGCGGGTCGTCCCGGGGGTAGCCATCGGGAACCCTGGACCCAGACCCGACAATGGCAGGTGGACGAAAGGAGGCAGATTCTTAAAGAGGAATCTGCCTCATTTGATCAAGCTCTGCTGTCATCACGGTGTACGTTTGTACAGCACTGAAGTTCCTATGGGTGATGCCCTTTCGCAACCAACTGTCCGAAACTTGAAATGCTATCCATTTAACCGATCCAGAGCACGAGAAAATCTTATAATTCATGGTGATGTATATACTCCGTTCGTCGCAGAATCCTTCCAGGGGCACTGGATCCTCCAGACAGGCGATTTGCCTTCGAAATCAGCTGCTCGAAAATCTTTGTCTAGTGCGGGCCAGAGAACTTGTCTCCACTCGTTGTTACTTGCGTCCCAACCCCGCGCCAGATATTCGTGTGGCCGGATGTCAGCGAGAGAGCAGACGGAGGATCTTTGGCCGAGTTTTGTCGAAAGCAGTGGGAGTCCTCCTCGCCATTTATTGAATGTGGCTACACTTTGCGTCTGAACTTGAGCGATGGAGAGAGATATGGCTTCGGCCTCGTTGTCTTGAGCTTTGACTGAAATATTCGGTATAAATAACCAGTTTTACTGCAGTAGCGATAACTTACCTTGCGGTGCCTTCAGGGACCCCAATTCGACCATCTCCGCTTCATATATAGACAGTGCTTTCTCCGTTCTGATGTTGTCAAGGTAACTCTGAGATTATAAAGTTTAGCCGCATTCTCAAGAGCCAACAGGGACAGACACTAATTAATACCATGATCCCACGGATTCGGGTTTTCGATGTCGGATCCGAAACCCAGATTAGCACCTGGTTGCGATTCACAAACGAAATTCGCGGTAGCGGCGTTTCTATTCCCTGGGGTTCAATACGGATCAGTCAGGGAAACTCATGAGTGAGTCACTTACCGGTGGGCGAATATTGATCCCCATTCCTACTCGGACTTCCAACAGATGGTCTGGATGCTCAGCATCCAATTCTGTCTTCTGGACCTGGTAAACGACATTATATGAAGAATAGGATTTTCCGTCCTGGTCCCATGCGTCTCCAGTTTCGTGCTTCACGCAGCACATGGGCATGGCCTGGGGTAGGATTATTCAAAATTAAAAAGCTGAGTGAAAATCTGACCTTGTTGTCAGTAGCTTCCAACGTGGTACCATTGGTCCTGGAATAGGATAAAGTTGCCGTACTGAGGGGACCTTGTGAAAAGCCAAAAGCACCCTGGAAACCTCGTTGATTTTGCCGCTGGTTCGAGCGTTTGTAAAGTTTGAGTGGCAAATCAAATCCCCTATGAAGACTAACTGGATGTTAGCGTCGAACATGGAGACGGATCATCGTATAGAATCACAAGTTTCTTTGAGCAATTGATTTTTCTCGATGTACCACAAAACCAATGCTTGCATATGACCGATCAACCTGGGTTTCACGAGGTCGACTCTCGATTTGGAAGTCAAGCGCTGCGATGACTTCCGGCTGAGATAACGGGCGAGTCAAATCATTGAGGTCAATCGGTATGTTCGTGTCGCGATTAATTGTGAACTGTGGTCTCGGCGTGAACGATATAAAACCGTTTGAAGAAAGGAGGAAGTTACCTTGAAAGTATAGCTAATAGCGACTGCGTATGTACGATGCGGGTTGGGCTTGAGGGCAAGTTTGACACATGTGCGATGTAGCGGACTTTCCCATTGACCATCCACCGTGGTGGGAGGTCCTCCACTCCCGTCTCCATCTCCGCCGCCTCGGCCATGTGCATCACCACCTGTGCTCGGCCCCTCCTTCTCGCGACCGCCGCCTCCGCCTCCACCTCCGCTTCCACCTCCACCTCCGCCTCCGCCTCCACCTCCGCTTCCACCTCCACCCTCCGCACCTGGTGCTGCACCATCGCCGTTTGGTTGCTGTTCACAATGGTCTCCACCTAAGCTCCCATCACCTGCCCCACCGCTCGAACCCTCCGAACCACTATCACGGTTAGACTCTCGGTTTTCCGATTCTCCTTCATCGTTGTTGCCGCGTGAATTCCGGTTCAAGTGGACGTGAGGGTTAATGTCGTCACTACTGGAGACATAAATCAGTGTAAGACAAGGAGATGCATATTTCGAACGCGTACAGCAACGTTAAAACTGGATCGTCGCAGGCTGGCCGAATTACGACGGGAAACCCTGAAGCTTCGGCAAGCGATTGGGCCATATTAACAACTGTCGGGTTCTCATAAGATCCAAATATCGCCAGCGCAGGTTCTTCTGGGGACAGCATGCAAGCCAGAGGCCCACTGCAACTACCATTTTGAACGGAAGTGAGAATATTGTCGTCCCAATGATCCTCGATCCACGATGCGGCTTCTCCTGGATCGTGGATAGAGACCATACCGCCAACACCGATATTGGCTTGGAAGGATTTCAAGTCATTTATCATAAATGAATCCACAGGTGGTCTGAGGTTGAAGATGTAAATTGCCAGCAGGAGTCTCAGATGAACAAAAGCACACACCCTGCCGGCCCGTCGCGGTTAGGGACTAGCCTTTAGGCCACTGCTTCGCATGGCGATACTCGTCCTTCCTGATCTGGTTTTTTTATCCTTATTCACCCGGTCTTGTGACCCTTCTATGATAGTGGCTGTCCACCCCGAAAACGATTTCAGCCTCACGCAGTGTGTTGTTCAAGGTAGTAAATTGCTGCGCACGGCCTCGCGTATAAGCAACATCTAGCAGTGCAGTGATCTTCTATCTTGTATTGAATCAATGGTTCCTTCGAATGGCGGGTGAACCTGTTCTCATTCCGTCATGGTTACAGTACCAGAACAGCCTGAGGGAGCTGTAGAGCAACTGTTGAGGCTGCCACAATGCCAACGTTCTGGGGACTGTGGGTGCGAGAAAAGTGTATGGCCACTCACAGTCGCACTTCATCGAGTTTAGACTTGCATCAGGTGTTCCGGTCATCAGCGCAATAGGTCGCTGCTGCCACCCAGTCAGCACAACCGTTTAAATCATGTAAAAATATTTTACAAACCGTTTATCCTCACTGGTAAAAAAAAACAAAAACAAAAACGGTTAAAACCGTGTACAAACGTTTGTACATGAAAAAGGTTGCAGCCTTAAATGCAGAGCCTTGTGGAAATGAGGCAAGTCAATATTCGCACTCGAGATTTCCCCATCTTATACTCTTGCAGTAGATTGCGACAATAAACACCGTAAATGGTCGGTAATTTGCGCTTGAAAGCAAGTCTTGTGATATTGTCCAGCACCTCCAGGTCGCGAAATTCCTGCCGGGTGACTGTTCAAACATTCATGCCGCTTGTTATTTTTTGTTCATCAAAACCTTGGCCAATGACAGTGGTACTACTGATGAACCAACTGGCCGGCCAAGCGCGAGCTAAACACCAAAGATAGGTGGCTGGCACAAGGTAGAAAGGAAGGAATCTAAATGCGAGTTGCTTAACCAATGAGCCTGCGGGGATGAACTGATATAAGTACAATGTCGAAGCGTGGACGATACGAAGCGTAGAAGTGGATGAACCGAAGCAAAGCGTGGATGTGGATGAACCGAAGCGAACCATCGGCGATTGCAGAAGGTCTGCAGAGGGCGAGAGACAGAACCAAGTGAGAGATCAAATTGGGGGACTCTGGGCGTACAGAGTAAATACAGGGGGTACTGTACCATTTCGACCGTAGGTTCGGTCACAGGTCACAACAAGACCCGAACTGAACCTATTTAATTGTGGTCACAGGTCATCTGGGGTGTTGAACTAGGTGACCTTTTTGCGTTCCAAAGCCTTCCAATAAGGCTCCAACCTTTTTCGTGTACAAACGTTTGTACACGGTTTTAACCGTTTTCTTTTTTGTTTTTTTTACAAGCGAGGAAAAACGGTTTACAAACCTTTTTACAAGGTTTAAACGGTTGTGGCTGCGTGAGCGGCAACAAATAGCTATTACGCCGCCAACTAGTGTGCCCAATGCGAGGTGGGAACTGATAAAATATGACTGTGAGTGATTATACATTTTTCCTCGCACCCACAGTCCCCAAGACCAACAGCATCATAGCAACCTCACTGGTCGCTCCGGTTTGTTCCGTGCCGAAGACTTGGTTGATGGCTTCATGGAGTCCAATTGTGAGGCTCTAAATGTGCCAGCATAGCACTGACTCAATTGTGTCTCATCGCGGGTGATTTGTGTTTTCTTTTTGTTCCCTTTTCGAATCTCCTGATCTTTTCGGAGACCTGGGCCAGAAATACCGTTTTTAAACTGTTTTAAACGGTTTTCAAACGTTTTCTAACCGTTTTCGTTCTTTGTACCCAGATCCGTACATGAAAACTAAAAGGTTGGAGCCTTACCTTCCAAAAATCAAAATTTTCGGTGTTTTGGGTCCAAGATTGCTGACGCTGTTGCCTCGGGCATATTGAAGTCGCTGTGACATAGTCTGCGAATGGATTTCAGGGCATCTTTCCACAGTTTTCCACAGGAGATCCACTTGTCTCTGTCAGAGGCAGCCATGAAGAGAGTTGCAAGAGAGCAAAAAAAAGATTGACGAAAATCGGCAAAAGACTTGTCCCCATCAAAATGACGGCGGCGGGCCCTGCCAAGCCTGCCTAGCGAGTGTCTATCTCGCAATCTCAAGTGAACATGTCAACAACTGAACCTAAAGAATTCAGTCACAGGTCCCAGCCCGACCCGAACTTGATGAAAGGTGAACCTAATAGGTCACAGGTCACACCTGCCGAACCTACGGTCGAAATGGTACAGTATTCATAGGGAAATCTGTGGGAAAGCCTGGCGCCCCATGCAGTAAAAGCACAGCCAACACACAGCCGAAAGTGTGAGAAGCTCGACTCGCGAGAGCGAGCACGAACTACTAAAAATAAATGTTCAAACCTCGACATAGTTAATAAATAGTAAATGGCACGCGAAACCACGCGTCTTTTCGCGTATTCCAATTGAGTGGAACAAACGGCGGGTGTCGCACGTTGAATGGCGCGCAAAGGAGCGTGTCGCACGTTGAATGGCGTGTAAAGGAGCGAAATTGAGCCAGGAACGCGAGATCGCGTGTCCACGAACTCGCTAGCCGAGGTCTTTGATCGCTAATCAAATCGCGATCGAAGTGTGGGAAAAGCTCGAACGAAGCTCGCTCTTGGCGCGACTCGGATCGTGTGCCGTCGCGTTTAGCCGTGGGAGGCTCGCGCATCTCGTTGGGGAGGACGTGGGAAGGTCGCGCTTCCATTCTCGACGTCGTGGCAAGGGCAAGCTCGCTCGACCTTGTTGTGAGATCTTCAGTTCACCATTTTCAATTCCACTTGGGACGATTCAGTGCGTTGACTTACGCTCGCCGAAGTTGAACCGTAGGAACATAGCAGCACGATTTAATGGTCTTCATGTCCGCAACTTGTAGCTTAAAATTGGAGTGCTTAGTACATCAAGAATTTTGAATGAATCACGGATTAGATAAACCAACGAAATACACACATTTCATGCACGAGAAGTTCAATGTTTGAAGATGATGGTCCAATACTGATAGTAATTTCATTCTTCAGCTTTCAAGGACACTTACTGAGCGGTCAAATATACTCTATGCACATATCTAAACATGTATCAAGACACTTATGGCTTAGGATTTGAACAAGCACAATATTTGACGGAATTTACATGGTGGTGGATGAAAGTGGTTATTGCGAAGGGAAAAAAATCAATAAAATATGATACTGACCTTTCAGCCAGTTTTGTGCGCCATATTGCAAACACCACATGAAAGTCTGAAATAAATCCGAGGTGACGGGGCGCTCAAGTATTGCCAAGACCAGCAATGTTGAATTGATTCGTGTTAAGAGTCAAAGAGTTGAATTTTCATGAGGGGAAGGTAGTGCACCTATACTTGGAAAAATGACGGAAGACATTGACTGAAAGATCTGAATCAGCTACGTACTTACCAAACCAGACAATCCGGAGAACTTTAGTGAATTTACTGCAACTTTATAAGCACAGGTCAGAGGTCTCCTTCTCGATCAGTCGAGAAGTCAGGGCTTGAAATTAGAGTGTCCGTGGCAGACTGTCGGACCAGTTGACTTGAAAGTTGTGAAAAAATCAGAAAAGGGGAACTCACGCAGTGCCAGGGCCGCTTCAGGGAGTAGAGTTGAATGTCAAAGGACAGCGGCAAAGTTTTAGAGTACTTGTCTACCTCAGCCTGCAGGTCAAGGGAAATACAAGTCAGAATCTCAGTGCTTCCATCGCTGCCCGAAAAGCTGGAAAGCATGTCTGAGGCGCACCAGATAGACAATGGGATACTAAATTTCTGCAGTCCTACAATGAAGGTGCGGCATAGAACGAGCGGTGGATGCATCCGTCACCCTGGGACAATTGAATGGGAGTTAAATTGAGCGCATCAAGCCAGGGGCCAGCCAATGAATAGTGAAGATTCATACAGACCTCAGTGCTGCCTGTTTAACACAAGAAGCAGGCATGCGAGTGGCGGACGCATTCGTCCCGTGCAGAAACCTCAACGGGGTCAGATAGAACCTAGAGGGAACTGAGTGGTGAACCATTGAACATATACACAGCGCTGTGTTTTACTGCTGGCAGCCAGAAAATCCAACAACGGAAGGTGCGGACACGTCCGACAGCGGTACATCAGGAAACTAGTTGCAAAACGTGGTTAAATAGACGAAAGTCATGGTTCGCGAAACCATACCTGAGCGGAGTGCCCGAGGGAAGCCAGAGCAATATAGCGGGGATCCAAATGACCCTGACACGTTGCGCGACGGCTAGAGCCAGATGTTGCCGAAAGGTCAACCGGCACGTTGCGAGTCACCGAGCACGAGGGCTCAGCGGTGTGCACAGAGAGAATTCGAGAAAGGAGGGCGCACCATAGCCGAAAAAAAAGGCGAATGCGACAGGAGGGAGAGAAAAGGGAACTGAAATGAAGAAAGCCTGACGCTACTAATCATGCTTGAAACCTTGCTAAAGGATATATATATTGGCTATAACCCTGCTTTTGTATTGTACAACACATTTGCTACAATTGTATCTTTTTCAAAGAATGACAACCTAGCACACTCAATCTGAGTGCTGCGACGACCCATTAAGCAGTGACTCTCTACAAGGAAGTAATCTATAAAGAGAGTATCACCGAGATCAGCGTGAGTGTCACAAAATCAAAACCCATGGGGATCGACGAAAAAATCAGGATGAAAACCGTCACACTTTTCAGCGGCGACGCGCTGACAAAACGAGTCCTAAAATAAATTTAGGACTCGTAAAGAAGAGGACGAATGTTCCAGGTTCAGGCTCAGCATCCAGCATGCTGGCGCCTGCTCAGACACTGAGATCAGCGACGCCACATTCGTGTAGCACGGAATCCGTACCAGTGAAGCTCTCAGTGGAGTTATTAGAGTTAGCCTCGCTTCCATCCCAGGATGTTCTGGAAGCTGAATGGCCGTCGGATGGAGAACTCGGTGAAGGAGTATTATGTGGGGGTGTTGTGGGATGGAGTTGGTCATCGTCCCGGTTTATTGATTCGGGAAAGGAAGGAAGTAAGGTCTTCTCATCCGATTGCTGGGGACTAGACAGCCCAGAAACTTCAATGGATGGTGAGCCATCCATGACCGGCTGAGGGTGAAGATAATGCGACGCAGTTGCCCGTCCACGAGTAGATTCAACCTGCTCTTCCGAGTCCGAAACATATTCACAGGCGATACCCCTTGCCTGGCATCGCACACAGGGACTTCCTGGACCAAAGGCGTCCGGTACGCACTAAAAGGGTCTTAATAGTGCTTCATTCGTGATCATCATCACTGGCCTTGATCTCCCACCTGCGACAATTGGTGCAGGCGACCGCCATGGGCACATCTCTTGGCCGTGATGGAGCATCGGAAGCGGAAGAGCCTTCATTGAATCTTGGACCATCTATCTCATAATGAGATCTCATGGAGCTAGGGCCCACTAAATCGACTTATCAGGTGGGATTCACGAAGAAATGCGTGACTTGCTTACACCTGGCTGTTAGACGCTCCGGTCGGGATTGAGTGGGTGAAGGGTTGAGTGACATTGAATGTTGTTTCGATTGCTTCGGCGGAACGATTGAGGAACTGCCACTACCTAGACCATCTGGAAATGAATCAGATTTTATACACCGACAACTAGAAGTATGTCGCAGACGTGAGCGGCCAAGATTTCGGGAACGACGCGGCAGGTCAGCCATTTGGAATAGAATCGGTCAGACAAGGAGTGTGAAGAAAGGAGATTCAGAGCCGTCCTTATAGTGCAAGTGGGCTGTGCTGAGAAAAACAGATATAGATCTGTGGTGCGGAAGCTGCGAAATTGATGAAATACCGGTACTATGTAACAGCTTGGAAAACTCACAGCCGAGGAGGCAGAAAGTAGAAGTGCAGGGATCGGATCGTGTGGGTGATAAATGTAAACCAACTTATGACCTGGATCGATTTTTTTTGCGTGATCAGCACATGATTTCCCGGAAGAAAATAGACCACATTGAAACTATTAAATATGACAGCTTCATCATCACACAGCTGGTGGGCTGTTCACTGTGTTATTGGGCGCCATGGTCTGCGCAGAAAAGCGTGAATTGCCTTGTGTGGAGTCTCCATCTTCTTGGCCAGAGTCAAGAAAAAAAAAAAGCAGAAAACGTCTGAAACTTGAAGGCGCGCGTCCGTCGCTGGCCAAGATAGGAAAGTCTTCTGTCGTGAAACTGTTTTCTGTTTTGCACAGCACATGAAAGGACTGTGTCGGGTGAATACAACGTCTGACTCGTTCATGAATGCAACTATCTTAGTTGTGGTACCCTTGACAATCGCGTACGATCACGCCAACTCCAAGGCGCCGTTGATAGCCTTGTCACAGTAATTCCAGTGTTATAGTGGCTACCATAAGCACACGTAGTCCTTCCTTCCTGCGTTGTTCATGGACCATAGAGTTGATGACAATTTCAATTTGTGGGATTCGACATGCGAGTGCACAAGAAGCAAGGGGGAACGAAACGCCATGAGACCGAGCAAAAGATTCTATCGATCTAACCAGCTTGTCGAGTCTTCAGGCACCTGGGAAACCGGCGAATCAGCGATCAGCGGTCGGGTGTAATTAAGCGCCGGTGGGCGCTTACCGTCCGGCCATGCGTGGCAGCCGCCCTCTTGAAGCTTGCAAGCGATTCGGCTACGGGATATGGGCTAGATAAAGCTCGGTCAGCATCGAGGCTTGGACAATCCAAAAGAAAGGAAGGCGCTGACGGATTCCAGTTACCCGCCAACCTCGCTGGCCGTGGATCCAAGTTGGAGATCGCTAGTTTGATCTGCACGAGCACAGCGGATATACTGAGTCATTCAGAGTGAGATTCAGGCATGAACGAGGAAAAGGAAAGAGCCGCACCTGTAGCTCGGGAGCCAGCCGTCTGAGGTCAGCAAATCCATGCAAATGAACCCTCCTGCAATGCGACGCTGAGTAAAGAGCACGAAAAAGAAGAGCAGCGAGACGAGACGCACCACCGGTGACGTGGCCACCTCCGCCTTGGATGAAGGGGAGGAAACGGGGCGTTATAATTCTAAAGAACGGCGGCCCAATCCGATACGTGGGTGGGAATCTAATCTCAAGTATCGACGAGTACACCTTCCTGGACAAAATCAGCCTTCGTGCTCACTGCAAGACGGAAGAGGACACTCACTCTCTCTTCAAGTCCTTCGCAGTCGGTAGCGACTCATCGAACGAGTGCATCTCGACATTCCACTGGAACAATTATCGCCCATGGACTCCTCTGGCTGTAACACCCCAGCTCCTCTAGCCCGCTCGCACTCGTCGTGGCCTTCCCCTGCTCCTTTATCATCGTCTTGAGCTCACGCTGCACCGCCATGGTCGCGGACGGCGAGGAGTCGAGCGGCGGTGGCATGAAAAGCTCGACCGTGCGCCGCACGTACTCCGCATCGTGCTTCCAGTCGTCCTTTGGCGGGCCCTTGGGTGCACTGCTGCTGCCGCTCGTGCTTCCCTTTCCCTTCAAAGACGACGACACCGCCGCAACAAACGACGAGCCCTTGTTCTTGCCCGTCCCTTTCGCTAGCGGCGGTGGCAGCATCGGCTCGTCGTCGCTGACATCGATAACCTCCGGCGCAGTAGCAGCAGCCGGCTTCCGCTCCTCAAACACAAACGTGTCCGTCTCGTCAGATTCCTCCTCCATCAGCCCGTCCCTGCGCTATTGTACGAGCTCCCCGATCTCGTAGCCCGGCTGCGGGACCCGCAGCGTCTTGCTCATGAGTGTGATTGCCTGCGCTGGATCGAGCTTCACGAGAGGGATGGCGTTCTTCTTCGTCTTGGCGGATGCGTCGGTCGCGGCCGGCTCGATCCCCTTGATGAGTGTAGACTGTGGGCGAGGTGCGTGAATGAGTCGGAGTGGAGAATGGAAGGCAGACGTACCACATAATCCACTCGGTGTCCTTGACGACAAAGTGCGGATTGGAGCTCACAAACTTCTGTGGCAGATCGACAATTCCGCGAGGACGAGATAGCTCATAGGGCCAAGCTTGCTCTTGCGCCAGCAGGCACGGCCGCTGGCGGTATAGTGACTCATCGACGTCTTTCTTTGCGATATACATGTCTACGGGTAATGTGAGCACAAGCAATGCAGGGATAGGACTGCCGAGTAAGAGGCGCTCACAATCGCCAAACGTATGCCCGTTGGCAACTACACGGCGGACGATCGAATGCCAATTTTTAGGCCCGAACCGTCCGCGGAAAGCCTGTACCGCGCGACGTCAGTCTCCAAACGAAATACAACAACACGGTAAGCATGGAGGACGTACCAACTCGGATACTTCTTCGCATTGGCATCCGACAGCGTCTCCGCCGGCAACGTCTTCTGAAACCTGGCCTCTGCATCGGGCTTCACGACGCCGAAGCGGAATTGACGGTAGACGGAGTCTGCAGAGACAGAGTATCGGTATCGGAGGGAGTGATGGTGGTGTGAGAAGAGGAGGAAGACGAACCGACACGCCCTGGATACGCTGCCTGTCCGACATCTCCGTCGACACGACACACCAGCGCGGAATCGACCATGACGCGGGCAAGATCATCTCGTTCTCCCTCTCCTTCGGACGCGGCTTCGACTTCCCCGGCTTCACTTTACACTGCAGGTGAGGTCTAGGCGTAATCAGCATCGTGCCCAACGAGAAGCAAGCAAAGGAGACCACGCACTTCATCTCGTCGATCTAGCACGGGCTGTCAGTCACTCGTATAAATACGAAGCAAGTATAATCCTCACCGGTGGCAACGTATCAATCAGCCCCGCAATACTTGCGCGCATCTGGTCGTCTCCATTAGCGTACTCATCTGCCAAGAGGCAAGAAGACTTGCATGCTCGACCGGCAATTGATCAAACTCCGCCATCCCATCCAGGCCCACCTGGTAATTCAGGGGCGTAGCCGGTGCAGCAGCGGGCTGCTGCCCATGATGGTACGCATGATAGTTGCTAGTCGGTGGGGTCGTGATGCGCGCCTTGTCCGGCGGCAGGACGTGCAGCGCCATGCCCTTGGAGAGCGGCTCGTCGAGGACGTCTTCGGCTGCGGCGCAGTAGCACAGCGAGACGAGGAGGTCGACGGTCTCGGAATTGTGAATGATTTCGTACTGAAAGAGGCGTGTTAGATGGCGATATAGAGCAGTAAGAGAAGCAAGGACCTCCAACGAGGCGCCACGATTATGCGCATAGTACTGATAGTAATACGTGCAGACTCCAGAGCGGGCGGTCGCACAGGTACGATTTGAGAGCCTCATACTCGGCCGTGAGCTTATTGTGGCAGACGAGGCGATAGCGCGTGCAGAGCTGGGTGCGGGTGAGTAGAGCGAGCAGGGAAGGGAACGTCGAGAACACTCACAGTCAGTCGTCTCACGAGATAGCAAAACGCCGTATACGGGACTCGAGATTGATCTCCTCTCCCTTGCCCAGGTCGCGCAGCGGGTCTTGGGGGGAGTGTCCCTGTACGCGCCAACGCCGCCTTGACGCCGCCTCATCTTTGTCTGCGCGTTGGATTTCCTGTAGGTGTCGCGTTAGCGAACGGGAAGCGAATCATAAGAGAAAGGAAAGATGGGAGGGCAAGAATGGGACATGGTAACGAAGGAAGAACGATAAAAAATCCGAGAGCAATTCACCGCCTGATACACGCGCGCCACCTCCTCCGGCCCCCTCTCCAACGCCGCATACCTCATCTCCGCCCCCGCTCACCCAACCCACACGCTCTTCGAATCTCCACGACCTTCACCAACGGCGCATCTAGGAGATTCTCCAACGCACTACTCAGATTTCTTCAAGTGCGAGGTCAAAGATGTCGGGCTTGATACAGTGATCTAGCTTCTTCAAAGGTCGCTGTATTCTGGCGAGGTGCAGTGCTCTAAAGATGGCAAGTTCATTCGAAGTTGAGGATTCAGACGCCATATTCGCGATCTTCGTGTATTGAAACCGACATCCACAGTGGACGAGAGTCGAAATTCGGCCGGGCCGAAACCAAACGAGATCCCGTGACCTCGGCAAGTCCCGTTCTGGCTTGACTCAAACCGTCTTCAATTTGTCTCCAGTCTCGGTGGTCTTCAACAATTGTTTTCTGTTTTAGCTCCCCATGTCTCCGTTTTTCCCCAACTCGGCCTTGTCATTTTGCTCACCATACAAGCCTTTCCCGCTCAGCAAACACGCTAGATCTAGTGCGATTGTGCTCACGTTCGGGGCATATCTGACCAGGAGAAAATACCTTCACTTTGGCTCGACCGTAAATAACTCAGCCTGATTCCAGAAAGAAACCCGCCAAGGTGGCGCTGCGGCAGCTTGACGGCTCACGTCACCCAAAGTCTTCGAATTCACATCCTCTAGAAGTTCGCCAGCTCGCTGTCGCTGTTGTCCGATGCAAAATACGTTCTGGCATTGCAATATTAATCATGGACTTCCTCTGTCTACGAATCAAGCCGTTTCTCGAGGCCATCGGCAGAGCCGTCGCAATGTTCACGAATACTACAGAATACCATTAGCTTCTGTTCGATCTCGGTTGTTCGAGAAGACAAGATGCATTTCTGTCATAGGTGGAATGACCCAGTAACATATGGTCGCAGTTCGTTCAACTCCACCTTATAAGTGTATCCGTTTCTGACAGGATCATACGAACACCATGGAATACTTTGCCCTTAAGCTACTCTGTCTCTGCGCTGTACTCGGACACTCTGCAGAGGCAGCATCGAATGGGACCTGCCGTAACGTACCCGGCAGTCCGGGTTTTCCCAGCCAGGCTGAGTGGGATGCGCTGAATGCGACAGTATCCGGGCGATTGGTCGCTGTCGTCCCATCTGCTAAATTTTGTGCCAGCCTCCCTGGGGGTGCGTGCACTGACGAGCAGTGGGAAAGCGCGGTATTTCGGTCGACCATTCCGGGCGCCATGAATCAAGTGTGTTTTCCTTGCGCATATGTTTCGAGCGCGTCTAAACAAAAGCATCTATCACTTATTTTAGGTCAATTGGGAGCAGGTATGCCTCTAATTGGTGAAAAAATATTGATGGCATTGTAATTGACCAACGTCGGTTGCAGGGTTATGATCTGAATCCCCCCTCTCTGTGTTTGCGAAACGCGACGACTTGCGGTCAGGGAGATGTTCCGCTTTACTCCGTTGAAGCAGAGACAGTCGCGGACATTCAGGTGCTGCCCCGCCCACTCTCGTGAGTTTAATCGCCAACTGATGCTGTTTTTTCCGTTCAGGCAGCAGTAAAATTCTCAAGCGCCCACAACCTCCGCCTCGTCATAAAATCCTCCGGGCACGACTTCCTCGGGCGCTCCACCGCTCCCTCCTCGCTCCTCATTCACACGCACAACCTCCAAAACATCGCCTTCACCGACGCGTTCTTCGTCGGGGGCACGGATATGGGTGCGGCGGTTATACTCGGTAGCGGGGCGTACACCAACGCACTTTACGCGCAGGGTAAAAAGGAAGGGAAGATCGCTGTGGGGGCTTTTGCGGCGACAGTTTGTGCTGCTGGTGGCTGGGTACAGGGAGCAGGACACTCCGCCTTGTCACCAACTCTGGGGCTCGGGGCCGATAATGCTCTTGGTGAGCGTCCAGAATTCCATGTAGATGCCCTGCCGATATTTATGTGAATTCTAGAGTTTGAGATCGTCGTCGCTAATGGCGACCTCCTCAAAGTTAATCAAAATTCGCATCCAGACCGTAAGTTTCCTTTGAATTTTCTTTCACACCTAGAACGAAAGGTACTTGCAGTATTTTACGCTCTGCGCGGCGGCGGCGCCGGAAGCTGGGGCGTCCTCGTGTCCGCGACCTTCAAAACCTACCCAACATTCAACGTCACTTCCAGCACCCTTCTGTTCGGCGCAGCGAATGCCACCGTCACGGCGTCCCTCGCCTTCCTTCATGCGCAGCATATCTTTGACTGGGATTCAGTTCACGCGGGGCAGTACTTCTACGTCGAAGAAAACCTGGACCCTTCCACATCGGCCACAACACCATTCGTGTTCAATGTGAGCACGATCATGCCGAGGACGACTGTGAATGAGAGCAAGGCGCTACTTGCGCCGTTCCTTAACGCGGCGCTGGCCTTGCCGGGCGTGTCACTGCTCTTGCAGGAGTTTAATTATATCGTTGTGAATGATGTGCTCTTCCACGCCGACGACAGTGTTGGCGTTAATGAGATTGTGGGGTCGAGACTCATTCCCGCTGCGACCTACCGCGATTCGCCTGCTACGGTGGGGAAGGTGTATGAGAAGCTGTTGGAAACTGGCGCACCTGCGTACGTTTTTGGCCTAATTATTTTCTTTCGCAACTTAACGTGACTTCGATCTCAGGATCCTTGGCATTCTTGTCGCAGGAGGTTCGAATTGATTCATTTATAAATTCTGAAACTCATTTATATTTCTAGGTAAAGTGGCTGAAAACGCCAATATCTCGTCTGCAGTGCACCCCGCATGGCGGACAGCAAAAGCACACGTAAGTGTCCTTTCAACCTGATTTTGGTTCCAGCTCATCTGGGTTCTTAGGTCGTCGTTGTAGCAGAGTGGGACGACTCCGCCTCACTTGCGGAAATCAGCCAGATTCGGCACCTTTTCCAGAACGTGCAGGCCCCAATCCTCGACGAGCTCATTGCAGGGTCCGGAGCCAGTATTGGCTCCTATTCCAATGAGGCGGATGTATTGGAACGCAATTTCCAAACCACATTCTTCGGGCCCAACTATGCTAGGTTGACCGAAATAAAAAGGATGTATGATCCAGAGGATTTGTTTATCGTTGGTGCTGGCGTTGGGAGCGAGCGATGGGACGAGTGGGGTTTGTGCAGGCTATGAGCTTCGTCTCAAGGTTGTTTGAGGGGAGTTCTAAAGAATCGGTTTCAACAAAAAATATTTCACTAGATAAAACAAATGTTTCCAGAGGATAGCGCTTCAAACTTCTAACATCTACACCCAAAATGAGAGGTCCATTCAACGAGAACCGTTGCGTGGACGGATCGTCACCCAACACAGCGACCAAATCACTAGCTTATCTCGGGAAGCCCTGCAAGCACCCCAAATTCCTTGACAGGGAAGACTTTCCATCGATTATTGACCTTCCTCCACGCAAAGGAGTCTGGAGACCAAAGTCAACAAATCGAATGATACGATTCAAGGGAAATGAGACGTACTCAAACAACACGCCTCCAAGGTCGGACAAACTTTTCCCCAACCTTCCACTGTGATTCGATCTACAGCCTTGCTGGTTGTCGGCGGATAAAAGCTGATCCAGTCTACTGAAAGATATACTAGGCCCGTGAAGCATGGAAGGCATTCTGTGACGTGGGCGATAGTGTCCTGGGCAGCGAGTTAAGAGATGAAGAAATATTCTCGGAGAAACTTACTGGACTTTGCATGGCCTCGAGCCGTAGAGTTTTTGTGTGTCGCATGTGCTTCGACACAAATGTCACGATCTCTTTGATAATGATGCTCTGACTACGGGGAGGGCACGAGAATATGTGGGAGAAGACAAAGGGAAAGTCCGGTTTTGTCATCGCACTGACCCCAATGATTATTGCCTCAACATCGGCAACGCTCTCGGAAGACCAAGTGAGTTGGACCTTTTTCAAACCGGTGGCATCGATTGCTGGGATGAGTGTTGAGGATCCCCCGTAGTACTCCAGATTTGGCAAGGACACACGGATCGATGTAGAAGTGAGACGGCTGAACAAATCTTGGAGGTGGAATCGCTTCAGCGTTGAGTGGCGGGTCAAAAACAGCGCTACCGCATCCGAAATTTGTTGAGCCGTGAAGGTACTATTCGATGGCGCCGAAATCTCGCAGCTCCTCAGTTGCGGAAAGTTGGATTCTTCCAACAGAATGAAACAGTGACGATCATCGAGCGCGGATAGAGAAAGCGACAAATGATCCAGTGTCGACATCAACTTGAGTGACGCAAGCAATAGATCCTGGCGAGTGTTGAAGCGGTTGCCACTGCACCTGTAGGAAGAGTGAGTTGCTATAACTTGAAGAAACTCCGTCGGAATATTCACGTACACGTCCACAGTGAACGAACGTACGACGGCTGCTCGGGATGGTTTTTCAATCATCGCAGAGCAAAACAAAATGACGGAGTTGAAGTTTTTGTCTTTGATTTGGACAATGCGGTATAAGACTGGGAGACAGAGGTCATGGAAAAGTCTGGAGACGCGGGATAAAGACGCCTGATCCGCTGCGGTGGAGTGCTGAATGATGTCGACGAGAATCTCGTTCGGGAGCCATCGGAAGGCCTCCATCGCATTTCTGTATGCTCCTCGCGTCAAAACCATGGCTGGAGTTAGGTGAAGTTATGGTTGAGTGGCAAGCAAAGGGACCGTTGATCATGTGATTGGCAAGCGCTCACAAACAAAACGACAGCGCTCTGCTTTCACGTTCATGTCTACCGCGAGGCTTCCGTCGAATATTCAACCGCCACATTCCTAGCCTTCATCTTCTTTCTCCCAATCATCCGAGGCATCCATGAACATTAAGAGCAAACGGATTGCCTTTCAAATACGGTCAACTCCAAACGACAAGTAATCATTTCTGCAAGCCCACCATCGTGTTGATCCAAGAAACAATACACCTCGGTTTTCCGATCCTATTCAATTGAAGTCTACCTCCAATCGAGTCATCAGTCAATTTCCCTGGCGCGAAACCGGTGATCTGGGGCTTTTCCATAGCTCAGTTGCTTCCGCTGAAAGTTTAACGTGAGCACGAGTACTGCGGAATACTTTAAAAGTCCCTCGTTCTGCTGCTCCCAGGCGACAAGACTCCGTCCTGACTCAATCAAACCCGTGTGGATATTAGCACTCTTGGTTTCGTGCTTCTTGTCTTCGTGTTTAAAACTGTCTTGTCGTTATCACAAGCATCTGTCGTCTACGGTCTGGCCTTTATTATGGAATCTGCATGGCAAGCTTTCTCTGCATGAAATGGATCCCTGCAAAATTGACTGGCCGTTGAAGAACGGGATTCAAATTTTCAGCCTTGAATAATGGTTTGGATCAATTTGCTCAGGGGACAGACAGGGGTCAAAACATCACATAACGGACTGCAGAGCATATAAAAAGGCGGACAAGTTTCAGTCGCAATATCTATCTCTCCTGATGTCATTGCCAACTGCCCTTGCCCTCGCTCACTCCCGGCGCACTGAAGCTTGGGTTTCACTCACCAATGCAGCCGCGGCCTGGTCTGCCGTCGACACCAGAGAAAACGAGCTCCTTTTCGAGCTTAACCAACTACTTGCTGGTCATAGCTTCTTCTAGTACGAGCCTGTGTGATGCTTTCCAAAACATCACTCTATCCTAAGTGCGGTTCGCACTCGAAACCTTGATGATTCCAACAACTTGTGCATGCTGTTTTCTTTCGATGTGGGATTTTTCCAAGCCGCCGCTTCTGCTTCCTGCACGTCCCTCTGCGACCGGGTCGGAGTGTTCTCCAGCTCGTGCGCCATTAGGTCACGTCACATTCTGCGCATAGCTACGCCAGTGATCAGGGAGTACGCATTCAACGATGAAAGAGGAGTTCAGAGTAGGAGCGCTGGAGCGCTGGAACACTGGCAAGTATAATGATAATAGTCGGATACATGGTTTCAGGCTGCGAAGATTTTTCCGCGATTACCCGGAGAAGGAATGCTGCTGGTATCGGTGACCGTGAAAGATACAATACTCCGCAGACGACAGAATCTGCGAAACTTTGGGAACGAAAGCGGATGGGATGGTCAAGCGAGTTAAGGGAGAATCTGAGAGATACAGTACTGTACAGTTTCGCTCAATTCTCCGAGCCTGTGACCCGTGACAGGCCAATTCGAACTTGGGCTTTCGAAAATGAGTCGAGGAGGGCGTGACACTTCAAAAATTTTCGAAAATGGCTGGAGACTCACCGCAAGGCGGTACCTCTCCATCCCATATGCTTTGAGCCACGTCTCTGAATGTAGAGCGGAATTTCGGAGGACGCTACTGTTTCCTAAATGGAATCGGGGTTACGAGCCAAAAAATGGTTGTGTTGAGGTTGAACTTAGCCTAGGAGAGCTAGATTTGAACTTTCTTAGGCCCGAAGGAGTCAAATCTATGAAATTGAGCAGTGTTTCAACACAAAATGCACTCTTTGCACGAAAATGGAATTTTTGGGGCCATTTTCGGCGATTTTGTGACCTGTTTGGCATGTTCGAAAATTCCCCCGGTGACCGTGACTTTTCGAAAAAATTTCGAAAATTTTGGGCCCTGTGACGCGTGACACGCAAATTGAGCGAAACTGTACAGTACTCGACAGATGTGCTGATTAAACCTAACCCTAGAACGAGCGCTTAGGCTAGACGCCCAAGCTTTGCGCAGGACGAGCATTAACAGTACCCCAATAACCCGTCTGAGCTTCATCGCGACCCTTATTTCCACATCCTCCAACCCTCCCGTTCCTCCTTTCCTTCGACAATCCCGGAATCACTCCGGCTGGCAATGGGAGCGCGACTTTTGAGGCTGGGCAGTGCCGAAACCCACCACCGCGTCTCAAAAATAAAACACGCGCGGCGACGCATGCGGAGGTGCCGCTGGGGCTCGAGATTGGCGTGCCGCGAGGTGGCGAGGGTCAGGGTGGATTGGCGTCGAGGATGAAGGACCGTGGCGGTCAAGAGGGCGACTACGGGCACGAAGGTGACAAGCTCAAGGGCTCAAGACGCGTCTCGTGTGCGCTGGCAAGAACCAGGGGTCGCTGATCGTTTGCATGCGCCACGTCTAGTCTGACATTCGCTCCAGCTCGTGCTTCGAGGTGGAGGCTATAGCGCGAGACTGCAGAGACAAAGCCTCCCCCTCCCGCAGCATTTGTGCTCCCATAGATGCAGAAGCCGCGTTTGTGATCCCCATACACCGCAGGCCAAACCGCGCTCGGAGCTGAATCGGCGGAGTCCCTGCACGATCGAGCTGAAGGTGGGCTTCCAAATTTCTCGCATAGTGGTGCCAAGTGGCACCCTAAATCGCACTCGGGGGCAATTAGTCCCTGCTGCGCGGAGAGAGAACGAACGTCTTCGCAGTCCACCACCCGGAATGAAGCGATACACGGTTCGCCTCAAGTCGCGCCGCAGTCTCAAGCCGTTCTGGATTCCGTATGTGGCGGCGCTCGGAACGCAGGGCAAGGCGAGGCGGGGTGATAGCGTTTGTGAAATCATCCATTCCGTTGGTGGGGGCTGAAACTGCTAGAGCGGTCCTCCGAACCTCGAGGCGTCCGTTCGTCAAGACAAAGCTGCAGCAACCATGCTCGTCCCAGTCGTCGCAGAGGGAGAAGTGCGCTGAATGTCGGAGCCAGGCTTCACTAACCACCCACTGCCGATGCTTCCGCTCCTCCCTCCCGTTCTCGATGGCGTCTTAGTCGTCCGTGGCGCCGAATGGTCGATGTCGACGCGCGAGAGATGCCGGTATGGCGGTGGCTACGATGGCGGCGCCGCTCCAGGACACATTGCCGAGATGATGTTGGTCGGACGAGGAGAAAGTGGTGGTGATTGTACTCCCCAAAATAGAAGTCAAAGTGGAAGCGGACAGACCGGGCTGCGAAACAAGCAGCAGCGGGTACTCCTTGTGGACGACGAGGCGAGGAGACGGATGGGCAGTATGCCGTGCTGCCTCCTCAAGACGCCCTTCGCCCTTCTATGCATCACATGGCAGCGCGCGGGCATTTGGTATCCTGTTTATGCCTGCATCGCGTCTCCTTTTCCGAGTCCTGTCCAGGCATGGCGAGGGCGAAGCGAGACGGGTAAGGACGTGGGCGCGTCCGAGGACCGATATGAACGGGTAGAACTGGCACTAAGAATGATAGACAGGGCAGAGCGAGCCACGGAGCAGACGAATGGAAGGCGAGGAGGCTGACACTGGTACGAGAAGATACAAGTGCGCGTGTGCTGATGTCGTTGTCGTCGATCAGGACTAGCATTTGGGCAAGACGCCGGATTCCGACGCTGCCCCGCCCATCCATCCGCGCTTGAATCCGCAAACAAACCCATTCGGGGCTCGCCACGTAGAGGCTCCATTCATAGTCCGTGGAACAAAGGCTGTTTGCCGCATTGACGCTGGACGAGCCAGTGACTCGGAACTCGTCCCCGTCCCTTGACTTGAAGCCGAGCGAGGGCGAGACGCGGTAGAAGGGGACGTGAGCGCATCCGAAGACCGAAATGCGACAATGAAACTGCGACTATGATGAGCAGGGCAGCGCCGGGGCACGGAGAGCAGGAGCGGCGAGATGGTGGCAGTGCATTGGTACAGCGAGCGAGGAGGTACGGAAATGCTGGGATCTTCGGGCCGACAACGGGGAGGAAGCGCTTAAGCAGAAGCAACGCTGCACCGACACAGAACGCCTGCTCCTGCTCCGTTCCGCGACACCATCTCCGTCCCATCATGGCGTATCAGTCGTACAAAGCGTCCATGTCCAGGTGAGGGACGCAAAGATGACGATGGCCGGGGTGGCGGCGCCGCTCCTGCACTTTCTTGCGGGAGAAGAGGAGGATGTACCGGTAGAGAAGACGCAGCACGCAGTACCCGTATTCCTCCGCAGGACCGAACACTCTAATTTGCGTCTTCATCCAACCCTCGTCCCCACACGTGGGAGGCGGGGACGTTGGGGGGCAGGGGAGGAACGGATACGGCGAGCAAGGGCAGGCAGATGGGAGGCGAGCGGTACAGGCGCGGGTCGGAGATCCAGAGTCTACGGGCGCGCATGTGCTGCCGTCGGAGTCGCCACACCTGCCTGAATGAAGGCCACCGGCACGTCGGCGACAGTGACGCTGGCGGTGGCGGACACATATGAGCATCACTCGGAGCGCGTACATCCATGCGCCTGTCCAGAGTCGAAGCGAGTTTCGTGCGCGGGTGTTGTCCCTGCATAGCGCATGCGTACAAAGGCTACGCATAGATGCGTGCACGGATCAGTCCTCGACCGTGCTGTACTCGCAGACATGCGCCAGCGTCCAAGTCCGATGGTGCTGAGGACGCAGTGGAAATGAGTCGAGAGACGTGGTCGGTTCACTTCGAGCGCGTCGAGTGCGGCATCAAAACATAGGGCTTGTCCAGAGCCGATTTCTGAGACGAGCAGATCGGCGTCGGCGTCTTTGTTGAGAGAAAGAGACCAGTGCATCGCTTTCGGCGATCATCGGCCCATCGGCCGACGCGCTGCTCGTCTCTTCCCACCACATCCTTCATCGCGTCCCGGCCTGTTCTGAATCACGCTTCGAATTCATGTACTTGCAAGTTGCTCTGAACGACAGATCTCTTGCTCGCAAGCGCCCAATTTCTGATCGATGCATTTGCGAAAAAGGATCGCGACTACTTAGTACTTCCAGTCTTTCAATGCAACTCAATCAAAATTATCATAATCCATGGCTTCAGGCAACCCTCAAGTCGAGCTCGAGGTTCTGCTATGAAAAATCCCGAATTCTTTTCTTTTTCCTTTTTCAATTTCTTTTTCGCGTTTTCCTCCTCACGAGATGCGTAGGTCGAAATAAAAACCCACCAGCCAGCCACAGGGCGAACAGGAATACATAGGTAATAGCTCGTCTGGTCCTCCCTTTCACGTCCACTGCCAGCGACCCTCACGCATGGTTCGCGGGTTCTGACCACACCCAGCTCTTCCTAGTAGTCGTGCTTACAACCCAGTATACCATGTCACCTTCCATACTCAAAACCAGGAGGATCGTCATCTTGGGGTCCCGGTCTGTGGGTGAGTGCTGTTTCGCAGCTGAACTGTTGCGCGAACCATTTCCGCTTGCCTTTAGTAACGCGAGTGAATCCAGGAAAGTCGTCGCTTCTGAAGCATCTCACAGACAACACCTTTTCCGAGCTGTACTTCCCCACGACGGATAAGACAGTGTCAAAGTCGGACGATAATGCACAATGGGCCCGAATACCCATGCGAAATTATAGACACCGCAGGGCAGGTGTGCATCACCCCCTTTCATTCACGCCGTCTCTGCACCGTCTTACGTCGAGGACACGCATTTGTGCGTCGTGTGCCATTTTTTTTAGGCTGAGTTCTCCCAGCTCAAAAGCCAGCGTATTGGTCTACTCGATCGCCTCTCGCGCGTCCGGGTCGTTCAATATGATCCAAATCATATACGACAAGATTCCGAACTACTCGAGCTTGTCCTGTCCGAGATTGCCGCAGTCATCGTCGGGTCCAAGGTCCAAGGCGGATTCAGATTTGGTATGGAGTCGAGTCGTGCGTGCATCAACTACCCCCCGCTCAGTAATCGAAATGCACCTTCTTTCTTATGTGCGTGCTTCGTGAAACAGTCAAGTAGACCCGAAGGACGGGCAGGAGCTCGCGCGTTGCGTGGATCGAGACGAGCGCATTGCGGAACGAGAACGTCGGTGAGTCCTATTTTACTTGTGCACCACGCGACATGATGCGCCGAATATCCGGGGCTTTCGAGCTTTGTCTGGCGGGCGGAAATAAAAGGGGAACGACGCACCACACCGGCGCCCTCATATTCTCCGTCGCTAGCTCCGGTCACTCGTGCGCCGCTTCCGCACGCTCGAATGGGCGCCGGCATTGAATTTCGCGCCGCCGCTGGATTTGGATACGTCAGACTCCCATTCCTCTCGATTTTACCATCCGCCAAATGCAGGACATCCGTACGCGTATATATCAATTCATGACACGACTGGAATGCTCACACAATTCAATTGTCTATTAGGCCTGCCGATATTATTGCTTTCCGCAGCGCAGATGCGGTGTCGCTGGAGAAAGAGCTGGCAGCTGGTAGTACCGTACTTTCTGTGCATTCAGTTCCAGACGCCGTAGCACGGGCAGAGGCGCACTACGACGACCCCCCAATGCTTTCTGAAATCCGCACGCGCAACTTCGACGGTCCGCTGGCGATTCATTCCGCTTTCGCCTGCCGAAGCTGCCAGCGCTGGTGATATTCGGGCTGATTTCAGACGCGGTGGTTGCTGAAGTGGCAAGACAATTGGCGCAGCTTTCGGGACTCGTTTGCCGTGATGGTTCGGCCCAGCGGAGACAACCTGATACCCAATTTCGAACCAGGTGTAACACCAGCCGAGACTACTCCACAGGGTACTCAGCGCGACATACATCACTGTCGGCGCGTTACCTCTTGCCATGTTCCAAGTCGTGTTTGCTTTGTCTTCCCCTTCCCGCTCCTCGCACGTCGCCGTCGATGCTCAATAAAAGACGCATCTCGCACTTGATCTCGATTTTTCTTACTTATTTTTTCTGTACGCTGCACACCTGATGGCTGTGTCAATAACTAATTGATCACTACTGGTACACTCCTATTTATCTGACAGTTGGTAGTCAAATTTGGGGCGCTTCTTGTGCGGTGCGATCACAGAATTCGTCAAGGTGACTGTCACCAAGCGATATCCATCTCTCCTTCCACCACCATGTCCGCGACAGGCTCTCCCGATCCCAGTGCATCCCAGCCCTCTCGAAAGGCCCGATGGAATCCATTCAGATCTAGGTCGTCCAAGTCTGACTCAACACCAGCTTCAGTGAAGTCAGGTGCAGATAGCAGGTCACATGGGATAGTTAATAACTACATTTATGGTGAGAACTCCGTTGTGACAATGGATTACTGCTCAACTTGCTTAGGTGGTCAAGGAGGTAGTGGTGGGGGCGGAGGTGTGCAAGGGCATGGTGGTAGTGGGGGCACAGGGGAAGGCCCTGCGCTGTATTATCATATCCAGACAGACCACCTCACCATGAATACAGTGCACACAGGTACAGCGGTGGTGAAGGCATCTCCAGCTATCAACTATTGTCCTCCTCCATCAAAGATCTTTCGTGGACGCCAGACCATTTTGGAAACCATGCATCAGTTCTTTGCTCAAGGCACAGGGAAACAGAAAATATATGTCCTATATGGACTCGGTGGTGCTGGAAAAACACAGATTGCTCTAAAATTCATTGAAGAATCCAACTGGTGATTTTGGTCCTTGTTGCTGAGATGGTCCAGCTCACACATGATTTAGCTTCACAGACCAACTCCGAATAGATGCAAGCAACATAAACACTATTGAAATGGGTCTAAAGAATATAGCTGCAACCAAGCAATCTGGGACCTCATTGCAAGATGCACTGATCTGGTTTGCTGGGAAACATGAAGAATGGCTGCTGTTCTTTGACAATGCAGATAGCCCTGAAATCAATCTGAACCAGTTTTTCCCAAAATGCAAGCATGGAAACATTATTATTACATCACGGAATCATGGTGCCAGGATCCATGGAGCACATTGTGAGGTATCAAATATGGAGGAAGCAGAGGCTGTGGCATTGTTGCTCAAGAGTGCTCAGTGTGAAACATCACCAACCAATGAATTTTTGGCTGGTGAGATTGTGAAGGTGAATTATTAGTCTTGCATTGATATATGTTGTTGACACTACAAAGGCACTATGGTGTTTCCCTCTGGCAATTGTCCAAGCTGGAGCATTTATTGCAGAATCTGAAGCTCTTAACATGTATCTGGATCTGTTCATGAGGAACCACACTGAGCTGCTCAAGAGGAGGCCAACACAGACCCATGATGACTATGCATGGGCAGTATATACAACATGGGAAATGAGCTTTAGCAAGCTTAGTGCACCAGCTGCTATATTCCTACAGCTCTGCTCTTTCCTGCACCAAGATGATATCTCTGAAGGGATTTTCAGCAGAGCAGCAAATGGTCTAAACTTGTCCAATAAGTCTCAGTATCCACTCCAAACTGAAGTTCAAAATTCAGCAAATAATGAGATAAAGTCAAGTGATTTTCTTGCACACTTTGTGGGACCAAATGGGGAATGGAATTCTCTTCAATTCACAAAAATCACTAATGAGATCAAAGCATATTCTCTCATCAACTATAACACAGAGAGAAACTCATTTTCCATTCATCCTCTAGTGCATAGCTGGAGTCAAACAACCTTGGATAATCCAGAGGCATATTATTCATGTATGGATGAAATATTGGGAATGGGAACATCAATCCATGCGATCCCTGAACAAGATATAGCACTGGCGAGTCTGAGATTGGTTTCCCATGTCGACTCTTTGATGCAAGCAATTCCAGAGCTGACCACCAACTTTCCAACAGAGTATGCAGATATATACTATCATGTTGGACAGTATGCAAAAGCAGAAGAACTTCAAGTTGCTGAGGTAGAGAGATGTAGAAAGTGCTCTGGTGATGACCATCTAGATACTCTGCAAGCTATGTATAGTTTGGCCAGAACATATGACAACATGGGTCGACTTGAAGAAGCTGAAACATTAGAAGTTGTGGTGCTGAAAAAGCGAAGAAAGCTTCTTGGCCATGATCATCCAGATACTCTGCAAGCTATGAACAATTTGGCTATGACATATGATAATATGGGTCGATTTGAAGAAGCTGAAACATTGAAAGTGGCAGTACTAGAGAAGCGGAAAAAGCATCTTGGTGATGAGCATCTCAATACTCTAGAGGCTATGCACAATTTGGCTTGTACATATGGAAACTTGGGTCAATTTGAAGAAGCAGAAAAACTATATGCTGTAGTGCTAGAGAAGTGGAAACAGCTCCTTGGTGATGACCATCTGCATACTCTGCGTACTATACACAATTTGGCTGTAATATATAACAACTTGGGCCAATTCAAGAAAGCAGAAGGACTATATACTGTGGTGCTAGAGAAGGGAAAAAAGCTTTTTGGTGATGACCATCTAAATACTCTGACTACTATGCAGAGTTTGGCAGACACATATCACAACTTGGGTCAATTTGAAGAGGCAGAAAAACTGTATATTGTGGTGCTAGAGAAGCAGAAAAAACTTCTCAGTGATGATCATCCACATACTCTGCGCACTATGCACCATTTAGCCTTTACATATAATGACTTGGCCCAATTCAAAAAGGCAGAAAAACTATATGTGGTGATGCTAGAGAAGTGGAAAAAGCTTCTTGGGGATGACCACTTGGATACTCTGAACACTATGTATAGTTTGGCAATCACATATGCCAACTTGGCCCAATTCAAAAAGGCAGAAGAACTATATGTTATAGTATTAGAGAAGCGGAAAAAGCTTCTTGGTGACCACCATCAGGATACTTTGCATGTTATGCACAATTTGGCTGTCACATATAACAACTTGGGCCAATATAAAAAAGCAGAAAAGATGCAAGTTCTAGTCTTGGAAAAAAGGAGAAAGCTTTTCGGTGATAACCATAAAAAGACCTTGGATGCTATGAAGAATCTGGTTATCACATATAATATCTTGGGCCAAACTAAGGAAGCAAGCAAATTAACAGCTGAATTACTAGAGAAGGGCTGAAAGCTGTAGTTGCCAATGTATTTTGTGTAGGATAAGACTCAGGATGTAGTAGTTCAGCTATCATGGCTCCCCCTATTTATGATTTGCCAAGAGAAGTTTGAACTGAAGGTTTGAGAGTGAGTGTAAGTATGGTACACAAAAATGCTCAAGAATGTCCTCTTGCACTGTAGCCTTCTGCATTTATTTGAATCATTTCTACAGAATACAATTAATCTTTCCATTGAACAAATGAGAGCTTTCCCTCAACTCACATCATCGCATTTTTGACAGGTTGCTTGTCAGCGCTTGTACGAGCTCGTACAAGCGGGATCAAGTGGCCAAGTTGACAAGTAGACAAGCCATGTGAAAATTCCGGCAAGTTTTTGGTGCCTTTCCCGCGGCATGTCAAACAAGTCTGCACAAGATCCAACAAGGGCTCAAGTTCGATTTCATTTTCAATCTTACTCACTTGGAATCGTTCCGAAACTCATTCATCGCTCTTCCAGCAAACATTATAAAATGAAGGCTTCTATATGTACTGGAGGAATTGTCCATATTGAATATATTCGCTGAAGACTTGCTTCCTTGTGAGGCTCGCGAGCTTGAGAGCTTGCCGAAAAGGTTTTACAAGCGAGAAAGTGCCGAAAGCGGAACAATTAATCTGTCAAATTGCTGATGATCTAAATATCTCACAAATTCCAACACATTTTTTTTCTTCCCTATCTAACTGAATTCCAAGTAAGAATCAAGAATTGAAATTCAAATCAACTGGTCTGTCTATCAGCAGGCTTGCCTTCATAGACAGACTACTGTTCCATTTTGACCATAGGTTCAGTCACAGGTCACAACGGGACCTGAACTGTACCTATTTAATTTTGGTCACAGGTCACTGACCCTCAGGAACCCCATCTAATTGTCGCAGCCTCGAGTGATTCCGCAATGGACTGTGTAGCAGAGAACAGCCTCGGAGAGGCTCGGGGGTGTATTTCGAGACGATGTGAGGTGCCGAGTTGGCTACAGTACAACGAGGTAAGAGTAAGTACGGATCGTAAGAACTAGTTATGTAGAGCCTGAGGGTGGGCATATGGGTGGGAGTGCAAAAACTACAGTGATACTATCGAGACTGAGTGAGAAGTACAGAGTGTGTAAAGAAAAAGGGAACATACCTGGCGAGACAGAGTGGGAAGCTAGAGGACTAGTTCTGTCTCGCCAGGTTTAAGTGAGATCCAATGAAATGGCAGAGACCTTGCTTTCGGCCACTGGGGCGAAGGTCAGCGGATTGCCATCACGATGATGGTATGGAATTTACCCGGTAAGGCAATACCACTTTCGACCACGGGGGTGGGTATTGCCTCGCGTTCCACTTCCGGCCTAAGAGGCGGGAACGCTCGGGTAAGTAAAGCACAGCGAAGGGACGGAGGACTTGCCTCCAATTAGACTCAAGTAAACATATATTTTAAACCCGATTTAGGCCAGAAACAAGCCGGGAAACGCTGAAAGATCGCCCAAAAAGGAAATTGAACCTATCAAAAGTTGAACCTAAGAGGTCACAGGTCACACCCCCTGAACCTACGGTCGAAATGAAACAGTAGTGACCACTGGTTTACAAAAGCACAATCACCTGATAAAGCAGAGGTTTCACCCTGGATTGGAAGCTACTTAGTCAAGAACTATTAAGAGTGAATTTTCTGTACCTACAAAAACAGATGTGCTGATCAGGAGACTTTATATACAGGAACGGGTCGTCCTGGTTCCTGAAACCGAGATGAAGCGAAATTTAAATGTGCTGGTGTGTCTGAGCACGGGATGCCGTGAACCGTGGTTTCGTATCACACCATTTTTGCAGAAACCAGCCGTCTTTAAAAAGCCCAGGTGATGCGGCATTTACTGATCCCAAGGCAGGATGCCTTGGACAGCGTTTCGGGACAGTTGCAACGCAGACGCCAATTATTGCCGCCCAGAGCACTAAGCACTAAGCAAGCGTCCGATATCCAAAAGACTCTCATGCAAGGTACTCTGCTGACGGGACTTGGACCAGAATCAGGGAATGAAAGCAGACTGGCTGATCAAGAGATACATTGTGCTTGAGCCTAGCCAGGATTGTAATACACCGCGGCAAAAAAAACATGTTCACTGTTGTTGCAGCGTGTGTATCAATATTGGCGAAAACAGAGCCAGTGAATGGACAGCAGGTATAAGTGCAGACTGGTCACTGGATGCCACTCACTGCAGTGATCTGTTTGTTTTACCCGTTTATTTTACCGTCGGTAAAATGAGCTAGTAAAAAGTACGTGAGGTTCAAGGTGTTTTCCAGTAAAAATCCTTTCTTTTTTTCCCTTTGTCAAATCAATCCTTTGCTACCCGGTAAAAGGATTCTCTCCCTATGCATTTGGTGGGAGAATCCTTTTATGAGAACAAGGACTGATGGTTTTCACAAGGGAAAATGTGGCCATCTTTTACTGTGCAGTAAAAGAGGCAGTAAAACACCTAGGACATCAAGTACTTTATACAAAGGTGTTTTACACGCAGTAAAACAAACCCATCTCCGCAGTGACTGAATTGTTGTGGGACCGCCGCGGGTGTCATCGGAGGTGGCGGTGAGGTGGAGTAGCCTGTCTTAGTCATCCTCATCTCATCATCTGTCGTTGCGATTGCCGGCCATTTGGCCCTCGGAAAAAGAATTCGTTGTCTGACGCAGCTTGGATTGCATACATACCTACCTCTCCGGACGGAAGGTCGCGGACACATCGATACAGATTATTGTGTATAGCGGCATCTTTAACCTTGGACACTTCCAGAGTGGCATAGATTCCTGTTCGCGGGGGATCCGAATTCTACAGCATTAAATTACAGTGAAGTCTAAAAGTGTCAGAAATACATTGAATATGAATGCCATCGTCTAAGTATGAATGCATCTAAAAAATCTACTTTCTACGTCTAAATTTCAAGTAAGCTTGGTGTTTCATAGTCCGTTTCACAAACTCTAAGTGGGTGTCGTCTCCGTCGTCAAAGTGTCCAATGGTAGTAATACAAGTAGATGCTTCTTCGCTTGCTTGCGATTCATCGTGAAAGCGCTCTGGCTCAAAGCTCAAAGACTGAACACTCCAGCCGCCCTCCTCCGGGACTGAATCGGGTGCACGACAGCGAGCGCGAGCCCCAGCCCCACCGTCAGCCCAATCGCCACGGAAATGAGCTGCAGGGCGGTCTGGAAGCCCGAAAGGTACGAGGACGAGTTGCCCGTGGTCGTTTCTGAGGCGTAGGTAAGAAGTCCGCCTTGGCCGAGCCCGGAGGGTAGTTGGAAGAGGATGCCCGTGATCTACCACTCGTCAGCTTCATCTCGCATGGCTGAGTAGAAGGGAGAGCGCACCATAATGACAAAGGCGTTCCCGGAGAAGAGCCGTGCATACACGTTCGCGACGAAGCCGACTGTAAACGCGCTGCGAGGTCCGCGATGAGCCTTGAGGGAGAATGAAGGCAGTGAGGAAGCTCACCCAACAGCAGCGATGATATCGCTCTGGCCCTTGAACTTAAGGCCGCTGAAGTGGTTCGTCACCCAGCCGATGCACGAGATGCCGATGATAAGGAACTGCGTAGAGGTCACAGTCGGTGCTCAGCGGTTACAGAGACATACAGTATGGTGGGACGCACCATCTCCCAACTCCGCCACGGGGCATGATTACGCATGCTGAGGAACAGCGAATACATCGGGACAGTCAAGAACGCTGCGTGCCGGAATACCTCCACATCAGTCCCGCTGCGATATAGGAAGAAGGGCAGAAAACGTACCCCAATACAGACTCGGCGTCCGCTGATACCACGCCCCATGCGCATCATGGCTGATACTACACGCATAGTCCGTGATCCCCACCACAGTCTGCGACGTGATCTTCTCGTACGCCTCCGCGCCGATCGCCAGCCCGAATCCCAGGAAGAGGGAATAGACGACGGCGTAGCACATGCGCACGGAGCCCGAGACGATGTTGCGGGACATGATTTCGAGGGAGCCGCAGAGGACGATGAAGCCCTGCACCAGATACCCTTAAGTATTACACAAGGGGTGGGGAGAACAGGAAGAGGGCACGCACGGGGAGGATGAGGACGACGGAGCTCGACGCGATCGCGGAGTAGCAGAAAAAATCCCGTCGAGGCCAGCGCAGCGGAGAGGAAGCTGAACAGCGTCGCCACGGTGATTCTATACGCGCATACCCCTCAGCAAGGGCAGGAGGGACGAATAAACCAAGAATACGTACTCGAAGACATTCGAATACAACTCATTCCGGATGCTCAGCAGCTGAATACCCACCAGGAGCGCGCCGAGCGGAAACGCGATGAGTGAGTCGATGAAGCTGCCGTTGAAGCCGACGGAGCAGATGGCCGTGGAGCACATCCCGCCCGTGAGGACGAGCTGCCACCAAGAGTATTCCTGCTTCTTGCGCATCAGCGCGTCGAGTGTGGTCGATGCCTCCGAGACCGATTGCTCGTCGTGGATGACCTGCAGCACGCATTCAATATACGCCGCCAGGAAAGCGCGAAAAAAGGAGGGACGCACACTCCAATACAGCTCATACACCGCCTTGAGCTTCCCTAAATTGAGCGAGCTGCCCTGGCGTATGAACTTGAGGTTGCTCGTCCCTGTCGAGCTGTCGTCGAAGCTGATCAGGACCACGTCCGGCAGATACATGCAGTTGACCTGAATGTCCAGCACGCGGCCTGTTGATTGTATTTGAGATTGCAAGCGGTGCGAGGGTCCGCCGAACTGGAGAAAATTTATTGAGAATACTGGGCAGCGAGAGAAAGAAATGAATACCATCATTAGTGCGCGCGCGAGCTTCAGAATGAACTCCTGCCGCTGTATGATCTGCGCGACGTGCCGCGTAATCTGCGAAAAAAGCATAACGTTAGATAACCTGCAAAGTCAAATACGGCGGAAACAATTCTCACATAAACCTCCGCTTTCTTCCTCTTTCTCCTCTTCTCTTTCTTCTGCTCCAGGTCCCTCAGCCACTTCTCGTCAATCCACTCGTCGCGGTCCGTGCCCGACGACGGCGTCCCCGTCCCCGCCGGCGTGCTCCTCCCGCTCCTCCCGCCTCCGCCCCCATGGCCAAACGCAAACGCCGCATGCTGCAGGTCACCCAGCTTCTCCGACCATCCGCGCTTGCTCGCGAGTGTGTCCGCGGCCGAAGACACGGTCGAGGTCCATTTGAGCCCGGGGACCGACATCGGCGGCATGCTGCGCGGGCGCTCCTTCGGGGGTGGTACGGTGGGGACGTCTTCCTCTTCGACGGTATACCGCGAGAGATGATACCCCGGCCTCTTCAAATTCGGTGCAAGCTGGCTCGGCACAGGCGCTGCCACGCCGCTGATATTCGCCGTACTGGCAATAAGCGCACCCAGCGCCCCGGCGCTGTTCCTTGGCTTCTTCGGCGGGAGGAGGATGTGCTGCAGCTTGGCGAGCGAGGACTGCGATCCGGTGCGCGCGTGCATGCGGCCGAGAGGGTCGTGCGGGGGCGTGGGGTCGTTGTTCGGGGGCGAGGGCGAGGGCTCGCTGCTGGTAGGGGAGGGCGATATCGTTGTGGATTTTGACGTGGAGGGCGGATCTTCTTCGACAGGCGGGAGGTGCTTTGCGGACGCGGACGCCGCAGGAGTGAGCCACGGCAGATCGGGGGGCTCCTCGGTGCCGGGGGTGGACGGGGCGGAATTCATTCCAGCCTCTTCGTTGTAGAGCGTCAGTAGCGTAGAGAGCAAGCCACCTCCGGCTAAGGGGGGATTCATGGGCCCCGCGCCGGGGAGATCTTGCTCGACGTCGCTCTGCACCCGCGCATCGCCGTCGCGCGACTTCTGCTTTTTCGATCGTCTCGCGGCGCCGAAGCCGCTGAAAAATCCCTTGCGCGTGTGCGCGCGGACGACCTGGCTCGCGGCGCGATGCGAATAATGCTCGAGGTCTGACGTGCCGGGGAGGCCCGCGTTCTCGTGCGGGCTGATGTAGTTCCCGGGGACTTGGCGGGTAGGAGACGGCGGTGCGGACGGGTCGCCATCGGACGCCGTCGAGAGCTGAGGCTGCGGCTCGGGCAAGTGGTCGGTGTTGATGGGTGGAAGTGTGTTCCCTCGTCGAGGCGGGAAATAATGGATCCGAGGCGGGGGCGACGCGGATTGGTGGCGCTCGAGGGCTGTCGTGAGGTTCTCAAATGCGTTCGGCTGAACATTTCGTCAGATATCGCGATATGTAGGCGGTGAGCGATAAGCGAGCAACGAACGTCTGCGCCTAGTTCATCCAATGCGTGGGTGGAGCCCTCGAGTCTCTCGTCTATCCACTGCACCTTGCGTGGCGTCTTCGAGCCCGACGCACCACGCGGCGAGTCCTGGCCTGTCATTATACCTATCGGCGGCGCTTTAGGACTGGCCGTCGCTACAACTTGGATTTCTGCGCGCAAGATACCTTTGGTAACAGACATAGGTGAGCGGCACAAGGAAAACGAGACAAAAGGAGACGTACGGTGCGTGCGGTTGAATATTCTGCACCGCGAGACTCGTCACGATCAAAACGCGATCGAGGGCCCTGGGCTCCCGGAAAGAAAAAAAAAAACTCCTATCGTGGCTCCGCAAATGCTTGAACGATGTCGACAATGGAAGAGAGACAAAGGAAAGAATGCACGGTGTGCTCCGAGTCCATCTCATTATCTCCAGAGACCGGGTTTTTCATATGCAAGGTCGGAAGCCGGCGCGATAGCCCGATCACCGATAAAAACGTTGACGCGCAACCGGTGGAGCATGTGCAAGGTAGCCGAACGCGCGTCATCGATAGCTGGGTGCTGCGGTTCAACATGTAAGCGAAAGAACAAGAAAATGAAATTGGTTGTATTCACCATTGCGATGGCTAGCGAAGGACCCAAGTCACCCAATTTGCACGGACCCAATCTGCGGACTACATGCAATTGAACAGTTGTAGAGCGGCTTTGAGGTTGAACGTTAACCTGCTTCGAAGCTCCACCACCAAGCCAGGGCCGACGGGGATTCCAAGTCTTGACTGCGCATATGCTGGGTGCTCCAAAGATCGTCGCATATTTCATTCACGATGTGGTACTCCAAAAGGCAGCAGGTTCAAATTCGTCATCTCAAATGGAAGTCTTCAGATGAGATTTAGCCACTGAAGCTGACGACTGGGGAGGAGTTCCGAGATAAGCGTTGGGTCCAAGCCCTATTGCTGCCGCGAATAGCAGCACGTGCCCTCGGCAAATCCCGCCATGCCTTGAACTCATCTTTCAATCCTCAACTTCAATGTTCAGTTCTGGCCAATGCCACGCACCTCATTACACTATTTCCCGCCGCTTAGTACAGCTATGATGCATTTTTCCCTAATCTAACACCACAACACCGACCCGGGCCATATGACGCAAGTATCCACTTGGTAGTCGGAAAAGAATTCAAGGAAAACGAGCATTTGCTGCTGGAGATGGCTTTTCTCTATATGAATGCGACTTCTGTGGCTGTCAAATTTGCCTTGGGAATCTTCTTGGGATCGTAGCGTTCAACTCGAGTTCTATTGCACTCTGAGCCCAGCCATCAGTACTTATCATCGACGTCTACGTTTACTTACGCGACATTACGCCGGCGCCGTTCAAAGTTCGGTAATCACGGACGGGAATTTCTTTCTGGCGTCCTACCTGCCAGCCTCGCGTTCGTGTTCCATGTGCGGCGTTGAAGACACCGACGGGAAAAGTCGGATTCCGCATCATGATGGAGTTCAGAATTGGCCAAGATCATCCGCGTAACTTGATCCTGCCGACTTCAACCGTTACTTCTAGCCATAATTTGGACGATATGGAATCGGAGAAGTACTCCTGCGACCTCCCAACGAGATTCTAGTCCAGATCATCCAACACTCTCACAGCAAATCAAGCGATTTTATCCTGCATTTCCAGGCTCTTTCATGACCTCTGTCTCCCAGTTTTATACCGCGTCGTCCCAATCGAAGACCAGCATTCTCTCACTTTGTTTTGTTCAACCTCGTCCAGAATCCATCCCTAACAGATGCTGTGCGCTCTTTCACTGCGGCTGTGTGTGTACTTAGTTTCCACCCAAGTTGCCTTCCCTCGCTGATGGGGCCTCATTCACCCGGCAGGGCTCGCAGTCGCATCGAACCCCGCGGCGAACTACTTGCGTCCCTCAAGCTTATGTTGCGACTGGATCACTTGCTTCTCTCCGCAGCCGCGTTAGATGACATTCTGTGTTCCATTCTTCGGGAAAAGTACAGCTTTCCGCAACTGATCAGCTGCAATATCTGGGCACCGTGGAACTTCGGGAGTGAGCTGGTATAGGACTTGGCGGCTGCATTGTTGGCTCGCCACTCGACTCTGAAGCGAGTCCACCTTCATCCGTGCCAGATTTAGCGAGGGCGATGCGGCATTTATCCTCGGAATCGATGCCGCTACTCGTTTAGTCTACCCAAGACGATGCCGACGGGGAAAATGATCACTGGACTCGGTGCGATGATACACCCGGACTCGCCCTTTGTCTTCTCCCACAGATACTTCGGTCGCCCGTGATAACTGTGTCGAAGCACATACCGCACACGAAAATTCTGCGACTGCAGTCTTTGACGGATTATTATTCCTAGCATGTATTTTTCTAGTGTTCGTTCTTTTTTCTCTCGTTGCCTGCAACTTAACTTGTTGCCCAGAACACTATTCGCCTTATCACTGAATTCCTTCCACGCTCCACGGGTCTCGTCTATCTTGCAATGGAATGGCTTGGCGCTCCTGCCACGTCGGGGATCAAGATGCATGTGGATCGGGTTGCAGTGGAAGGCTGGGGAGAAGCTTGTCCGATCCTTGGGGTGTTGCTTGAGTACGTCTTGTTTCCTTGGATTCTGTTATTCGATTTGTTGACGTTGACTTGAATTGACCTCCACAGACAACTATGGCTGGAGGAAGGTCGATGGCCGACGGGAGAGTGCCCCTACCCAGGAATTCGGGGCATTTACTGGGCTTTCGGGAGGTTATTGATTTTCTCGCCTTAGTCGTCGATGCATATCCCTGGTGGTTCCACGTTCGGGTACGATTCGGATCTGCATTTTTCTCATCCTAAAAAGCCAGACTGCAGTCCGGCGATGTCGTTCTCGCAGTCACTCACGGACACTCATTTATTTTTGGGTTTGTTCCATATTCTACATTTTTCCACGCTGCTTGCCTCTCGACGTTTTTGCGGGTCGTATACTCTCCGTCAATCACTCCCTAATTTATCATCTGTTCCTTTCTGCTCTATTATAAAATCCTGGCCGTGTGCTAGACTCCAACTCAAAAGCCGACTATCCCGCTGACCCGTTCCCCGCCACATCCTTTTACGTACTTACGATCGATAGTGCCCCAGTTCTCCATCACATATTTGGTCGACCGTGAACCATTTAAAAGATGTGACGAGAGACTGGTGGGCTTGATAGTCGGCTATTGATTCTGGCGGTAGTTGATTCGACCAAGAAATGGTGCCGCTTGTTGATCGACCAGGCGACACAGACAGGATTTTCCATGGCAAATACTTGGGAGTGAATCGGAAATCGAGAGATGATGGAAGGAGAGGGGAGGTGCATGGTGAGCAGTCTCTTCATTCGCACAATTTGTTTCTGTTCAACCACGACTCCAGTGGGCAATTTCGGTGTCCACGACTCCTCCCTGGGATTGAAAGGCTCATCGCGGTTCCTAACGGGGCCCGCGGCAGAGCAGCGGCGGCTACTAAGACCTGAGACTTCTGTCGGTAATAAGTACTAAAACAGCCGCTGGATTGGTTGATATTCTCTTGTTTTGTCTTGAGGCTTGTTCGAATAAAATCACAAACCCGAGAGTGCTGCCATTTCGACCGAAAAATGTTGCACAAACATTTGCGTGCGTACTATCTCAAGAGTTGGAATTACTCAGACACTTGCAAAGGAGATGGCATATTTGATTTCAAAGACTTTCCTCTCATGGCTGTGAGCTTCCAGACCACGACGAAAGCTGCGCAACAGAAACCGCACGGTAGAGGATCGGATCGGCAAGAATTCAATGGCGTATCCTGGGAGGCCCCGCGAGCGCCCAAAATTCCCAGATAGGACACTGCTCCCATTGACCATTGACCTTTATCCAGCCAAAGCCGTCTGAGGAGATCAAAGTCAGTGGATCGAACGAAACAATTTGATGGAAAGGAAACGTACTCAAGCAGCATGCCTCTAAGGTTGGACAGGCTTTCCCCCAGCTCTTCACCGTAATTCGATCCCATTCCTTGGTTTCAAACGCCAGACTCAATTCCATTGCAAGATAGACAAGACCCGTGAATCGTGGAAGGCATTCCGTGAGGCGATCGATAGTGTCCTTGGGCAGCACGCTGAGGTCCCGCGAGAGATGAACAAATACAAGGGACTTACTTGGTTCGGGGTACCGCAATAATTATTCGCCAAATACCGAAGTCGCAGAGTTTTTGTGTCTGGCATATGGTTCGACACAGACGCTATGATGTTGCAGGCGTCACCGAAGTATTCGTGGGAGGAGACAAAAGGCAAATCCGGGTTTATCATTGAACTGAGTCGAACGATTATGTGTTCGCTGTCGGTATCGTCCTTGATAGGCCAAATGAGTTGAACCTCCTTCAAACGAGCGCCATCGATTGCTAGGATGACTGCCGCATCGCCCTCGTAAAACTTCAAATTTGGCAAGGAGGCGCGGATCGACTGAGAAGCGCCGATCCTGTCGCACGGATGAATGTGAACTCACTTCAGAGTCGAGTGGCGAGCCAAAAATGCCGCTACCAAGTCCGAGACTGATTCATTCTTACTCCATGATGGTGCCCAGATATCGCAGCTGATTAGCTGCGGAAAGATACACTCTTCCAGCAGAATGGAACTCTGGCCGTAATCCAACGCAGTTTGGGAAAGGAACAAATGGTCCAGTCGCAGCATGAGCTTCAGGGATGCGAGTAATAGGTCACCGTAGTGCTCGATGCGACTGCGAGACCTGTCGAGTGAATGAGGCCCCATCAGCGAGGAAAAGGAACTTGAGTGGAAATCAAGTACATACACGTCCACAGTGAAAGAGCGCACAGCACCTGCTCGGGATGGATTCGCGATGATTGCTGAACAAAACAAAGCGACAGAATCGGAGTCCTTGATTTCGACAACACGGTATAAAACCGGAACACAGAGGTCATGAAAGAGCCTGGAGAGGCGGCATAGAATCGCCTGCTTTCCTGCGGGAGAGTGCTGTATGATCTGGACTAGGAGCTCGTTTGGGAGCGAGATGTCCATCGGTGCTTTGTGTACTCTTCGTACCAAAACTGTGGTGAGTTTCCAGGTGAAGTCAGGGCCCAGGTCCAACTTCAAGTTACGTGGAAAGTGGGTCGCGAGCCCGATCAGATCATCATGATGTCATTCGATTCAAACTGAACCAAACAGCGCCCACTCCTCCACCTCTTTCTATCAGCATCATCCATTCTGCGAAGCTGTTATCCTTCTTTTCAATCCAGCTCCTGGCGTATATTTTTCCGTCTCAATTTACTTTATTCGGGCTCACTTCTTGGCTGCTGGTACTGAGTTCCTCTTCGCCTCACAATTTTGGGGGTTCATTTACGAGACATCGAGCCCGTTAACGTTTTCACTTTTCACCTGTTCCCAGGCACCTTTGCCCCATTTGCTATTCCCTAATTCATTCCCAGCTGTGACGCATTATTGCATCTGCTTCTCACGCTCATTAAATCCCATTTTCCCCTTGCCAGGTGCCTGCAGAAGCCTTGTTTCGAGGTAGGGTTTTTTCAAGTCTTGACTTACCTCAAGATCCAAATCGCTGTGACGACCCCAATCTCAATTTTCTCCATACCAAAAATTATCTATGCGCACGGCCTCAGCCGCCTCGCGCCCACCCGCAGTCGAATTCTTCCCACTTGGTTGTCTTCATTCGAGCGCCACCATTGGTCCTTATTTCTCGATCTGGACTCTTCAACACCCCCGCCTCATTAACCTTGATATCGGATTCATACCCGCTCGAGCATTTACTGAATCCCATTTCTAGTGAATGCATTCGGTTGTACGTGCGAAACTCTAAACCGCGGAGCACGCACGAACTCATACACGACGCCTACGCCACTTTGCACGACTCGGAGAGTGCCGGCCATGTGCATTACGCGTGAGAGGGTATGCGGATACTTACTTCCAGCGCTTTCGCCGAGTTAACGACGCGCCTCACAGCAGGTGTGCTCCTGGCGTCGTTGTCGGTTTTAGAAGTGCCACTACTCAATTGAGACCTGCTGGTTTCCTTCCTATGTCTAGATTCGCATGATGAGTCAAAGTTCCAAGCGCCTGAATTATTGATTAATTCTGAGTTAAGAAATGGAACTAGGAATAATAGTCCCTCGATTACCTGCAGTGTCCATAATGATTGGCTGGTTTCACGCATGAAATGGAGGTGAGATGAACCCTAGGTGAGCATCTCTCCGAATATTGGGAATCAAAGTTCCAATCGCCTAGATCATTGATTTAGGGAATTGAACTCAGAATAATCCAGTAAGTACCTCGATTCGGACCTGCGTTGTCCATCATGGTTGGCCGTGAAATGAAGGAGAGATGAAGACTTGCTGACAATTATACATGTTATAAGTTGAAACTGGTTTCCTACGTTGAGATCGGCGGTCGGCGTGATACACCTGTGTTGTTCGATGGTTGGCATAACTGTGGGTTCGGGCTCCGACGAAGGTGAGACATTGTTGATGTTCAACTGATTTATCAACTCATACCAGACGGAGTAGAGAGTGCAATCACCGGTGCGCGGTGACACCGAACACGCCCGGGTTGGAGTATGTCCAAGTGTCCGACGCCTGTGCCTGTCGGACTCACGGTGACGCTTCTCCGCGCATGAGATAGGTCGGCCGTGCGGATACGTTTCTCTACCGGAGTCCCCGTTTCTCTGAAACCCATCAACTGCACTGCACCCGAATCAGGCGATCACATGACCGCGTCGAAATTGAACATGAACAATTCGCAACTGAGCCTCACATACGCATTTGTTCCCAGTCCATCGGATTTAGCGCGTTCATTCATGACCCTGGTTGCGCCACCGGGATTTTTTTCATATCTCCCAGGACTAAAATCGCAAAAACACGGCATTCGATTGTGACTGTGAGTCGTATGTTCCAAGTATAAGGTTTCCAAGAAAATGAACAAGTGATTAATGAGTATGGCGCCCACACTAGGTTCCTTTCAGCTTCGGGTCTTCCATTGCTATCAAGACGCCACACAGACGGCCCGAGTGGCGGTATTTGCTCGAAATTTCTGCAGGGTGGTTCAGCTGCCAGCGAGACAGCAAGCCCTGAGGCAACCTACACTTTCAGGGAAGAATTCACATTTTTTATCTTCCATCCCCACAGGAACATCCCCAAGATTTTTGCGTCCTCTTTCGGCGGTATTGATAACGCCAAGGCTGTGCATTCACGTGTCGAGGAACCAGTGGCCACGGGCCCTTTGTCTAGCCCCACAATTACAATGCTCTTTCACTCGCACTGTCGTGGTGCTTGAGCCTTCCGGTCCTTTCAGTTGAATACCTCGCCAGGCGTAACAGCCTGCCTCGGATCCCTGGACACCAATCGACGTGCGACGCCTACGGCCGTCAAATTGTTGGAATCAACACGCCGGAAACACGAGGCACTGCACATCCGCTGTATTATAACTCGGTACACTCGGGAAGAAACAAGAGCTTTCCTCGGAAACCAATATCGCGATTCATAAACAGTCCATGGTCGCCAGGTCTCAACTTCACCCTCGATAATGTCCGTCCTCTCGCCACCCTGGCCCACGCAGCAGTCACCGTGGTACGGTCACCATACCACAACATCATTTAGCGCCCTAGCGGCGCCTGTTATACCACCGCTTGATCCTTTGGACTCGCCCTTCCCCTCGCCCACCGATGTCTTCTCCTCGCCCTTTAATGCGCTTGGGAGTGGGCGATCTCCTCCGCAGCCGAGCCGACAGCAATCGCCAGTGCCAGCAGGACCATCCGCTTTTGGCGGAGTGCCCCCGCGGAACGCTCGCTCCCTTGACCGGGAGACCCTGATACAGATCCTCAATTTTTTCTCGACCCTCATCCCTGCGAAGTTCGGGGCTCGACAGCAGATACGGCTCGTCATCCATGGCGGAGCAGTAATGCTGCTCAACGCGGAACTCGCCCAGCTGGCAGCCGTCACAGCCGCCACTGATGGACGCGCAAAACAGCGGACTACAACCCGCGACATCGACTACATCGCTCGCTCATTTTCCTCTGAATGGGCACAGCGGTACGGGATGTTCGATGCGAATGATCGGTTAAAGCACTGTATTCTGGAAACCGCTCTGCAATTCGGATTGGGTGCAGACTGGATGAACAGTGACGCAGACGTTGCTCTGCCAATGGCTACCGAGTGTGTCATATATTTTTGTATGTCAACGTACGTCGAACTGACTATTTTCATAGCCCAGTGACTGGGGCCGTGTATGATCCAATACATGCGGCGTCTATCCAGATGGGCGATGCACTGACAGTGTATACGTCCCCAAACGGCCTATTGAAGCTGGGTTCGTGCCCTGCCTTGATCTTCTGCATTCCCTAATAGGGTTCTACCAGTGTCCGTCACTCCACTTTGGACGGTCGCGCTGAAAATGGTGCGATTTAACGCCGCTGATCGCGAGGACATCTGTATCCTGCTCCGCAGCGGAACGCTCTCGCGGCAGCTTCACTGGACCCCCATCCGCCTGGAGGTCTGGCTCCTTGGGACATGCTGGGCGATGGGCTATGCCGGCTACGACAACTCGCGGATCAAGCAGATAAGGCAGCGGATGGCGGAGGTCGTCGAGGAGGCGAACCGCTGGGATCCCCAGGCCGTCGCGGATGATGGCCACGGTGGCGTTGTCCCCTTGCGTGCAGCAGCCACGGGCATCTATCCCGGAGCGGGATATGGCTATGGATACGGCTACATGCAGACTAATCCCATCTATTATCGTGGTGGCGATCCCCGGATGGGCAGCCCTGTACATTCACCTCGATCGCATACATTCCCGCCGGCGTCGGGCCCGTCGCCCTTTGTACTTGGATCCACGCCGACGCCCCCTCCGTTGAAGAAAAAGAAGCAGAAAAAGGCGCACACGACCGCCATTACGAGCTGGCCGAGCCAGTGGACGGATCTCCCCACAGAAAAGCAGGAGCAGTGGGACTGGAACCCCGAAAGTGCGGATAGATGGGACCAGGACGTGCGGCAGACGGCGGCGAAGGAGAAGAAGCAGTGGCACTTGTCGAGCTTGATTCCTTTCCTCAAGAGCTCGCGGTCCCAGCCTGCGCTCCGCAATCCGAAGAAGCAGCAGAAGTACGAGGACGATGATGAAAGCGAGGGCGATGACGTCACGAGCGTGGACAGCGACTCGGACGATGAGGAGGACTGGCGAGATCGCGAGCGTCGCAAGTGGGGCAAGGCACCGCCTCCTGTCGCGGGTGTGGTACCGCCTGGCGCCGCGGGCTCCCAGCACAGCGTTGCGGACTTCATGTCCAACGGGATGGGGCCCGTCACTGCGCCCGCGGTTATGGCCTCGGGCCCCGGCACCGGGCAGCAGCCCGTGCTGCCTGGGTGGAGCTTCCCTGCGCAGATGCAGCAGCAGTTTCATTCCCAGTCGCCTCAGCCGTGGTTGCAGGGGCCGATGTCGCAGTCGCCTCCGCCGTGGCTATACCCACCGCAACAATCGATGTCGCCACCGCCATGGGCATACCCGTATGCGTATCAGCGATCACCTGCGCCGCAGCGCCCTGTGCCTGGTCCGGATATGAACCAAGTCACCGCGGGTATGAATGCGCTTGGCTTGTCTGGCGTGTAATCCATCTCACGGATCTCGTCCGTCTGTATACTACCGGATTATCATCCTGTACTTCCCCACCACCACCCACATGTTGCTTTCTAGCTATGTTATAGCTGCAATGATTTCACGAGCCAACTGTGCTGACTCCTCCCCGCTTGTACAACTATCCTCCCCACCGTCCCCTCATCTCACTACTTAATATTGCACGGATTTTTCGGACTTCCAGCTTGGAATACTTTACATGTAGCATTGATCAAGTCAAAATCGTTGTACAGTTGTATTATTGTACGATAGCTTCTCCCTCATAGAAATCTTAACACGTTATTCTCGCTATTTTCTCCCGCAGTCAATACATGACTGGATGCAAGCGGCCGCGCGGACAGGGACAGGAAGGCTCCCTGAACCTGCTGCAAGTAAGCGAAGACGGCTTCGAGGCCCGATCGAGTGTCGCGGGTATCGCGAATACTGCTGCGCCAGATGTCACAACAGCAGAGTTCGGACGTCCTCGGTCTGTGCGTACGAGCCGAAAATGGAAAGACTCCGGTGAGCTTGGTTGGCACCTCGACTAGAACTGCTGAAACAATCCAAAACTTATCGACCTGCCGCTGCCTGCCGTCTCCAGCACAAGTACCGTGGTGGCTCGAGTAGGCTCACTCTGCTCATATGGCCCCGCCGATAACCTCGATCATCGGCGTTCCAGGTGCGTCCTAGTGGACACCTGGAATGTACGCCGGATCTCAGCTGTGGTAGATTGATCAAATACTTAGTTCCCAATGTGTGTTGTGAAGATATGGGACAAACGCAAAAGCCCTCATGAGTCAAGACAAGAAAAAAAGACGTGGTGAGGCGCTGGTTCTTCGTCAAATACTGAGAAAGAATCCTAGAAACACAGTTGCAAGCCAAGCTGGTCAGCGTTCAAAGGACAAGGCCGTGTGTTGATTGGCCTTGATCAAGGGTTCCTCTTTTGGACCACCACCAACGTCCTTATATAGCGAACCTTCTGCTGATGGAACTCGAAGGGGCCTCTGGTCGTTAAATACGCGAACTCAGACCCACAAAATTCTTTTAAAAACCGAGACCAGCCTACACAGTGACATGACTCGCACGGTCTTTGGCATCCCCTGACATATTTTTACTTGAGGGAGGATCCAGCTTATGGAATGGTTTGATTGCTTACCGGCTTCGCCAACTCCCCTTTCCTACTTGTCTAATAGATTTGCGTCAATAAGTATCTCTATTCCTAAGTAGATTACTCACCAGTTGCGCTAATGTCTCTCTCGGTGAAATCCACTTTGACACTATCTGATTCGCAGAAAGTAAATTCCGGTACTGAGACTCTCAGAATGTCGTACCCGAGTCTCCACCCCCAATGGCTCTGTCTCCAATCTCAATGGCTCTATCTCCAATCCCGATGGCTCTATCTCCACCGCTGATGGCTCGACCGCCAATTCCAATGGCTCGGTCAAGTCTGGCAATATCTGATTCCGAAAATGTCAATTCGAGTCTCAGATCCGTTTTCATAGGTCATACCCGAGTCCCCGGCACCGATGACTCTGCCGCCAATGGCTATGTCTCCACCACTAATGGCTCGGCCGTCAGCTTCAATGGCTCCATCAAGTCTGGCGATATTTGAGTCCGAAAATGTCAACTCGATTCTCGAGGCCCCCTGTTCATATCTCGTACCCGTCTTCAACGATGGATCGACCGTCAATTCCAATCGCTCTGTTTCCACCGCCTATGGCTCTGTCTCCAATGGCGATAGCTCTGTCAACTCCGGGACATCTGATTCGGGAAATGTCAACTGAACTCTTGAGGAGCCGTGTTTATAATTGTACCGAATCCTTCAATGCCCCTCAAAACGATCGCGTCTGTAGAATCATGCGAACGGTCAATTCAAGTCTGAGCTCATGAATCGCGTAACTTACCAGTTGGGGCGGCGGTAGTCGACGCGAAAAAACAGGCAAGAAAGACCAAAGCCGAGATTCTGATCATCTTTGCTAGACTATGCGGTAGGCGCAGAAACGAGGACTAGTCGATAAAGTACTTCGCAGCTACAGTTTAATATATGTGTCGCTTGAGCCCCGGGAAGCCAGCGACTTGACATTTGTTTCGAATGACATACAAGTCGCTTGATAGTTCATCAACACCAGCGGCCGTTAGCTTCTGTTGACGAAGGTGAAGATGAATCATTAACGCACCTTCTCGCTTTTCGAATAGACCCACAACATTCGCAATCGGGTTCAGGTAGAAACCACATACTGCACATTGTGATTTACCTGTCCATGAGTGCAGACTATTATCTGCGACCTCGGTAGGCTCGAATCCAGCCTGTCGTATCGAAACTGTGGGATGGAGTTTCTTGATGGATGATTAGTGGTGACCACAACAGTGGCAGATTTACAGGCTGAGGCACGTTGAATATATTATCCTCAGCTTGGTCCCATTTCAGGACGGAGTACGAACCACCCAATACAGTGATAATCATCTCCTTCTGGTCCCTGAGTCCCGCGTCAGCCGGTGCCTGTTTAATGGACGAAGAATGACACACAGATTCACAAGTAATCGGATGAGTCCAATCTGAGTTTAGAATGAAAGAATCCCAGAAACTGCAATGTGGCCTGTGATACGATGGAGATAATCTTTGAACAAGGAACGAATGCCAGCGTCAAAGGCAAAGGAATTAACCCCTTTACGAATGCCTTGAAGAGCGAGCTCGACAAGACTCTACGCGCCTACTCGCCGAAGATAAACCGCAGACCCGAGCGATCGGTTCTGCTATACTTCAAGGCAATTCTGCTCTGAAGCTCTTCGTTCGCCCACTCCAAAAATGCACAACACTAGATGTTTCCGCGAAAGATTCGATAAATCGTTAACGTCACTGATAATACAGAATGAAACTCTACGGCCTGAAAAGCCATACTCTACGCTGTTCACATCGTAAGCCTGATCCTGCGTCTATTGCACACTGCGTAGCAATTCAACATAAGTAGCAAGAAATAACAAGAGGGGAGACTCGCCAGTTCGTAAGGACTGCGTCGCCGTAGCCGTAAACTTCATCGGCGCTAGCTTGCCAGGGGCAATCGCGCCTTTAACCTCGAGAGCCTTCAAAGAAGGGAGAACAGTTGGAGAGTAGAGGGTTTCCGAGAGATCTAAGAGCTGCGCAGGGAAGATACGGTACGTCAGCGCTTCGAGGGACGGCGGGGCGTGCTTGACGGATAGAGGGGAGAGCATTTGAGACCAAGTGTCAAGGTGCTTTAGCGAAGTGAGTTGCGGGAGGATCGTTTCCAGATGCACTAAAAAGCCGTTGTCAGCGTTTTCCGTGCAAGAAAATAATCGGAGGATATATGTACTCTCAGAGTCCGACAGGAGACATAAGGCTTCGAGCGTTGAAGCCCATGCACGTAATCCGTCTACTAAATCTCCAGGCATCTCCCGCTGAGGCTGGATCCACAAGACGGATATGGACGGCGCTCGAGCAGCGAACGCGGAAAAGCTGAATTGTTGTCCAGGGTCCAGAGTATCGATGATCTTGACCATCTTCAGGGAAGAGCATTGCGAGCCAGAAAGCGGAGGGACTGGGGCATCAGAAGGTAGTAGGGCATCTTTCAGGATCAATTTCTCCATCTTCGGCCACCCCGACAGCATCTCCAGTAGCTGCGCGAAGGTGAACATGCCGGCACCTTCGCTAATGTTGAGCGTAACGAGCGTCGCCCTCGACGCAATCGCGTGTCGGTATTTCTCGACATCGGCCGACGCGTATCCTAGCACGGTGAGATGCTGCAGGTTCGGACACGCTGCTACGATCCGCATGTGATCGGCGGTCTCCTTTGGATCTTGCGAGCTAAGCTCGGTGTCCATGACGAGCTCCGTGACCAACGCGGCCAGTCCTGGGGGTCTTATCGAGCGTCTTTCGCAGAGGCCGTCCGACCCACTGGCCTTTGATCGAGATCGCAGCGTACAGCCGTCGTCGTCCGACTGCGTTCCAGTGCTTGTTCACTCGGAGAAGAGGGACGATTCTCTTATGCGGGGCAAGTTTCTTTGGCGCCAGGACGCTCAAAATGCGCTCCAAAATCGCAGGATCCAGAGTACCCATGCTATGTTACCAGTTAGCGAATGCCGAAGCTTGAGTGGTGTACAACGAACCCGGTCGTTTGTGGGACAGACATGGTGGCTATCGGAGAGTTTCTACTGTGTATATCGCAGTCAAGTCGCAGTTAAATGGCGCAGTCGAGCGCAGCACGAAATCAGTGTGGCGGCCAATGCTGTCGACCGGATGCTGGTGCGGGATCACGTGGAGACTGCATTGGCATACACTCACAAATAACGCGTCCATTATGCAGGCGTTGTGCAGGGGCGCCCGGAAATGAGGGAGAAAGAACTTGAATGCAAAGAATACGAGTCCCGTTCAAGAGCCTGCGTTTGTCTTTTGTTTTGATCTTTCCGCAGCAGAATGCCGCACATGCCGACATCACTTCGGGAATTTGCGGCTCGAGGCCTGGCGAAGAGTTCAATACTTTTTTCACTGCAACAACTCCTTCAGCGGATGGTATATAGTTAGATATTGCGAGGGAATGAGGCAGTTTTCGAACTTGATCAAATTTACTCTGCGGCGACAAAAAGCAAGACGAATGTATGTGAGCAGAATATACGCCCTTTCAGCGCCTTGGTCCATACTCTGACCTCCAAATACCTTCCATCTCCTGCAATACTTCGTCGCTGACATCGGTCCAACCCACATCGTCTCCCAATGTCTGGAGCCATACGGAGCCGACCAAATCGAAACGATCGCCGGCCCAGACACCACGGTGGATGTTTCCGTCCCAGCTCATGGACACGGATGGGTCGGACGAGTAACAGATTCGGCTCACGATGATATGCCCCAATCCAATTTCCTCTGTTTCCGCAATCTCACTTGCTTCTTGCCAAGCGATGAGCGCTGACTCTCGAATGTACTGGTGGCGCGAAAGGTTCCTGAGAATGACCAGCTCAGGCAGAGCAAGTGAGGGAGGTGTGTATTCGATGGCGACGAGCTTTTTGGAGAGCCGTGTAGGTCCCCCAATCCGGCAAGCGGGCGGCAAAGATCGGATCTGGCAGATAAAAGCGCTGGGCGAAGTCCTCCCAGATGCGAATGTTGCCGCGGTGTCGAGATATTGCCTTGAAAGGGTATTCGTAGAGGGTGCGCTCATAGCCTTCATCGTCAAGGCCAATGAATTCCTCCACCTCCTCTGGCGTCAAAAGCCCCTCAGGAATATCGTCGTTGCGCAGATAATCTCCGATGCAAACAATGCGGTCCCCCGCCCACGAATCCTTGACGACGCTGCTGGCCAATCGAGCATAGATTTCTTGTCTCCCTATCTCCCACAAAAGCTGGCAGGTAACGCTGAGGCAGACAACATCCGAGATGTCATCTGTACCGAAGTAAATCCTTTGAATCATTTCCACCGGAAGATTCGTTAAAGAAGAACTGGGTGGCGTTCAGAGATAAATCATAACCCAGTAATACATGCCACGCGACTAACCTCTGGGAAGCTGTTTGAGGGAAGTAGGTAGAAGGTAGTGGGCGGGTCGAATGCTTCCTGGTCTCCTCGCACACAGCGCCAGGTTTGAATGGGAAAATCAGACTATCACGGTCGGGGAACGGCGGATCCATCATCAAGCTCCGCGCCACGCGATGAGGGAGCCTAGTGAAGAGGAATTCACCGAGTTTGCCCCAGCCCCTGTAGGTCTCGCGCCGGTCGAGGTTTATCACTTGCCAGTATTGCCCCATGGTGGGCGGAAAAAAGAAAGGAGGCTGGTCACGAGCGGTCACATGACAATTTCAATAAGTACTACTTCAATCATGCCAAATTTATTCGAAAAAAAATTCATGAGTTTGGTGGCCTGTTCCTGGAACTGTCTCTGCGTCAGGTGTGTCCATACAGCCCTGATCAATTTTGAGGTAAGTATCTGCAGACTTATTGTAAGCAAACCTTCCTCCCGGGTGCGGGGGTCCGACTCGGAGGGATGTCTGAAATTTCAAATATAGCTTCAGATTTTTGTAGGGAGCTCAGAACATTCAGCTCGTAGGCACTTCCTCCGGCGAAAGTTATTCAGATAGTATGATGCTACACGACGTTTAGAAGGCGAAAGAAAATTCGATTATCGAGAGGCGCCATAGTTGCGCCATAGAATAAAAAAGTGCGCGCCCTTCGAACATGATTGATGGGAGAAACATCAGTAGTGAACAATGCCTCAATGAGAGACCGGTTGAGAAGCCGTGATGCATGAGTTTACGATTTGAATCTTGCAATTTACAAAGATGAGATGAGGCCAAAACCAATCGCCCTCCTTGCAGTCATTCTGGTTCCGCTTAAATCGCTTTGACCTCCCTTTTGAACCTGGGCGGGCTTCTCTTGAACCTCGGATCCTCGGGCGCATCTCTCGCCCCGGGCTTCCAATAATCAAATTCCATCCACGCATTCTCCTCCATCTGCAGCTCTGTGGCCGCGAGGTACTCCCCGAGCGCGGGACTCAGCGGAATCACGCCGGTCTCCAGCACGTACTGGTCCCACAGCTTGATCAGATGCGCGAGCTTATCGGGGTGCGTTTCCGAGATGTCGTTGGTCTCACCCGGGTCGGAGACGAGGTTGTACAGCTGCCAGCGTTCGGGGCCTTTGGGCTTAGGGATGAAGACGATCTTCCAGTCACCTTGGCGGCAGGCAGCACGGCCCTGTTGCAAGGAAAATGATGGTTGAACATGGCGAATGAATAAATGAGAGATTGAAGAACGAGACTGCTGAGGGGAAAGAAAAGACGTACACAGGTCTCCCAGCCTTGGATGAAATCCTTCTCGTGGATACCTTCCTGGTTACCTGCAACCCACGGAAGCATGGACTTGCCGCGCATGTGCACAACCTCACGGCCCTGGTACGTCGGTGCGGGGTGCTTGACGCCCGCCATGTCGAGGATCGTCGGGGCTACGAAATGAAGTGAAAAGAAAAGCGTGCAAGTGAGTTTGGGCTTGGGAAGAGGGAATAAACTGAAACATACCAAGGTCCATTACGGTTGCAAATTTATGCGTGATGCCGGACGCCTGAGAATCGACCTTCATGCCGACGGGGAACTTACAGGTGAAGGGAACACGGACGCCGCCTGGAGTCCGTTCAGTTAATATCGGAGTACGAGAATAGTTTGGAAGGACTGACCTTCGGTGGTGTAGGCTTTGAAGAGCCGCGATGGCGCCGTTGCCGCCTGGGCCCATCGCGGTCCGTACCAAATGAAACTGTTGTAGTTGCCGAGGTTATCGAGACTGCAATAAAATGAGCTTGAACGTAGTGAATGAATATTATTCAGAGCAACGAACCTGTTGTTGTAATACTTCGCGAGGTGCTGCATAACGCTCCCCTGCACAATCGGATACGCTTCATACGCTGCACCTTCGGCACCTGTGAAAATAAAGCAAGCAACAAATAGACCGAGTTAGCGTGAGATTTAGTTGAATTTTGAACACGCAACGAACCGTTGTCGCTCATAAAGCACACGAACGTATTATCCAGCTCTCCGTTCTTCTCCAAGAAGTCGCACACCTTACCCACATTCGCGTCAATGCACTCTACCATCGCCGCGAACACCTCCATCGCACGCGCAGACTTGGCACGCTCATCGTCGGTCATGTCCTCCCACGCCTTGACCTCGTCCGCGACGACCGGATGCGGCGTGATATCCTTGGGGACGAGCCCAAGCTCCTGGAGCTTCGCGAGGCGCTTGAGGCGCAGGGCGTCTGGTCCGTCGGCGTATACGCCGTGGTACTTCTTGATGTACTCTTGTGGCGCTTGGAGGGGCCAGTGTGGGGCGGTGAAGGGCAGGTACGCGAAGAAAGGGCTGGAGTTATGTTCATTGGTATACGGGGTTGAATAGATTCGGAGGGGAAGACGAACCGTTCTTCTTTGCGATCCAGCCGATCCTGGAGGTACTGGACCATCTTGTCGCCGTATCCTGAACGTACAAACTGAGCAGAGTTTCTTCAAGGAAAAAAAGTGATCAACCATCCGAAGAATACCATCCATCAGGAAGTTTCTTCACGTATTCACCGTCTTCCATGTGCAGTCCGATGAAACTGGCTTCCAGGAAGGTCGGAATTTCGTCTTGATCTGGATAATTTGTTAGGTTGCCGATTTTTGGAAGAATTCTCATGAACGAACCAACAAGCTGAGGCTCGTACAAATAGTGATTTGAGCACGCAGGAAGGTGAGATAACGATCGCTCAAATCCTCTTTTCTGCGCAGAGCGTTCCTACAACTCGTTTGAGAAAACTGGCTCGACGAAAAATCAGAGTTCATACCTTCGTTAAACTGTGAACATCGATGTGAAACTAATTAGCATAGACAATTAAAACCCTGATCCAACGTACCCTAGGTGCCATTTGCCTAAAATGCGTTCAGAAAATAGAAAGGAAATAATTCGACCTCGAACCTGCCATGAGAGTTTCATACCCTGCATCGCGAAGGATCTCCGGGAGAGTGGCGACTCTTTCATTCAAATATCCCTCGTATCCAGGCATACCTGTAACATGAGAGATGGGCCGAAGCAAGGCTGTGGAAACTCTTACCTCGCTGAGGTGCGGTACTTCCAGTCCCACTGGGATCGTTCTGACCAGAAATGTTGGTCCACTCGATCAGATTCCCCAATCCTGCGATATGGTGGTCCGTCCCAGTCATAATCATTGCGCGAGTGGGCGAACATGCCGCTGAGAAACTCAAATCAGCTGCGCGCGAGCGATTACATCTCAAAATCCGTACCAGCTGCATGGAAATCGGTGAATCGTACACCGACTTTGGCAATCTTGTCGATGTTCGGTGTGTTAATCTCGCTTCCGTAGCAGCCCAAGTCGCTGAATCCCAAGTCGTCCTGGACATTCCTAGATTCCGAGTTCGAGCCTGCTCAAACAAACAGACTCACGGCGACGAAAACCAGAAAGTTGGGGCGTTTATCGGCCATCGCTCGGGGCTCTTAGGGGGAGAAAGATGGACGAGCGGAAAGAAGGATCGATCTGCATTGACAAGAGAGACCGCGGGTGATCGTACTTGCTGAGGGTTGCGGCCCGGTACAAGCTGCTTCCTGACGTACGGTGTTTACCAATCATTGATAGCCGAACGTTGCTTCTAACCACCAACCGCCAACTCACTTCCCCAAGATACGGGGTAGGTCTTTCTCCGTCTTGTTCTAATCCGTCCGCGAGCTTTTCAAAAAGAGCTTTCCAGTCAGTTACGATTGCAATTCACGATGACTTTTCTCCAATGCTGTTCCCCAAAAACTTATCGCGGAGCAAGTCAAGCTTCTGTTGGCCAGAATCACAAGACAGATCCTCACAAGTTAATTTTCGGAGCGGCCTGGTGCGGTGCCATGAAGATGGCACTCATGCCGTGATCTCAGTATTCAATTGCACCATCGTGATTGTCGACCCCATGACGCGACGAGCGCGACTTCGCACGACATAATTTTTGATGCTCTCCGCGCCTCTTGCTTCGCTCCAACATGTCCCCCAGAACAGCGTTGGGCGACTTCAGAGCCTATTGTGAGCGCCCTCTCGTGTGTATGATTCTTATTCATAATTTTTCAGGGCTTGGAACCGTAGCATGCATCGGGGGTTTTCTATTCGGTAATCAGGCCTCTGAAGACTGCATTTTTTCGAGAGAACTGACTTCAATTCACAGGATACGACTCTGGTCTAATGGGTGAGCAATCCTACAGTGATTCGAAACCAAAATATTCAATATTCGTACAGGAGCAATCATCACTTTCAAGAGTTTCCAGGATGACTTTCACTACGGCACACATTCCGCGACACGGACGAACTCCCTCGTCGTCGGTATCCAACAGGCAGGCGCTTTCGTGGGTTGCTGGGCCATCTGGCCGATCGCTGCCCGCTGGGGTCGCAGACGTGCTATTATGGTCTGCTCTGCGATCTTCACTCTCGGTGCCATCATCCAGACGATCAACTCGCACAGTCTCGGTGCATTCTACTTCGGCAGAGTCGTATCTGGGCTTGGCCTCGGCGGCTCGAGCGTCATCATCAGCATGTTCAGCTCTGAGAACGCACCGAAGGAGATTCGCGGGCGTTTAGGTATTAAGCGGTATTCTCATTCTCAGTCGATTCCGTGCTCATTGTCGTTTTAGGGTCCTTCTACCAGCTCATGTACACCTTCGGAATATTTACCGCATACTGGGTAGACTATGCCGTAGCAAACCTCATCGGCCCTGTCACGCGCCAGTGGCAGATCCCCATCGCGCTGCAAATTATTCCCGCCGCGCTTCTCGGAATCGGCATGCTCACCGTCTCGGAGAGCGTTCGCTGGCTTGCGCAGAAGGGCCGCGACGAGGAGGCGTGGGAGAGCCTCAAGTGGATCCGCGCAGACGACTCGGAGGAGACCCGCGCGGAGCTGAAGGAGATCCAGCTGACTCTCGCGCAAGAACAGAATGCGCGGAATGGCTTCCAGTACACGGAGCTTTTGGAACGAGACAACTTCAAGAGATTGTCGATCGGTGTGGTTGTGTTTTTGTGCCAACAGTCTGTTGGAGCGACTGCGCTGGTGGGTTTCGTCCTATCTTGCCAACTATGTTTCTGGTCTAATGAGATGGGTAGGCGTACTACGGCCCACAATTCTTCAAACTCCTCGTCGGAGCGGGTTCCTCGAATCTCCTTCTTACTGCCATCTTCGGCGCAGTAAAGATCGTCGCATGCGGAACCTTCGTCCTTTTCTTCTCCGAGCGCATCGGGCGCAAAGCTGTACGTTTTCCTCCCTCTCAAATGACACTTTGCTAATCTTATATATTTCCAAGGCATTAATCGGCGGCGGCATCTTCATGAGCATATGCATGATTATTATTACGATTCTTACGAAAGTCGATCCGCCTCCTGGAGGCGGTGTCGTTACGGGCTCAGGCATCGGTACGGTTGCGCTCATCTACGCAAATATAATGGCGTATAACTTGTCAGTGCATTTTTCCATGTTCGTACTGTATATTTACTATATTTGTTTTCAGCTCATGGGGCCCGCTACCTTGGCCGATCGTGGGCGAAATATTCCCGGCTCGCATCAAAGAGATTGGCATTGGGACTGGTAAGTGGTTTCTTGATTTCAGAAAGCAAGTTCAATATACTGATCTACTTCCAGGTGTCGGCTCTCAGTGGTTATGGAACTTCATGTACTCCTTCAGCGTTTCCTACATGGTTTGTTTATCCCTCCCCACTTGACTCTCATATTTTGATGGTTTATCCAAGATGGCCGCCATGAACACCTACATCTTCCTCTTCTTCGGCGTCGCCGATATTTTTGTCGTCCTCTTCACGGTCTTCTTCCTCAAGGAAACGCGCGGGCTCTCGCTTGAAGAGGTGCAGGCGGTATATGCTTCCGGGGCCGCAAAGACTGTCGCCAAGCGTGCGAGCGTGGGCTCTGAGGAGGAGCGCTCGTCCATCGACAAGACGCAGTCTGGGCATCGTGAAAATGTGTAACGGAATTCAATACAAGTAACGAATATTTTGTATCATCATATCAATGCGACGAATAGTGGATATCGATGTCAAATGGACCGAACTTGAAGTAAAACTATTCCAGATCGGATATGCTAATTAGAATTCGGCACCGAGAACTGTTGCCTGTCATATTCCGCGAGTCCAAAACTGCACTATGCATTACCTCCTATTCACTAGCGAACAACAGATACACACCGGAAATGGAAAAAAGATGGTGATCATAATGTGAACCCTGGGTTGGAATAATTCGTCCAAGAACAACTTACGGGAGAGACGGCATTCCAGTAGTCTCTCTCAGACAGACGCTATAACAATTAGCTCGTACCTCGCTAGTTATAAGCATTCCAGTGGCACTTCCGGAAGTCCGCCGTGAACAGCATGATAGCAATCCTATTCGCGGCTCGCATCAGGGATTTGACAAATAACTTGGCCGCAAGCTCAGGTCAAGGCCCAAACAGTTTCCAGAGAGCTCCTTGGCTGTGTCTCGACGCATTACGTCCTTCACGTTTCCAACACGTCTCCCTTCGTGGCTCTTGCCTCTTTATCGCGTGAGGTACGAGCGAGAATCGATAAAGAGTCTGTCAAGAGGCTACTTGGCACCCTTTACAAAATGATCGCCGCGGTGCCGCATGTGGATGACACAGCCACACTCCTTTCTTGCCTTCTACCACTACGACGCGCAGCCAACTTGCTCAGTTCGGACTTCATAGGGCTTCTGAGACTCTACAATCCCCATGGATTCTGTTCTCGGCCTCGACCTTATCCTTGAGGTCCTAGATCGTCTTGCGGTGCCACTACACTTCCACCAGCGATCCTGCGATCTTTCTGTCTTGGTTGCGTGTAGCACTGTTTGCAAGGCATGGTCTTCACATGCACAGCGCTTGCTTTTCCGCCGGGTTATTCTACCCAGCAGCATCTACCGCAAGCCGTTTAACAGAGGAATTGCCATCGACCCGTTGCCGTCGTTCCTCGCCGCGATAGATCCAGAAACGGAACGCGGACGCTGGCTCGCAGAAAGCGTCGTCAGTCTTACTTTGAGGCTCACCGGTCGATCTCTGACCGCGGACTCGGCTGCGCTCGCGACTGCGCTGCTGCGGACGCCGAACCTGCGACACCTCGATGTGACCACCGTCTTTTGTAACTTCGAAGCCGAGACTGTGACTCGTCTGCGCGAATTTGGCCCACGTCTCACCTCGCTCTCAATCGTGCAGGACTCTGCGCCCTCTCTCGGGCATCACACGTTCTCTATGCACCAACTCGTCACTCTCTTCCCGTCCATCAGGCTGCTCGAAATCACGTCCAATTTCAACTCTACCCTCCAACCGTTTGACCCCCCACCGAATCTATCCCTCGCGAGTGCGAAGTTTAACACGACGCTCGCTACGGATATCGGCCCCTGCCTCGCCTCGCTTCTCAATCCCGAGGCGGATGTGCCTCTCCAAGTCCTATGGCATAGATCCAAGACTAGCCGCCCGTCCTCGCTGGGAAACATTCTGCGCGTGCACGGGCCGCGTCTCCGTTCGATCTCTTTTCGCAGCGTCGACCTGGCGGAGCTCGCGGAGTACACGGCGCTCGAGCGATTCGAGTTTTTGCGGTTTCCGGACGCGGCGACAGTTGCTAGCATCCCACGCTCGATCGTGGCGCTCGCAATCTACGGCATGCCCGAGAACAGACAGCTCGAGAATGGCGAGCATCCAGACGTCGTGCGGTTCGCTCAGGCCCTGTCGACGTTTCCACATTTAAAAGTGCTCTCCTGGCCGACATGCTCGGAACCAACGATGTTTTCTTTACTCCAAGAGGTGTGTCGAGTGCGCGGGATCGAGCTACGCACGTCGCCAACGGAACTGGTATGCTTTAATTCTTTCTTTGACAACCAAAGCTGATGCTTGTTATTGCAGTATGATGATAATGCGATCGAACTAGAGCTGAAACGGAAATATATTCGTATCTAATAATTTAAACCCTTGCGACAAAGGCAAAGGGCTCAGAATCGAAATTTGAAGTAGACCGCTCGAATGTCCCCTCAGAGCTGGAAACACGAACTGTGTTACAGCTTTCGAAAAGCCCCCCTCACCCCACAACATGGCACAGATATCGGGGAATATATATTTCGCACTTCATTGTCCGCTTTGAATCACCCAATCAACCATCGGCTTCTTACCTGCAGAAAACGAACAAGCTCCAATTAGCGTCTCCGCAAGAAAAAAAGAGTGAAGCAAGAGAAAGCCCTGACCCGCCCCAACTTCTCCTTCAAGGTAGTGGCCTGGCCGTTTTCAGCTAGTTCACCCGGGACCCCATCAGTCTCATCTTTTATACAGCCATACGACTTATTGCCGAAAATAATTCCATTGAGTTGGTTCCTCTCCGATAATTGAGGCTAACAAGAATTGGTCGCATTGCTAAGGCACTGACAGATGCAAGCAGATGAAAAAGCTACTTATTCACGAGTTCTTATCCTTGCTGAGGTTGCCATAACTAGTATTTCGATCAAGGAGCACGCAAATGAGGTTGCGCAAACCAAGGAAATTGGATTCGGGCATATCATTGTGAGCCGAATTTGCTGCTCTTCGGACGCGTCTGTATCCATGTTTTAGGATGGGCTTATTCATCATGGCGTCTGGGCCGGTGATTGTTTCGACTTCGTCGTTTCGAATTGGTTCAAGATATTGAGAGACGATGCGGGTTGGACCGACGTCAGCGATAAAGTATTGCAGGAGATGGAAGATATTTAGAGTCGGAGTGTAGGCCAAGGCACTGAAAATTAGATAGCACCGGTGTCAATTTGCACTTTTTTCGAACGACCAAGAGTAAATTTGAGTAAATTGGATCGTTGCCCTCATAGCGGCTGAAGTAGTTGTTGTGAAATGCTTGACGTGTGAACATGTTAGCACAGCAAAACACGGCAGATCTCTTGCCCTCAACAACATCGGAAAAAAGTGTTTGCGATTGGCTCAATACGAATCTGCTCAACTTTAGTTGGATTTCTTCATCGTTCGACCATGTGGATTTTCAACTTGTCTCCGGCTAAATTTGAAATGAGCTATACTGGCTGGACAATCGTGCAGGAATCAGATCTGTCGAGAAACTTGCGAGAAACTCACTAGGAGAAGATAGCGAAATTGAACATAGATCAATTAAGTCTCGTGATCAGGTTGACGTGTTGAACGAGGATAAATAGTCGTAAATAAAGGTTGAAATCACTTCAAGCTATTTCAAACTATGTACATATTCTCTTTATATTTGTTAGGAATTTTCTACGAGATATTTAATACTATTACATTGGTGGTATTGTCTAGGAGTACGAAATACAGAGAGTCAATGAGTGTATCAGTAAATAGTGTCACCATGGTATAACCGCGAATATAGTGTACAAGTACGAAGAATGCTAGATTCAGTTTGTTGATTGACGCGATACGAAGCGTCCGGATCCTGGAGGCACAGCTGCACAACCTTACAGCTCATTTCTGGTGCTGCTGCCTGCAAAATCTTTGTCGAGGCAGAGCAGAAGGGGTGGATGTCCTAGTTGAAATCCAGATGGAACAGATCACCTCCAGAATGCGAGCTGAGAGCGGACAGCGGATAACGGGGCTATTAAACGGCATGGATCAGGGCTCTTGTATGTCCTTGGGAGAGTCAAACGCAGCACCCACCGAAGATGGCAACAGGCGCCCACCCAGCCAAGAGCAAGGCGACATGTTGTGTTCCGAGTGGTGCTGGTTGGGATCTTGTGGAGACAATATCAATGATCGGCGTTATACAAGAAAGCAGGTGCACGACGATGATTGCGCTAGAGGCAACTAAAGGTCAGTAGGTGCAGTTTTTGGCTTGAATTACCCACAATTGGAAAAAGAGGAGGCTGCGGACGATGGAGGACAGCTTAGATGGACTTCTGTGCTCCATCTGCAGAGTGTTAGGTGCTGTAGATAATGTACTTAGCTTTGAAAGCAATGCGAACTGTGCAAAAGGTGAGACTCACTGATAGACGATATTTGACTTGGAGATGCATAGTAGTCGGTGGTGTCACTGCCGAACTCCTCTCGCTGCATGGCATACGCAAGTTGAGTGATGGAAATTCGGTCGCTGTTGTGGATAGAACGGCTAACATTGGTGCTTCGCGTTGTGCCATTAGGCGAGAAGTGCAATGGGGTGGTCTCCTTCGCACTATTTGCGGGGGTCGGCTTGGGAGGGGTCATCTCCGCAAATGAAACACTGGAAATGGTGTCGAAAGAATTTCCAGAGTTTCTGGAGCGTGCCGTCAAATATTCCGGCGAGGGTGGAAGAAATGGAAGATGATTAGCTTCTTTCGCGCAAGACAGGGCTCACGGGCTGCCGTCGCGACTCCCGATTACTGGTCATCTGCATTATGAAAGAAGGGGAGGGGGATGGCGTTGTGATTGCCCGCGGCGTCGGTGGGACTGAATGGGGAGCCTTCATAGACTGCTTGGACCTCTTTTGCGGGAGGGAAGTAAAGTGATCGAGATCGAGATGCAGTACATTTACAGAGCGACGCGCGCGGCGGATGTGACTATGTGTTCGAATGACTCGAACCGCGGATACTGAGGACAGCCAGAGGCAGGGGATGGTGATAAGGAAGGGTGTTCCGGAGTAGCCTACGAAGCGAACCCTGTAGTTGAATTGTGAATCAGTTGGACAGTTCAATTTTCGAAAACACTCGCCAGAGTGGGTGGCCAACGCAATTAAGGCCATCGATTGGCTCGAAAGTATCGAAGAAAATGACGAAGGTGACATGAACGGCAGAGGCAAGGAGAGGGAAGAGCATCATGGGTAAAAGGTAATAAACGCGCCATGGCAGAATTCTAATTGTCGCATTAATGGAAATTGTCTCCAGATGGCGAATATCAGGACTAACGCCGTCTCATTCTGAGGACCCCATTGTTTGGGCTTCGCTACGTACACGGTGGTCGCAGTAGTTATTGCAGCTAGCACGCCGATTATAAAGAATGTGGCAAGTCCAGTAAGAAGAACTTGAGCTGCAATATTCGTCAGCGCTCACGCGACCGAGAACGATGCGCTCGATCCATCACCTAGACAGAATCCTCGAGGTATATTTGCAGGGTTCATTCGCCATATCAGACCTGACCTTCAACCTCGTAAAATTGAACCAAGGACAACAAACCTACGAACCAAGACAAAATATGCCCTCCAAGACAGTAATTCCAACTGCATACCCAATTGGCCCCCAATAACTCTGTATAGCCCAAGCCAGTGGCAGAAGGACCGCCCAGCAGCCGATCAAGCCTATATACGGACGTTAGAGTAGTGTCGAAAAAATTCTGAGACTGCTAGCAAGACCTGAAAGCGAGAGGGCAAACCAGACGAGTTTGAGACCGAAAGGCAGCATACGGGATGTTTCCGAGCTTGCGTCGTCTTTGTATAGGACAGCACCCTGTCACCGGTGCCGCCGGAATTACAATGCGTGGGATAAGAAGACCCTTGAAGCAGTTGGGTTGATGGCAACGAAAGCGGAGGTAATGCCATGTGGTTGATTAGGTTAAGCGTTTAAGCCCGCGGGTTAGAGCTCTCTTTGGGCTGAAGAGCCCTTTGGGTAAGTTAACGAGAACTGCACAGTCTGCACTGAATTACTTGCCGGGAACCGGAACCAAGATATTCGCAAAGGACAGTTCTTCTGCGCCACCATCTGGTCAAGTGATCCTTTGTGCACGCCGCTCAAGTGCCGCATTCCACTCAGACATGAAATTCAAATAACATGCATGGTTGTACATATACTTCAAGTTCGAGTTGCAAACCGTGTAACGCCGACCGACAAGCCGCCAAGTACCTTCGCATTTCAAGACACAATACCACCAACAATTGCCCCGGTGACCCAGCAAGCCCGACCACTGCCCAGGTGCTCCCACAAGTGTCAGGTAACCTGATTGCAATATCCCCAAGTAAGGTAAGAAAGTGCTCGTGTCAGAATTGCATCCTGTAAGGCTTCGTTCATGGCGTGTCTGTCTCTTTCCCCGACGTTCTTCAAGCTCGACTCGGACCATCTCAAAGTCCGATTGAGAACAAACTGAGAAGCAAATTTTAGATGATTTGAGGAGCGGTAAATATTTGGTGGAAAAGGTATTTTTGTTCAGCCAGAAATTTGGGGAATCGCGATTCGTAAATCCGTCAAATGGACAAGATGGTCGTGCCTTTAGGACTCCCGGTAAACTCAATCGAAAATCAAACTCCCTCCCATCAATATGAAACGACCTCTCTGAATCTCACCTTTAAGTAACGGGGGCTTCAAGTTCATCCTCCTGTTTCCGCTCGTAAATTGAGGTCTGGATTTCGAAGTTTGTGGCCCTGGAGTTGAAAACTGATTAGCCTGAATCAGCCCGCATGTCATTGAACAGAGTTGCAGCCTACTCGACATGAATTCTCACAGGCAGAGCCCGCACTAAAGAACAGTCACAAATGTTCAGTGCGCATCGTCGACGAACCCACACTGGCCGTGGTATTTTCCGTCTTATCATAATCTGTCCCGAACAATGTGGAACCTGTGCTACTTATCGTCCGCGTATCCTTGGCAACTTCATTTGTGATGCTCAAGATGCGATGTGAAGTGCGCCACAGAAAATACATTTCCAGTCGCGGGAGTTTCATCTAGCCTATATTGACCGACTGACGTCCATAAATGATTGTTCAATACTGCAGCCATCCCAAATACTCCACCTTAGCTCGGGAGAAGGTGTTTAATATCTCGTTCTGCTCGTTGCATTCGTAGAGATATTTAGACAGGCGCCGCTGAATGATTAGCCTACTCACATTTTCTTTCTGTTTGCATTACATTCCCGACGTTTACGTTCCCGTGTTTGGCCCCAGACCTGTTTCAGTGTCAATTCAAAGCCTAAACAAGTGAATGGGAAAAGACCAGCTCTTTACTGCCATAAACAAGGAGAGACAAAAGGAGTCATTTTCAACATGATCGTCTCATAAACTTTCGCGTCCGGCTAGATATCCAACTCGGCTAGAAAATTGGTTATATATTTTGGATTAACTCGTAAGAACTAATCTCCCGAAAATCCACAATAAATCTGCAACGCTGTGGTCCTATTATTACTTCCGCTGACCCACGAGATGGGCCGCTAATTACAGAGGTCCTATGGATAATCATCGCCCGGAAGACGCAGGAAGCGGGATGAATGCCATGGTATCCTGGACATCCGTTCTTGCATGATTCATGATTGATAAGTTCGGCGCCCGCACCGTCGACACGAATCACTGAACTCACCGCTCCGCACTAACTACTCAATATCGTGAGGGCCAGAATATGTGTCCAGCGACGTCTGCTTGTCCTCCCAGTCGGCGCTAGCAGAGAACTCGGGGAACCTCGGTGTTAGTGCCTCAAGTCAGATCTAAACTCGAAACGAATCCAGCAGGAAATATTTATCCAATGACTGAGGATCAAGACTCTGAAATGCCGAATCAGACTCCCCGTTCATCCGGTCCAGATTGACCCGAAGGCGTTCATCTTATTGGCCAAGGCTAATGAAGTTGGGTTTGTGGCGCAGATACATATTGCACTTGCCGGAAGATGCGGATCAAGCACGTCGTTCGGAGGTAGTGCGGCGTGAAGCTCTCCTTTACATTCGTGCAGCTTTGAAGGTGGCAAGTAGGTAGGTAGCCATGCATTCGGTACGGAGTTTGGAAAGCTATCTGGAGCATTTATGGAGATTCAGAAATAGCATTTGCCGGATACAGTCGCAAACCGGCCTAATTTTGATCAAATTACAAGAGCTATGTTCTGGAACGGAGGTGCTAGATGCGGAGTCCATGCTGCAATTTTCCTCTAAGGTCCACAGTTTGTACTTGTTGAGAACGAGGCGAAATACTTGATTGTTGGCACCAAAGGCTGTGAAATGCGGCAACAAACATTGCACTTCCGAGGACCTCACAGGAGCTTTTTGCATAAATCTTTTCGTGAGCAGGATGATGTGATGCCCTACTACCCCGGTATAAAATTTAGGCCTGGTCAGGCATGCAGAAGGAACAAAATCGCTAGTGTTGCGCTTCTGCGTTTGTTGCTGTTCCTAGTCTTGGACTGTATGTTGTAAATATTGCTAGCTTCTACATCCGCGACCACATTTTTCACTTGAGCTCTCCGGTGTTCGAATACCCAATGCGCTTCTTCAAATCTCGTTCATTTCAAGTGTCACTGAAGCAATCTGCAAGAATTTAAGAGTGTAAAAAGTCAATCAAACAGCTCAAGCTGCCTCCCGCCAGAACAAGTTGCATTGGTTTTCTCGGCCATTTCGGGGATGTTTGACTATGCATAGAGAGGGTAGCACGGAAGACTGGTCGAGGGCAGAATTTCTGGTGATTGGAGGTCATTCCTCAGCTAGCTCGCTTACGGTCTTACTCGGCCTCAACGGTGGGAATCGGAACAGCCTCGGAACTCGTCGCATCAGCCAGGATTGAAACCCCGACTCGGCCGGCATGTGCTAGCACCTCTGGACATGGTGGAAACATAGAGGAAGAGTGAAAAGGAGTGATTTGAGTGGATGGTGTTTTATGTGACATACAAACAGCACTTCTGCGCCGTCTGCTGATGTGATCGTGGGTCGTAATGAGGGATACTTAACGATCAAATATGCCTCGCGTGTTCACTAGAACTATATCGGAGGACTTGAGAACCTCTCTTGCCTTTGAAACCCACCCCTCGTTCCCCTGGCCCTGGAGCAGAATGGATATATAAAAGCGCCACCCTCAGCCAGTCCTTGCCAGAACAATGTCCTCGATCTCGTGCGTTTTCCTGTTCATTTTCGCGATATTGCAGTATTTTCGTCAATTCACAGAGTTCTGGGTTTTGCGGCAACAACGGAGGGATGGTCGGATCATATTCGTCGCCGCGGAATTTCTCCTCACCATATTGAGACCGTGCATAGGAACTAGGTTGGCAACGCCGGCACCCCAGAAACGCGAATGACGGCCATCCTCCTACTGTGCTAGGTTTCAGCGCAACTAATCCGTTCGGCCCATTCGGACGCCTTGCGCCCGTCGACTTTACAGAGACAGGGAACCCCATTCTCACTGGTTGCGACTGATGCCAGTTTCGATCCTTCTTTCTTTGAATTTACTATAATGCATGGATCTGGGGGGGGCTTTCTTCAACTCTGCGCAGGCCACATCGACTTTTGGGCAAGTATTTGGGATTTTCTTCTGCATATGTCTCAATAGTTGACGGTGCCCATAGAGCAATCCTCGGCCCCGAGAACGAGTCGCCATCGTTGTGCCTAACCGGGTCTGGACTCGAGGTGTCCAATATCACTGTTTCCGCTGTTGCCCTGCGTGTACGGACGTTTTTCAAATTTAACGCTCCTGAAAATTTATTTTAGTGGGAGAAATGAAATAAGCGTCCCCCCTGGTTGCCATTCAGTCTTTTGAGTGGATCGATAGTGACATTGTGGAACTCGAGCTTATAGTCCTCGGGACTACCACTGCCGTGTCTCTCGAATCACGGACTAAATACACGTTCGTTCCAGCCACCAGCACCACAGCGGCATATATTCTCCTGGACTACACACCCGGAGCATATGCGCCTGTGACTTTAACTGAGGGAACCATAATTATGGGCCTGAGTGGACGATTGAGCCAGAGCATGCCACTATGACCAACGGATATTTATGTCCTGAGAAGTGAGGACAACGAGTTACAGTATGCTTTATTGTTTCAGATAAATGGTCGGCTCGTCCTACGTGACTTGAGTTACTTGAACCAAGAAGTGATTCATATGTTCAACTCTGCCGATTGCGTGCCGACCATGCCGAGGTTGGGGTAAGCCGACCAGGTCAAGTCCATTTGGCGGACCGGTATTTCCCGGAATGTAAATATGTGTAAGCGCAGGGGAGATGCGACCTCAGCAGACTTTACTGAGATCAAATGATCAAACAATGGCACTCAGTCGATAAGTATCTAGTATCTAAACAGTAATGTGAATTAGCTGAGGATGAACTGTGGCCCCAGGCAAGTCGGAATTGGCGGAGCTTGATATGCCCCAGAGCCGATTGTTCACCGGCCCGAGAGGTAGAACCGAGCCGCAATCGTACTCAACGGCAGAGCGAAGTTGAGCGCATTATTTCCCAGATTTCGATTTGATATTAGGCCGCAGTGGATATATTGACTCTGCGCTCCATGGGGTTTATCGCGATGGTGCCGGTTCATATCGTATTGGGGCAATTGCAAGTCTCTCCAAGCGGACAGATAGGTTGAGGAGACTCGGATGTTGCAGGCGGATTGTGCGCAAAAGTCCCTAGAAGTCAGATCGGGTGGATCGAATCCCATGTGATTGTGAGAATGATTTATATTGAGGGTAATTGCATGTTTTGGTACTTGTAGCGGATGAGTTGGTTGAGAAAACAAAATCAGAGCAAAACAACTCGTCCGCCTCAAGTTGCCGAGTCGGAGTTCAACGGACTATGAATGAAAATGGCTTCTTATTGTCCGCCAGAATCAGCAAAGGTGTTCAATTTATGTATAGATGCATCTCGGAGCCAAGACCCTGGTCAAAGGAAAGCCAAGCACAGATACTAGATACATAATAAGTCCATGCATAGTCGTGTCCGTTCATTCGTGTCCGTTCATCTCTGTCCATTTATCTTGATCTCATTAGGATTCATTGGAGCATGCATTATCACATTTGTTCCACGCCGTCCGCACACAACCCGCACCCAATGCATTCTAAACATGCTATTTGACAGTGAGGAGTCAGCCACTGTTCATATAGGCTGCGAGGGAAGATGCGTACCTAAGCCACCGCAGCACGCGCACAGATAGCACGGACAGCATAGCGGGTTCTCGAACGAGCCTTGAAGGTAAGAGGGAAGCAAGAGCGTAAGCGCACAACGCAGAAGCGACTAATTAAAATTGGGCTACACACCCTTGCAACACCACGCGCTAAGCATGATACCCAGGATAACCACAACAAAGAGGCCGACGAAGATCACGATCAGATACACTGGAGCGGAATAGCAAAATGAGAAGCATATCAGAATGAACGAACAAGAAACGTACATTTACGGTTTGTAAATGAGGATCCAGAAGATCCGGACCCTGAGCCAGAGCCTCCGTCGAGTGCGCGTTTAGTGTGGAATAGACCCTCGATTATTTCGGTTGGGTCCGTGCTGGCAATGTTGTCCCCAAACAGGCAGAAGAGCGCGACGAGACCAGAGAGCACGACAAGGGCTATCAGTGCGGGAAAGAGAATCCCTCGGAGGCGTCCGTTATGGCAATGTGCGTGTCCTGCGTGCCGAGGAGACAGGGACCATTGTGATGCGGCTTCGTCGTGGTCGTGCGCGTGAAGATGATATACAGGAGGTTTCTCGTCGGCGATGTGCAGTTGCATCGAAGGCTGCTTTGCGACGGGGACAGAAATGGGCGTCATGGTTGTGGTACGATTCCAAGAGGGAGGGTGATCGTGAATGGCACGCGGCATTTATGTAACCCGGCAATATGAGGCAATGTGTTGCGAAGGTCAGCTTGGCGCTCCACGGCGATGTAATGCCTTCCTGATTCGGAACAGGAGTGCTGTTCAAAATACGCACAACCTAGCGCAAAAGGCTTGTCCGCAGTTGCGCAGCGCCTGGCCTTGAATTTCCAAGGCTTCTGTTTGCGCATAGCCTCTCTGGGAGATTTCGCCCGACAGGACGGATACATAGCTTCCGGGGATAAATATGTGAAGCTGATGGCCGCGCTTGGACGATTGGGTTGAAATTGGGACGGAATCAGTTCAAATTAAAATGCCACTTGAATGCGACCTATTTATGTAAAAACGAAAGGGATCTCTTGGCAGAGTATTCTCGCCCGTACCTTGCGCGATAAAGAAGTAATGCACGAAGAATTGACGGCCAGACAACATGTTACCTTCGGGGCCACCGCAGGAATAGCAACTACAAAACTTTCCCGAGTACTGAGTTGGTGACTAAGTGCGATGGTGAAAGAAAAAAGCAAGAAGACTATGTTTAGCTTACAGTGTACACGCTAATGTTCAGCGCGTCAAAACAATTATAAACAAGTTCTGTAGCTTCGCAGGCCCCAGCTTCACTCAGATTTGCAATTGCTTGCGTTGGCAACTTTCAGCTCAATAGAGACTACTACACCCCAGATAAGTACTTGAACTCCCACAGACTATTCATGTATCGCTGAACGCGACGCGTCTGTTTGGTGCGATTTGCGCGATTGATGACCTTATCTCCGATGCCCTCAAGCGTCTTGTACCCGACATCCATCTCGCATTAGCTTTCAGCCATGTCCGTCGCATCCGAGTCGAGGAAAGACCCTCGGTCGAATCTCAAAGGCAAACGCAAGACTACAGACCCCGTATTTGCATCACCACATGGGTCACCACAGCCATTCATGTCCACCACCTCGACCGAGTACAGAGATGGGTGGCAGCGCACGCGGGAGGTATCGAATGTTTTTCTGTTCCGGATCTATTCAAATTCTCACAACGTTTTGTTTTCCTGCAACTCTAGAGTGTGGCTCGGGCTTTGGCAAACGTTATACCTGACGGAGAGCTTGCCAAGCACAATATTAATATTATCGACGTCGAGGCACAGAACCCTTCTGGCCCGATACTGACGGCGGGTGTAGAGCCAGGTATAGCTGAGAGCCCCATCCAGAACGATGCTCTGCTCTCTGCTGCGGAACAGCTGCTCGTAATCTGGGATAGTGTTCAAGTAGAAGTCCGTATTTACTTGTTCATTTCGGCTTTGCATGACTAATCATGCCGCCAGTTTAATCGCCTTGCATGTCTGCGGCTCGTTGAACGGTCTGCGGATATCCTTCCATTCCGTCTTGGAGGAGTCGCGCGAGGTCCGGGAGGGCGATCTGGACGAGCCTATCAAAAAGCTTCTGGGGTTTGTTTTGTGCTACTCTCTTTTTTTTTGTATAAAAACTCGGACGCGCATGCAGAACTCTTCAACAAGTCGCCGAGCTGCTTGCCAAGCTCGCTCACCAGCCATTCCTCAAACGATACCTGAAACGGGAGGAAACGCTGCGCCAAATCGAGAGGTGTCACACCCTGCTAACAGATTCCGTAACCATATTTTCGGTGGCTATCTGCTTTGTTTCCCTTCCTTCAAATTACTCACCTGTCGATGCGATACAGATCAGCGTTCAAATCCGGGTTCTCAAGCACATTCAGGCGGTCGAGAGGGCGCGTTTGTATGATACAGAGGAATTCAAAGGACTTTAAGCAACAGATTGAAGGTGTGGGCATGCCGGCGCCGACCCCAGCAGACTTGTCTTTGGGCCTTGAAAATGTCGAAAAGAATGCAAAAGCCGCGAGTGACACCGCGGTCCTGCGCGCGATCGTCGAGTGGAATGCACTCGAAAACAAACAAGATTCGGTCCGAGACGCGGCGGATCTGCGCGCGGTACTCAATCTTGCGCTCACGCAGAACAGCGACTTTGAGATGCTTCGTATTCTGCAGGTCGGTTCAATACCATATATCCGTGCGCGAATTTAAATTGGACTGCTGTGTTTGCAGTTGGACCGCGAGAATCTGCCAGAGGCGGTGAAAATTCTGCAGCGCGCGCTGGAAGATGCGGAGGCGGAGGTGCTCCCTGCCTACACTCCCGGAGTCGGGCCACCTGAGTACGCGGCCATCGGTGCCGATCAGAAGTTACTCGTGGGCGTTATCGGCGCTTTGCAGCGCATGAGCAAGACTGCGGTAAAGAAACCTCTATCCCCGACCGAGAGCATTGCTTCTGGTGCGTCCGGAATAAGAATTGCTTATGAGTTTGCGAAACTGACCTCGGTGACACATAGTCCCAAACCTGCCTGAGCCCGATGGGCCGGCGTCGAGCCGATCCTCGCTTGCGTTGAGTAATGACGGCTCGGGGTCGGGCGCGTCACTTGAATTGTATGACGAAAATGGCCTCCTTGCCGAGCAGCACAAAGAGCGGTCGTATCGAATCCTTCTCCAGCATGATTTCCATCCTTCCCGTCAGTCGCCGCTCCCACTTTTTCTTCAATTTTTGGCGCTGAAATAACCATTGGTCCCGCATCCATAGTGAGCCTCCCTTTGTGGAACCCAATACCCGTCTCTATTGGGACAGTTGGATACCTCGATGGGAGGAGCGGCTTATTTGTGACACTCTTCGAGATCCCGTCTGCGGATCGTGATGCGATGACAATAAAGACCCGCCAGTACGCAAGACGAACGGCGGCGCAGCGTGGTTTTGACATGCTGACTGGGGTGGTATCCTCGTGGATAAGTGATACAGACTCGTACGCGCACGCCTTTTGGTCCAGGAATACTGTGAACTTATTTTAATCATCCTCAGTCCCAGCATTAGTCACACGTACTCGCATCCTCTGCAGAGAGCGAGCTATTTGATAGCCGACCCGGCGACGTGCACCTATGTCGACGGTACAAGGACCGCGAAAGAGTGGTTCAAAAATAATGTGGACTTGATTATCCGCGAGTATGGGATTACGCCACCAAATCGAAAGAGAAGATCTCAGATTCGGTGAGCAAGAAAGAATTCTGTATCATGAAATATGCAATTGATCTGTCCTTGCGGCAGTTATTAGTACTCTGGACGCAGAGAACTATGCCATGTTTGTGAATCATAAGCATCGGGACGGCCAGGTTTGTGTTCGCCGGCTTGCACAGTCTCCCCGCTTACGATCGACCGTCCTAGGTTCATTTCAACGTTTTTGCATCACCCAAGACTGGCCAGCCCTGGGGTGAATTCATAGTTGATGATTCCCCTGCCGACAGGGGGCCTAATCGTTCGTTGTCCGCGAGCAAAGTGTCCACCGTGGGCAATCTGAGGAAAACTCTCCTGGTTGGGTGCTTGCGCTTCAAGCCCGATATGGCGGAACCGACCGCTCTGGGAGGGTTTATGTCTATCCCTGTCTCTCAACACAGGCCTTCTCCTTTCTTCAGCGAGCCCATACAGCCCAAGCTGCCACCTTTATCCATGGAAATGCCGCGTGAAAAATCGCTGAAAGTGCGCCACGCATCCGACAGCAAGGCCATCACTGGGGATGTCGAGCCGCTGGATTCGGATACCTCGGACTCACACTTTCCCCAAATTTACTATCCGTCAAATGCAAAACACCTGTACGTGGATATTAATTCATGATACGACTGGAATCCTCATACGGGTGTTCATTAGGCTTGCCGATATGATTGCTTTCCACAGCGCAGATGTGGTGTTGCTGGAGGAAGAGCTGCCTGCGGGTGGTACCATACTCTCTGTGCACTCAGTTCCCGACGCTGTAGCATGGGTAGAGGCGCACTACGACGAACCGCTGCTCTTCTGAAATCCGCGCAAGCAACTTCGACGGTCCGCTGGCGATTCCGCTTTCTCCTGTTGAATCTGCGCTTGCGATATTCGGCCCGATTTCAGATGCGGTGATCGCAGAACTGGCAAGGGAATTGGCGCAGCTATCTGGATTTGCCGTGATGGTTCGACCTAGCGTAGACAACCCAATACTCAATTTCGAACCAGATGTGACACCACCCGGGTCCACTTCGGGCGGTGATGTCTCTGTGGGCAAAGTAACGCGGCTCCGTGGCGGAGCCGGCGACGGCGAACTTGGCTCGGAAGAGATACCGAAGTGGGAGGGAAAGTATCACAGTGAGACCCTCGACTTGAGGCTCAAGCTGAATGATGATTTAGCCTATGATGTGAATATTTGTTCATTCATCAAGGTTCGTCAGTGACATAATCATTTTTTCCCTTCCAACTCGCTGATTTGTGTTGCAGTTTAAGACTCAGTCAATGGCAAATAGTAATCCCGCCATATTTAGACCTCGTCCAGAAGTACTGTCCCTCATCTCGTTGGATGTGAAACTTCGTCGCGGGGAAACTCAGCTCGATCGATCGTTCAGCAATATTGGTTTGTTGGCTCATCGCCCAAACTCCATCTTGAAATGTGACTTGTGAGTGGTCGAGACATGTTCAAAGGTCAACACGAAATAAATTCAATCAATTTAGTCTGGATGTCGGGTTCGAGCCACCTGACGCCGTACTGAAACGTACCAGTGGGCAATCCACCTCGGTTAACGGAGGCGGAACCTTTGGACTCACCGGGGTGGTTCCTTCATTCACGGCTACCGGTGGCTATACTCGCGGCGGCAGCGAAACAGTGGAGAGTGCTGACATCAAGGTATCTTGACTGCATGAAACCTTTCCACGTACTAAATTTTTGTCCAGCCACCGTCCAAATGCAATATTCGTTACGACCCGGGGAAGAGCTGGGAGCCAGAAGGCGAAGAAATCTGGCAAAGACTTCAAGTCCTACGACGTCGCCTGGTTCCCTGCAACAGATCGCGACAAGGTTGCGTACGAACTGCGCGTTGAGTTTGGGCTCGGTATAAATATTCGCCACAACAAAGTATGCTTCCTTTCCGTGGAATGTAGTGTCATATTTGTTAATCTAGAACAGTCTTTTTCCCACCCCCGAGTACCTCCGATTTCTTCCATTGTTCGAAATCAAATCGTTATCTGGGTGAAGGATCCAGGACTCCGGAGTCAGGGCCGCGGAATAATGCTCCTCACATCTGTACGTGAAATCTCTCAGTGTTGTGAGCCATGAGTTGAGAATGGAACAGACTTACATCTCGGACGCCATGACCAGCGACTCTCTCACCATCCACTCAAGTACCACTGCAAATCTCGACACAGCGTCGAACCCTCCAAGTAAGTGTTATTTATATGCGAAAGATGGATCTCAACTTAGCCAAGCAGTACCCGTCAGTGAGCCGCTCCAAATTCCAGATGAAACGGGAGTTTCAGTGTCGGTGGTCCCTTTGGACAAATCGAAAAAGAAACAACCTTCCAGGATCGGCAAATTCTTGGACAGGTTGTCTTTGAAACCCTCGCCAGCGCCCGGACCGTCTTCGACGCCTCGGCTTCCAACGTACGAGACGGTGTCACGGGGATGGGACAGCACAAATATGCGATGGAAGAATGTTCTCTGGCCAACTTTGGACCGCCAGCTCAAGCTCATAGACAAGAACGGCAGCTCAGAAGAAGCTGCGTGGAAACTCGAGTGGAATTCCAGCGCCAACACTGTTCCGCAAGGAACCATTCAGGTCGCCTCCGCCGTCCCCAGCATCGCGGTGTCTGGGCCTGCAATGGCGAACTTGAACCTGGCGGCAGTGCCCTCTACTTCCAGTGTGAACACTGATCCATCTCCTACCAACAGCACTTTCGACAAGGACGACGCAACACTCTCCACGCGTGTGTCCTCCGATAGTGGTGCAAATTCAAAGAATGTAGTTCTTTAGGGTAGCTTGCTTGGCCTTGTATTCAAACTCCAATGGCTGTGTATTATCAGAAGGGCGATGTTTTGTTCTCGACAGTTCCAGGCTAGTCTTGTGTCGAAATGCTCAAAGGTAGATGGTGTTCTCCGCCACCCATGGAAAAGACAGGACGGTCTTGTGCCCAACTGCATTTTATTTATTTGGAACCTGGTGTATCATTTCTCCGACACGAGACGAGAAACGACCCTGAGATGTCTCGTTCAACCGCCGCCGCTAAGAATATATTCAAACTGACCACGCCACGCCGAGTCATGCCGATAACGTCTTAGCCCTTATTTCATCTTGCGACCTTGTCTCCATGTCGGCGCCCGCGGCGAGTATGAAGGATATGTTCCAACGCGGAAGGTCGCTTGGTCAACTTCGAACGATGCCATCATTCCACTCAGAACGAGGATATAAAACCCGCTTTGTCTTCCATGTAAAATCATATAAATTTGGATCAGACATTAATATTGCCAGATGATTTGTGTCGTGGTTTTATTTCAACTTTCGACCAGAAGGGCAAACAAAGGACAACACCACGACGCCAACATCCTAATTAGGCAGGTGAATAATGTCATGACGAAGATGACCGATCCGGCTAAATAGTCCCAGATGTTGTGTGGAGAATTAGACGCCTGAACTCCATCGGTATTGCTTGGCATTGTCATAAATCGTGATTGTCGTGAGTCTCAGTTGGGTACCCAAGTAGGTAAGTGAACGGCACCGGCCGCTGAGGTCCACCGGACTACTCCGATGTACATGTCCCCATCATTTTCGGTGGGCCCAATCTCCCAAGTCTCCCTAGCCGAGCTCACGGTCGCTGTAGATACATGCCGCGGTAACAGTAGAACTAGACAAGCATAGGAAAGCAAGTAAATCGACACTAGTCTCGTAGACAGACGCTACAAGCAGTTGAAGCCCATATTTTGCTGTATTGACACAGGAAGATAGCCTCTCTCTCTTAATCGTCCCTCCGGCGGACCGGTACTGAGTTGGTGCTGACAGAACAAATGATGTCAAATGCATGTTCGAATTTCAAGCATCTTGAAGGGACTCGGAGTTCGAAGACGGATCAGATTGATTTGGGGTTTGCTTACGTACATATTCCGAACCACTCCACTGTCATGGAGTGCAGTTGAATCATACTTATTCGCGAATAGTATATAAAGGTGAACAACTGCACTGCAGTCTGAACACATTCATGATGAAACTCTTTCTCGAATTCTTCTTCTTTGCACTACTTTATGCCACAAGCGCTGTGGCCCAGGGCCTCTATCAGTATCAGCCCGCCAGCCATACCTGACAAGGCGCGGACTGTCGCCCAAGGCTACATTGGGCTCGGTATCGAAATGAAGAGCTTCCCCGATTACATCGGTACGAGGACTGTTCTCTCATTCATTTCTTTTGCCTCACGATTCTGAACAGGGCATGCCACACCAAATACATTCTCAAAATTTCTGCTCTCTCAAATCTCGACCCGTATAGGAAACAAACCTATCCACATCCGGGTCGGCGGTACTTCCATGGACAACGGCGTATTCTCGCCTAGCCTCACCACTGTCGCTACTCGTCCCGCTGGGGACCTCGCTCAATGTCGCCTGCACACAAACATCACCATCGGCACGCCCTGGGTGCGCGCGTTCGAGCACTTCGACGCCGCGTTGACGCGGTATACACTGCAAGTCCCGCTCGCACGCAAGAACGTTTCGAACGGGATTGAATTTGCCGACGCATGCTTAAAAGCCATGCCTGGGGGAACTGTGCAACTAGACGCGATCGAGATTGGGAACGAGCCGAATTTGTATACGGCTGATCCATCTGCTCGGTGCGGAGGCCCCGACCGGGGCCCAAACTTCACGCCAGAGGTGTATGCAAGTGGATGGAACGGGTACGCAGAAAAGTTGCAAAAGGGGGTGACGGGGCTGGGTGCAGCTCCGAAGCGGTACCAGGCTCTGGCGGTGTCGTCGAAAGCAAATCTTGGACTGTGGAATTTGTGAGTTTGATGTGGCCAACTGACGAGTAATTCGATTAAATGTGCTCACAGATCTAAGATTTTCGAAAAACTTGATGAAGGTGATCATGTCAAGACCGTGTCGCAGCACTAGTAAGCCTAGGGTTTTTGCTTCGAGAAGCGGGACTCACCAGAGAAACAGCTACCAAGGACTTGCGAACGGGACACTGAAAGGTAGGCTGCCAAGCAATTCCATGAGCGCATCCAGCTGACCTAACTCCAGATCAACTTCTTACCCATAGCACCACCGTCTCCAAAATGGAGCAAAATTTCCGCGCCAACGTCGAATTCTCCCATGCTCACAACATCTCCTTCGTTCTCGGGGAAGTGGGGCCAGCTCTCGGTGGCAACGGTACAATCAATCCCGAACTCTTCGGCACGCTTGGTGGTGCCCTCTGGTCGCTCGATTTCCTCCTCTATGGGATGTCGATGGGGATTTCCCGAGTTTCTATGCAGCAGGGCACCAACTTTCGCATGTCTGCGTGGCAGGCCGTGGACGGCGGAAAAGGCCACCCCGAGGCTGTACACGGAAACTTTTATGGACTTGTCGCTGGCGCGGATTTCATTGGGACTGCGGGGGATCTGAAGATTCGGACGCTCCCATCCAACGACGCCGATATCGTGGCGTACGCTGGATATAACGCGGAAAAATTGACCAAGATTGCGGTGTTGAATTTGCAGGTTTGGAATCAGGGGGATGGGCATCGCCCGGAAAGGAATATCACGCTCACGAAACTGGGTGCGGATGTGAAGACAGTAAGGATGTCTAGGCTGACCTCGGGCGGAGGCGCAGCAGACGAGAAAAAATATAGCCTGGGCAGGTCTGCAGTTTACGGCGAAGAATAATGGGACGGTGGAAGAGACAGGGGAGAGGCCCTGGGACGATTAATGTTAACAATGGGTCTTCGGTGGCTCCTGTAGTGATTGAGGCCTCTGAAGCAGTGGTGATAGAGGTTCTGAGGGGATGATTCAGTCCTCGGTCGTCTATCGATTCGTGTATGTACCGGGGATGCGAGCAGCATAATGTAAAGTAAAAGGTAAAATTAATCAATCAATTCAAGAGAGGAAGAACGCAGAGGGACGAACGAATCCCGATCAGGAAATCCACGAAGGACGGGATCGAAAACTTTTAAAGGAGATAATCCGGGAAAGTGGCTTCAATCAAAATTCAAGAAAGAGTTATATCACTCGCCTCACGTCGTGCTTGAGAAAGCACGGATGAATGCCGATTCGCTTTCCCCATTATCCTTCTGAGTGGAATGAAATGTTTTGGACGCAGACAATCGACAGTCGAAATCTCAGAGCAGCACACGGAAGCAGGCTTGGCGGACTCTGGGGAGTCTCGGAATCATGGACCCCATGACTCAGAGCTCCGACCGAGCGCTGGGCCATTACATGGGCCGCGCCTCGTACCGGGATGCACTGGGGATGCAGAAAGACTCTTGCCACTTGGTCGCCAGTGTCAAAAAAAAGTCATGCACTGCCACTTCTTATGATCTCCGCCACTTTCTGCTGATCGCCGCTCCAGCCGTCCCTCCAAAACTTCTGCTTGAACGATTCAGAGCTTTTTATATGCAGATGACAAGCGGTCGAAAACGACAGGTGATGGTAAAATGATGAGTGAAGGTGGAATAATGGGAAAGCGCGCAGTTTAACGTTGAAATTAGTTTCAACACTTGCGAGCTCCAACGACGCGATCATTCCTCGCCGCTCGGAAATAGCTCTGCATACTCATTGGCCACCAGAAACGCAGGTACATGAATGTCGATGTCGATCGTTACAGTGCTACTAGTGCTTCCGCTCAATCGTCCGCTAAGGACATAAGTATGGTATTCTCATTTATAGTCACAGGTGCATATGCTCCGGGTGTGTAGTCCAGACGAAGATATGCCGCTGTCGTGTTTGTGGCAGGGACGAGCGACGGCGTGTAGTCCGTGTTGGCGTCCGGGGCGAGAGGCAAGCCAGTCGTGGTCCCGAGGAATATGAGCTCGTATCCCACAATGTCATTGACGACCCACTCAAACGACTGAGTGGCGACCGGGGGATCGTTTATGTCGTTTCTGCCAATAGAATAAATTTCAGGGTGCCAAACATATGTTAGAATCAAGGACCGCGTACGCGCAGGGCAACAGCGAAAGCGTGATGTTGGACACCTCAAGTCCGGATGCGGTAAGACACAACGAGTCGGTCGCGTGGTCGAGCATAGCTCTATGGGCATCGTCAACGATTAACACGTACAGAAGAATGGCCAGACTTGCCCAAAGCTGGTCTCCTCGGAGTTGTCCTGCCCACATATCCACGCGTCAAATTCAAAGAAAGACACATCGAAGCCGGCATTAGTGGCAATCACAGCCAGAATTGGGTTCCCCGCGGCGTCGAACGGGCCAGTTGAGTTGAAACCCAGGACAGTCGTGAGCGAGTCTGCCGGTGTGCCCCAACCCAGCTCCTATTCACAGCAGTATCAATACAGCGCGGAGGGAATTCACAACAAAGACTGTTATCTGACCGCACTTCCGTTGTCGCCGCAAAACCCAAAGCTCTGGGCATCGACGACAACAATACTGAGAATGGCGAAAATGAAGAGAAAAGCACACGAGATCGAGGGCATTGTTCTGGCTCGGACTGCGTGAGGATGGCGCCTTTTATATTTTTATCCTGCTCCAGGGTCGGCGGAATGAGGGGTGGGTTTCGAAGGTAGGAGAGGTTCTCAAGTTCTCTGACATACTTCTGCGAACATGCGAGGCGGTCATATTCGACGGTTATCCCTAGAGATCGGCTTCGCTTCGTTTCGGCTCCAAGTTCAAACCGATGAGTACATGAAGCCAAAGTAGATTTTCGGCGAAGGGACTCTAAAGGACACTGTTCAGGCGAGACGACGCGGAGCTGGGAAAGGAAGTTTACGATGCCCAATGCGTGGCATCCTGTCGAAGGAATTAACCCCTGAAATGCTGAAATGCGCGGGATACCAAACAAATACCACCTGCGGGATATCAAACAAACGCCTGTTTGCTTGGTATCCCGTAGGCAGGCTGATCATGGGGGCTGATGTTGCCTGATGTTGCGAAGCTTGTGCGAAGTTCTGAAAAACACGGATGTAAGTACGAAACACCGATAGACCTCGAGATAGTCGTAGGGAAAATTTTTCCAGCTGACTTCGAGCTGCAGCTTGGCTGCCAAATTGCAATCTGAGTTGAATGGCTGCAGCAGACCGTAGAAAATACTGCACCGGCGAAGCGATGACGGACACAATTCTGGGTCTCAGGCCTGAAACTTGAGCGACTTGGGAGAAAAAGGAGGACAGGGTCCCATGTACAATAGAGTTTATTCGCAGTTGACGGTGCCAAGTAGGCGCAAATCTCTGGAGCGTTGTTCCTGAGTTTGCCTCGTGTTTCTTCGCAAAAAAAAAGGGGGAGTGTCATTCGGAGACATTCGATGAACTTTGTAATTCGACTTGGATGATTTTTCACTGCTCATTTACCCTTGATCTAGAAATTCTCGACAGACAACCCAAGGAAATGCCAGAAAACTGTGGAATCAGGGAGACTGCCAGATTAAACTGCGTGAATTTACGCACCATATGACGGTTGGATGATTGGGTAAATGCAATTGAATTTTGATCGGGAAGAAATGATTTTTGTTCAGGGATTTCCAGCTGGTTCCGGACGTCCATGACTCCGACTTTCCGGCGTGCAAATAAATTTGGAATAGGGTTCCAGGATATGATGGATTTCAGCCAAGCAGTGTCGTGGAATACAAAATATCATTTTGGCGAGCTTCTGCCGCGTTCGACAAACGTTGACAATGAGATGGACATGCCGAGTCAAGTTGGCAGAAAGAAAGCTGTTGCACAGCTTGTCGCAGTCTCACAGTGTGACGCATGGCGTTAATCTCTCGGATCGCCAAATTAGAAATCCCAAGTGTGGGGTCAGCCGAGGCGAGCTCGCGAGCCGGGCTGAGTGGGAGGCAAGGGGTGGTGGATGAGAGACGCGATCACGTCCTAGTGCTGTGTAGATTAGATACGTAGGATCTGATCTACACAGCCCTCTCCCCAACCTCCCCATTCCCTTTTATTCCCGTTCCCGTGATCCGTCTTCTCCCGCTCCGACTTCCCCTCTCCCGCGTACTCCCGCTCGAGAGCCAGTCGGCCGGGACGGCGGTTCCCCCGCACACACACGGGACATCGTTCCTCGAAGACACCACTTACCTTGCCACCTGGAAGAAAGAAGAATCCAAGAAACGGCGCCTCTGGCCCAGTGGATGGCCCCATGAACGCGTGGTCCCGGTGCTGCACCGGCAGCGCAGTGCAGTGCGGTGCAGCACCGGCTTTGCTTTCCAACAACACAGCAGCGAAGAAGGTCTTCGTGGGCTCGGACGACTCGATCCGGAGACGACCAAGGCGAACAATAAACGCACGGCCCGGCAAGGGCGCGGATGATCAGCGTCAGAAGATGTTCCTTTTTTTTTTCTCTTTTACCTCTGCTTATCTTTCTGAGGTCCTCAAGATATGATGTTAAGGGTTGTTTCGCAGCTATCGAAGAAGACGTTATCATGCCCGACGCCCCCGCGGCGCCACCCACGCCATCCGCATCCGTCGCTCAGAGTAATAGTGCCAAGCTCGCGCACCGGAAAACGATTCACGTCTGATTTTGCGGATATTAAACTAGAAGTGGGTGGGTTGGCGATTCAGCGTGCGTCCGCGTTTCTCCGCCTCCTTCCCAAATTGTGTTCATGTTTTTCTTCCTTCTTCGTCGGGAGTGTTTGATCTCTCGCGGATTCGTTTGTTCTCGCAAGCTTCTTTTTTATTTTTGTGTTTTCAGATGGATCTGATGTACATGTCCTAACCAAACCCATTTCGTACGCAGAAATCTGCCCAGGCGACGACGAGGGCTCGCCGTCGACCGCGCGAATGGCGACAAGCGCGTCGTGGGGTGTAATGTGACTATGGTGAGTGGCGAGCCCAGGTCTGAAAAACGAAAAAGTCAATAGACTCGGCAATCACAAAATCATGACCTTGCGTCATAGAAACATCTCTCGCCTGACCATATTTAAGAATTATTCTATTTGGCGCTATCGCTCTGGCGCGCGGCCATTACACAATGCAACGCCGGCCTTTTCTTTTTTGAAAGTACAATATCCCTGGTGGCCAGGCGTTTCGGCACAAGCCGTCCTCGTTAGACTCATCTAAAACCGCATGCAAGTGTCATCAAATATAAGGTAATCGGGTTTTCATCGCATCGGCCCTTCTTTAGGTGAAATATATCCAGATTTTTGAGCATGCTTCTGGGAGGATGTGAAATTTGTCTCAAGCATGCGCCTCTGGTAAGAGTCCGGATCTGTCATCAAAGGTGTCACATAATGGTCCATTCGGAGTGGTAAAATGTTGTACACATTGTCACACAGGCATTGACTGGGCTAGAGATTTATTACAGGAATACCTGTTAACATTAATGACACCTTTTTGGATTTTTCTGCAGCCAGCCCGACAGTGCCGGCAATAAAATTAAGGTAACCGTCCAGGTCCAGTTGAATCTTTGGATCATGGAAATATGTTATGTAGGCGGCTATGCACCACCCGGTGAATTGCCTAAATTGGAAAGGGGCGTCAACGTCATAAGCAGCGCCCAGGGTGCCAAATAGAATCACCCGACATATAATATACAAACAATTTGCACTCGATTTCAAATTGAATCCATAGAGACGGCGTGACAAGAGTCCCAACCATTAGTTCTCTGCCGCCCGACCGCTATGTTTCGCAACCTGCTATCCAGGTCATTGAGGATGAACCGGACCTCCGGGGCGCACCGCCCCTGACAAATTCTGAGTACATCCTGGAGCCCTACGTCCCAGAGGAAGGGAACGCGTATGTAGCGTACTGGACTTGCGCAGACTAGAGTATCATCGATCTTTCTGAATTTGCCCTTGTGAATGTGGCTCGTACTTTGTAGCGAGAACCTTCATTGACGGCGAGCACTGGGTCATAGTTAAGAGTTGAACTAACGAGCCATACGCACGGTTTGTTCTGCAATGCAATTGTGCTGGTGGCTGGAAAAACCAGTGATCGGGTCCAGGGGTGCCCGGAGGGCTTTGGTATCTCACGAGGTACGTATTCAAGAGCAGATCATGAACCGTGAGAACAAATGATTTGGATCAATGATCGCCAGGTTGCCTCGAATTGAACTTTTTTTGGCTTCAAATCGTTGCTCAGCCGTTTCATCGTACACTTTGAAAGTCTGTGGACAATCCGTTTGCAGCAGCCGATCGTTCAGCGCTGGATTGTATTTACGGATACTGAAGTTCCTGTGAGCGATGCCCCTCGAGTCGTAACTAACTGTCCGAAAATTGAAATGCTGAAATGCTTATCCATTTTCACCGATCCAGAGCAAGAGAAAATCTTATAATTCATGGTGATGTAGATACTCCGTTCGTCGCTGAATCCTTCCACGGGCACTGGATCCTCCAGACAGGCGATTTGCCTTCGAAATCAGCCGCACGAAAATCCTTGTCTAGTGCTGGCCAGAGAACTTGTCTCCACTGGCTATTATTTGCGTCCCAACCGCGTGCCAGATATTCGTGTGGCCGGATGTCAGCGAGAGAACAGACGGATGATCTTTGGCTGAGTTTTGTCGAAAACAGTGGGAATCCTCGCCATTTATTGAATCTACCTGCACTTTGCATCTGGACTTGAGCGATGGAGAGGGATATGGTTTCGACCTTGCTGTCCTGGGTTTGGACTAGAATATTCGTTACACCCGTTTTACTGCAGTAGCAATGGTTTGGAAGACGTGCCTTGCGGTGCTTTCAGGCACCCTAATTCGATCATCTCCTCCTCGTATATAGATAGTTCTTCCTCTGTCCTAATATTGTCGAGGTAACTCTGGATTGCAACATTTAGCTTCATTCTAAAGGGCCAAGATGGACGGACAGTCATTAGCACCATTATTCCACGGATTCGTGCTTTCGACGTGGGATCTGAAACCCAGATCAACACTTGATTGCGATTCACAAATGAGATCTTTGGGAGAGGCGTTTTTGTCCCCTTTCCGGACCCGGGTCAGTCAGGGAAGCTCATGAGCGAGTCACTGACTGGCGGGCGAAGATTAATCCCCATTCCTACTCGAACTTCCAAAGGATAGTCTGGATGCTGCGCGTCCAATTCTGGGTTTTGGACCTGGTAAACAACATTATATGAGGAGTAGGATTTTTTGCCCTTGTCCCATGCGTCTCCGGGTTCATGCTTCACGCAGCAAGTAGGCATGACCTTGCCCAGGATGATTCAGGATCAGGAAGATGAGCAAAGCTCTCACCTTGTTATCAGTAGCTTCCAACGTGGCACCGTTGGTCCGAGTGTAAGAGAAAGTTGCTGCGCTCAAGGGACCCTGTGAAAGGCCGAAAGCACCCTGGAAACCTCGTTGATTTTGCCGCTGGTTCGAGCGTTTGTAAAGTTTGAGAGGCAAATCAAATCCTCTGTGAAGACTAATGGGATGTTAGCGTCGAACATGCAGGAAAATCCTCCTGTGAAATCACAAGTTTCTTTGAGCAATTGATTTTTTTCGATGTACCACGAAACCAATGCTTGCATATGACCGATCAACCTGAGTTTCACGAGGTTGAGTCTCTATTTGGAAGTCGAGCGCAGCGATGACTTCCGGCTGGGATAGAGGGCGAGTCAGATCATTGAGATCAATCGGGATGTTCGTATCGCGATTGATTGTGAACTGTGGTCTCGGCATAAACAATGCAGAACCGTTTGAAGAGAAGAGATTTACCTTGAAGGTATAGCTGATAGCGACTGCATATGTACGATCCGGGTCGAGCTTGAGGGCAAGTTTGACACACGTGCGATGTAACGGACTTTCCCAGTGATCGTCCACCGTGGCGGGAGGCCCCCCATCCCCGCCTCCATCTCCGCCGCCTAGGCCGTGCGTGTCACCACCTCTGCTCGGTCCCTCCCCGTTACTACCGCCTCCGCCCCCACCTCCGCCTGGTGCAGCGCCATCACCGTTTGGTTGCTGTTCATAATGGTCTTCACCTGAGCTCCCGCCGCCCGAACCCTGCGAAGAGCCGTACCCGCTGGACCTCTGGTGTCCGGAGTCGCCCCTATCATTGTTGTCGGTGGTGGTATCGTTCCAGTCCTCACGAGGGTCTATGTCAATGTCGCCGCTGCTAGAGAATACACGAGTCAATGTGCGGAGAGGAAATGGCTGCTTGAACCGCCTACAGCAAAATTAAAGCTGGATCATCGCAGGATGGCCGGATTACGACGGGAAACCCTGAAGCCTCGGCGAGCGTTTGCGCCATATTAACAACTGTCGGGTTCTCATAAGATCCGAATATCGTCAACCCAGGTTCTTCTGGGGACAGCATGCAGGGAAGTGGGCCGCCCAAACCACCACGGCGAATGGAAGCGAGAACATCGTTGTTCCAATGGTGGTCGATCCACGAGGCGGCGTCTCCTGGATCGTAGACAGAAATCAAACCTCCAAGACCGAGATTGGCTTGGAAGTAAGTCAAGTCGTGTGGTGTGAATGACTTCGCAAGCGGTCTGAGGTTGGAGATGTAAACTGACAGGAGTCGCAGATGGACAGAACTCCGCACCTAGACCCGTCATCATTGGGGACACATATGACGAAAGTTCCTGGATACTGGTTAAACCCATCCTGGTTTGTGGCATCACCATTTTCAGTCAGCGGTCCTCGTTGGACGCCAAGGTCAGCAAGGCCGGATTTTTGTTGCGCGGAACCTGTATTATTGAAATCTGAGGCGCGCACAGGCAGGGTACGTCGTCTGCGTCGTGCGGAGGAGATACCAGTACAAGACGGACAGAATCTGTCGATGTTGGGACCTATTCCTTTGTCACCGCGATACAACGCCGATCTTCAAAAGCGTACTGTATTGTTCAGGAAATCCATGACTGTGATGTGACGTGCTCAGTTATCAGTTCCGGAGAAACGCCATTGTCAAAACTCACTATTGGCTGCATCTCTGTTGGCATGAAGGTGGAACACAGCCAGGTGGATGATTTGGGCTGAATTTACAGTGTGCTTGCACACTTAACCTGTTGAAGGCGTCATTGACATCGCTTGTGGGATATTTTCTACAAACCTCTACAGGAGGCTAAAAAAGCACAGTACAGAGCCAGTTCAGCTCGCATCGCGCGCCTCAAAAAAATAACTCGCTAGGTTTTCTGCGTGGCCACAACGGAGGTAAATGTTTCGAGTGCTGTTTGCCGTGAGTCTACGGAAATGAATGGAGGCAAGCACTCACTGACGCCAACGGCACATAGATTCGATTCGTTTAAAGACTCAGGTGGGGTAGGTCGCAAAGACAAGAGTGAAAGAATATGTAGATGCGCATGGCGGTGCCGCGCACTGCCAAACATGATGATGAGGATGCTTCGATTGTCTATTGAGGTTCCTGACATTCACTGATGATCATGGTGCTGTTGCATAGCTTTTTATCTGTCACAGTAGTTGGAGTGTATCCTGGCATCCCGGGTACACGTTGAGTTAATTAATGACAATTTCAATTTGTGGGATCCGACATGTGAGTGCACAAAAAGCAAAGGGACGACACGCCACGACACCGAGCAAAAGATTCTATCTATCTAACCAGCTTGTCAAGTCCTTCAGGCACCTAGAAAACAGGCGAATCAGCGATCAGCGCTCAGGTGTAATTAGGCGCCGGTGGGCGCTTACCGTCCAGCCATGCGTGGCAGCCGCCCTCTTGAAGCCCACGAGCGATTCGCCTACGGAATATGGGCTGGATAAAGTTCGGTCAGTATCGAGGCTTGGACAATCCAAAAATACACTGACGTATTCCAGTTACCCGCCAACCTCGCTGGCCGTGGATCCAAGTTGGAGATCGCCAGCTTGATCTGCATGAGCACAGCGGATATGCTAAATTAATCAGAGTGAGATCCAGGCATGAACGGGGGAAAAAGAGGAACCGCACCTATAGCTTGGGAGCCAGCCGTCTGAGGTCAGCAAGTCCATACAAATGGACCCTCCTGCAATGCGATGCTGAGCAAAGTGCACGGAGGAGAAGAGCAACAAGCCGAGACGCACCACCGGTGATGTGGCCTCCTCCGCCTTGGATGAAGGGGAGGAAGCGGGGCGTTATAATTCTAAAGAACGGGGGCCCGATCGGATACGTGGGGGGGGAATCTAATCTCAAATATCAACGAGTTCACTTTTCTGTGAGCTGAATCAGCCTCCATGTACTCCAAGACGGAAGACGGCACTCACTCCCTCTTCAAGTCCTTCGCAATCGGTAGCGACTCATCGAACGAGTGCATCTCGACAATCCACTGGAACAAATTATCACCCACGAACTCCTCCGGCATGTACCACCCCAGCTCCTTCAGCCCTCCCGCACTCGTCATGGCCTTCTCCTGCTCCTTCATCATCGTCTTGAGCTCACGCTGCACCGCCATGGTCGCGGACGGCGAGGAGTCAAGCGGCGGTGGCATGAGAAGCTCGACCGTGCGCCGCACGTACTCCGCATCGTGCTTCCAGTCGTCCTTCGGCGGGCCCTTGGGTGCACTGCTGCTGCTTGTGCTTCCCTTGCCCTTCAAAGCTGACGACACCGCCGCAACAAACGACGAGCCCTTGCTCTTGCCCTTCCCTTTCGCTGGCGGCAGTGACAGCATCGGCTCGTCGTCGCTGATATCGATAACCTCCTGCGCAGCAGCCGCTGCCGGTTTCCGCTCCTCAAAAACAAACGTGTCTGTTTCGTCGTATTCCTCCTCCATCAGCTCTTCCCTGCGTTGGTGTACGAGCTCCCCGATCTCGTAGCCCGGCTGCGGGACCTGCAGCGCCTTGCTCATGAGTGTGATTGCCTGCGCTGGATCGAGCTTCACGAGAGGGATGGCGTTCTTCTTCTTCTTCGCCTTGGCGGATGCGTCGGTCGCGGCCGGTTCGATTCCCTTGATGAGGAGGTATCGGCTGTGGGCGAGATAGGTGAATGCGTCGGAGTGCAGGAAGGAAAGCAGACATACCACATAATCCACTCGGTGTCCTTGACGACAAAGTGCGGATTAGAGCTCACAAACTTGTGCGGCAGATTAACAATTTCTGCGAGCGCGAGACAGCTCGTGGGCCCAAGCTTGCTCTTGCGCCAGCAGGCACGGCCGCCGGCGGCATAGTGACTCATCGACGTCTGCGCCTCTTTTGCGAGATACACACCTGCAAGTGATGTGAGCATAAGCAAGGCAGGGGCAGGGGCTTCCGAGCAAGAGGCGCTCACCATCACCAAACGCACGCCCATTGGCAATAGTCTTGAACCATAGTCCGTGGCGGACGATCGAATGCCAGTTTCTGAGGGCCGAACCGTGGAAAGCCTGCATTTCACGCTATCAGTCTCTGATGTCCGAACGAAATACACGGTGGCCACCAGGGCGAGAACGAGAAGGAAGACGTACAAATAAACTTGGATACTTCTTCGCATTCGCATCCGACAACGTCGCCGCCTGCAACGCCTTCTGGAACTTAGCCTCCGCGTCCGGTGCACCCACGCTGAAGCGGAATTGGCGGTAGGCAGGGTCTATGGTGCAGACAGTAATTAGTTGGTATTCGAGGGTGCTAAAAGGTGAGATAGTGTCAAGACGAACCAAGACCCTGGATGCATTGCTCGCCCGACATCTCCTCGAGGTACGCCGTGCACGACGCGACACACCAGCGCAGGATCGACCACGCCGCAGGCACGATCGTCCCGTTCTCCATTTCCTTCAGACGCGGCTTCGACTTCCCCGGCTTCACTTTGCGCTGTAGGTGACGTCTAGGCGTAATCAATATCGTATCCCAACGAGGAGCAAGCGAGGAAGGAGGCAACGCACTTCATCTCATCGATCTAGCACGGATTATCAGTTACTCTTATAATTACGAAGCAGAGGAGCGCCTCACCGGTGGCAGCGTATCAATCAGCCCCGCAATACTTGCGCGCATCTGGCCGCCTCCGTTAGCGTACTCATCCGCCAAGAGGTAGGAAGACTTGCATGCTCAACCGGTAACTGATCAAACTCCACCATCCCATCCAGGCCCACCTGGTAATTCACGGGCGTAGCCGGTGCAGCAGCGGGCTGCTGCCCATGATGGTACGCATGATAGTTGTTGGTCGGCGCGGTTGTGATGCGCGCCTTGTCCGGCGGCGGGACGCGCAGCGCCATGCCCTTGGGGAGCGGCTCGTCGAGGACGCCCTCGGCTGCGGCGCAATAGCACAGCGAGACGAGGAGGTCGACGGTTTCGGGATTGTGAATGATTTCGTACTGAAAGAGGTGTTAGATGACGATACAGAGCAGCAAGAGAAGGAAGCACCTCCAACGAGGCGCCACGATTATGCGCATAGTACTGATACGTGCAGAGTGGGCGGTCGCACACGTACGGCTTTAGAGCCTCGTACTCGGCCGTGAGCTTATTGTGGCAGACGAGGCAATAGCGCGTGCAGAGCTGGGTGCGGGTGAGTGGAACGAGCAGGGAAAGGGAACGTCGGGAACACTCACAGTCAGTCGTCTTACGAGATAGCAAAACGCCGTATACGGGAGGTTGATCTCCTCTCCCTTGCCCAGGTCCCGCAGCGGGTCGTGGGGGGAGCGTCCCTGTACGCGCCAACGCCGCCTCGTCTTTGTCTGCGCGTTGGATTTCCTGTAGGTGTCGCGTTAGCGAACGGGAAACGAATCATAAGGGGAAAGAAAGATGGGAGGACAAGAATGGGACATGATGGCGAAGGAAGAACGATAAAGAATGCGAGAGCAACTCACCGCCTGATATACACGCGCCACCTCCTCCAGCCCCCTCTGGTCCCTCTCCAAAGCCGCATGCATCGTCTCCGCCCCCGCCCACCCAACCCCATACGCCCTTCGAATCTCCACGAGCTTCACCAACTGCGCATCTAAAAGATTCTCCAACGCACTACTCAAGCTGAACCTCTCAAACCGTCCCTCCCCATCATCTTCCCCTCCATCTTCCTCCTCCTGGACGGCGGTATTATTATCCCATCCCCGCATATTCATCCGCCCCTCCCCCTCCACAGGCCAGTCCATCCCCATCATCACCGCCTCCCGCTCCTTCGCCTTCCTCTCCTTCTCCTCCCTGATCTCATCCTCCGCATCCCTCCCCACGAGCCCAAACGTTCTTCCCGCCTCGAGGGCATGATCGCGTGCGGGCTTATACCTAGGACACACGCCGACCTGGAAGCGCAGCTGCAGCCCCTTGCGCAGCGGCACCCCAGCCGCACTCAATGGCGGGTAGCAATTCGCCCCGCTGCCCGCAGGCGTGCCGCTGCCGAACCCGCTGATGAGGAGCACAAGGTGTCGCGCCCTCGGCGTGCCCAGCAGGCGGCGGTCCCACGCCACGAGCGCCTGCGCAGGGATCGTCTCCGTCAGCTGCACCACCGGCATCGAGACGCAGAGCGCAAAGTCCCCGGCCCTCGGGTCGAATTTGCTCACGAGCCCAGGGACGAACGGGATGAGGCCGGGGCGGTACGACGACGAGACGATCTCGACGAAGTCGCGCTGCATGCGCCCGAGGATGGCCTGGATGGCGGCAGAGGCAGAGGTCGAGGTGGCGGAGAGGTGCAGGTCGTCGTCGGGGAAGTACGCGTCGTAGGCCTCGTCGTCGTCGTCGTCTTCCTCCGCCTCGGAGCCTGAGCCGTCGGAGACAGCGATGGCGGAGGCCTTGCTTTTACCGCTGATGGCTGCGAGGGATTTCGTTTTGGGGGCTGCGGCGGCTTTGGGCTTGCCGCCACCGAGCGCCAAAAGGAAGCGCTCGAAGGCCTCCGGGATGGGGACTGCAGGGCCGCTCTCGAGTGCGCTGAGAGCGGAGGTGACGCGCTCGGGCGGGTCCTCGTCATCCGTGTAGGTGATAATCGTGTGGTGTTTAGGGTACTCGGAAGTGTCTGAGGAAGAAAATCAATAAGACGATTCAAAGGAGATTGAGGAGAGAAAGAGAATGAAACGGGCGAAAGAGGGGCAGGAATGGATGCATCATGTGGCGCCACCTTCTCTCCCCACAATTATGCGCTGAGGCTCAAAGAGCATAGGCCCACGTATGAGCGGAAGCGAAAATTCCTCCGACGACAGAAAGCCGAGCAACGATTGCACGGTATCAGCTCGACGTGCCGCTCTGCAAGACCTCATTCCGCCAGGCCAAAGGCAAGGGAGGGCACGAATAGCGACGGGTCGAGCGATAACGACGAAAGGAAACAGAACGAAAGGAAACCAAGGCACAAAGGCTATGGGGAAGACGCGCAGCTCGGCAGCAAGAACCCCAAGGCATGGGAACGGCCCTCACAACTAGGGCCTGGAGGATTGAGCAACGAGCGCTGACTTCAAAATGGGAGCCTCGGTCGACAGTGGGCGCGGATCAAAATAAATAAAGACGGGAGAGGAGAAATATGAAGAGACCCGCGGCTCGACAGAAAGGCATGGCTCCGTCTTGGACCACACCCGAACAGCGACGCCCAAAGATGAGAAAAAACGGCCCTAGACGACCCATGCACACTGGCGCGTCGGAACCTTCCCCGTCAACAGAGGAAATGCGCGCCCGGTATCAAGACAAAAATAGCCAAGGACCCGATGAAAGTCAAAGGAAGGAAAGAAAAGAGAAAAAAGCGACCCAGACACAATTGCGTCCGCGGCAGTACGGAAAAGAGTTGCGGACGGATTCCCGTGTACACGCTCGCTCCCACGCTTCGTCCATGGCTCCGACCCTCCTCGACCCCGCCCCACCAGTCGATGCTAAGATAGAAAGAACGGTCCCAGATATATGCATACTAGTGGTGCCCGACGCGTCAGAGACCCAACGGAGATAGAAGGGGCCCAGACAGAACGTCCGCCAACGGGCAAAAATTGGCCAAGAGCCCAGTCGAAGGAAAAGAAAGGTGAATCCAAAGCGCCACACCGTCATTCCCGAGTATATGCTGCGGCCCTCCGCACCTTCCACCATCGTCACCGTCGTCTTCCTGTCACCCAGCCACTCCCTTTGCCGTCTGAGGAGATGTGTGCCTTCGACCCTCTCGTCTCCCAAAAGAGGAAAAAAAGAAAAGAAAGGGACCCCGGGACATGATATATGCATACGCGGCGGCCTATGAATCAACGACTCCGACCGGCGCGCCATCCAGTCGCCAGTGAATGCAAGAACGCCCTCGCCAATTCCAGCCCCTGGCTGGACGCGACGCGTCGCAGATAAAAGACCGGCCGCCACCGGCGTCGAGATGGAGATACCCCAGAAACCGGAGAGTAAAAGAAAGACAAAACGTCCGCGAGCAAGTAAAATGGACAACAAACAAGAGCCCGATCCAAAGAAAGACGAAGCGGCTCGAAGGGCTCGACGCGCCACACCGCACCGTCGTCCTCGTCCTCAAAAAAGGGGAGAAAAATAGGAAGACGCCATAAGAAACCCCCGCCTCCCTCGTCAAATGGCGAAGAACCCCCGCTCTCCTCCAATCTCAAAGACACCAGAATGCCAGTCCACCAAAAAGCAAGAAAAATAAAAGGCACAGCGCGACGCCACTCACCAGTAATGGTAACATTGCACCCCACGACGCGTTTGTCGCCATTCGCTCGGTCGACGACCACAAGGTCGATCATGCCTTCGTCGTCGCCCGGGCGGATTTCTGCGACACGAATGAGCACACATTAAAAATGTATTCAGGGAGAAAACAGGGAACAAAGAAAATGGGAGAAATGCCCAAGTATTCTCGAGAAAATCCCCCAAAAAACAAGAGAATAAGGAAATGTGCACGCACTCGAAATCGCCAACCCGCCGACCTCGAGCCCCTGAGCCTTAATATCCGCGAAATCAGCTGTGAATCGCTTCCGCCCCTTGAGGTGCGCGTTCTTGATGCTGCTGCTCTGCGCGACGGATGCGGGTGGCGTGGGCGGCGCCGCGTCGAGCATAATGATGTCTTCGTCGATGGCTGCTCGAAATTCATTAGCATCTCTTATAAACATAGCCAGACATGGAGAAGTAAAAAGAAAGGGAAGAGGAACAGGAAGAAGGAATGAGCCACTTACTCATACTGTCCTCCGTCTTCTGACGCTTATTGTCTGCACCTCTTGCCGGGCCACTGCGTTTAGCGGTATTCGTTTTCGCGTTAGTCGTCTCCGAATCCGAGTCTGAGTCCACGACAAAGACTTTCTTTGCTGCTGCGTTGGTGTTGCTAGTAGAAGAAGATGGTCCTGCGCTGCGCTGACTACGCGTGCCTGGGGCCATGCACTAGCGCCGTGTTCTTGGATTCTTCTTTCTTCTAAGGGATTTTGGATTTATTCCCTTCGATTTCTAAGGATTTCCGGAAGAGTTCTTCCTTTCGTCTTTAAAAGAACGAGAAGGAAGAAGTTGAGGACAAGGACTCGAGAGAGGAGATGGCAAGGAGGATTGTGATTGACGCCAAGAGTCACAGCTGTCACACCGCAACCGACGTGATAAGCTGTGCAACAGCCTTCGGACGCGTCGACATGACTCGCCGTGTCATGATCATTGTCAAATTCAGAACGTTGTTCGAACGTGTCAAATGCTCACCGAAATGGGATTTTTCATCCAACGACGCTGCTGGGCTGGAATCCATGATCTCTGCATGGAAATCTACACCAGTGTCGTCAAGCCCGATCGTCGATGTGGGAAACCATCTGGAAAACTCAGCGGGAGGCGAACAAAAATCACACCTCCCAATCACAATTGAATACCCGGTTTACCCAGTCACACAAACGTCAAATGGTGCGCAAAATTCACGCAGTTCTAGTCTCCTTCACTCCACAGCTTTCTAGGAACGAAGCACTTCCTACGGTCCGAGTCGGGAATTTCCGATCAACTCGAATGGAGGAAACAGCATCAAATTTTAAACCGGTTTTCAGCGTGTAACCCCTGCCTTCGGACTGCGCAGTCCTTCGCTTCGACTCGGCGCGTGAAGCAAGAAACAGAAATCTCGGACGAATACTTCCCAACGAAACAACAATCGCAAGAATTTGCGAAATTGCTTCGAATCAAACGCGACTGTACATGTTGTCTTTTGTCTTACGATTTCTCCTCAAAGTCAAGTCGAGTTCGAGCCCCGATTTCCAGGCTTGTATTCGCCCATTCGGTTGTCGCCTCCACCTCCGCCGAAGTATTATCTAGAGTCTTGCTACAGCCAATTCTTGAACACCGGGCTGCAGGTTCGAATCTTCAATCCACCCTGACAAAATTGTTCCTGCAGGTTCGTTCACTCTTGTGACAATTCATCTTTAAAGTTGAATTTTTCATCTAGATTTGTTTGAAGTTTGAATTTCCCAACGGCCCTTCGGTTACTGCATGATTATCACAGTAATTCGACCAGAGGTTCAGTTGACGCGTGCGCCTGAAGTGTGAAATTAAAGTGAATCTGGCAGTGAGATGGCCCTATTTGCCCCTGTTCAGTCAATCACTTGCACGTGATAGATTCCAGCGAGTTCGAAATCATGGCTCAGCCGGACAGTTCACTCACCAGCGACAGCCGGTTCATGTACCACCGAAGAGAGGGTTTCTTTCTGCTTTTTTGGTTGCTTCAGGTTGGCTTCAGCCTGCTTCTTTGTGCAAATTTGAAGCGGCCCACGACAGGAGTTCGTACGTAGCTTCAAGCTTTATGTTCCTTTCGTTGACTCCGACCAAGAAGACGGAGACAGTTACACTTTTCTGGGCAGACAACGCCGCTCGCGATCAAACAGAGTGAATGGCCCATCAGCTGCGTGGCAGTGGTCAATCTATCATGTTGAACAGCTCTGTTCGTGGTCCATTTTCTTGTGGGAAATCATGTTCTGATTCACAAAAGAATCTAAAACACAGGACCCCCAGATGATAAGGCTATACAGCGTAAACGAAGTGCCTTGGATTAGACTCGGCCTACCACGACATCCCAATTCGGGAACCACAACAAGGCTCGCAAATTGGTCACAAATTGGGATGTTATGGCAGGCTGGTCCGCCACTATGTCGATCTCGGTCTCGCTTTCTGAGAAATTTTCAGGATTTTCTCTTCGATTGCTGGTTTGTGTGCTCTTACAAGGTATTTCCATCAACTTCGCAACTTCGGAAGCTTCCACAATACAAGACTATATTCGTCTTCATCAGCATAGCCCATTTGGACTATAGAAACGGCTCAGCACTCTTTCTTCCCATTCTTTGTGACTCCATACTCTACCCCAAATGGCTGGCTCGCCACATTACTCGTATTCAGTAGTCTCAAATGGAGCTCTCAGCGGAATAGCGCATGATAAGCCGCCTTCCATAGGCCTTCTGTCCGATAGAACCACAGGTCTGCGACACATCTGCAGCTATTGGTGTAGGTCTGATTCCGAGCTAGGCGCTCAAGGTAGCGGCATTTTACCAGTCACTTCGCCGAGTCCACCATTTTTCAACGCTCAATACGTTGCTAGTGGAGGGACCTTCAAGTTACATAAAGAATGTCGTTATGAGACAGGTCTAGATTCCGACGAGGACCCGTCCTTTCCCGGTGGTTCTTCGTGGCGGGAAAACGTCCCCAGCGTTATAATTACTTGCACCAATTGTCGTAGGAGGAAGTACAAGGTACGAAGACCCGTAACTAACTCGAATGAAGGACTAGATTAACACAATGGTAGTGCAAAACAGACGCCTCGAGTCCGGAAAGTCCCTGTGCGCGATGCAAAAAACGTGGTCTCGTCTGTGAATATGTCTCAGTCCATAAAAGGCGGGCTAAATCTGCTCCTCAACGGGCAACTGCGTCGCACTATTCTCTTCCTCAGCCAGTCGTGAACGTCCCACGATCCATTATAGTCCCTGCACCGTCTAGTCCTCCCCAAGCGTTTGCGGAGAACAGCTGGCAGTTCCCTCTATCAAACAACCAGGATGCTCACCGCACCTCTCAGGAAACATTCAGCTCATCGTGAGTCCCAACCTCGTCCCAGAAATCAGGAAGACATCTTACACAACGTGACGCCAGCTTAGAGTCGGAATCGATCTCTCCTAGTCCCCATCAGACCTCCAGAGGGCAACGCTCGTCGCTTCCAAGTCTTTCGCGCCTAGAACCACTACCATCCCGTGCAGATGTGAGCACGCCGTCGGGGTCTTCCCTAACACATGGACAACCAGCCACGGAACAGTATGACAGCGATGCTCCCTTTCCCCAACATTTCCTTTCTCCTCGTCCAAGTCCTTCTGCTGGCGACATAGATCTTGCTCCCAGCATCTCCCCGCGCACACAGCCAGCGTCCGAAACTTCTGAAATGGATTCAACTCCTAATCCTTGGCATGAACCAGCGCAGAAATATTTTCCTCGTCCAGAGCCTTACGCGGATCCTGCTCCCAACACCTCCTCACGCACACAGCCAGTTTCCGGAAATTTTGGCGGGCCTCTAGCTCCTCCCAGAGGACGCCGAAACGTCTCGTCTGGCGATCAAAAGGCCTCATCGAAGAGTACGCATTACTTTACCTCAAGTTTGTTCACAGAGCTGAAATACAGGACAGCGCAAAATGATGTATCAGACTTGCAGCATGTGCCATGCAAATTCTTCAAGGTCGGGCTATGTACCACGGGCTCTTTCTGCCCTTTCTCCCATAGTCCCATCGAGCCCAGCGGCCAGAAGGACGTCTGTGCATGGTTTGTCAACGGCCACTGCCGGTTTGGCCACAAATGTACCCTGGCGCACGTCCTGCCCGGTGAGGCGATGATGATGGACTACGAGAACAAGAAAGCAATAGAAATCGCTGCGGATGGCGAAAACAGCCGCAAGCAAGAGGGTGGCCGTGGCGGGAACGAGCGCGACGGGGGTCCTGTCAGGGATTCTGATTCCAGAACGTCCTGGCATGGAGGCGGTACCACAGGAAGTGCCCACCTTGGCAAGTTGTCCGCAGACTTCGATGGTGAAGGTTTCGTGTCTCACAAATACGGGGTTCCTGACCTCGGTGTCTGAACAGAAGGCACTGAATGACAATGAGGCCGAACCTGGAACTTTCGTCATATATTTTTCTCAACAGGACGGACAGCCAAGGTGCGTGGTTCGTAAATCTAATGACTCTTTTACATCATCTTGAACCTCAGAACACTTGTGGATTCATTTACAACAAATGACTTGACTGGCGTGCAAGGCCATCTCGGTCTCAGAGGTTTGGTGTCCGTTCATGATTCAGAAGAAGCGGCTTCGTGGGTCGAGAATCATTGGGATGACGATCTTCTCACCACTTTTCAAAATGATGGGTGGAGCGGCCCAGTTTCCTGCATGCTGTCCCCGGAGGAACCTGCGTTGGCGATATTCGGATCTTATGAGAATCCCAGGATTGTTGATATGGCGCAATCTCTCGCCGAAGTTTCAGGATTTCCCGTTATAATTCGGCCGGCCTGCGATAATCCTGTTTTGACTTTGTCGTACGTTCAAATATGCATCAGTGCTTTTTACACTGTTTTAGATATCCTCCAGGAGTGGCGACATTAACTCTCATGTCGAATCAAACGGCAAGAACGATGAAAGAGAATCGGAAAACCCGGGGGAGTCTAGCGGGGATGGTAGTTCGGAGGGTTCGAGCGGTGGGGCTGGGGATTGCAGCTCAGGCGGAGACCCTGATGAACAGCAACCAAACGGCGATGGCGTTGCACCGGGGACGGGCGGTGAAGGCGGGGCTGGAGGCGGGGCGGTGGTCATGAGAAGCAGGGGCCGAGCAGAGGTGGTGACGCACACAACCTAGGCGGTGGAGATGGAGGCGGAGGTGGAGGGGCTCCCGCCACGGTGGACGGTCAATGGGAAAGTCCACTACACAACACGTGTGTCAAACTTGCCCTCAAACCCGACCCGGACCGTACATATACGGTCGCTATTAGCTATACATTTAAGGTAAATTTCTCCTTCCAACGATTTGCATAGTTTATGCCGAGACCACAGTTCACAATCAATCGTGACACGAACATACCGATTGATCTCAACCATCTGGAACGCCCGTTATTCCAGCCCGAAGTCATTGCTGCGCTTGATTTCGAAATCGAGACTCGGCCTCGTGAAACTCAGGTCGATCGTTCATATGCAAGCATTGGCTTCGTGGTACATCGAGAAGAATCAATTGCGCGAAGGAGATTGTGATTGCATACGATTTGCCAGCATGTTCGACACTAAAATTCGTTTAGTCTGCACAGGGGGTTTGACCTGCCACTCAAGCTGTACAAGCGCTCAAACCAACGGCAAAAGCAACGGGGATTTCAAGGTGCTTTAGGACTTTCACAAGGTCCCCTGAGCGCCGCGACTTTCTCTTACGCGCGTACCAATGGGACTACTTTGGAATCTACTGATAATAAAGTAAGATCATTACTCATCTTTCTGATCCTGAATCATTCAACTTGTGGGCAAGGTTATGCCCACCTGCTACGTGAAGCATGAAACCGGAGACGCATGGGATAAGGACGAAAAGTCCTACTCTTCATATAATGTTGTTTACCAGGTCCAGAAGACAGAACTGGATGCTGAGCACCCAGATCATCCACTGGAAGTCCGAGTAGGAATGGGGATCAATATTCGTCCGCCGGTAAGTGATTCGCTCAGGAGTTTTCCCGACTGACCCGTCTCAAATCATCGAACCCCAGGGGTCAGAAACGCCCCTACCACGAATCTGTTTTGTGAATCGTAACCAAGTGCTGATTTGGGTTTCGGATCCGACATCGAAAGCCCGAATCCGTGGGATCATGGTGCTGATGAGTGTCCGTTCATGTTGGCCCTCGAGAACCCAACTAAGCCCTGCAATCGCAGAGTTACCTTGACAATATTAGGGCGGACAAAGCGTTGTCTATATACGAAACAAAGATGGTCGAATTGGGGTGCTTAAAGGCAACACAACGTACGTCTCCCAAATCGTTGCTACTACGGTGAAACGGGTATAACGAATATTCCAGTCAAAACACAAGAAAACAAGGCTGGAACCATATCACTCGCGATCGCTCAAGTACAAACGCAAAGTTCAGCCAGATTCAATAAATTGCGCGCAGGGATCCCGCTCCTTTCGACGAAACTGAGTCAACAATCCTCCGGCTGTTCTCTCGTTGACATCCGGCCACACGAGTATCTGGCGCGGGGTTGGGAACGCAAATAACAACGAGTGGAGACAAGTTCTCTGGCCCGCGCTGGACAAGGATTTTCGAGCGGCTGATTTCGAAGGCAAATCGCCTGTTTGGAAGATCCAGTACCCGTGGAAGGATTCAGCGACGAGCGGAGTATATACATCGCCATAAATTATATGATTCTTCCGTGCTCTGAAACAATAAAATTCGATCAGATTTTCGACATTTCAAGTCTCAGCCGCTTGTTTTGGGAACTCGAAGAGCATAGCCCATCGGAAACTTCAGTACCTGTAGATACAATCGACTATAAACGTTGGACACGGATTTGGGACAGAAATGTGTGAACAATCTTCATTCGGCGCAATTCGGCGATCATTGATCCAAATCATTTTGTTCTCACGGTTGATTTCTGGTGTCGAATACCTTCAATCTTGTCTTGAAGTGGAAAATCTTCGTGACAGTCAAGCAAGTATATCCGAGGATTCATAATGTAGTGTTTTCGTAAAGGATGTAGTGGATAATCCCGTTAAAATCACGAATTAACAAAAGCCCAGCCATTAAAAATATCCTGCATTAACGAACCAATCTCTTAAGCCAACACCGCGACTGCTCCAGCGACAAGGCTGAGGAGCAGGACGCATAGTCCTCCAACGGGTACGGCTTTTCCACTCAGCGCGGCGCCGGTTTTACCTGTTGTACCTGAGCCGCTGGAGTTGTTCGAGCTCGAACCGCCACCAGTTGTCGAGGTCCCGCTCTGCAGACCGACACACGGACCCGATGAGGCGATGTAGAATTCGTCCGACAGAGCGGTAAAGTTCCCCGCATGGTTTTTGTCGGTGAAATTCGCACGGATCTACGCGTCATCAGGGAGACGATCGCAGCACTTCAACGTGGGAATGCGAACCTTGAAAGCGCCAGCCGACAACTGGAAGCGGTCAATTGGGAGCCCGACGTATGCTTGACTGGTCGAGTTCTAATACAAAATTTTGTACCTCAGAACGATACAGTGGAACGGGCCGACGGCACGCTTACCAGGACAACAGACCCTACGCTCTCCAATGACGGGGACTTCACCACCTCCATCGTCATTTGCGGAATATTCGTTCCACCCTTAGGGAAAGCAAATCATGAACATCAAACAGACAAACAAATTTCAACGGTCATGCTTACGAAGAAAGATTCGTCGATAAAGGACGGAGCAACGGTTATCGTGCCCACGGTACTGATGTTGCTCAGCCAGTACACGGTTCCCGCCAGTGGTTCCCCGAGCTGCAGAGGACTATAGTTGGGGTCTGAGACGCTGACAACGGGAGTAAAGGTGGGGGTGGTGCAAGCGAATGGCGCAGGTTGCGAAAGGATCCACGATTTTGAGAGGGCGCTGATGGGTCCCTCCGGAGTTCCAGGATCGTTTCCCAGGGCGGTGGTGGTGTTGTATACGGTACCATTCACCCGAATCTGGTAATTGCCCGGGGGCGTGGCGGCACTGGTCCAATATCCAATGTCGGTACTTATTGGAGCGCCCACATCGTTGCCGTGGTCAGCTGCAAGACAAGTCAACGAACGATATGGGCGACTTCTTGAAGGGCTTACACATGAGATCTACAACATTCATATTGCTGTCTGTATGACAAGGAATAAGGAAAAAATGGAGGCACTCTTCACAGAATGTTCTAACCCAGCAACTCGGCCGTGATATTCCTAAGCTAAAATCAATGTATCGTCAACGAATGCGCGTCATTGAGACCAGATAAATGCACGCACCGTTTGGAAAACGGCGCCCTCATATTCGTACTCAAAGGTGATGAAATCTCCCGCTGAAATTGTGTTCCCCGCGGGAACAGAGACGGACACGTTCCCCAGCGAGGTCGAGTTCTGAGCAGACACGAGTGCGGAGAGGAAGAGCAGGCCGAGGGAGGGAAGGGCCATTTCAGAGACGGTGGGCAGCGGGGCGACACTGCGCAAGAAACCACCCTGCTATTAAATAATTTCCGACGAGAAACATCGGCAAGTTGGAGAGATGATTATCACTCTTGTTTGGACGTACCTTATTTGACAGATCCAATATGTCGACGGATGCATCTATTTACGGTGATCTTAGTATTGGTACCAAGGCCGAACTCTTGATCCATTCGACCATCCTGCTTCCATGTGAGTGGTCAGGACTGTCTATGCGCTGGATATATGTGGTTGAATCCTTTTGTTGCTTCTCATAAGGCTTGTCCAGGAATTTTTCCTCGGAACCGTCTCCATAATTTAGTTCCCCATCACGTCAAGTCAAATAAGCGGTTGAACAATCCAACGATTCCGATCGTGAGGTAAACGGAAAGTTCAGGGCAACACTGGTCGCCTCGTGTCAAAAAAACCTTGATTCCTAGTACACTAGCGTCGGCAACTACGACCCGTCCATGGCGCCGCGAAAGATTGAGCGGTACCATGACCTCAACCATTGAACCAACTGCTTAATCTTTACATCTTTGATTTATGAGTGGCGAGAATAATAGCGTTCAAAGTTCGGACCGTGCTCATTTGATTCATAAAGTTCCTGCATGATCCACTGCACCTTGTGGCTGCCTGGCGACCATGTGAAAGAAGTGCAGCTTGGTTTGGGCTTGGTTAGATTTTGGAACAATGGCTGCCAAAAATTGAAACAACGTTGGCCCTGCTGAGATTCCGTTCTGGTGAGTTGTGAGGCTAAGTCTATGTGTAGTTGGCAAAACTGCGGTGGAAGACTCTTCCAGCGACGTACACTGGCTACCGTACAGTAGGCGGGATTTTGTCCCAGGATGGAAATTCCCGCTATTTCCGAACGCGGCGATCATTTGGCCAGCGGTGCCGAGACCGAACTCGTCCCCGAGTAGCTCCCGATTGCCAGTGCCAAGCAACATTCAACAGGATGGAGAGAAAAGTCTTGGAAAATTCCGGGAAAATTGCAATACATGTGGGTCTGGGCCAGGATTCGGGCAGGGATAAATGACGGAATTCTCGTTCAGCATCATTTCAGTTCTCCCGATTCAAGGGACAGGTGCTTTTGCAGACAGTATTACAAACATGCATTTAAATCGAACTTCGAGTAGGGCGGCTGGAAAATGTCCATGGTCTTGCAATGATAAATCTATAGAGACCAGTCTGAGCTGGCGCCAGGATGCAGAGAATGGGGTCGGCGGAACGGTGCCGACCGGAAGCCCATATTCCAGAAAACGAAGCTCACCAAAGGCTTCAGTAGATTATTCAGCGGCTTTAAGCCCAAGCCCGAGGTCGAAGATATTTATCGTCTAGACCCGGAGAATAGAGGGCTCGAGTTTAAGCCTGTGAGGAAGGCAAAAGAATCAAGATTTGAAGTTGAAGGGAAGGAGGGGAAAATGAGAGATATCTGTCCATATCCCTTCCGTGCCCATCCCAAAGGTCGTTTACATCGAAGCTCCTCCGGACCGGAGGGGGAGAGCAAAATGAGTGAACAATCGAGGCGCTCGGGAAGCGTCGGCCGCCACGGCGATTCAAGATTTATGCCTTTCGGAATTAGTGCCCGGTTTGGGTTGAATTGCCGCGCCGCCTGCGTCGTCTGTACCGCTACAACCGCGTCCCCGCCCACATCGCCCACTGCGTCCGGCATCGCCAGCACTGGCGTCATCTGCGCTGCCTGCTCGCATCGCCCGCCCCCCGTGTCGTCTGCCCCTCCACACCGCCCGCTGCACCCGCGTAGTCGCTATAGTGTCGTCTGGTGCAACATTCCGCTTGCGACTCGCGCGGCTCCAAGGAACGTCCATTGCGAGGGCCCATCGCCCGCACGACACTGTAGTTGGCATGCCGCGCCCACGAATGCGAACGAGCATCCCGCGTGCGGGTGACCGAGCGATGAATCTATGACATTTTCTTGAGCTTGTTTTATGTAGCCGGAAATACCTTCGCGCACACAGCCCGTACGCTTACCTGCGGCCGATGCGCACAGCGTGCGACGCAAGGCAATGACCGTTAGCACGTACCTCAGGCGAGGTGGACGATTCACCGTGCGTGCAGCGCTTGAGACACGCGGGAGATTGCCAACAAATATTGTAGATTGTGGTATTGACGCGTACTTTGGTATTTCGATCAGAGATGGATATAGTGTGCGATAGGTCTGTGTACCCGATAGTGGCCCCAAACCGTGCGCTTAACCCACCAAACGACGAGGATGAATAGATCATAGCTGTCGTCCATTGCGTGCACAAAGCGCTGAGAGAGCGTGTTCTGAGTCGAAATGAGAAGGGAGAGAGAAAAAAAGAAGAGAAACAAAGACTCACTTTCTTCCGCTTCGTCTCTATGCGGGCAAACCCGAAAGTACGTGCTCAACGCTGATGGGAACAGCGCAGTGGCTTCCACAAATGCGCCGAAAACAAGATGAATTTGTTAATAAAACTTTACATTTTCGAAATTTTCGAGCCTACAATCCCGAAATAGTCGAGTAACCTCCGCGAGGACACGTTGAGGACACGCGTGCACCGAGACATCTGTGCGGGTCGCCTCAGGTTGCACGCCCACCCAGATGCCAAGCACCTTGGGATCCCGGCTTGATGAGCTTGATTATATCGATCTTGTGGTTTACATACAGCGTTCGCGCGTCGTACCTCGAGAATCGAGCGGAAAAGGCGGTTGGTGGATGAGGAGTGTGGGAACAGATTGTATCGGATCACGCCGCATCAATAGTTTATTCCGCGTTCCGGCATAGAACTCAGTACCACGGGCAAGGTAGGTGGAGTTCTCAAGGCGACGCGGTGATGAGGAGAGAGAGGATGTGAGTGCTACGCACCCGCTGGAGATCTAGAGCGGGACGAAGGTGTGTGTGTGCGTGTGCGGGGGAACGGCCGGTCCTGTACGCAAGAGACACGACGGATCTGAGACAAGACCCAGCGCGAGGGTGGGCCGATAAGATCTGAGTGGGCGGCGTCGACTGGCGTCGACGGTCGTGCAGAGCAGAAAGATGCGGCTGTGTAGATCAGATCGCTAGCTATCTAATCTGCACAGCATGATGACGTCCGCGTCTGTATTGTCCTCCACTTCCTTGCCTCCCATCCAGCCCGGCTCGCGGGCTCACCTCGGCTGAGCTCACACCTTGAGCCGAATACAGAGCGGCTGAGCCGCACCATAGCCTCGGGCAGTGTTTTGGCAGTGTCAAATGCGGGTTGATTCGCCAAGCCAGCCAAGACACCGTGACTTTCACTTAAACCGCTCCAAAAACGCTCTAAATGCATCGCGATTGGTGCGGACGTCTAAATTTGAACGCTCGTATGTGAATCGCAACCTTGAGGTACAAGCTACCATTTTTGAGCTTTGAGGGCACCATGGGTGTGAAGAGCACTGAGAGAACAAGTTGAGAACATTCCTTGGACTTTGATGTCTCTGGATGCAAGGTGCTTGCACTGGCAGATGCCAAACAAGGTTGTGACTTCTGACGGCTCAGGTGTTCCCGAGGCCGTGTTGTTGCCGTTGTGCTGTTAGCACGTGTTGAACGTTGAACTTCCGTCACTTAGCCAAGAGAATCGGCTCACACTCACCGCTCCATCAATTCTGCGCACTTTTTTGGTCGTTATTACCGGCCCACTAGGTCGATATCGATCGGACGTTGCGAAGTAGTATAAGTACTAATTGGCTCTCTATGGCCAAGTAAAGGTTGGCTTCTTCCCAAGCAGGTTGCAGTGCATTCAGTTTTTCTGGTCCGCAGAAAACCAGCGACGGCATGACTTCTCTAAAATGGTCTTTTTGAGTTGAAAACGTCATTCGGCCTGATATTTATCCAACATTATTCTGGAAGTAGTGGACTTGGCGAACTTGGCGATCCCTACCCATCATTCCAACGGGTCAGAGCGCTCGTCTCACAGAAAAATATCAATCGTTGTTTTGAGGAGTCGCGCCTGCGGTTCAATTCATTCTCCAACGAAATCTGAGCGTCCAAAAACAGGTCTTGACTGGAATTCCGCTATAAAAGCTGGTCAGTACGTTCCCTTGCTTCATTACTTGGTCTCCCAACAAGTAGTATCACAAACACCTCTTCTGCTCTACGCGAAGCCATATCATGAAGCTTTCATTTATCTCTGGTCTCGTTGCAATCGCCGTTGCGGTCCCTATCCACGCAAGTGTGGTAGCCCGTGTCGAAGGAGAGATCACCGACGCTCCAGCCAAAGTATGTGGTATCTGGCGCTTTTGGATTGACTGAATTTCTGCTAACCATTGATTGATGCATAGTGGTTGAACGTCGAAACAGGGATCTGTGAGCACCCTGAGACTGTCGGTAACAAGGCCAATAATATTAATTCATTTATTCAGCATACAGAAACAATACTGCCTTGGTCCCCCGCGTTGGCGCAGGTTAGCTCAATCTACTTCTCCCCTGATGGTGTCTTACAAAAAATCTAGAGGTTGTCACTTGCTACGGATTCGGCACAAAGGTAAGAAATCTCGCTCACGCCGTCCATGGTTCCGCCTCACGAGTGTTATTAGGCCGACCGTGCGCCTATCATATCCGTGATTGACGACTGGTGCGGGTGAGCCACATTTCTGGCCCCATAAATAGCCCAAGCTGATATTTGTGCAGGAAGGTGATCGGTACTACCGTGACCAATGGACAGACCGTTTGGGTTGGTCACGGTTCTCTTCTGAGGCGCCTCATCACATTTAATGCACTCTTCAGGCTCGGTACGATTACGGGACCTTCACTGTTCTTGTCAGTGGCGAGGCCATCAATGGGTATCAAATTCAGTTATTGAATCAACTACGTGTTTGACTTGAGTTCGCAGTTGTTCCTTCGTCATCGATGGAAATTGTAACCGACTCCTCCGTCTGCCGGTCGATGGATGTAATACGAGCGGAGAGAACGGAAAACAAGTAATTTTTCAATCACAAAATATCTATTTTTACCGACAAGAAAAACAGGGTGGATACGAAACTGATCTCTGCGGACAGTGGCGCACTGATCCTGGTTGTTGTGGCTCGGACGTGTAAAGTACGAGCAGAGGAACGAGAAATATGTCTCAGAAACGGCGAATTTGACTGTGTGTTTATAGTAAATGTGACTTGGTGAGAGATTCAACATCGCCGGAGTGGCCGAACTCGGTGAATGCCGATAGGACTTACCATCCGAGGGCACTCTTTCATCGAGGTCCCATTTAACCTTATTTTATTGGATTTTCAACTCAAAGTCTCCGAGGCAGCAATGTTTTCCACTTGACGAAGATATTTGGCATCGATGGCTTCCACCATCGGTTTTTGAAGTATTCAAAAAACGCCGACGACTCGTCTTCTCCTCCAACTAAGTAATATAACGGAAATCTCTGGCTTTGATCGCTACGGCTGAACTAAACCACCGATTACACAATTCGGGGAGGTCTCGAAACCATGGATAGATGAATCCATTAATCGTTCCGTGGACAGCGGCATGTTGAACATTAGCAATCCCGCACAAGCCCGTTCCCCGTATTTGTGTCCACTCTGCAATTTGCACAGCTCTATTTCCTGCAAAGGTTAGATTCATACTTTTACCGTTGGTCAGCCAAGTCGGGTAGCGGTCCGATTCCCGGCTTTATAAGAGGCGACTGAGTGCTGACTCGCTGTCATTCCACATCAATGTCAGCCTCAATCGTTTTCTACGATATTCCCTCGAGTCTGCCCAGCGGTTGCTGGTCGCCTAATCTATGGAAAACAAGGCGGGTTGCTTTTGTCTCCGGCTATCTGCCCGCTGACGTTGTACAGATATGCACTCAACTTTAAAGGTATCCCGTACAAAACCGTCTGGGTCGAATACCCCGACATCGAGGCAAAATGCAAGGAAATCGGGGCTGCTCCGACGAGCAACAAGGCCGATGGGCGACCTCATTACACTCTTCCTATGATCCACGACCTATCGACAGGTATTGTGAACAAGAGGCTCCGGCATGTCTTTGGAAACTCACCCATCTTTGAGGCGCTATAATCTCCGATTCGAGCAAAATCGCGGCATATTTAGATGCGACGTATCCGGACAAGCCATTGCTGATGCCTGCTGGCACGGCCGGGCTTCACAGGGCATTCGAGAGCGCCGCGCAAGCGCTGATAACGCCGGTTTTTCCATACGGTCTACCCGCTTCGCACAAGAAATTGAATCCCCCCAGTGCGGAATATTTCCGGCGCACACGTGAGGAAACCTGGGGCAAGACGCTTGAAAATCTGGCTCCCAGAGGCGAAGAAGACGTCGTCCAATGGAAGAAACTGAAAGACGGGTTTGGAAAGGTGGATGAGTGGATTCGGGTGAACGGGGCGGATAATTCTTACCTGATGGGTGAGACGCTTTGCTACGCCGACATGTGGATGGCCGCGTATGTCCAGTGGATAAAATTGGTTCTTCCTGAAAAATGGGAGGAAGTGAAGTTGTGGCATCAGGGCAGGTGGGAAAACCTTTTGAAGACTTTAGAGGAGTACGAGACGGTTGTGTAGTTTGACTACTGGCCATATATCCATCCCAACTCCGAATTTCGACGCCGGAAATGATGAGTAGATGGGATCAGGAGACTCTGAGGGGATGTGGAAATGAGTGTTTGTGACCCATCGTGCCCAGCGATTTCAGAGGAAGGAAGCATGCACACCCGCGGAATCAAATTTGGGCCAAATCGTATGATGGGTGGGAGAAGACGTCACATCAAACTGATTTGTGCTGCGTGACACCGTTGATTGATATCTCATGTCTTTCCCAGACCAACACCGTGACGGATCCCCAACTCTCCAGCAACCAGCGCGTCCCGCAATTGCGGAGATCATGCGATTCCTGTCGCAGAAGGAAGGGTATGTAATTTTCTCTCTTCATATCGTACCGCTCCCTAAAGTTTCCGTGTAGTCGGATGTGAGGATACTCAAAATGACTTGGCAGAAGCCTTACCTTCATTCAGGCGACAGCGCCAAAATGCCCAATGGGCGATGCACCGGGTGCATCTCCTTGAACGCACTTTGCACACACTCTCACCAAATTCGAGTTGCGAAAGTTCATTCAGGCCCGAAAAACAAGTGCGTGTCGTTTGCAGCATATCCTGAATTAAATTGATGGCTCTCAAGACGAGTCAAAAGAGCTCCAAAAACAGCTAGCATTATTGGAAGCTAAATTGAACGTGGTGCGTCGTCGAACAAGTGATCTTCGCTTCAGTGACGTTGCAGCTGTAGGCTGAACCATCTTCATCGGAAATCCCCTCGGACGTTTCCGTGTCTCCTCCATCACAGCCCGAGGAAAACCTCCCATGCCGAGCTGGCAGAACGTTTTCAACAATTCTCGATAGGGTCTTTGAAGCATAGTTTTTTTGGTTCCTCCAGTGGTTATGTTTTGGCGAAAAATGCAATGGCCGCCAAGGTGACTCACGTCTGAAACCCAAGGCATGCTAATTGAATTTGAATACAGGAAGCATATTTGGGTCGGCCCATAGTTTCACAGTTCGACCGTCCGGAATTTTGGTTCATGCAGCCGGTCAGTCAATATATCTTCCATGGCAGACTACTCATCGATTTCAGTGGGAGGTTTCACGAGAACAGAAGCCTCAATATGTCTATCCAGACCCAGACCTGATCGCTTCTCTCGTTAACTACTATTTCCTTTACGATCATCCGGTCATGCCTCTCTTACACCGCCCGTCTTTCGAGAAATCTGTGGCAGAGGGCCTCCATCTGTCTGATCACCGCTTTGGTGCTACACTACTCGCCGTTCTAGCCCTTGCATCTCGAGTAAGCTTTCCCAAGTTCGTCTTTTTTTCCATCCCTAAACATTTTAGTACTCGGATGACCCTCGCGTATTTTCGTCAGGGTCCGATCCGCTTCCCTCCAGCGGTTGGAAATTCTTTAATCAAGTTCAGGTGATCAAAAAATCGGTCATCGAACTCCCATCAATATATGACGTTCAACTTTACACTGTGCGTCTACATCGTGAGACCCAACACTTCGCCCCTCATTTGCTCCAGCTCATAGCTCTGTACTCTATTGGAACCTCCTCGCCTAATGCGGCGTGGCTGTACATTGTGAGTCTTAACCCGATTCAGAATGTACAACTTTGGTTACCTTACTTGCGAGGGTCTTGGTCTACGTTTTATCCAAGAACGAGGCGCTCATCGACAACTGCGCCATGGGAAAAAAATCACGGCTGAAGACGAGTTGTGGAAGCGGGCATTTTGGTCGGTCGCGTTCAGATCAGTTTTGTCGTTTCTGCAACATTTGTTTAGGTGTCTGCTTTCAATGGAGAGAACATCTTCTGCGTGGCTGGGACGCCCACCCGCCCTTCATCTTGAGGAATATGACATCGAGCTTCCTCTCGAGGTCGACGATGAATATTGGGACCACCCCGACCCGGATCAAGCATTCAAACAACCCGCTGGGAAGCCTTCGCTCATTGCCTACTTCATCTGCAATATCCGGCTTGGTGAAATACAGGGTTTAACCCTTCGTCGCTTGTACGGGTCGAATAAATCCCGAGTGCTCCATGGTTTTATTGGCGACGACTGGGAGCAACAAATTATTGCCGAGCTCGATTCGAGCCTCGATGAGTTCCTCAATTCAATTCCCGACCATCGTGAGCACCACCGCTTAATTATGAGACTCTTCGCTAACCTTTCTAGTTCGTTGGGATCCTAACCGGGCCGGCGCCTTTTTCGAGCAATCAACGGCACTCCTAATTGACTGTTATAACCTGCGGATAATGGCGAGCTCTTTCCCTGCCTTGGCGACCGAATTTCGGTAGACTGACAATGTCGTTAGATTCACAGACCCTATATTCGCAAACCCACCATATTAGCGCTCTCATCTCTGAACAAATGCACCGGCGCTGCTCGCGCTTTGATCCATGCCGCCGATGTCTGGCTTCACAAAACGCAGCGTGTTATCTTTGTCCACATGCACGTACGTGTGCTTGCGTTGCTTATGGATTGACTCACCGAAGACTTATCTCGAGTTAGACGTCTATTTTCACAGCGGCTGCCATCCTTCTTATCAATCTGTATGGAGCCAAGCGTGCTGGGCTGCCGATTCATGCAGCCGCGGAACTTGCGCATGTCGAGGCAGCAATGAGGATTCTCAAGTTTCATGAAACGAGGTAGGGTGCCTGACCACTTTACGGAGTCTCTCGCTCAGACATTCTAGGTTTCAGATGACGGGTCGATTATGGGACATGCTTCATCACTTGAATTCTTGGAGAGGCTCGCCACCCTCAAAAGGAAAATTCACAGATTTGCCTTTCAAAGGGACGCAAGTGCAAGTGTCAGCGTTCCCAGGAGTGTCCCCGCAAGGTCCCTCGCCGGGTATGTTCTCTACAATCGAAGGCGGATTGTCCATGCGCCTCCCGCAACATTTGCACCCTGGTGCAACGATTCAGAACGAAGTACCTCCAGCTACGAGCATCATTCCGCTTCAACGAGCGGCGATACCAATGCAGCCCTCGTTCGAGGCTGCGAACAACTACGATGACGTCACTGGGTTCTCTCAAATCTCGAGCGATTGGAGCAACACGCTGGGCATTCCAAACGAGATAGTAGACCAGCACACCCAGTCACGTTGGGGCACAGCACCCACCACTTTCGCGTGAGTATAAGTATTGTCTTGGTCGTATAAGATTTTGCCTCAGCGAATCATGTCCAGGGATCTGGCCGATTGGGATGCATACATCGAGAGCATGAACAGTGCAGCAAATAGCTGGTCGACGAACTATGATCCACAACTAGAGACACTTTTTCCTCTGCCACAACAACAAAGCAGCCCGGAGGGTCATTTTTTTGTAGGCGGTTAGTTTACAGCTGTACGTGTCAAAATTGTATAAGTAGTCGAAGGAAAGGAATACAAAGAAAGTGCAGCATGGCGCAATATTTGCCGTCAATTTCTTGCCAAGATCGGCAATTCCTATGAGCTTTGAGATTTCCCGGTGACCGCGAACAACATCCTCCAGTCGACTTGAAATAAAACGACTTGTCTCTCCCCGAGTACTAGACCTCATAAATGGCATGTATTCGATGTCAACACATCAGGATCGTGATATTATCATTTAGTGCCCTACGCCTTTCTCAAAAACCGTAATTGACTCCACCTCCTCAAAGTTGTACAATGGCTCGAGGTAGGCATCGCGCTGAAAAGGGGTGTTCATAATAATGCAATAGAGCCGGCACGGTGTACCAAACCCACCTGGAAAAAGACCCATTTTTTGATCCAGAACGGCAAGAACGTGCCCCATTGATAGCTTATGTGCCTCGTGGTAGGTACGGCGAATACGTGGTCTAATTCCTCGAGGGTTCGTTGCTTGGTTTCTGGCAGAAGGAAGAAGATCATGATGACCGCCACGATATTCAGGCCGGCGTAGAAACCGAAGGCTCCGACAGCGGTGAAAACAGCAAGAATCCGAGGGAAGGTAACCTAGGAAATTATCGTGAGACGTACTGCAGACCGAAAGTGCTAGGAAACTCACACTGAGCACGGAGGCAAAGAAGAGATTCGTAGCCACGGCGAACGACTGCAAAGTTTTCAGTATTTTTGTGTAGACCGAAACATTGTTTGAACGAACCATTCCCATCTCCCGGTGGGTAAGTGGGAAGACCTCGGCCGAGTACGCGAATGGCACAGGTCCTTCGCCAGGGCTATAGAATGCTAGGGACGGAGAGCCCAGATCAGGAAAGCTCTCTCGCTTGAAACAAAATCGCTGACGTACCCGCAAAGATGAAGACGAACAATGCAATCAGCGGAACACGCGCACTACTGCTCGAGGGAATCAGGAAGCAGAGACCCTTGGATGATGGTCATGAACTGATTGACAGGAAGTTTATAGCACTTACAGCCGCCAACAAGCTCCACGCCATGTTGGGGAATGTGAACAGCAACAGGTTGCGCCGTCCGAACTGTTGATGAAGTCATTTACTGTCACACGCGCTTGAAAACAAATAAACAAACAGTGTCGATGGTCTGTCGGGTCGGTTAGTTCTGCAATGGATTTCTTGGAAGGATGCCCACATACCCAGACAGCCGGGAATGCAAACAGGAAGTTGACGAGACCGAATCCCCTGAGAAGGTCAATTATTCATTCATGTTCATCCGTATGCGAAGGAAGAAAACATGCTGGCAGTCCATCAGCTGACATCGAGCTGTGATTGGCGTACACGTACCCATGAAGCGAGAAGAGCCGATTTGGCGCTGTAGCCCGCATTGACGAAGACGGTTGAAGAGTAGAATGCCTGCGAGAGTGCTGGTGTTCAGCACGAATGAGGTTCATTGCGTGCCGAATAAACGTACAATGATGTTGACTGCACACAGAATGAGCAAAGGGTGTTTGCGAAAAATTAACATAGGACTTACTTCCTGAAATAGTGAGCGATCATCAGATAGACGGTGTTAGTGATGCCCAGAAATTCGATAGCAGAGGGCCGTACCGCACATCTGGCCATGTCGTTAGCATGAATCAGACGATGCACACGCGAGTAGACTCGGTACCTGTTGAGCGATCATGACAACGAAAGCCGCAAGAGAAGCGCGGCGAACACGCGGGATGGTGAACAGCTCAAAGAAACGCGAGAAGTAGTTCGCCCCGCGCAAAACCGCAAATTCTTCCATGAGCTGGCGGTGGACGTAGTACAGATCGCGGGCGGCCTGCAACTCCGTGTTTCGGAGGCGCTTGAAGGACGCGTACGCGTCTTGGTAGCGTCCTTTCTTCATGAGCCATCGTGGAGATTCTGTTATGTCATAAAGAACGATGAGTTGGAGGTGGAATGTGAGACAGAAAGAACACACCCGGGCACATGTAGACTCCGAGCAATAGTGGGACAGCAGGAAGGAATGCCGAGCCAAGCTGGAGCCTCCATGCAACTCTCCCGACTTGGAACAGAGCAAGGTTGGCGCAGAAACCCAGGAAGATACCGAAAGCGGTCTGAGAAGTTGGTCAAGAATTTGGAGAGCGGTAGAAGAATGTCTACCCAGAGCTGCCAAGACATCACTAGACCACCACGAATCGAAGCGGGAGTGTTTTCGGCAGCAAAAACCTGCGAAGATTCAGTTGAATATTTCTCCCAGACTGTCAGGAACGTACTGGGACAGTCGAGGCCTTGGGGCCCATTCCAAGCCCGAGGAGAAGTCGGCAAACCTTGCAAGAAACAATAGATCGGACTTGTGAATGGATTCGAGGTGAGAATACGGCTTACAAACAGCTGAGGCCATGTTTGCGCACAACCGGATCCGATAACTACACAGCAGGTAAGCACGAGCCAAATGCTGGGCTGATTGCGCCTTACCCGAAAGCGTGCAGAAAATTGCGCAGAAGAAGATGGTACCTGCGGGTGATGTAATGATCAGCGGCCGATGTCGTGTGGATAGCGGGACGAACCGCGACGGCCGAAGTAATTATTCAAAGGATCAGTAAGCCAGCAGCTTGAAGCAAGTCAGCGTTGGTGCGGGCAGCCACAAAGAAGCTTACCCGATCAGAGCAGAAGCAATGTAGGGTGCGGAGTTGATGACACCAACAATCCATTGGTTTTTCTCGCCAGTTGAGCCTGGATCATTTGGATCTATGTTGAACTCTACGGGGAACGACAGGTTCGCGCCATTGGAACCGGTTTGATCCCAACTATGCAGAGGTTTCAGCGTGGAAGATGATCAAAATGATATCACGAACCCTATCAAAGGATTTGAGCAAGTTTGGAACTTCGGGTTCAAAGATAAAAAAAACGCACCCTGTACAGCCGCTGGTGAAAAGTTCACGATGAGTTTGCTGAGACGGAGAAGTGGCCACTACACACCGGCGATGGAGCACAAGATGACCGTCAAGTCTAAAAGGCGTCAGAGTTGAGGTGGATTGCAGCGCATGAGTACTTACATAAATCTCTGGGTTGAGACCACCTGTCTAGAATGGACTCAGTCAACGAGCGAACAGTAGGAACGTGTTACGCACGGGTGATCTCCCGCCGAATTGCCTCCTTATCTTCCTCATCCAGTTCAGGGATGGACTCGAAAGTCTTAGGATTCTGTGCAAGAAGAGCACCCTTTTGGAAAAGCTTCAGCTTGTCGTCGAAGCCCTTCTCCCCCGACGAACTCCTCCACTTGAGCGAGTAGCCGATCTTTGGGGATGCCGTGAAGAGGATTTTGGATCCTATGCGGTCGCGGTGGTCAAGAACGCGTGAAGTCATTGAACATAAAGAAAATACCCACCGCGCGTTGACGTTGTTGACAAGATTGATATGCCTTTCCTCCTGGACAGAGGCGGCCTTTTCTTCGTCTACTTTCTCGGAGGACATTGGAAAGTCGCGGTCGCAACGGGGGGCGATGCACAAACAAGAGTGGGAGAGTGGCCTTTAAGAGGATATTTTGGTGAATGCCACTCCCACGCATTACTTCTGCAATTGAAAAAAAGCCACGCCCAGTCTCATAGAGGATTCTCGATGCCAGTTAGTTGATGGAGGCTTTCGCGTGATCGGGAGAACATCAGGCACTCGCGGATGTTCTGGGCAGAAGACTGTAGAAGACTCCCATGGTTTCCACCTGGTACTTTAAAGAGCGAATTATCTAACAAACCAGGGATCACTGAAAGAGCCTGGGTTTCCGAAGTATCGCGGACTTACCATCCGGAATTACCATGTTGAGCCTCAGAACCAGGTCAAACCTTCACGCTTCGCGGCACTTTCTCTTCGTTCCTCGTGGCATGAGCTGTGGATTTGACACGGAGTGACAGGAACCATAGCTCGCCACGGATGGTAGGATTCTGGATGGATATATCTCCCAATCGGAACGGTGAACGTAATGCGAAGTGCGCACAGCATTAGTATCCTCCAAATAAGTACACGACGCAGCGGGAGAGTGTGAAATCAATGAAGTTCCCATCACGGAATGATCCGCGACTCAACCCCGCAATTTGCCTTTTCAGGATCGGCTTTTCAAATATTTCACTGCATGGGTTTAAACGCCACAGGAAGTAGATATCTTCCCGCTGCGGTGGTGGCATAGTATCTTTTGACCACGCAATAGGGGTAATCAAGGGCGGATCATTCCCAATTTAATTTATAAGTGGATGCGTTCAGGATGTGCTTGGTCGAGTCGAGGAAGAGCGTGTTGGAGAATGAATGCAGAAATATATATATATATTTGAGCGTATCTTTATGAAAGCGGCTTCGCACTGAAATACGCCTCCCAGTAACCTAAGTTCAGGTGGGTATGGTTAAAATCCATCTGGAATCCTATGTAGCCCACGAGAATGAACCAGTACACGGGCTCTACTTGAAATTTGGGTATCCGCAACTGATGGCGACGAACATTCATTTTGGTGTAGATCCGCGCCGGAATCTGGAGATGATCCTATAACGTTGACTATTCAAAAATGCAACCGGCGGAAATGAAACACCAGCTCAACAGGGAAGAACGGAAAGATTTGCAGTTTTGTGCTGTAAAGATATCGACCAATGCGAGATTTATTCTCAGAGAGGTGAGAACCGTTCAGCGACACACGGTTGCAGTGATGTTCGCTGATCAGAGATAGGGAGAGAATCTGCCGCCACAGAATAAGCTGACTGAAAATATCACACGGAGAGTCTGGCAGCTGACAATTTTGATCGGGATGAACGGAAACAATTCCTTTTCTCGTTAGGTGGAAAATTTCACGCATGTAAATTGTCACTAGTGTAGTATCGCCAAGTATTCCAAGAATAATTATTAGAAACCCAACCAATGATTCGGCTCCATTCAAACATCGAAGATGTTTCATTTGCTGAACTGGTCCCATACATCCCACCATCCACGAGGAGCACAGCTCTTTTCGTGCTCTTCCAAGCACATCGCAAACCGAGAGCGCATTTTCTCGTAGTCTGGGATTTCACCATATCCAAGGGATTTGACATCACGCCAAAACTCGTGAAAACACTCGTCCATGCCGCGGAAGAGCTTCGAGCCAGGCGTTGCCATCTTGAGGCGCCACACCTGAGGCTGATCCTGCTGTGGCTGCTGCTGTGCTTGCTGCTGCTTCTGTCCTTCTTCTCCGTTCGTGAAACCGCGGAATGATCGCAGTCGAGTGATGCGGGGAATATCCCATGGCAGTTCACCGTGGAACAAGTAAGAGAGGAGGTACCCGAGTGACTCTAGATCGTCGCGCTGAGATTTGCCTGCAACCATCAGTGAGCTATTCAAGTGCGGGCGAACCAGACTACGCACTAATACCGTGGTGCGCTAACACACTCATGAAGCGTCTGTTTCCGACAACATCGATTCGATGCGCGCTTGGGAGCGGCAAGTTATCTGCCACAGGAAGAGAGAACCCGAAATCAATAACGTAGAGCATGCCTGGAGTCCCAGCGCCCCGGGATGCAAGGCAAATGTTTGCCGGTTTGGTCCCGCTGTGAATGAGTCCGCGCACATGAATATCTCGATACCGCTCAATCTGCGCACGGGAAATCGATCAGCGTAAATAATATAACGCGATCGAGGCACACCATCTGGATTGCAACCGTCAACACCATGCGCGCATCAAACCGCCGTTGAGGGAGCAGAGATGTCAACTCCTCGAGAGTAGGACCGAGCTTTTGCATGGGAAGCGCATGCACGTCGCATAGGGGCTCGTATTCGGCGGTACCAAACGTCTCGGGCACCCCGGGGCAACCTTGAAGTATCTTGTACGCCTCAATCTCGTGATGGTACTCAATTTCAGGCTCCGAGTCGAATGTCCAGGCTTTGATCACGACCTCCGAGGCACCGGCGCATCCTTGAGGACCGCCAAAGTCATAGGCAACGTAAACGCCGTGGTGAGCTTGACGTTATCTCAGTAGATATAATGAAGCATGGTGAAGACTGTATGTACCAGCCTCGGCCTGGATAGTGCGGAAAACTCGATACCGCGACAGGAGCACCGCTTTGCGCACGCGGGTGTTGATGTGCCAAGAGTGGGGGTAATAGACACCCTCCTCGACATTCGAGAAGAACGCGTCGAGTTTATATGTTTTGACAGCGGTGTTCCACAAGGAGGCGACCAGCTTGAGTGTTAGGAAGGGTCCAAGAAAGTCCACGGCTAACCTGCACGGTGCGACGGGAGAGCAGAAGTGCTGCTTGCAACCCAGATCAGACACGCATGAAAGATAGACATGGTGTACGATGCGTTGGACAACCGCAGCAGATAGCTCTGGAGTATCCATGGCAGGGGAATGGAAAGACGCGCAAGAACCATTTCCAAGGTCAAGGACGGCGTTGATCACGGCGACACATGTGACGTGGGAGAATGCTGTTTTAAATGGAAAGTGAACGTAAGTGCAATTTCTCGGCGGCTATTCGAAGGGATCTGAGCGGGAAGTCAGCAGCAGCGCTCCTTCTCCCGCATGTCCGAGTCTTTTTTTAAGTTTTGAACAAGTTGACCCAAATCTCGGCCGCCGCCGAATTTGATCGGCTGTGTTGCACTCTAAAGTTTGAGTGATGAAGTATGTTCTCTCGCTGGTTATTCTTGAAGGGAAATCAACAGTGCTCTTTCCTTTGCACGGGAACGAGGGTGAAACCGAAATATACATCGATATGTTTCCCGGAATTTAAGAACCGAATTTCGGCAATCCCATCGGATTGATCCGATGCGGCACTTCGGTTCAAACGATGTGAAGTCTGTGTTTTTTTTCTGGGGGGGGTCCAAGCGCGTGAGAATTGTGCACAACATATATACACTCCTGTGTCTACCAGTCACATCCAGAGCCAATATATAGGGAACATAATCACTATTGACCGGGCATCGCCCAATCACCAATTCGAATTCACAGGATGTGCATCGCGAACCATCCCCAGTGTGCTCGTCATGGTACCCGTGTTCTGCGTATTTCGCGCCTGACCGGCAGGACCACTTGACCCGAACACAACAGGAAGACCTGAATCTGCTAAAGTTGTGCCCATGAGTTTGAGTTTCTGCTTAGCGCCCAATTTTTTCAGCTACAGTTGTCAAGCTAGGTGAGAAGCATATAAATCAATCGGACGAAAACTGACGTTCAATGTGATTCTTGACATCATCGCAACCGTGACTCTGTTGAGTTGAGCGATTCAGCATTAGATCAATGTCGAGTACAGAAAGAAATATACAGCAGTTCAAGTCTGAGAAGATGCGTCAGCAGCAGGCGCGTATTAGGACGGATTTGAACCTACTGAGCGGCGATGTTCTTTAATCCTGTTCACAATCAACAAATGCCCTTTAAAATAAAGTCATACGCGTACCTGGTGGTGCAGAAATAATCATGATTGTTAGGACGGCGTTCACCGCAAAGATGGCACTAAAGACGAGTTTTTAGCCGAGAAATATTGAGATTGAAATAAAGGCCCACGAATAATAAATCAGACCATCCTGGAACAACCGTTTCATGATACTGGAACCGTCCCGACGTCTCCGATTAGCTGGTACTCGCCGTCCCTTGACTGTTGCCGGGACGGTTTTTAACAGGGTGAGAATCAGAACACAAGAGTCGTAGAGGAGCGGAAGCCAAGCCGATGAGGATGCGATGGCGCTTCTAGATAAAACGACAAGATTGAGAAACCAATTCTCGAATGTTGAAAGACGAAAACGTGCAATGATGGCGGGAAGATCATAGTACAGGCTGAATTTAAGGGTACAATGAGTACGTGGAGTGAATCAGACGTGTTGAATCAATTACCCCGCACGCCGGAGTCTGGATTATGCTGAACCGCTGGAAAGCCGGAAAATGAATTGTCGAAGTGTAGGCGCAAAATGCAACGTACGCTGTCCTTTGGACAACAGCCACGCTTGGACAGAGAACATAATCACCCATAATGTTCCAAGGGCGAAGACGACCCATCGTTTGTCCGTATACAAAGCATTAATTCTGGATTCATTTTCTGTGAACAGGTCGCTGCTAAAGCAGGATGCTTACCGAATGAGCATCATGAGACCAACTACATGAATACCGATTACGGTCATCGAACCCTCGTATCGAATGAAATGGTGACATCTAAATTCTTGAATGAGTTGATTGGCCACGGAACTGAGATGGAGGCTCGCACCGCTGGACAAACATCAGTTTTTCGGGGAGACTAAATCGCGAGGAAATCTAACGCGCCTCGAAGGTCCATATTGGAGACAGATATGCTGTTGGGCAAATGGGAAATTGGAAGGTTGGAATATTATGCAAAGCCTCTACCGAAGAGATTCACGATGAAGCCTAGGGGGGTCACGTATCGATTCTGAAGCAATGTCAATACGTTTCAGATGCTCGGCGACACTACCCATGAACTCACAAGGAGGAACAGATATACGACTGCCAGCGTCTCCGTTAGATTGGTGCGACCAGTACGTCAACATCACTCACGAGGTCCTTTTGTTCCGTTCCAGATGTACTCGACCTGGAGAACTTGTATTAGCAGACAAAGGTAGACTGTCAGACGGAGTGTACTTCTGTCGGGAATGTATCGATGTGGTCCCAAATCAACAGCGTAAAACCTGCAAAGCCAACACACTTGCAAAGAAATTAGAGAAATGAAGCAATGGAAGGTGCCTTGCAAGGTACATTTGTCCGAAAGCTTTCCACAATTCGGTCAGCAATAAGCTTCAAAAGAAACGATTCCTTACTTCTCCGTACGGTCTTCGATTGGGGAGGGCAAAGACATCTTGGCGCCGCGCAGGGGGTGGCTTACACAAACGGTGCGGAGCACGACCAGCTGATAATGAAATCTCAAAGGTTGAAGCAAGAGAGATGTGCGAAAAAGACCGACGACGCCTTCGACCATCAAGAGCCTTACATACTCAAGGAGATATTCTAAATTTGAAGCCTCATGCACCTTTTGACCCGAACACAAAATAATTTTATCATGGGCAGGGAACCGGGATGATATCAGCTCAAAATAAAGGCGGAGAGACAAACGCTCATAAATACGCCACTGATTAGCCAGCGGGAGGAAGAACGGGTACTTTGATGGCAACACAATGGCAACAAGTGACAAGTCGCGATCATGAGAAGCGAGTAGTTGTAAATAGATTCTGCACGCACTGCCTCAGCGAATTTTGACTCATTCTAGAGCATGTTTGCATCCGCTTTCCACATATTTACGTTGAGCTTAGTTCTGAGTCCAGACGACAGAATCCATCCGTCCAAGTAGAACCCCTCTCTTTCGTCTTCTCATATCGTTTCATCGCTTTCTACTCACGTTACGTGAACTGAATCCGATTGGGCGGTAAACATGAGAAGAACCAATTCTTCGCCCCAGATGGCCTATCTGATGACCCCAGACGCCACCAGGACCTAACCACAACAGTTTGCAGGTCACCACCGGAGGATCCGTGAGAACACGTTTGACTCAATTTCCGCAAATGCGGAGTTCATACGCAGCCTCGAGGTCTTTGGTTCCTTTCTAACGGTCTTCTCCTGCACATCCTCAGAACGCTTACCAAATGAATGACTGTCGGTTGCGGTGGTCGATCGATCGAGGGCGTTCAGAAATATTATCGCAAAGTGCAATAAATGTATACGTTAAGAAAGAGGCTGTACCAGATACTGATATATCATTGACATGATCGTTGTTACCTTCTTTCAAATGGTTAACCTTGGCAATCAACAGTTCGAACTGGTGGCGTGGAATTCCGGAACCCGGAATGATATTCAATCCTACGTGTTCGACCGCCATAGGAAAAAAAACAAGTACGCTATTTTATTGGTCTGCGTCCTGCACTAAGCCGGCAAAATTTTCGCATCCCAAAGCTTCTTGGAAGCTGGAACATTGAAACGAGTTGTATTCTCATGCCAATTTCATGCGCAGTTTGGACTTCAAGTTGAGATTAATCCTAGTCTAAAAAGTGCTGGGCAATATGCGCTCGCTCACTCAATTCATTCCAGGCCACAAAACTCACGTTGGTATCATTGCCACGATATCGAGTTACCATTTAGGGGAATTTCTATCTGGGGTAATCACATTCCTGATTGATCGGACCTCAAATTCGGAAAAATCTGTCTCTTTTTTCCCCAGTTCCCTCTATCGCCATCACCGCTCTGTGACCCACTGAACATTCTGAACAGAACTGGTTTCATTATGCCGTTCCCACCGCACGCTCTCGCCCTTGTGACTTCCCGGAAACTATCACGCTATATCTGAGCTTGATTTGAGGACGGTTTCGAAGGATCAGCCAACATGCGTGGACAATGAAATCGACCTAGCTCTCGGGTATTTCCACTGCTGAGCGTAACTTGCAGATCCTACCCACCATGACTATTGCCCCCGATCTCGATCCCCTCACTCTCGCACTCCAGCCCCCTCCAGACGAGACACCTCAGGCGCGAGAGGCGCGCCTGCAGCTGGAAAGGGAGGCAAAGAAGAGGTCTGACCTAATAGATGAAGAGATCAATCGCGAGCGTATTGCCGACAAGAAATCTGTTAAGTCTGTCAAGATTCTCCTCCTGGGCCAGAGTGAATCAGGTGCGCACTACCTTAATTTTCGTCTACTTTGTTGAGCTGCGATTCAAGGGAAATCAACGACGCTCAAGAGTAATCTTTTCTCAAGGCTATTTCAATACGGCTGATCGGATTACCAGACTTTCAGCTCATCAACTCGCCCAAGGTTCGCCATTTCCCTCGATCTGTTCCAATTAACCTGTGGTTCAGGCATTCAAAGCCGAGCGTGCATCATGGCGCGCTGTGGTTCATCTCAATGTCGTGCGCTCCATACGACTCATCCTCAATGCTCTCGCTGCAGCAGAAGAATCCGCTTCCTCTGCACATTCTTCTGATTCAGACGATCCAGTGTATCCTGAATTGTCACCTGAGCTTCTTTCTCTCAAAATGCGCTCTTCTTCCCCTCCGGCAGGTTGAAATGGTTATGCTCGACAAGCTCACAGACGGTGCGAGACTGAGAGGCGAAGCTCCCGACGATGATCCTTCTCCCGCCGAGATTTCTGTCAATTCCGCAATGCCATGGAAGAAGGCTTTCAGTCGGCTCATCAACAATATCCGCGACAGCATCGAAGGACCCGAAATAAATGAACCTCAGGACTCTCGAGAAGCTCGGGAATTGTTGCATGCGTGCTCTGGATATATGGTTCGCCTCTGGAATGACCCAATTGTCAAGGAGGTGCTCAAGATACATCGCCTACGTCTTGAGGACATGGCTGGATTGTGAGTCGTCTCCCAAGTGTCAGTTGAACTGGCTTTGGTTGACTTCAACACAGCTTCCTGGACTCGATTGAACGAGTTACCGCGCTGTCATATGAGCCGACTGACGGTAGGAAACTTCCTTCATTCATTCCACGTCCTCAAGCCCGTCCTCGTAGACGACATTCTGAGGGCACGACTAAAAACCCTCGGTAAGAATTTTCTTCTTCCCGGTGATCAGAGCTTGAGTTCAAACAGGTGTCTCGGAGCATCAATTTACACTGAAAGCCGGTAGGTGTACCTTGTTCATAAGTTGAGAATATTTTGCTCATCTGCGGCGATGTAGGGAACATGGTTCCGCACAATTGGTTGGTGTATGATGTTGGTGGGGCACGGTCTCTGGTCCGTCAGCGTCGCTTGCTTATCCACTATCTGAAGCTTACCTCGTGACCAGAGAGGTCAGTGCAGAGTTTCAGTGTTTATGCTCATGTTCGGAGATTGACTCAGTTTTTCGTGCTGGTATATTTCTTAGCCGCATGGTGCGTTTGATGTTTCTTGCTCCCTCCCAGCCGCGCGATTGTGCCCACTGGCAACTCCAAGTTGCAATCAATCCTTGTCGTATACTCATGCATACGTTGGCAGGGTTCCTTACTTCGACTCAATGCATGCGATCATATTCTTGGCCCCACTGAGCGGCTTTGACCAGGTCCGTAATGTTCTTGCCGATCGGGTTAATCGCAGTGACTGATCTCTGCAATCTAGGTCCTCGCTGAGGATGACAAAGTGAACCGTCTGGTAAGCGAATCAATTTCCTTAGATCGGTTTCGTTGCTCATGCAGAAACCTCAGGAGGATTCCGTCCTGCTATGGAAGATTATTGTGTCCAGTCCACTTCTCAAAAACACCAATCTCATTTTATTTCTAAACAAATGTGATATCCTCAAGGTTTGAGTTATTCTCTTGTCCTGGTTGCATGCTTGAAGTTGGGTGTCTGCAGAAGAAACTCGCATCGGGCCAAAATTTCCGGCAGCATGTCACTTCATACGGGGATCGGCCGAACGACTTCGAGAATTGCTCTCAATGTGAGTTGCAGGAATTCCGATTGATTGGATTTCATTCCAACTCATGTGTAATGATAGACATGAAGAAGAAGTTCGGTGTGTGGCTTCGGGAGCTGACCCACGAGTGGCTTATAATTCTCGCTCAACAGCCGTCATTGCAAAGCAATACTCTCCGGAACCACGTGCGTTTTACACGTACTTTACATCCGTAATTGTGCATGCCTACCCTCATGTTCATTTTCCTCATGTGCTGACGTCGAACGCAGGATTCGCAATCGACCTCGGACATCTTGGGTAGTGGTACGTCGGAATCGATCAAGTATGTGAGGCTTGGGATTCTGAGTGTTTATAGTGCAAGACACACTTATCAGGCAGAATTTGGGTCGGAATCAATTACTTTAGGAGCAAGGTGAGGGCCATAGCTGCCGCGAGGAATATACATCCGTTACGCGCTACTAATCACCATTACTTTCAGTGTTGATTCCTGTTGAATCACTGGGTTTAAATTCTGCTCATCTTTCCCGCTGCTCATGCTATGCACGCAGTATTGTTCATTTCTTTGCCTGAGGGCCGGGCTGAGTAGTGTAATGATGATTTTTTCGCAAGAACCAAACAGAACGTCCAGATATGTTGTGGTCACCCAAGAAGCTGCGGCATGGATGGGAGGCGCGTGATTCATACTGCGGAAGACGTCGAAGGCTAGTCAGCTTGCTGGCTTGCTCACGAACCATTCACCAACTACCGGGCAATTGCCGTCTTGATGCGGAGACGGCGGAGTTGAAATCGGGCTCAAAATAAGTACATCACCAAAGGGAACAACCTTTCTGACGGTATTTCACCGACCGTCATTTAAACTACGTTTGGTCGGTTGAAGCGAATCGAAATAAATAGACGCCAGGCTATGCAACTTTACTTCGCAACCCAACGCAGTGTTCGAGCGCCGAACTGGCCGAGGAGGCTGCGCTAATCTCCGATGGCGACAACTCGAAGCTCACACCTCGGTCGGTCGACCTGCCCACCAACGGGGCAGCTGTAATTCAATCATGTACCACTTCCAGGTGGTAGACCATTGGCCCGATCTTATTCCATCCTTGTGCAGAATTGTATTTCGATTTTTTGGGGTCTCATCGCGCCTGTGATTTTGCTTTAAAATGTTGTCCGCCTCAAGTTTGATTTTCCCTTCTTTCCTCCGATACGATCGAGGTACCAGTGTATTGAAGTCTGGCTTCGAAAAACTAACCATTCCAGACCTCAACCTACTTGTTCTCCAACAGCTAACTACACCGAATTTAAGCGCCACAGTGTCAACCCGAGTCTTGACTGCAACCGAGCATTCGACCATCATACATAATCCCTATTAGCGGCTCGATACTGATGGTGGTGGACAAAAATAAAAAAATAAAGAAAATAAAGAAAAGGAAATATTGCGCACATTTGTCAGATGTCTCCGGGCATCTCGGCGATCTCAGAACTTCCGCTTTTTTCGGTCTCGGCGTTTCCCGCGGCTTCCCACAAGTTTCCCGTGCTTGTCACACGTTCTCATTTGATACGCAGCTTGATTCAGATACTGAAATAAAGGGAAGATAAAACCCTAGGGTGCACCTAAAACTCCAAGATAAAAGCAAGTGACTATTCAAGTTCTATCAAGACCACATGAATATTTTGAGGAATATAGGTGCCTGTCTGAAGAGCCAATTTATTGCCATCAGTACACCAGATACTGAACGGAGTTTGAAACACATTGACAGCGTGTACCTGTTGACATCAAGCATCACATTTGGCTGTTTCTCAGCACTTTCCTTGCTAATGATGCTCTGTTTGGGTTCCAAGATCCAGGCTTGAAGTTTAGCCTTCAAAACCATTGCTTTGAGATTGAAGAGCTCATGCTCATCTTGAACAGTTCACCAGCCGTCTGTTTTTGGAAAGGCCGTTGACATGGGAAATTATGAAATCCTTACGTCTTTACCTCCAGGGACTTGACTACCTGTCAGTCACTACATTGGTAGCAAGAAAACTGTGCATCAGTAGCCAGTACATACCAGCTATGTATAATATCAAACACTCTGGCCCAGAGTGGAGTGGAGGAACTATATGTCTATGCCACTGCAATGCACCATGCCGTTGACACATCTCAATTGGCAAATGCCGCACATGTCGCACACATATGAACATGCGTTATGCACAACATGTGTGGCCTTGATTGAGACTAATAATGATATTTATTGCTGGACCACAGAACCTACACTCAATTCTCTCATTCATTCAAGCCATGTTGATAGATTAAAGCTCAGTATACATGAATCAGTCCCATGCCTTTGTACACACAACATCTGGTTTTTTTGGATTCCTTCCACGGCACTCTCGATTCCCACAATCTCGGCAAGGCTTGTTACAAAATTTAAACTCCTTTGCTCCATTACAGCCATTCATTCCTGCGACTTTTGGGCTTGCACGGCCACACTTACGACAAGTGCGTACCTGGCGCGGCTTTTTTGCTGGATGAGCGACCTCTGTAGCAGAGATGACTTGATCAACCTTGCGCTTTGCGAGGTTATGCAAGACTTGGGAGTGTGGTTGTGTCTGGGATGATGTTGGTTGTACCACAGGTGGTGCTGTATGGCTGGAACTGCTCGCAAACTCGGTGTCTGAGATCAATGTTGCACTGCTAAGCCCCAAATCTGGTACAGCAGAATCTGTAGGTGGTGCATCTGTATCAAACACTTCATCTGGAAGGCTAAGCAATCCACTAGTGACACCGTGGAGCTGCATGGCTCTTTGGGGAACAGGTGGTACCATTTTCACACGATTGGGATCATGTATCTGTTCAAGAACAGGTTCACGGGTTGCTGCCGTCATGGATTTTGTTGCTTTGATATTGGATGTTGTTTTCCAGTCACCATTGTAATATACTTTGAGTTGCTCTGCCAGCTATGTTGGAGATAACTTATAAGAAGGTATATCAAATTCAGCTGGCAATACACTTACTTTATAATAGATATCCTTCTCTGTGTCAGCACGTGCATTCCATGCACGGACCGCCATGTCAACTTGAGCTGGGGTGGAAAAATTGCGAAATGATTCATGACTAGCCATGAAGTCTTTGAACAATTTTTTCTCGGTGTCATTGTGAATTGGAAGCACTGCTTTGCGTGTTCCTTGTAGTGAGGCCAAATGGCGGTGTGGCTGCTTTGGATCAAGCGTGGGGTCAAATGGCGCCATTGCAGACTTCAGGCGAACATCATCTGGGATGGGTAGAACTCCAGAAACCTCGTTGGTCGGCTCATAGAGATTACCATTCACCCATCCAGCAATAGGTTGTGGTGAAATCAGAATATCATCTAATGCAGCAATTAACTCTTGAATTTCATTTGTTGTCCAGATGCTGTAGTGCCCAGTGTATCGCTGTCCAGTTGTATTGAAGGTACCAACCTGAAGATATGTTGAGATTGTGAGCTTCCAAGCCTGAAACAAGATTACTCACAAGAAGATTGTGCCGCAATACAAAATCTTTCAAGCATGCATTGACATGGCGAATAGAGGCACCTGAAGTTGGCATCCGGGAACGGAGGTGAGTATGGACACCACCTTCAGTGCTGTTGGTTCCCCGAAGACAACGCCACAGTGTTAATTTTGTCTTGGGATCAGTTCCTGCCTCAACATATAATGCAATGCCTGGTGGGTCAGATATGAATCCCTTGCGAATGAGATCCAAAACATTTTTGGCAACTGCCCAAGCAGCTGCATTGAACAAAGGTAGTCCAGTAGTTGCATCCTTCAGTGGACCAAAGGTACGAAAGACATTGGAGACCAGTGGATAAAGTTCCTCAGGTGGAGGAATGATTCGCTTGCAACGCCGCCAGAGCCATTGGGGAGATTTGCGAATTATAGCCTCCCAGGTTAACCGGGGTTCTTGCCGAGCACCCCAAGAAATTATTTTGGCTTTGTCAGCAGGGTCAGGAATGAATATAGCATCCCGTAGAGCTCTTGCAAATTCCACCCGCAGCCCATGCACCACAGAAATGTAGAACATGTTGAACACATGGAATGTATCTTTGAGAACTCGACTGCGAATATATGCATTCCACACTGCCCAACATATTACTTCATTGAGGACAATATCTCCTTGGCGTTTACTTTCAGGATCTGCAACATAATTCTGCAAAGATGCTGGATTATGTGAGGTTGCAGAGTTGAACTCCTCCAAAATGAGCTGCCCAAATCCAGTGTCTGGCTCTTGACCCTCCAGCAAAGTTTCTACTTCCATAGGGGCTTGTTGGGGTGGAGCAGTTGGTGGAGTAGCTGGAATGGGTGGATGATCAGATATGGGGGATACCTGTAGATGGCTGCGCAAACAGAGAAGATCGAAAGGGACAGCCCCAAAGTCACTGAGGGATTGCCGCTGGCTTCCAATTTTGAGAATAGCACCAGGTACAACAACTTTGTTGACCTCAATGACACATTTGGTTTTGGGAATCTTTGCTGCATGATATGAGCCATCAAGGAGCTTGAGAGTTCCATGTGCAATTAAACGGGTGCGATCTGTGCTGAAGAGCAACACAGACATTCCGAGGGATGGTAAATCAGGAAGGGGGGTGGGCAGAGGGATTTCAGAAAGGACTTCATAAACAGCTTGACAAGCATACACATCCAAGGCTGCATAATCACGCTGGACATCACTGAGTTGCTCGCGGTCCCATGCACTGCTGACCCGTTCAGAAACATTTTTGTTGAGGCGTTTACCAAGGACTTTTGCACATAGATCAACAAGGCTGATTTTTGCAGAAGAAATAATGAGTCGTTCCTTTGCCAACTGTGCCAGATCTACTGCACCAACAAAAGGCTGAGTGGATTGGCATGCCTCTTGCAGATACTTCAAATCAGCATTTACAGCTCGGCCAACTTTTGAAATTCGTGGATTGGTGAGGATCTGCTTTAGAACAGGTGAAAGCTGCCCCCCTGCAAGCATTTGCCCAATCTAAATGTGGTTGGAGATTAGTTGCAACTCTACGGCATAAAAAAAATGGAAATGCACCTGTAATATATAGATTTGATTTCCATATCCAATTTGCAAAATTGCAGTAGCACCACGGCCAGTGACATAGCCACGACTTGAAGTCTCAACATTCCATTCTGAGTCCACGAAAATCACCAAATTGTCTGCATGATTATCGTCTGGCAGATCATGCAGAATGGTACGCATGGCATCATCAATTTCACTGGCACTCTTTAGGATGTGGACTTTGGTGGTTGGCGGGATACTGAGAGCTTCAAGATGTGAATATTTTTCAACTGCAACTACAGCATCTCGAAGGGAAGGGAAGCAGTTCTCCAGAAAGTCTTTGTCAGCCATGTTGTCTGTGTAAAAAATTGCAGGTTGATCATGACCATATCGAATAAGTGATTCACGCATGCGAATGAGGGCTAGCTCAAACTGAGAGTCCCAGCTCCGAAATGTGACTGTATTTCGATTAGATTTTGGGTGAAGGCAATTGGGGCAACGATAACGATAGCCAATGATGTAGAACATGCTGTTGAGATCAACGCAACGACGTGGGCGGGGAATAATCATGTGGCGGTAAAGGCGTGTTTGACAATTTGGGCAAGGAATATCAATCAGAGCTGCAGGATCCCACAGAAAAAACTGGGCATGGAAAAGATTTTCTGGTTTGAGATTATTCAAATCTGTAAGTGAGAAGTATGGGTCTTGCTTGGGGAACCAGAAAGTTTTGTGGTCACGATAAAGTGGAGGGAGATTGTCATCAGAATTTCGAATATTTGATTCAGCGACACAAGCTTTGAACTGTAAATCAAGCCAGTGAGGTAGAGGGCATGCAGAATGCCGTGGATGGGGTCTAGAGCTATCACTGAGTGCTGGATCATCTTCATCCTCCGGGTCATCATCCCCATCATCATCATTGCCAACTCCGTCTTCTAGAAACTGGGAATACTCTTCACTGACACCATCATGTTCCTCAGGGGAATGTTGCTGAGTAGGGGTATTTGATGGGCGAGTAATAGAAGTAGCATGAGGAGGATGATTAGGAGGAGGAAGTGAAGCTGGGGCTGTCGTCGTCCCTGATGTGCTGGCCTGCAGAAATATAGGCTGTAAATGGTCTGGATTCTCAGAATTAACATCCTCATGCTGATTCCGTATCACAGCTGGTCGTCCAGGAACAGTCTAGCAAAAAAAAAAAAAATTTAATATACACCCTCAGTCAAAATCCAATAGTATGCTTACCATTGACCGAATGCGAACTGTAAATGGCTCGGCTGCAGCATGCTTTCGAGGCCGCCCAACAGGCCGCTTAGGCTCAGGTGCAGGTTCAGGTAAACCTGCAGCAATAGAGGCAGCACGAGCAATCTGGAGATGTCCTGTCCCAGGAGGACGCCCACGGGGCTTGGGTGGCAGTGGATCTGCAGTCAATTTTGCACTTGTTGTCTTGTTTCGAGACCCCTTTGGTCGACCTGGTCCACGCTTTTGAATTTCAGGCATGGGATTTGAATTGTGACTATATTTGATCCATGAGCAAGAGAAATGAGCTCAGAAGAACAGTATACCTTGTATTGACTTCAGCTTCTCCTTCTGGTGTAGTCTCGCATTCTCCACTCTCAAACAGCTCAGGGATCACAGAATCCATGTTTTCTTCAGTGCCTGCTGACTGAATCAAAAAAAAATCCAATGAACTAAAAACAAAAAAATACCCAGTCAATTAAAAAAGAATTCAGGAACCCAGCACAAAGCCAGGTTAAATCAGCAGCACAAAGCCACAGTAAAGACAAATCTGCAGCACAGAGCCACAGTGAAGATAACTGCACGATCTTGATGTAAAAATTGTCCTAGTAAGCTTTGGGAAAGCGTGGGAGAGTATTTTCAAGTTATTGATGTCAATGCTGTGGTGCTGAATGAGACACGGTGCGCGCGACGGCAACAGCAAAGAAGATGATGGATAAGAGAAAGGCTTGCTCGAGGCCCGAGGCACAGCCCGAGCTCACACAGCTTGTCACTCGTGGCGTTGACAGCTGACAGCGGATGGCCCGGACCGTATTCAAACTCCGATCAGTATCAGTATCAGTATCTGTCCACTGCCACCAGTATCGAGCCCTATTAGCGCTGAACTCGCTGGAGATGCATATCCACCAGTAGCCGCCGTCGGTGAATGCACAACCAACGGCATACCGAAGAATAACTGCCGCATCACAGCGTGAGATGTAGATGTATATGACGGGTTAGAGCGGGCTTGAATGGGCGAAAACGAATACTGTGCCTCAGAACAAGAATGAATGCGGCTCCTCTCCGCCAAAGAGGTTGCTCATCTGATTAGGAAAGATGAGAACAAATGAATTCTAGGCAACAAGATAGGAGACTGCAGAAATGACATATCACGGAGATATGAGACACGCACGTATCGTAGTAAATTGGTGCAGTGGCGCCCCGGCCATACGAAAGCTCACGAGTTGCGGTGGACGGGAGGGCGTTCAAGGCACTCCGAGGATGTGGATGCTGTTCCCAAGCGGATGGTGGGCTTACCATCGCACGCAGTCTCCATGATGTTCTCGATGATAACCAGCGCTCAAGTACGTACACATACTTATGTGGGAGACTGATAGACGCCCGGTGACTAACCACCTTACTGCAGTCAGGATAGTGAGAGCGTTGTCATCGGACCAGTCATGTGTGATATGGCGGAGAAGGAAAGCTGCAAGGTTGAAACTGGAGAAAGTTGTGTGCTATAGTGCAGAGGGAATATTAACTGAATGCGCCGAAATGGTTGAAAACGCACGCATCTTGGGTTTCCATCATTCCAGCTTCATGTGGCGAGCTTGTGAAGATCAAGCTTATTACAGACACGGTTTCAACTTCTAACGACGGACAGCTGATGGACATTGCAGCATTCCAAGAACTCGTACAATTGAATCGTAAGACACCGCAAATGCTGTAGCTGAGACAGGGCAGCGACGTGTACCCTCGATGGATAGTAGTCGACTGCTTGACTGCAGGCTGCGACGAGCATTTGCATTTCCGTGTCGTGGACGAGCCGTGGCACGAAGATCCCATTATGAAGAAAGTGCAGAGGTTTTGCTGCGATTAATTTGCGAAGAGTGCCAGCAGTGATAACGGGGAAGCCGAATAATTGGCGAACATTTTCAGAGTTGGAGGCTCGGTCCGACGAAAAGACAAGCACTCGATACAGCAGAGGTTCCAGCCTGAGCCGGAAGCAAATCAGTGGAGGAATATTACTGAATGGATATAATGCACCAATGTTTCACTCATCTCGCTACCAGCATGAGCTTGGGTATGGTCGAAGGATGTGTGTGCGCGTCGATTTTGAAGATTCTGCATTCCAGCTCGGGGACGAGATGGGGGTCAGATGAGATAGTCTTCATCGCCGAGATTTGGGTCAAAAGACGTCCGATGGCCGCAATAAACGAAAACAGACGTGGTAGTCGCTGCCCAAGAGCAAAAGTATGCGATCAAGTGATGGCGCTGATAAAACCTAACCCTAGATGTAGACTTTCAACCTCAACTCTCGACGCTCATTGAATGAGCGTCAAGACTCTCGTTCCCGCAATCTGGGATAATATGAAAATACGAGGCAAACCTATACTTTTCTCTTTCATGTGGCTAACTTTGGAGCATCGGGCTTATACTATCTTGAACTTGAACTATCGGCGTAGGAAAACGTTGCACTTCGATGAGTTAAGCACTTTCGACAGCTTGCAGCGAGCAAGGAAAGCCGGTGAAAATTTAAACAGAAATAATCCAGCCATGAAGTTTCTTCATCTGAAAAATCATAGCAAGAACCTTGATGATAGGACTGAGTTCATGGTAACAATGTTGGCATACTTCTTGAGGAAAATCTACTCACGATAAACTTTCCTTGCACGCCTTGCCGCGATGAATGCATCCGCGAAGGCCCAAAAGTCCCTGCCGATGTTCGTATGGCGCAACCAATCCAAGTAAGAGTCATGGTGCTGATCCAAGCAGACGAATCGGCCGTCGTGCCTAATCACCGCCTCTGTCCCCAACTCCTTGAACCTCATCGGACTATCCATCAGAAACACGATGCACTCGAGACGCGTGTTTGCACAAAGCCTGCTCTGGAAGGCGAGATCATGCGAAACGTTATTGAATGCGCATTGCGAGGTGTGTGAGACTGGACATGAGGGGCAGACATTTGCAGAAGCCGGTCACGTCCTGTCCCCACTTGTAGTGCAAGTTTAGATGTGTGCTGCTGACTAGGACGGGGTGGGTGCTGCCTATAGAGCAGCATTCCAGGAATTCGAAATATCGAATCGCAAGACGACGCGAGTGCTGAAGATGCGTTTGACTACCGTCTGAAAAAAATGGGGTGGTTTTGCTGCGAGTATTTGGGGCATAGTGCTAATGGTGATTACGGGGAAGCCGCCCAATTCGCAGCCAAAGCCTTCGTCGGGCGCCATGACAAGCACTTGATACAGTAGAGGTTCCATTCCGGCTCGGAATTAATTCAGCCAAAAAATCTTGCTCGAAATTATCAAAGACATTGTATACCAATATTTCACCCGCCTGGCTACTAGCATGAGGTTAGGTATGGTCCTGGGGCTCGCGAACGCGGCGATTTCGAAGATTTTGCATTCCAACTCGGGGACCAGATAAGGTTCAGAGGAAACCGTCTCCCTTGCCAAGATTTGCAAGAGGCGAAGACTCTAAGGAATGAATTGGAGGCGAAAGCGGAAGATATAGCGGTTGCTGGGGAAGAGGAACGACAAATAATACCGTTAGGCGAACCAGAACAAATGAACAAAAGACGGTTAAAAGAATGTTGAGAGTGTTGGACGCCAGATGATTATCGGTGCTGCGCCGGCTCTAAAAATACATCGCATAAAACCGCTCGAGCTCTCGAGGAGGAGCGATGAAGCTGCAACAACGCAGGAAGGACAGCCGATTGTCGTCGAGTATTGAATTCCAATTTCGCTCCAGGCATAAAGTTCGAGAAGATATAGCGAGATTCCGAAGAACCTGGACAATAAAACAGTGAGCCACGGCAACGAAGAAAGGAAGTTCTTGAGCAAAATCCACAACAGTTCAGCCATTGTATTGCAAGGACATTCCAGTCGCTGAAGAATACTTTCAAAGCAATCACCCTGAAATGATGACGCTCAATTAACCCTAACCCTAGCGAGCGCTTACATCAGGCGCCTATCCATTGCAAGCACTAAGTAGCGTCAAGAGAGGGAAAATCGGTGCGTGCGACGACAAACTGCATGAGCTCCATATTCGTGTCCTCCCCCGGATCTTCCGGTCCCTGATCTCCTGAGATGACCCGATGGGTGCTTCGGCCAACGCGAGGCCGAGAGGGAGAGGTTCTAAGAAAACGTCAGCATATACTCTTCCAGTACGCAAAGAACAGAGAATGAGGGGCAGGGAGAAAAGAGAGGACATACCTCGAGCTTTTGTTACGAGATTATCGCGAGCTGGTTGGCGGTCGGTGGTCGTGGTGAGACGATACGCGCAGGAACGCGGCGTACGGCGTCGACGGCGGGTAGAGGCCGCCGCACAGAGCCAAGCCCGAGCCGGTTGCTGGGGCCACGTTGGTGTAGCTGCAAACCGGAGAGGTGCCGAGCCCCGCCTCTCTGCCGCCGAGCCCGGTCGAGCCGCTGTTGCTGTGTGCGCCAGAGAGCCGCTGTAGCTGCTGCGCACGTTGGTGCCGAGCCTCGAGTTGCTGCCTGACTTGTTGCCGAGCTTCGATCGCTGCTCAGATCGCCCTGGACGGACAGCACCAAGCACCGCCAGCCAACACAGTCCATTTGAGCGCGCCTTGGCGCTCGCCGAGATCCAAACCGGCCCCGCGCGCCTCCCCCCCTGCTTCCGGTCCCCGTACCCGCACTGGCGTCAGGAATCCCCAGCCATGCGCCCCCGCCGACTCGCCAGCCCACCCCGCGGTAGTACGCCGTGTCCGCTTCGAAACGAACTCGGGCCCGAAGTACGTGAGACGGCACCTCATCGAGGACTAGAAGCGTGGTGACGTGTGCCGGACGGGTTAGCGCGAAGTCTTGAGAGTGCTACTCGCATCCGCGTGTGCTGACGGCGTTCATGCTGACGCTGTTGTCGGAGTACCCGAAGCCCAAGCCGTTGTGGGTAAGGGACGGGGAGAACGGGGCGTGCCGGTACGGCTGCGGCGACGGCTGGAGGTACCCATACACGCGCTTCTTGTCATGCATGAGACCGGGAGCAAGCTGGGCAGAGTGCGCAGGCGGAGGCCGGACCAGATGAGCTGCGAGCGCGCGGGGAGGTGAGCGCGTGAGTGGCGAGGCAGGCGGCGAGTGAAGAGCATAGAAGCGAGCGAGAGCGATGGAGGCGACCGGGAGCCGTGGCGGCGAGTACGGGTACAGCGGTGACGGCCTAGTTCCTCACGGAGAGAGTCGCCGTGGGCGTCAGCGATACCACGCGGGCGACGAGGTCGTGCTGAGACTGATGAAGGCCGTGGCGATGAGGTTGCTGGTGGAACGCGGAGGGCCGTCGAGCGTGAGTAGTGCGTGCATCCGAGTGCGTGTCATCGACGTGGAATCCAGCTCAGCCCGCTCGGCGTCATGCTATCCAAACCCGCGTGAATCCCTGGCCCACTGGTGCCGCGAATGAAAGACGGCGTACCTCCAAATCCGCACTCCTCCTGCTGAATCTTCACATCGGTATTCTTCTTCACGGCGCCGCGTCTATGGGCCGTTTCGATCTGGAGCCGGGACGGGTCCGGAAATGTCCCTGTGTGTCTGCGTGATTGTCATGGGCAGCGCAGAAGAGCCTTAAGCACGGGGCGAGGAAGTCTCGTGGCTCGCGGCTGGGGCCCAGACGGTCACGGCGGAGAATGCAGGGACGCGGTGGTGGCGCCCGGTGTGATGGTCGCGTGCACGGGTATTGATGCGCCGACAGACACGGGCTAGACGGTGCTTTAAGTGCGCTCTCAGTCCCTGGAGTGATGGTACGACATTCCCAAAAACGCTAGGCAAATCCGAGAGCAAGGCCGACAAGGGAGGCGAAATGGGGTGCCCGAGTAGGTGAGGCTGGACTGCTCCACATCCCAGACGTGCAAGACTGCCTGTAACACGCAGAGTCCGGAAGGGCCGTCGCGGTTCGGTTTGAGGAAAGATGTCACACGTGTGACTCGACTGAAGTGACCAGCCGCGCACACGTGATCAAACGCGTCGCGTCGTTCAACTTGACACCAAATAAAATAACGCGTCGTTCTTGCCAAATGAAATGCCATCCATCCGCTGGAATACAGAACGCCATAGAAAACACGAGAATAAATGACGCGTCGCGCGACTCCACGGTACGCGCAGTGTTTCGAGTGCGTTCAATTTCGAATTTTCCCTCCTTGCTGCAAAATCGAGAATGTACTGGGAACTGGTCCACATCAGGGGGATTCCTTCCCCAAAATGCTCTCCTTCTTTGAGTCTCAAAAATGGCTATGTTTTATCCTGCTTGCCTCACAAGATCAACTGGTGCGCTCTCCCGGCGCTGTCCTATTCTGCCTACTGTACTCAATAATATTGTTCGGTGGGAGACAGATCCAGCTCGCAACGGTGTTGCTAACGGTGGGGCCCCGAAGTCCCGCAAGTTCAAAGCGGGCTGCCGCCGTGTCCCGACCCTGGTCATCGTACTTCAATACTACGAAGAATATGCAGTCCAATTTTCAATAAGTAAAAGCTGACTGAATTCAATCATGAAAGCTTACTCACTTCTCACAGCCAAAGCGGGGCGATCCGTCTTGAAAGGAAAGTGCTACAATGAGCCCCCGGTGCGCCGCTGACAAAACGTGGGCTAAGAAATTAGGATCTTAATCTTACCCAATGACGCAGGAGTTGAAAAACGGAAAAGTGAACGCACTGAGTGTACTTTTCGACGGCTATTGGAAGAAATCTCAGTGGCAAGCCAACAGCATTCTGTTCCTTCTGTCGCATGTGAACCAGGGGTGAAAACGAATTTATGAGTACTGAATCTTTCCTTTTGTTTTGAGGTTTTGGACAGAACGTCAAGTTGAACCAAATCTTGGCACTGTGGCACTTCAAAGTTCAAGTGATGAAATGTGTTCTCTCACCGGTTATGGTTATTGGAAGGATTGCTGACGGGAAACTTTCTCCCTTTGCATGGAAACAACGAAATATGCACCGAATTGTTTCCCTGAATTTAAGAACCAAATCTCGGCAATCCCCCCGGATTGATTCATTGCGACATCTGGGTTCAAACCATGCGAAGTCTGTGTTATCTCTGGGAGATACATGCACTTAAGCATTGTGCACAACATACATACACTCATGTGTCTACCAGTCACATCCAGAGCAAGTATATAGGGAACATAATCACCGTTGACCGGGTATCGCCCAACACCAACGCTCACCAATTTGAATTTACGGGACGTGCATCGCGACCTATCTCTATCCCTAGTGTGCTCATCACAGTACCTGTGTTCCGCACATTGCGCCCCTGAACTGCCGGATCGAACACAACAGGAAGCCCTGAATCTGCGAAAGTTGTCCCCATCTGCTTGGCGCCCAATCTTTTCAACTACGATTGTCAAGCTACTTGAAAAGCGTGCAAATCCAATCAAACAACTTCAACTGACGTTCCGTGTAATCCGCGACATCATCGTAACCGTCACTCTGGTGAAATGAGGGACTGGTTCAGCATTAGACTGAAGTCGAGCACAGAATGAAATATACATACAGCAGTTCAAGTTTGAGGAGAAAAGTATGGGTCAGTGGCAGGCACGTACTAGTATTGGGGCGAAGTTGAGCCTACTGAGCTGGGATATTATTCAACCCTACTCACACAATCAACAATAGCGCTTCAAAATGAATTTACCACACGCCGCGTACCTAGGGGCGCAGAAATAATCATGATGATTGGGACTCAGATGGCACTAAAGGGCGAATAATTTTCAGTGAACTAGATACTGAGATTAAATTTGAAAGAAAGGTCCACGAATAATGAATGAGACCATCCTGGAACAACCGCTTCATGATACTGGAACTGTCACGACGTTTTCGATTGGCTGGTATTCATCGACTTTTGATCGTTACCGGGACAGTTTTCAACAGGGTGAGTAAGGACACAAGAGTCGTAGAGGAATCCAAGCCGATGAGGATGTGATGGCACTTCTAGTAGTCTCGTTCCCAGACGTTATAAGGGCAGTCGCCGCTCGCTGCGCTCGCGGGCAGTCCAAAACGGGATGTCGAGATGTCGCCGAGGTAGTTTTGATGGTAAAATTTGATCGCGGGAGACTGCCCTATAACGTCTGGTGCACTTTGGTCGGCAAGGTTGCGCTTGCCTGCCACGGGCCGGCTCATTTTGGCAGGCAAGCGCAAGCCCCGCGGTCAAAATGCACCAGATCTTCACGGGTTGATGTGCGCTGTGATCTTTTGATCGCAGTGCCCCAGTTAACCCCGTGAAGATCTGGAGCCGAGATTACACTTCTAGATGAAAGGACAAGATTGAGAGTCAATTCTACAGTGTAGAAAGATGAGGACCTGCAGTGATGGCGGGAAGATTATGGTGCGAGCTGAATCCCAAGGTACAATGAGTGCGTGGAGTGAATCACAAGTATTGAATCAAATACCTCGCACACCAGAAACTGGATTATGCATCACCGCTGGAAAGCTATAAAGTGAATTGTTGAAGTGCAAGAGCAAAGTGCAACATACGCTGTCTTCTGGACAATAGCCACGCTTGGACAGAGAGCATAATCACCCATAAAGTTCCCAGGGTGAACACAACCCATCATGTGTCCGCATACAAAGCATTAATGATGGACTTATATAGAACAGGCCGCTGCCATAGGAGAATGCTTACCGGATGAGCATCATAAGACCAACTACGTGAATCCCGATTGCAGTCATCAAACCCTCGTATCGAATGAAATGATGACATCTAAGATCTTGGATGAGTTGTTTGGCCATGGATCTGAGATGAAGGTTCGCACTACTGAATAAACATCAGTTTTCCAGGAGAACTATATCATCCAATGCGCCTTGAAGGTCCACCTTGGAGATAGGTGTGCTGTTGAGCAAGTATGAAATCGGAGGTTTGTCGCAAAAGGTCCTTTTGGCCTATAGGGGCTTAGGAAGGCTTACAGCCTTATACCCCCCTTATTAGTTGGTTACAGCCGTCTTATTTGTGGGGTATAAGTACTTATAAGTCCTTATAACCTTGCTTCTACCAAGGAGGACAAAGTTTTGGATTTTCGTCTCCATGTGTTACCTAGAGTCCATCTAAGGTAGTCGAATGCATTGAAATCCCGAAAAAATCAATGCAAACGGCGTCTTTTGCTGCAAAATCCAGGCCAGACAGGTGGCCCAACCAAGGTACAAAACTCCGATGACGTTGTTTCAACCTCGACACAGTCAGAAAATGTGCAAGAACTACTTGCAGCTATGCTTGCTCGTACATAGAGCACTTAAGTAAATATACAATACAATACAATTTAGTATAGTATAGATAAGTAAAAAGGATTATAGAATATACTCACTGAGTGAAGAAGCCCTCGGAAGAGGGCAATGAGTTTTTATGAAAACGCACAGTAGGTAGTTATAAGTCCCAATAACCACTTTTAAGTCGTATAAGTTCCGTAAGTCATTATAAGTGACCATAGCGCCTTTCTGAAGTCTATAGGACCCCGAAAAAAACTTATAGACTTATTCAGGGTTACAAGTCCATATATCCAGTTATCTGCCAAAACAGACTTTTGCGACATTGGAACATTATGCAAAGCCTCAACCAAAGAGATTCACAATGAAGCCTAGGCACTGTGTTGAGGGCCCCCACAGTCATCATCTGACTACGTTCACCAAGTTTTGACTACCTCTGCCTGACATCTGACTATGGCTGTAGTCAAAGGTCATAGTCAAAGGGTCTGACTATGTTCACTGAGCTCGGTTTACAAGTAGTCAAGGTATGACTACATCCGACTACATCTGCCCACCTCTTCCTACCCACGTAGTCACAGTCCTTGTCCACCTCTGGTGTTTTTTTCTTGCCCATTTGCCTTAATAATACTTCTTGAACATCTTTCTCTTTCCTGATGCAATGATTCAGTTTTATTGACATTAACAGGTTGCATGTCACATCACACCAGATCATCATGAATGTGGACTGTTCACTCCCAACAGACACATTGTTGGCAACATCAGAAATGACAATAACTGGATCTACAGGAATCAAAATACTATAATGATAATTAGTTGAAGCCAACCTGTGACTATGCATCCTAGTCACAGGTAGTCACAGGTAGGCCAAGGAAGGACAATATAGTTGCATGTAGATGTACCTACATATGTAGTCACATCCATTGCCTACAGGGGCCCTCAACACAGTGAGGGGGGTCATGTTTGAAATTCAGATTGCTCATCAATACCTGAGCATAATGATATAAAAAAAGTGGCCTCAACTTCAGATAGGAAGCCAACCATAGCACAAGCAATGGAAGGGTCCACCTAGCCTACTCTGTGTCAAGGTGCATCATGGTATGTAAACTTCCCATTGTCTAGGCAGTCGCCGTAGCACCTCAATGGGCCTAAAAGCTAGATATGGCCACTACTTGACATGTCTTGATGCCTAGACAAGTCAAGCCGGTGCCCAGATGTACCTAGACTTTGGCCTATCTTGGGTCGGGTTTAACACAGTGATATTCTAAATTTGAATCCTCATGCTGCCTGTGTCACATTTTGACCTGACCAAAGTAATGTTATCATGAACCAGGATGATATCAGCTCAACATAATGGTGGAGATGCCAACCCTTGTAACTATGCGATTGATTAGCCAGTGGGAGGAAGACATCAGACTTTTGACAGATAACTTGTGAGCTTGTACAAGCCCAAACAAGCTCGAACAAGCCCAAAAAAAGTTGCCAAGCTGACAAGCTCACAAACCAAGTCCCGATTTTCACAAGGTCGACTGTTCGACCCTGGAAGGTTGCAGAATTCTAATCTTCATCGCATCAGTTCGGCTGATCCCGGGGACCTTTGGCTCAAAGGGGACTTGAAGGGTCTTTTGTTACTCTCTAGCATATTTTTGAAGGCAGCTTTCATACTTTTCAAAGAATGATTTTGCGCACTTTGACCTTGCGAGCTTGTCGGCAAGCTCACAAGGCCAAACAAGCCACAAGTTATTTGTCAAATCCCTGATGGAGAGGGTCTTTTGGTGGGAATTGAGTGAGTAGTGGTCGCAAACAGATTTCTTTGTGAGTGGGAAGAAATCAAAGTGGATGATCTTCAGAGGTTATCCCGACATTTGTGGTGTGAGGACATTTTGTAGAGTATGTCTTTGAGTTCAAGTAGTAGTGGTATGAGATTCACGAAATTGCTCGGAGTGATCAGGCAAGTCTGGGCAGGACCACATCCCTGAGAAAAAAGACCTGCTGAACAACTGAACTGAAGTTAAAATATCCAATTCCTAAAGAGTAACTCAAGTAAACCAAGCATGCAGGAAATGTTGGAGAACATCTGGATGCATGGGAACGGAATTTAGATGGGCAAGGCAGACACAGAGTCCAAAATGGTGTTGTGGTTTGGAAAAGATGTCACATGTGTGACTCGAATGACTCATGCCATGCCACACACACGTGGTCGAGCGCGTTGTGTATATTCTGACTCTGATAATATAATGTTACTGTATCAGAATAGATTTCACTGTTGTATCAATTCTTAGTTTGTCCTAGATGAAGCAATTCATCACGGGGGGTTTTATGTACCAGCTAAATGTGCCACATAATTTTTTGAATGCCCCTTCATCTGTTCTCATTAAGGCTCCAACCTTTTCGTTTTCGTTTGCGCCGAGAGACAAAACAAACGGAAACGGAAACAAACGTTTAAAAAACCGTTTGAAACGTTTTTAAACGGTTGTTTCCCTAGCCATGCGATCTGGGTGAGCAGTGCGAGAAATATGGTGGAGACATGATAATTTTTAGCATACATACATTCTTGTTTCTCCATTGGGCCAGTTCTCAGTGTCGTGGGTGGACGACAGGAGGCAGACTTTGGTCTGTGCAGATCGTGCACAGCATTTCGGCAACAACCGAGGAGTGGTTCAAGTCGAGGAGAATGTGGTCCAGCTCGGTTCTACATGCTCGAGGATGGAAGATGAGTGAAAGAAGAGCGACAAATGAGTGATTCCACCTTGAATTTTACAAGACAAGCACTCATTTGGACTCTGAGCACATCACAGGAAAATAATCGTTTAAACCGTTTTTTTATTTTTGTTTACCGTTTGTCCAAGTCTGTAAAACAAAAGGAAATAAAAACGATTATATCCGTTTAAAACGTTTATAAACGGAAACAGTTGGAGCCTTAGTTCTCATAGGATCCTGCAGCTATATCATCCACCACAACCATCTGCAGGCACCCCATCTTTCAGAAGCTCATTAATGCTCTCTTTGCTAAAAAAAAGGTCCCAATCATCAGTTATATTACTTTGCAGGCCTTGAGTTATTGGCACTAGAAACACTGGGTCTACTCCTCAATGTGGTAAGCTCTGAGTACCCCATACTGGTGTCAGGTCATGTGCAGCATCAACAGGTGGAAATCAGGTTGGCACCAGATGATTAGCTTTGATGTGGAGTCGTACTGTATGGCATTCATCAATAAATAGGTCACCGAGTACAAGTTGGATGTTCATCCAATGGAGCTTGCAGAGCCCTGCTATCTGCAAATTCTCAGTAAGCTTCAGTTCCCTCAGTAGCACAGTGATGGGTGAACACTGCATGATATACATAAGACTTGTTCACATTTATTTAACACTCCCTCAAATAAAATCAAGGCTATAACTCACAAGGAGTACAACAGAAACAGAGACTACTAAACTACCATACCTACACATATCCTACACAATTGTTATATCTTGCAATTTAAACCCCAAAATGTATGAAGGGCACCCAACGTAAAAATGAATTCTTTGCTCCAAGCTGCTCTTGAAGCTTCCGAATGGCAAGGTGCAATGCCTCAGCTGCCCTCATGGGATCTGGGGGTGATGCCTCCAATAAATGTGCATAAACATCACTGGCAACTTGTGGTGCATCATTGTCCCCAATTGACCACATTGTCCCAATAACACCTCGGTATCCTGCTAGTAACATGCCAGCAGTAAGATGAACTGACTCATCCTGGAGCTTTTGGGAACCAGTGGCAGTTTGACATGCAGACAGGAATGCCAAATCAGCATTGGGAAGAGATAGCTGAATGATGTTTGAGAGTGTCAACCGTGAGCTTCCAGCAACAAGGAGAGCACTATCAGTTGGGGAGGAGCTCTGTATGCCATGGCAGGCAAAATGGACCCATCTGCATTCTTTCATGCCCTTCTGAACATTCTCTATTGTGGCCATTTTCCCATCCAACCATTGAATATGAAGCTTCTTGACAGCATGCTGCTGGATGGCTTTAATTTCGTCACGAGTTCCTGGGATATGGAGCTGTCCATCTGCTGATGGCTGGGTGACAGCAAGGAGTTGAAGGTCTTTCTGGGATTCAGATTGTGGGTGAAGTGCTTCAATCAAGGCAGTCAATGATGGTGTATAAGATGAAACCACAAAATCAGATAATTTTGAGCCAAATGTCTGGTCTTCACCATATAATCCTGCTGCATGGATAGGGAGAAATGCTAGTGGACCTGTTGGACACCACCAGATCCGTCTCAAATCTTGGGTTGTTGGGGTCTATAGATGTTATTAGGATTAGAATTGGAGGTACTGATCAAAATAGCTTACTGTGATTGCAAGTATATTTAGGACTGGGCGAACAATTTTGAACCAAAGCTCAGAGAGTATAGTGGGAAAGATATGATCTGGACCTAGCCTCTCTCTCAAAGGAGACAGAGAACCTATCACTGCGACTATTAGTTCCAGCTATTGATGCCAGAGATTTGGCCAAGACCTCTGCCTCATGCATTGTGAAGTCAGGGAGTGGGACATGGATGACTTCATCTGCAAGGCCTGGCAGGAGGATCAAAGCATCACAGCGATATTTACTAGTATTTATGATAGCAACTGGGCCCATCTTTGCAGCTAGTGAGAGCTCAGAAATTGTCTTTGATAACAGGAACCTCCCAAACCCTGGGAGCTCTCTGATCTGCTGTAGGACAAGATTCCTTTTGAGAGCAAGGTCATGAGATTTCTGTGCAATGACCTGAAGTGATGGTGGTGTGTTACCATCAGCAACAGCATTGCTCCGGGTGCCAGCAGTTTCTAATGAGGTGGAAAGAGAGATAAGCTGAGTGGCCAGGCCAGGATGGCTTTCCCTCAGTTCATCTATTGGTGTGCGGAGATCAAGGAGCTGACCCCAGATAATTGAACGACCCTGGTCAAGCCACTCCACTGCCTTCTGGTAGTCATGTGCCATAATTGCAGCTGAAGCAGCAGCTCTCACAACTTGGCCTACTGCTGAGAGTCGATGATGCCGGTCAGTTATAGACAGCCCCAACCATGCCAATTCAGGCAGAAGTTCAATGGCAGTAGTATATGCATAGAGCACAGATGAGGGTTGATAAGTATGGGCATGTTCTGCCCACATTTTGGCTGCTTGGAATCGTATGTCTGCAGCACCTGTTGCTGAGCATGCAGCTAAAGTGCAGTGATGTAGCAGCTGCTGAGAGTCTTTGGGATTGTGCAGCAGCTCAAAGCGGCTGAGGAGTGACCGCCCAAGGTCATACAGCACTAAAGGCTTCATTGGGTGGCCATCTGGAATCAGAGCAAGAGCAGCTTCTTTTCTCACTATAGACTGGTTGAGATCATCAAGATTACCAAGTTGTTTGAAGCGGCTGAGGAGTGAATTCCCAAGGCTACCCAGGTGTGAAGGCTTCTCTGGGTGGCCATCTGGAATGAGAGCAACAGCAGCTTCTATTGTCACTACAGACTGGTCAAGGTCATTAAGATCACCAAGTTGTTTAAAGCGGCTGTGGAGTGAAGTCCCAAGGTTCTTCAGCCATGAATGCTTTTCTGGGTGGCCATCTGGAATGGAAGCAACAGCAACTTCAAATTTCAATATAGACTCATTAAGATCATCCAGATCACCAAGTTGATTGAAGCGTTTGAGGAGTGCAGTCCCAAGGCTATTCAATGCCTCAGGCTTTGCAGGGTGGCCATCTGGAGTGAGTGCAAGAGCAGCTTCAAATCTCAACACAGACTGGTTGAGATCATCAAGATCACCATGTTGTTTGAAGCGCATGAAAAGTGACATCCCGAGGCAATTCAGCTGCAAATGCTTGTGTGGCTGGCCATCTGGAGTGAGAGCAAGAGCAGCTTCAAATCTCAATATAGACTGGCTGAGATCATTGAGATCACCACGTTGTTCAAAGCAGCTGAGGAGTGAAATCCCAAGGTTATTCAGCCATACAGCCTTGTTTGGGTGGCCATCTGGAGTGAGAGCAACAGCAGCTTCAGTTCTCACTACAGACTGTTCAAGATCATTGAGATTCCCAAGTTGTTTGAAGCGTCTGTGGAGTGAATTCCCAAGGTTACACAAGTATCCAGGCTTGTGTTTGTGGCCATCTGGAGTGAGAGCAACAGCAGCTTCAAATCTCAACACAGACTGGTTGAGATCATCAAGATTACCTAGTTGTTCAAAGCAAGTGAGGAGTGAACTCCCAAGGTTATTCAGGTGTCCAGCCTTGTCTGCATGACCATCTGTAGTGAGAGCAACAGCAGCTTCTTGTGTCACTACAGACTGGTTGAGATCATCCAGATCACCAAGTTGATTGAAGCGTTTGAGGAGTGAAGTCCCAAGGCTATTCAATGCCTCAGGCTTTGCAGGGTGGCCATCTGGAGTGAGAGCAACAACAGCTTCAAGTCTCAGGACAGACTGGTTGAGATCATCAACATCACCAAGCTGTTGAAAGCGGCTGAAAAGTGAAATCCCAAGGTTACATAGACATGGAGGCTTGTATGGGTGGCCATCTGGAATGAGAGCAACAGCAGCTTCATGTCTCAACACAGACTGGTTGAGATCATCAAGATCACGAAGTTGTTCAAAGCGACTGCCAAGTGAATTCCCAAGGTTATTCAACCTTGCAGCCTTGTCTAGGTAGCCATCTGGAGTGAGAGCAACAGCAGCTTCTGATCTTTCTACAGACTGGTTGAGATCATCAAGATTACCAAGTTGTTCAAAGCGGCTGAGGAGTGAATTCCCAAGGTTACCCAGGTATGAAGGTTTGTCTGGGTGGCCATCTGGAGTGAGAGCAACAGCAGCTTCTTGTGTCACTACAGATTGGTCAAGGTCATTGAGATCACCAAGTCTTTCAAAGCGGCTGAGCAATGAACTCCCGAGGTTATTCAACCTCCTGGGCTTCACAGGGTGGTCATCTGGAGTGAGTTGGACAGTGTCTTTGAGCATCCTGACAGCTCGGTTGATATCCAGCAAGCTACCAAGCTGCTCAAAGCGATGTAGCAAAGACATTCCAAGATCTTCCAGATATATCGCAGACTTTGTGTTATCCCGCACTGCATCATTGTATGCACAGATTGCCTGGTTCAGGCAATTGACAGTCCCACACATCTTGTAAGACTGGAAAATGACATCCCCAAGGATATTCAACCATCGAGCCCTGTTGTCATTGCTTTGGTTGTACAGCACAATTCTCTCATGCATCACCCAAAGCTGCAGATCATCCATAGAAGAGTGGGTCTCCTTGGAGTCTTCATACATCTTCTTCAGTTCACCTTCAATCCCACGACCATTGACAGAGGTAACTGTAGATGACTCAGCAAGTAGTCCACCAATATATAGGGAATCTTACATGTATTTTCTACCACACTAATGAGAACCTCCTGGTACGGCAACTCGGAAACTGAGAAACTAGCACTAAATGTGAGAGAAGGGCCATCAAGATTCACTTTTTTGAGCTGGTACTGGAGGGCTGTATTGTACTATTCAGTGATGATACTCAGACTAAGGGGACTGCACTTACTAGGCCTATTCAATTCCACAGATCTGAGAACCTCACTCTGCCTGATTTCTACATAGCCAAGAAGTCGTGTTCCCTCGCTTTCACTGCGGCGCAAGATCGTCACCGAGAAAGTAACAGCATGGGGTGGGCTGTGAGAGAAGGTGAGACTCCTGAAAATCCCACATGTATAGTGCAAGTCATCATATACGCACATGTTGCACCCAAGAGGAAGTTCCCAACTCATTTGATCGTGGCCTGATGCCACCGGCAAGGTTTGCACGAAAATATTTTCCTCAATAATGAGCTGGGCAAACATTTTCATGTCGGCCGGAAGATCATCATGGGGGTTAGTCAAGGACGTGATATGGATACCTGTGAAAGGACTAAGTATGCTTTGGCAACATCAACATAGGCAGGTGCTTACTGTGAAGTTGAACACTAATTGAAGAGTTTGAATCAACAGTCTCGACAGGAGGTCCAGAATGCTCACACTGTTTTCAACTCGGTCATGATTGCGAGGGGAAAGGTACAGAAGCTTGGAGGCCGGGAAGTCGATCTTATATATGTTAGAGGTCCAGCCCCAACAACGTGGCTGCAAGGTGCTGTAAAGGCATGGGACCATCAGTACAACACTTTTCTTTGAGCCCAATCTTGGGGTAGATTCTATTATTTCGGTATCTGTCACATTAAAAGCATGCGTGGCGTCGTCGCTCCCAGCGCTTCCGTCAGCGCTAAGATGCTGTATTGTGCCATGTAACCTGTTACATAGAGAGCTGGACCCTGCAACTTGAGACGCTGAGACGACACAAATAAAATTTAGGCAGCTTGGATGTTCCAGCGTAGTACCAGGACCAAGACATCGAATTTCAAACATGGAATTTGGGGGACATCAATTTGCCGCCGGCCCCCGCGCTGGAAGCTGATTGAGCGCTAAGCATAGGGAGGATTAGGCGCCTGTCAGCAGCAAGCGCCGACAATGAGCGCCGAGCAAGATTTGTTTTTCAGCGCGTCATGAAGCGCAGATGATGTGCGAGCTAGAGAGCTAGAGAGTCAAACGAACGTACTTGCACATTCGTACGCAAGAAAGGCTCAGGAGTCAATCGGGGGTCTGCAAAACTCGAAGAAGGCGTCAATCAAGCGGCTGTGATGCCATTGTTTTGACTCAGGGTCAATGCCATTCGCGCCACGCCGACGCTCAATTCAGGACCCAATTAATGGCGCTGCCTTGCTCCTAGTCTAGACCCCAACACCGCCGACACAACCGAGGACCAGGGCATATGCGGTTGTATGTCCGATCCTGATGCGGACGGATTGGGCCGAAAAAAGGCCTCCATGTCTCATCAGAATGCGGACACTTTCGGACAAAAAAATCTCAACGTCCAATCTGCGTCACTGACGGATGGGGTAGTTGGGCCTAAAGTCCGATCCAAGTATGCGTATGGAGACCCAACGAAGATCTTTGATTCTTTCGTTCTTTCGTTCCTTGGGGTTGCCTGTTCCCATAACCCCGTCTTGTGACCCAACAAGGAAGACAAAACATAAGCACAAAATGTCAGGTAGGGTCTGACTATGACACAAGTGGATCCCAACCTATGCTTCCTCGAAATCGATTTGCGTCATAGTTATATTCCTCCGTTTCTGTCTTTCGACGCAGACACAGATCAATTGGATTCTCTTTTCCACTCAGTACTCACCAGGATGAGGTATCTCTGGGTCTTTCGGCACCGTGAACAATCACAACGCAATTTACACGCGCTCGACGCGTCTCGGCAATTTATTCATTCGAGTTTTGTTGAAACTCGAATGATTTATACTCAGATATCTTCTATTTCTCTCAATAATTTATCTCCACACCGTCTGGCCCCGAGCCAGAGGGACAAGGCAGGTAAACTGGCGGTAAACGCGAGTAAACTTGAGTAGCAGAAAGTCGCGGCTTCGGTAGGTCTTACGATATTTCCTCATGCAAGTTACTTATGATTTCCGTAGAAATTCATTACTCATCGAGGAAAGGTGTTCGCAGGCTTGCAGTGGATACACGAAAATATGCATCTCGCCAATATCTCTGAAATTAATCCTCTGGCACCCGGGCATCTTTTTGTTGGCTTAAAGCCAGGCATGACACCTTTCGTGGTTCTCTGTGAAGGTTTGTCTCGACCAGCAGCATCTTCGATGCCGAGCTGATTTTATTCTTGCAGTGGTTACCATGTACACCAAGAATACGATGCACGACTGGATCCCAGCAACTACCAGTGTCGGCACGCCATCCTATGTGTACGCTACTGTGTACGAGCCCTTCACGGGCAGGATGTTTTCGTCATTGTCCTGCAAGTCGCTGGCTTGCAGCACGACTCTTCAGTTCCCTCAGACACATATCTTGTTCTCCCTGGCGTCATTGGCATCCACAATCATTCGTCAAGACATCACGACAGCAGATGGATATCCGCATATTTTCCTCACCCTGTGCGAGAAGTCGTACCACATATTTGACACGCTTCGTGCCAATCAACGGGTGCTTTATACTGCTGTGGAGGATCTTGCAAGACTGGCTAAAATGAAGGATGGCGACACTCTGCCTGTTGCTGGCGCTGTCTTGGCACTGGGTGCAGCTGATGATTCAGAAACTGACTCTTAATGTTGTTCTTACCGTAAAATCCCAATGTTCTGGTGTCCGGAAGTAACGTAGATGTGGTCTTATCCTAATTTCGGCGTAGATAGCGCTTTTTTAAATATTTTGAATATAATGCGGACGGAAGTCGTCTCCCAGCAGGTCCGATCCTGCTGTGCGGACGGACAGCGGTCGCGGTGAGGTCTAATCCCGAATGCGTACGATTTGAGGCGAAAATTGGCTTACCTGATCACAATGCGTACGGATTTGAGGAAAAAAGCCAGGTACGGAAAAACCCAAATCGGGAGTTTTCGGATCGGACCTCTCTCAGCATATGCCCTGGTCCTCACAACCGTCGGTAATGCAGATATCAGATGCACCGCCGGCATCGCTTACTTCGCGTGAGTTACGGGTAGGCCGTACACATCTCCCCCACGTACATATCCTGCTTCAGTGCTCGCCTCCTGCGCCGCGTCGTGTGGGCTCGCGGGCCGTGGATCCGCAGGCTGCGCCTTACCTCGTTTCGCTTTCGACGTCGCCGCCCATCTCTCTGCACGTGCAGCCTCTACCTCATACCGGTGTCGAACGCAGGATGCATTGTCAGTCCTGCCTGCTTCACATGGATGCCCGCTGCGTCCGTGCTGTGCGCCGTACGCAGGCGGCACCCTCTCTAGTCTGTGTTAAATGTAGTGCCGCGTCATGCACCGCGTGTCTGATTCCTGTTATAAGCTGGCTCGGTCTCGATCTCGACGCACCCTTCGCACACCGTCCGTTCTGCCAGCCTACTTATTTGGATCTCCATCTCGACGCCGTCATACAGGTACGGCCCCTGCCCTCCGCTTCGGCGTCAATGCCGACACGCTCGGCCCCGCGCTGCATAGCGCTCGGACTGGTGAGTGTAGATGCTGAAGGACGCACCTCCGCCACTTGCGGTGTAGTGCTGCACCGGCTCTAAAAATACATCGAATAAATCGCTCGAGTTCTCGAAGAGGAGCCACGAGGTTCCAACAACGCAGCAAGGACAGCCAATTGGCGTCGAGTATTGCATTCGAAATTTTCACTCCAACCACAAAGTTCCAAAAGATATAATGAAATTCTGAAGAACCTGGACAATAAAATACTGAGTAAGTTGACGGCAACGAAAGTGGCGAACTCGCGGAAATCTACTCACGATCAAGCGAAGTACAAGTAGGTAGCGATAGCTAGGTAGGTGTAGCAAATACGCAGTTGATATGGAACGGAGGCTTGAAGGAAATACTTGAGAAAAATCCACAGCAGTTCAGCCATCGTACTGCACATGAATCCAAAGACATTCCGGTCGCTGAAGAAGACTTTCAAAGGAATCAACTTGAAACGATGACGCTCGATTAACCCTAACCCTAGCGAGCGCTTACATTAAGCGCCTATTTATTGCAAGCACTAGGTAGCGTCAAGAGGGAAAATTGGTGCGTGCGACGACAAACCGCACGGGCTCCATATTCGCGTCCTCCTCCCTCGGATCTTCCGCCCTCTGATTTCGTGAGATGACCCGATGTGTGCTCCGGACTAACGTCTGAGACGAGGAGAGGTCCTGGAAATGCTTCGTCAGTATATACTCGTCCAGCACGCAAAAACAGAGACTCGGAGAACGAGGAGGGAAAGGAGAAAACAGGAAGACCCACCTCGAGCTTCTGTTTCGAGATGATCGCTCCCCTGCTGGTCGGCGGTCGTGATGATCACGGTGCGCGCAGGAACGACGGCGGGTGGAGGCCGCCGCACAGATCCAAACCCGAGCCGGTTGCTGGAGTCGCTTTGGTGAACCTGCTGCGTATGTTGGGATACTCCTCGATTTGCTGCTGCTGCGGCCGGTCGAGCGCTGTTCGCTGCTATGCCCGATGAAGCCGCTGTTACTGCATGCAGGTGCTGCGCGCGGAGATGCTGGGCCTCGAGTTGCTGCTAACCCTCGGCTTACTGCTGAGCGCAGCGCCGAGTGTGCACCGACCTGCCGGTGGTGCTCGAGCTGCCGCTGGTGGTATGCGAACGATCCCCGTTCCGCACCGAGACGCGCACAGGCCGCATCTGCAAACAGCCCCGAGTCGCCGACAGCAGGGAGGCCCCACCATCAGCAGATGCTGCGCTGCTAAACCGTGCCCCTAGCGCTCCGCCTCCTCGAGTCCAACGAGCCCATCGTCCGTGCACGGTACATCCGCGTCCGGCGCTCGCGCAGGAGGAAGCGCTAGCCGTGCGCCTCTTCCGACTGACGAGCACATCGCTGCAGAGCCCCCGCGCGCGGTAGTACGCCGCGTCCGCCTCGACACGAGCTCGGGCTCGAAGTGCGTTCGACGGCGCCTCGTCGAGGACGAGAGCCATAGGTGGTCAGGACGGGAAGTATAAGCGCGAGGTATGGAAATTGCTATTGACATCCGTGCTTGTGCTGGCGGCGTTCATGCTGACGTCGGCGTAGCCTGGAGTAGTACGCGAAGCCCTAGCCGTTGTGGGTGAGGGATGAGGAAAACGGGGCGTGCTGGTACGGCTGCGGCGACGGCTGTTGGCACGCACACACGTCCTCCTTGTCATGCATAGGGCTGGGAGCAAGCTGGGCAAAAGAGTGTGCAGGCGAAAGCCGGACCAGATGAGCTGCGACTTCGCGGGGAGGTGAGCGCGTGAGTGGCCAGGCAGGCGGTGGGTGAAGAGCCATAGAGACGAGCGAGAGCGGTGAAGGCGATCGGGAGCCGTGGCGGCGAGTACGGGTACGACGGTGACGGCCTAGCTCCTCGCGTAGATAGTCGCCGTCGGCGTCAGCGACACCACGCGGGCGACGATGGGGTCGACTGAGATTGGGGGGAGGACGAGATGGTGGGATTGCTGGTGGAACGCGGAGGGCCGTCGAGCGTCAGCAATGTGTGCATCCGGGTGCGTGTCGTCGACGTGGGTTCCGGCTCAGACCGCTCGGCGCCATGCTAACTAAACCTGGATGAATCTCTGGCCCACTGGTGACGCGAATGAAAGACGGCGTACCTCCAAATCCGCAAACTCCCCCTGCTGAATCTTCGCATCTTGGCATTCGTCTTTACAGCGCCGCGTCTATGGGCCGTTTCGATCTGGAGCTGGGACGTGTCTGAGCATGTCCGTCGGCGGCGCAGAAGAGCCTTAAGCACGGGGCGAGGAAGTCTCGTGGCTCGCGGCTGGGGCCCAGACGGTCACAGCGCAGGATACAGGGACGCGGTGGTGGGGCCCGGTGTGGTGGTCGCGTGCACGGATATTGATGCGCCAACAAACGCGAGCTGGAGGGTGCTCCAAGTGTGCTCCCAGCACTGACGGTACGAGATTCCCAAAAACGCTAGGCAAATCCAAGAGCAAGGCCGGCAAGGGAGGCAAAATGGGGTGACCGAGTAGGTGAGGCTGGACTGCTCCACATCCTAGACGTGCAAGACTGTCTGTAACACGCAGAGTCCGGAAGGGCCGTCGCGGTTCGGTTTGAGGAAAGATGTCACACGTGTGACTCCACTGAAGTGACGAGCCGTGCACACGTGATCAAACGCGTCGCGTCGTTCTTGAAAAGCCATCCATCCACCGGAATGCAGAGCGCCATAGAAAAGAGGAGACAAATCGGCTACAAATGACGCTCCACGCGACTCCACGGTACTGTATTATTTCAATCAATTCTCTTCGCCTGTGACCTGTGACAGGTCGTCTCGAACTTGCAAATGGGCCAGGGAGAGCGTGACACCCAAAAAAAATTCGAAAATGTGCAAAAAGTGTATCCCAAAGTGATATAATTGCATCCCAGATAATGTATTTACACTTCAGAATGAGATGGAATGAGCACCAACGGCGTGATAGCTCGCCACTAACGACAAGGATGAGGATCCGGTTGCACCCGTGTTGAAGTAATCAGTCTTTTACCTCTTTCTGTTATCGGTGCTGGGGAGTGGAAAGAAGGAGAGAACAAGGATGTGGCGATGATCAATGCGGAAGTAAACACGAGAGTAAAGTATATCCCCCGATCACGTCAAAACGTGAGATCGCCTCGGTGTTTGAGACCCTGGAGCGCGAAAATTGAATTTTTGGGTCATTTTTGAGCGATTTTGTGACCTGTTTGGCACATTCGAAAATCCTCTAGGTAACCGTGACTTTTCGAAAAAATTTCGAAAATTTTGGGCCCTGTGACACGTGACACGAGAATTGAATGAAATACTGTGCCATTTCGACCGTAGGGTCAGGGGGTGTGACCTGTGACCCCTTAGGTTCAACTTTTGCATGGTTCGATGTCCCCTGGGACCTGTGACCCGATTCTTTTTGGTTCAAATGTTCGCATGTTCAGCAAAGATTTTGAGTGCAGATGCCATTCATTTTGTGCTTCAAAACATGTTAAATAATGTGTAAAAACCAGCTGGAACCAGTGAACAAGCTGGGAAATTTTTCGCTTTTGGGAGTCCCTTTGGGGCCCAAAAGGGTCACCTAGTTCAGGGTCTTTGGTGACCTGTGACCAAAATTAAATAGGTTCAATTCAACCTCAGTTGTGACCTGTGACTGAACCTATGGTCGAAATGGTACAGTAGTACAGTACGCGCTGTGTTTTGAGTGCGTTCTGTTTCGAACTCTCTCTTTCCCTCCTCTCTGCTAAAAAATCAAGAATAGAGAGGTTGCGCAAAGCCACCCGGAGCCACCCAGGTGTCTTTAAGGCATGTGCAAGCCGTTGGCTTTGGCTTCTGGGTGACTTTTCAGATGGCTTTCATATTGTTGTCCCATGTCCACCTCTGTGTCCTAGAAAATCTGGATGTCCCCTGTCATGTGCAAAGCCATTACATGAGGCTAGAGTCTGTTTTGCAGAAATATTTTAGATATATGAAATGAAGGTTTCAGCAATGCTGGTGGATCAAGTGAAGAAAGGGTAAATATCTGGTGAATAAGTGATGCTCAGGGGCTGAATTCTTCTTGGTAAACATAATTCGGGTTTGACAAAGAGGCTCACCAGTTGAAATGATGTCAAATACATCATTAATGAGCCACCCAGAAAGCAACCTGGAAGCCAAAGCCACCAGCTTGCACATGCCTTAAAGCCACCTGGGTGGCTCTGGGTGGCTTTGCGCAACCTCTCTAATGTACTGGAAACTGGTCAAATTTAGATGCATTTTATTCCCTAAAATGTTCTCCTTCTCTGAATCTCCAAAAGGCTTAATCTGCACAACCTCAAGTAACTTTGTACAGCTGGCTATGTTTGCCTCATAGCACTCTTGCTTAGCGGCTGTCTCCTGTCTACCCTGGAACAAAAGAAGCGTGCCATCCCGCATAAGATCAACCGGTGCGCTCTCCCAGCGCTGTCCTATACTTACTTAATAGTATTGGTCGGTGGGAGACAGATCACGTTCACGACGGTGGGGCCCGGAACTCCTGTAAGTTCAAAGGAGGCTGCCGCCGAGGTCCGACCATGGCCATCATACTTCACTACGAGAATATGTAGTCCAATTTTCAATATGTAAAAGCTGACTGAATTCAGTCATGAATGATTATTCACCTCTAACAGCCAATGCGGGGCAAGCTGTCTCAAAAGAAGAAAATTGGAAGAAATCTCAGCAGAAGGCCAACAGTGTTATGTTCTTGGCAGGTGAACTGGGGCGAAAACGAACTTATTGGCACCGGATCTTTTTTTTCCTTTTCCTTTTTTTTTTTTGGAGATTCAAAACAAAACAGCAAGCCGAACCAAATCTCGGCAAAGTGAGTAGTTGTGGCACTTCAAAGGTCAAGTGATGGAGTGTGTTTTCCCATTGGTTATGGTTATTGGAAGGATTGCTGACAGGAAACTTTCTTCCTTTGCATGGAAACAACGAAATATGCACTCAATTGTTTCCCTGAATTCAAGAACCGAATCTCAGCAATCCCTCTGGATTGATTCATTGCAACATCTGGGTTCAAACCATGCGAAGTCTGTGTTTTCTCTGGGAGATCCATGTACTTAAGCATTGTGCACAACATACATACACTCATGTGTCTACCAGTCACATCCAGAGCAAGTATATAGGGAACATAATCACCGTTGACCGGGTATCGCCCAACACCAATGCTCACCAATTCGAATTTATGGGACGTGCATCACGACCTTCTCTATCCCTAGTGTGCTCATCACAGTACCTGTGTTCCGCACATTGCGCCCCAGAACTGCCGGATGGAACACAACAGGAAGCCCTGAATCTGTGAAAGTTGTCCCCATCTGCTGGGCGCTGAATTTCTTCAACTACGGTTGTCAAACTACTTGAAAAGTGTGCAAATCCAATCAAGCAACTTCAACTGAGGTTCAGTGTAATCCACAACATCATTGTAACCGGCACTCTGGTGAAATAAAGGACTGGTTCAACATTAGACTGAAGTCGAGCACAGAATGAAATATACATACAGCAGTTCAAGTCTGAGGAGAAAAGTATGGGTCAGTAGCAGACACGTACTGGCATTGGGGCAAGGTTGAGCCTACTGAGCTGCGATATTATTCAACCCTATTTGCACAATCAACAATAGCGCTTCAAAATGAATTTGCCACACGCCATGTACTTAGGGGCGCAAAAATAATCATTATTATTGGGATTAAGATGGCACTAAAGGGCGAATAATTTTCAGCGAACTAGATACCAAGATTAAATTTAAAAGAAAAGCCCATGAATAATGAATGAGACCATCCTGGAACAACCGCTTCATGATACTGGAACTGTCACGACATTTTCAATTGGCTGGTATTCGTCAGCTTTTGATCTTTACCGGGACAGTTTTCAACAGGGTGAGTGAGGACACAAAAGTCGTAGAGGAATCCAAGCCCATGAGGATGTGACGGCACTTCTAGATGAAAGGACAAGATTGAGAGTCAATTCTACTGCATAGAAAGATGAAGACCTGCAGTGATGGCGGGAAGATTAAGATGCAAGCTGAATCCCAAGGTACAATGAGTGCGTGGAGTGAATCACAAGTATTGAATCAAATACCTTGCACACCAGAAACTGGATTATGCATCACCACTGGAAAGCTAGAAAGTGAATTGTTGAAGTGCAAGAGCAAAGTGCAACATACACTGTCCTCTGGACAATAGCCACGCTTGGACAGAGAGCATAATCACCTATAAAGTTCCAAGGGTGAACACAACCCATTGTTTGTCTGCATACAAAGCATTAATGGTGGATTTATATAGAACAGGCCACTGCCATAGGAGGATGTTTACTGGATGAGCATCATGAGACCAACTACGTGAATATGTCATGTTCAAGCATTTAGTGTTCAAACTCTGGTGAAGCAGAAGGGTTTGGTGGGCACTTTGGTAAGAGACTTGAAAGAGATGGAATAAAAGGCTAAAGACTACAGTCCAATAACTACTGTTTAAATACTGTACTATGAGTTGTGAGAAAGTATACTAGAACAATAAGACCGTGTGACTACAAGTATGGTCCGATCAAATATCATTCTGTTAACACATGTCCTGAATAATAACCATGCCATGACAAGACAACGTGCATGTGTCTTTTAATTAATGTCTGAGACTCTGGCGCTGCCTCCTTGTACTTGCAAGGATAGAGCCACCACATGTTACATGCCCTGTTGCCTGCCCTCTAAGGGTTTCTGATAATGACTTATCCTTATTCTACATACATCTAATCTGTCTAGCGCTTAATGCATTATCTTGTCATGTGCTCTGTGCTTAGATAACATGTTGTGAATTAGGGCAAAATCATGGCAGAATACTGATTACAGTCATCAAACCCTCATATCCTATAACCCTCAGTTGGTTATGAAAGCCACCTTCTCTTTATCCCCCTCTTTGATTTGGATATTGTTGTAGCCCTAATGAACATCAAGTTTTGTGAACCAGGTGGCTTTCTGGAGCATATGCATGATTTCCGAAATTAAGGGCAAGGGATATCAGTTTTTTATGGTGAGGGAATTCAGCTTCTGATAGTCTTGCACTGGCCATAATTTCCCATCCTTCTTTTTCACAAAAAAGAAAGAAGATGCCCATGACGATTTAGATGGTCATATCCTGCCAGTTTCCACATGTTCTTTGATGAACACATCAAGTTCTTCCTGCTCTGGCACAGACAATGGGATAGTTCTTCCTTTGATGTGTTCTGCCCTGGGTTTTAGTTCAATGGCGTGGTCCCATTTGCATCACTCTGGTAGTTTATCGAAATCCTTCTTTTTGAACACACTTCGAAATTCCTCCAGATCATGGGCAGGTATGTTCTCCTTGAGTGTTGTTTTCCCCTTGGCTTTGTGTGCTGTGGCTGCTAGTTGAGTGGCCACACTCCCAGTAGTTTGAAGCTGTGGGGAGTCCAAGAAGTCCTCCAACCCACCTGAGCACATTTTGGTGACAAAAATCCGATCTCCCTCTTGTAATGGATTCCTCCTATAATCGCACCTGTTTGCATGCTGGAGGGCACTGCGTAAACCAGAGAGCTTGCTTCTGGTAGTCAGTCTCCAGGTTATGTTGTTTGAGCCAGTTGAATCCGATGATAATGTCACTTTTCCCCATGTTGGTGACTGCGAATGTGAACACTTCGGAATGGTCCTGTACCTGGAGTCACATCTGGGTTACATGAGTAATTCACCTTCCTTTGTTGAGAGTCCTGTCAGCATTGTACACTGGAACAGCAATGGGCAACAGTTCCACCTCTAGCCCTTGTTCATCCATAAATTGCTGGTTTATGAACCTGTTAGTGGCCCACTGTCCACTAACCCTGCTACTGAATACCCACGAAGACTATTGAGTCCTTCCAAGGTCATGGGTACCATCATGGAATTCCCCGTGGCCTGTATGTACAACAGCAGATTCTTGAGGCTGTTGAGAATGTCCAGGACATCAGGAAGGTAAGCAGTCCAGATTTCTTCTACCATTTCCTTGTCTATTTCCTGCTATCAGGCGGGATGAGTCCAATTGTGGATAATTTGTTTAGCTCTCCAGCCCTGCACCCATATTTGCACAGTGACTCAGTCAACACCTCCAAGGGGGAGTCTGTGCCATCCCACTTTCTCCTCCCTTGGTTTCTGAGGCTTACAGCCTTTAGCAGAGCGAGGAGAGATTTTGGCTTCCTCACTCTGGGGTTGTACTGCGGCTTCTTCCTCTTCCTCAGTTTCTTCGATATTCAACACAGAAAATGAATTCTTTGAAGCCATTACAGGTGTAGGCAGTATATCAGAATCTGAGAGCGCAGTCCTCACTTGGATTCGGCAGGAAAATCCTCCTTGTCAAGTTCTTGAATCATCTTGGCAACCAGAGCCCAGAACTGAGGATTAGTTGGTCCTTGGTTCATGCAATTGTGGGCCAAATAACCAGGTTCTCCACAATGGTAGCACCTAGGCACCAGTTTCTTGCTAACTGCCCTATCCAAATCCATCGGGGCAGGCCCAGAAGTAGACACACTTCCTGTAGTAACCACTGAGGTTGAAGAGGTCGTAGGAGCAGAAGCCAGTGGAATAACGGGTTTCGGATCCAGCTTTTGCTGGAAGCCTTCGGAGTGGGTATTATTGTTGGGTTGGACCCACAGAACTGGGATGGTCCTATTGTGTAAGGCGCCATCTATAATATAGAACATGTGGCAAAGCCCATCATGCTTGATGACTGCCACCTTCCATCCTGCATAGCTGATAGGTAAAGAGTTCTGCCCATAAATGGCTTGTAGAACTTGTTTATGGATTCCTTGTTTAAGAAGACAAATAAGGGTCATTTTGTCATAACCCACAGTGTTGTTATAGGTGTTGAGGAGGGTGAAATATTCGGTAGCCGTCCCAGTGCCCTGGTGCAATTTCTCGATCATGGCCAGCAACAGGCTGGTTTGAGTTTAAACCACAACATTGCCAACAATAGGGATGGTTTAAACCATAATGGCTTCAACCACAGCTTGGGTGGTTCAAACTAGTGGTTCAAACCAGTGGTTCAAACTGGTTTAAACCATAATGGCTTCATTCACAGCTATAGTCTGTCTGGGTGGTTTAAACCAGTGGTTCAAACCATTGATGGTTCAAACCATTGATGGTTCAAACCATTGATGGTTCAAACTGTTGATGGTTCAAACTGTTGATGGTTCAAACCAGTGATGGTTCAAACTACTGATGGTTTAAACTAAGCAATGTATCCCACAGTTGTTGTCTCTGTGTCTTGGATGAATTTCCATTTAAACCAGCTCAAACTACTGATGGTTCAAGCTGTTGATGATTTAAACCAGTTCAAACCACCAAGTTTAAACTGTTGATGATTTAAACCAGTTCAAACCACCAAGTTTAAACTGTTGATGGTCAAAATCAGTGCACATTGAGTTTGAACAAAATTTATTCAACAACCTTGGTTGATCCAAAATCTCTGATCTGCTGGGCAGTGTCAAGTTTCTTTCAATAATGCTTCAATTGGGAGAGTTTTCTCATATGTCATTGGCCTCTATTATAACAGCTGCCTAATCAATTTTTGAATCTGGGTGTTCTGATTGGATATGTTGAGTAAGACTGGCTCCATCCTTGGGAAAATTACCCCCCCACCTTTAGAAGTCCAAACAACCACTGTTTTGTTGAATCCTTGAACAATAAATAGTACAATAGAACTCTTGTTCCAGAATTTCAACTTCTTTCTGCCATTGCTACATATCTGCATGAATTCAGTGCCACTGAACTTTTGCCGCTGTAAGGTAACGGGATTCAAAACAATCTACCAGATAAATTAACTTATAGTCCAAGACATAATTTGGCTCCTCTGCAACAGTCAAGTTGCTGTGATATCCCTGTCACCAAATCCAGCCTTCAACTTTCCCTCTATCACCATAATTGTGTGGTTCATTCACATTTTGTGTAAAGATTCTCATCTCTCAGCTCAGGACTTGTGTTGTCTGAAGGCCTGACTGCATTGGGTATGTTCACACAAGCTACATAGAGCATTGGTGCCCCCCTTTCTATAATTTGAGTTTTTCTGCTCCTGAAGACTCTACTATTTCTTGATATCTGTGCCTATGCAGCTCCATTCAACTGCATTGTCTTGTGTCAGGTCACCTTCAGTTTTTGTATTTGTAGAGTATGGCTGATCCATTCATTGATTAGTCTGAATCTGGTCTGAAAATAAGCTGCCATTGTCGGTGGACGGCACCGGATATAGACAGTGACACATGCATCTGGATTCCATGCAGAGGGGTGGAGGCAGAAGAAGAGGTAGGTCTGTTTTCAGTGTTCACTTGGAGTATGAGGTAAGGAGACAGACAGAAAGGCAGTGCAAGAGGAGTGCAATATGAACACATTGCTTATCTCTTATACAAAAGACAGCGTAACGTAAAACTGTGATCAACCAATCAGAGAGCTCACTTACATGGGAGACAAACATCAGGCATCAAAGGGCAAACATGTCAATCATTCCACCTCCTAATTTCTCGCCAATTCCTCGTGCTCGAGTATGACGATGGCGACTGACTTACCGGACCACTCAGATGGTATCTTGCAAGTCTGCGATTATTCCATCAAGCCCGCTGCAAGTGGATCCGGGGACCAGCACGATGCAAACACTCTGTAGTCTGTAACGCCAATAGATCTGTTTTCTTTGCTTTGACCAAGAGGGGAAGGCCATAATTTCTTCCAGGGAACCTGACTTTTTTTAAAGGAGAGTTCATGTGACAACCAACACATGGGATCCAGAGCAGTAATAACGGTACAGCTCAGACTGGCAGAATGGGAGTAACATGAAGTATGTCACGTTCAAGTGTTTAGTGGTCGAACTCTGGCGAAGCAGAAGGGTTTGGTGGGCACTTTGGTACGAAGCTCGAAAGAGATGGAATAAAAGACTAAAGACTACAGTCGAAATACTACTGTTAAAATACTGTACTACGAGTTGTGAGAAAATATACTAGAACAATAAGACCGTGCGACTGTAAGTATGGTCCGATCAAATATCGTTCCGTTAACATGTGTTCTGAATAATAACCACGCCATGACAACACGTTTGACATGTGTCATTTAATTAATGTCCGAAATTCTGGCGTTGCCTCCCTGTACTCGCAAGGATAGAGCCACCGCGTGTTACACGCCCTGTTGTCTGCCCCCTGAGGGTTCTGACGTTGACTTATCCTTCGTCTACATACATCAAATCCATTTAACATCTATCTGTGTCAGCGCTTAGATAAGATGTCGCAAAAAAGAGCAAAATCGTGACATTACCCCCCTCTTAAGGATCGGTGTCCTTGACAATCTGAGAGATCATATCACCTTCGTGATGTTTCTCATGTATATTGATTGATGGATAACGAATCCTGCTATCCCTTTGTTTGATAAAAGTCCCTGTAAAGGGATCGAACAATTTCTTTGTCGAGTATTCTTGGGACTCCTCCCGTTAATGAAGCTGCACTGGGGGTGGAGCCGGGATATCAAAAAGTATCGAAATGCGAAGAGGTCGAGCAGGTGCAGGACTAGCGGTGGGGCACACCAACTGAAACCTACTCCAAACTCTCAAATCTATCACCTCCGGTACTATATAATCACAACTCCAACTCCAATACTCGCGATGTGTGTGTGTGTTCGGTGCAAGATAGTAGATTTCAGTCTTGTAACAGCAGCGGTAGGACGCTCTGTCTTGGGTAGCAGGGACTACTAACCGCGGGAGGATCTCGGGTTCAATAGGACACTCTTATCCTATCCAAGACACCATCTGTGATCGTTGAGAACCAGTACTTCGACAACGAGCCAAGGAAGTCAGAAGACACTGGGCAGACTGTCAGTCGACAGAGATTCTACTCAGCTCGTCTGCGACGACTGGCGGCGGCATAGGCAAGGTGCGGCAGCTCTTACTCGAACGGCTGGAGGTCTTTTCTCAAGAAATGGGCTTTATTTCACTGGCGGCGACTCGACGCTCCCTGCAAGGAGTACTCTCAACTATGAACAAACGGTCTCAAGCGGCGGCTCTTACGCGAGAGGCACACTCAAGGGCAGATGCGGTGGCTCTTATGTCGTCGCAGGAGGCCCCTTTCAAAGATATCAAATCACTCGGTCTATTTCTTAGAGTGCTGCGGACGCGTGCTTTTCAATTCAAAAGAGTACCACTATATTCCCCTGATTTCCGGGCAGATAGTTTACTGACTACCACAGAAACTACCGCTAGCTTTTATACAAACGTTCGAGTCAAAAAGGAGTAAAAGGAACATCTAGGATAATTAGCGCTTGATACCTCTAGTGGTCGGTGTCCAATGACAGTCTGTGTATTGCAGAGCTGTCCGCCTGCTGGAGATATCCCGCATGGTTTCTGTCACTGACGCCTTATGGCGTGCTTGTTGTCTGGGTTCCTCCAATAGCAGAAAGGACTTTTGCTGTCCCTGCTAGTGCTGATGGAAGTGTTCCGGCGGGAGACCCTGCTGCGGCGGGAAGTCCCCCATGCCGGAGATTTCTAATGTCGGTGGGTCTCGCCGCGAGTTGCCCTGACCCGCGGTTGGAGCATCTGTGTTCCTTTCTAAAAGATTTCTGAAGTACTCTCCTTCGTCTGGAGGTCATGGAAGATGAACCGCGTGCGACCACTGGTCACGACTTAACTGCTGCGCCAGCAACCGCCAGTCGGCCACCTGCCGCGAGTGATGCAACAACTGAATAAAGCAACCCAGCTCTCACGGCGAGTGCCGGGACATCGTGCCGCCGCGAGTCAGAGGTAAATTCGACTAGCGGGAGGTGGACCTATCCCTAGTCCAGCCTTATTATCCTGTTTCTAGAGACCGTTCCTGTCTCCACTAGAAGGTGTCCCCGCCAGATGCTATTTCTTTCCCCTAGTGTTTCACCTCTGGCGCATGTAGCCTCGGCTTGCCACCGCAACTCCTAGCCCAGTACTAAGACGCCCTCCCGGCAGAGCTCTCTGGCTTTACCAGCCAGATCACTGAGTCGTTCAGCGGTTAATGGTTGGCGTACTGGCTTTCGGCTGTCAATGGTGCAGCGTGCTGTCCTGGGGCGGACACACGCCCCCAAACTAATCTTCACTTCCCGTACTGATAAGCCATGCAAAATGAATAAAAACTGGGTGTTTTTATGCGTGTTTCGCTACATGCCTCATCACCGTGGTTTATATTGTTTAATTAAATAGTCCCAATATCCAGTGGGTAATACGGGCACAGCCCTAATCTTGATATTATGTTTCTTGTTGTACTCGGACAACATTTTCTTGACATGTGTGAGATGCCGAGTGGGCTCCCACGTGCGTTCTGCCAGCAGCCAGTCTTTCCATTTAATTAAATATTGATAACCTCGGCCCTTTTTCCGGTGTTTGAGAATTTCTTCCACTTCCCATTCCAAATATTCACCGATCAACTTCGGTGGTGGCCATTTTTCACGCCTTTTCTCAGGCGGTTCCACATAAAGCAAAAGCTTTGCTTCATTAAATATGTCATACATACCTTCTGTTTCTGGGAATTTTAATTTATAGGCGCCTTCACCGACTTTTTCTATAACTTCATATGGTCCAAGCTGTACATTCTCGAGCTTCTCAGAAGGTCAATCCGATTTAATATCTTTCCTTTCAACATAGACTTTGTCTCCGGGTTTAAATACAGGTGCGTTGCGATGTTTGGCATCATAATATTTTTTCATGTTGTCCCGGGCCTTTTTAAGGGCCACTGATGCTTCATCGCGAACCTTTTTCATTTTATCAGCGAAGTCCTGTGCCGCTTCGTTACGGGATTCCACGGCATTCTTGATTCCCTTCCAAGGGTGATAGCCGGTGTTTAAATAAAATGGCGACGACTTGGTCGATGAGGAGACCTTGTCATTGTGTGCGAATTTGGCCAAGGCGAGCCATTCGGCCCAATCTGATTGCCGATAGTTTACATAAATACAGAGATATTTCTTGATCTCCTGATTCATCCATTCCGTCTGTCCATCAGTGATCGGATGATGTGCTGTCGAGGGATTCATCTCGACTCCCAATAATTTATTGAGCTCTGTCATGAAGCCCGATATATATCGTCTATCTCGGTCCGAGATAATTTTACGAGGAATGATACCGAATTACTCGGTCATGCGTCAAGCGTGTGACCCCCCTCAGTGCCGATATCAAAGCTTACAGGCTCCGCATGTATCATTTTCGTAAATGTATCAACCCATACCTGTATGGCGTTGAACCCATTGCTGACTGGCAGCGGACCAATTAAATCCATAGATATGATTTGCCAGGGGCCTTCCGCAATCTTGTGCGGGTGTAATTTGCCCTGTTTGTAACGGTGTATAGTCGATTAATTACGTTCGATCATCTCTTGCATTCGGTTTTCTCCAGGATGACCAAGCAAGAGATTATCGTGGTGTAGGCTGATAATATTATCACGAAGGTCCTTGTTTCGCGGAACATAAATAGCATTTTTGTAATAAATAATGCCATCATCCTTCTTTTCCCATCCAGGAAGTTTCTTTTGAAGAGCGATCCTAACAGTCTTATTGATCTTCTTTTCTGTGAGAATTTGATCTTTGATCTCTTTCTCTGGGCCTTTGAGCGTAATATCCTGCACTCGGAAATATTCGGGTTTAAGAAGAGTGATGTTTTCATTATCACTCCCCCCCATATCATGATCTGCCCAGCGGGATAAAGCATCAGCTTGTTTATTAAGCTTTCCAGGCCGATGTTATAAGGTAAAGTCGTACTGAGCAAGCTCAGACAACCATCGCGCTTGCCGCCGATTCAATTTTTGCGGCTGTTTAAAATATTGAAGATCCTGATGATCCGTCAGAATCTCAAATGTCTGCCAAGCTCCCAGGAGCATTGGTCTCCATTCTTCTAATGTGAGCATTATCGCGAGCATCTCTTTATCGTAGATCTCGTAATTCTGCTCCGTCTCACTGAGACTGTGGGAAAGGAATGCGACAGGTCGCCATTCGCCATTTTCTTGTAAATGGCTAAGAACAGTACCTGTGGCGCCCTCGGAAGCATCGGCTTCAACACAGAACTTGCCGTCGTCTGTGGGCAGTGCCAGCACTACATCATCGGCAATTCGCTGTTTAAGCATGACAAATGCCTTGTCTTGTGTTTCTCCCCAGGAGAATCCAGCCTTGCTGGTCAATAAGGTTAATGGTTTTGCGACGTCACCAAATCCTTGGACAAAATGTCTATAAAAATTCACGAATCCCAGAAATGCTTGAACGTGTTTAACACATTTCGGGACTGGCCACTCCATGATGCCCTTAATTTTCACAGGGTCCATGCGCATGGAATTGTGGGAAATAATTACTCCGAGGTATTTGATTTCTGTTTTCTCAAAATCACATTTCTCGGGTTTTAAATAAAGTTTATGCTTCTGGAGTGTATCCAACACTTGTTTGACAATTGCACGGTGCTCTTCAAGAGTTTCCATGAAAATAAGAATATTGTCCAGATAGACGATAACCCGTCCTTCGTTGATGAGATCCCTAAGGATGTTGTTCATCATTGTTTGGAACGTGGCCGGGGAATTGGTAAGGCCAAAGAACATTACGAGCAGCTCGAACAAGCCTCGATTAGTTCTGAAGGCGGCCTTCCATTCATCGCCTTCTTTGATCTGAACATTATTATAGCCCCAACGAATGTCCAGCTTCGTAAAATATTTTGTGCCTCGAAGTTTATTAATCAGCTCCGAGATCAGGGGAATCGGATAGCGATTTTTAATCATCATCTCATTTAATTTATGATAATCTTGGACCAGCCTAAGCGATCTGTCTTTCTTCTTGACAAAGAAGAATGCTGAAGCCATTGGTGATTTTGATGGTCTGATACGTTCACTTTTCAAGTTCTCGTCCAAGAACTCGTCAAGCTTCTTTTGCTCGTCCAGCGAGAGAGGGTATATTTTGCAATCAACAGCTTTTGCGTCTGGTTTTAATTCGATTGCGTGGTCCCATGATCGGTTATCCGGAAGAGAATCAAAAGATTCTTTTGCAAAGACTTTGACGTAGTCCCTATATTGTTCCAGGATCTTGTCTGCTGTCATTTTTTCTTTTTTGGCATCAGCCTGTTCCACGAACTGCTGTGCCTGGGAACCCTTCACACGCAATTCAATTGCAGGTGTAAAGTCAACCAATAAAATGGATTCACCCTCCTCTATAGGGTTGTTCTTTTCTGCTCCCTGAACAGTCTCGTCGCCTTTCATGTTACACTCTAAAGGACAACGACTGAATTTGATCGTTTGAACTCGCCAATCAATATCCGGATTGTGATGCTCTATCCAATCAAATTCAATAAATACTCGGGATTTTCCGAGTCCAGTGACGAATAATTTAATTTGTTCAGGATGTTTACCGATTGTCATCACCATGGCTTATTATTTCGCAAATAGGAACCCATTTAAATTTCTGGGGATCACCCTTGATCTGAGGGCTTTCCATGGGTTTCGGAGTCAACTCCGTTCCATATTTGTCTACTTTTGGCGCTTCCTCTTGCGAGGATTGAGCCATCCCGTCATTAATGACGACCTTTTTCTTCTCAACCTTTGTTTTACCGGTGGGAGCTCTGGGGGCCTTTTTCTTTATCGCGGAATGTAATTTATGGAGTCCATCACAGTCCTTTAAATTACGGAAAGATGAAACAAAAGAAATCGTAACTACATCATCTTTTTTTACATTTTTGATACATAGGTTCGTATCAGGCATGGTAGTGAGAATATCATATTGTCTGCGATTGTTCGTAACAGAAGGGCTAGCTGGTTTGACCTTGACCAGGACCCTCTTTAAAAACCCTGCTCACGAAGAGCGGCCACGACAGCCTCAAGGTCTTTGCGAGAATACTGATCGTATTGCAACGATCAAATATTAAACTTTTTCTTAGGAAGCTCCGGGCACTCCTTCTTCATGTGGCCTTCCTTGCCACAATTATAACATGTTATCGGGCAAGTCTTCACCCGATCCACATCCATCGGGGCCGGGTTTCTCGGCGTCACTTTCTTGGAAAGGTTTGGGGTTCCACCCATCCCTTTATTTCCAGCCGCCAGCGGGGCCCGTTGCCAGAATTGGCTCTTGGCCTTGGCTTCCTTGAGCGCCTTTTGCTCAAGGATTCAATTGATCATAATCAATCGGGGTTTCAGGAGACTGTACACCTCCGGAACATCATTCCCACCAGTGTAGAGCTGGTCCTGGACCTCTTGATTGATCAGGTCCTCGATCATTTCCACCAAGAAACGATCGTACTGTTTTCTGGCCACATTGTAACCAGCCTCCTCAGCATTCATTTTGAATGCTTGAATAAAGTCGGCCAGGGATGACTTTCCCTGCCAAGTGTGGGTCAGGCGCAACGACGCCATTTGCATGGTGTTGTTGTCCTTGAATTCTAGCTCCAACTCAATCATGAATTGGAGCATGTCATAAGTGGGTTCTTTGAAAACCCCGAACTGGAGAGTCCTCTGTCTCCAGTTACTCTTCCAGATGGTAGCTGGACAAACAGCCCCATCTTCTCTTCCCAATAAAGAAAGAGCGAATGTAATTTTTTGCTTTTTGGAGGGAAACTCCGAATCATATGCCCAAAGATAGTTGGACAGGGTCTCTGACCAAGTCTTCCACTTGGTCTTGTTGTTCCCGTTGAACATTGGCGGGGTCTTGGCATAGACAATTTTCGAGGAGCCTCCGCTCTTCTGTTGTCCAGGTCCGAAGGTGGCCAGTACCGATGCAAGCCGCATCAGTACTGTGTTGAAGTCCTGCATCAATTGTTCTAATGTAGGATGCGGGGGTGACACTGGCCGCGAAGGCTGTTGGGGAAGGGGTCGGACCGGCGACGGCTGCCGGGAAGCCATATGTGCCGAGACTTCGGCAAGGGATGGGGAATGGGCCTGTGGAAAGCTGTACGTGCCGGCACGAGGAGAATATTGAACACCTTGAGTGTCAACAATGGGAATGTACGCAGTTCCCTGAGGATGATCGGGGGGTGGGGGTGTGTAAACCATGGCGGGTATGAGGTGGTGAGGAAATATGGAGGAAATGAGGTTATGAAAAGTAACCGAAGTAGTCGGTGGATGAGTGTAAGCGGTGTGATAGGTGTGATGGGAGGAGGTGGAAAGGTAAAGGTAGGAAGGTACAGAATCGTCCGAGGATTCAGAGGGGGCATGGATACGCGTCAATGGTATGAATACCGCACTAAGCGGATGGTGGGGTTGCCCCGGACTGTTGCTGTCTGAATCGTCCTGGGCCTTCTACGACACACCCGATGATGACGCCCAGAGCCTCTCCGAAGATTAGCTCTGTGGCCTTGTTGCTACCATTGCGCAGGGACGGACTCAACGTTTCCCGTAGCGCAGCGCAGTCAGATCGATCTGGTCCGACAACAATGGTCGCTGCAATTATTTAACCTCGGTGTGGACGAGGGAGATGTTGGGATAAAGCAGAAATGGATCTTCAGGGTAAGAGGTAAAGGAATACGAATCCAAGTAGTGGATAGAGGTAGGGAGGATAGAAAAGGAGGTCGAGTAGAGCGGTACAAGGGTATGAAGGGTAGTCTTTTATTATGTCACGTTCAAGCGTTTAGTGGTCGAACTCTGGCGAAGCAGGAGGGTTTGGTGGGCACTTTGGTACGAAGCTCGAAAGAGATGGAATAAAAGACTAAAGACTACAGTCGAAATACTACTGTTTAAATACTGTACTACGAGTTGTGAGAAAATATACTAGAACAATAAGACCGTGCGACTGTAAGTATGGTCCGATCAAATATCGTTCCGTTAACATGTGTTCTGAATAATAACCACGCCATGACAACACGTTTGACATGTGTCATTTAATTAATGTCCGAAATTCTGGTGTTGCCTCCCTGTACTCGCAAGGATAGAGCCACTGTGTGTTACACGCCCTGTTGTCTGCCCTCGGAGGGTTCTGACATTGACTTATCCTTTGTCTACATACATCAAATCCGTTTAGCGTCTATCCATGTCGGCGCTTAGATAAGATGTCGCGAAAAAGGGCAAAATCATGACAAGTATGACCCAAACAGGCCATCATCGTGTGTGACCTCTATCTTGCTTCCATGCCCATCCCCGTATCGGTGTTACTCTCTCAGCCTCAGCATAATAATATCACCCGAGATGAAATCAAAGGCTCACACTGCAAATCTATGTACTGCACTAGAGATGTATAAGACGACTTCAGCAAGTATCTACTGGCCATCCATTCTGCACATCCTCTCTTTTTGTTGGCTCAACCCCGGTAGCTTAAGGGTATGGGGTCAAAATCCATCCTATAAGCGTCCTAGAAATTGGGTGTATTCCGTGCTCCATTGTACCTCAAGTCATATAACAGACTAAAAACCTCTCATCAATGGACAGGCAGCACAATAGGACACAGGTCACATACAGGTACTTTAAGCCAGAATTCTTTGCACATGGGTTTTCACACCATCACGTCGTTCCTCATTCAGAAAAGTAACCACAGGTTCTATATAGGTACTTACAGCGCTAGCAAGAGCTACTTTGATACTGACGTCTTTGAAGTTGTTGTGTCATTCCTGATTCAGATAACTAACCATGCTCACTCGGGAAAGCGACTTCAAAGTCCTAAGCAGGGGTAAGGTCAGCCTTTTTTCTTTATCGTGTACTTCTTGCTCAAGTTTCAGTTCGGTGTTGACGAATGGTGGATAACAGACCATTGGAACCCGTGCAACATGCACAACAATTATGAGTTCAGTTGACGAATTCACAGGTGATACGTGTCACACAGGTGGCGATAATGTTTGAGGATGATCCTGGAATGGACTTCAATAGATATGGGTGTACTATTCACTATTCAATCCAGCTGAAGACAATGTTTCATTTTGCTTAGAATTTATTTTCACATGGAAATGGGAAATTTATCAAGTCTTTCCCAGAGCTCACAACTCACCACACCAGAATCTGCAATTCAGAACTCCATATTGAGGTACAACCTCTGAAATTGTTAGAACAGCAGTGATCTTTATTCTGTTTTGACATGGACAGGTAGCAACTGAAGCAAGACACCAGGGACACGAGGAACCAACCGCAGGTTGGTGACGAGTGTCCCCCAGATAAATCTCAGCTTTCTGGATCATGTGGAGCACTGTACGGAAGTGTTCTTCATGTACAAGCAGTACTTAAAATCCAGCCAGACATGCAGTCTTATTGATTCAAATATGTCTGTAGCAGAGCACGAGTTTCTGCTAGTGTTTCTTACATTTGCAGTTGTTCTCCAGAAGGACTTCTGGTCTGTGAGTATCTGTCTATTTTATTCTCACATCTCACTTCATTGTCACTGTATTGCATTATCTATCATGTACTTTCTCTTAGACATCTTGTACAACAGTACCCAAAATGATAACATGTCCTGTTGTGCTTTTGAGCCTGGATATCGAACTTCAAGTATCTCTGTTTTGTGGGGCCTGAAGGCAGTGAAATTCATCCAAGACACAAAGACAACAACTGTAGGATGCACTTTTTGGTTTAAACCATCAGTGGTTTGAACTGTCAACAGTTTAAACCATCACTGGTTTGAACCATCAACGGTTTGAACCACGGTCCAGGGAGACTATAGCTGTGGTTGAAGCCATTATGGTTTAAACCAGTTTGAACCATCACTGGTTTGAACCACCCAGGCAGACTATAGGTGTGGTTGAAGCCATTATGGTTTACAGCTCTTTGCGGAACTTAGGGCGCAGCCTGTTTTTTTCTGATTTTGAGGTTTTTCGCCAAATCTGCTGCCCTGAGCGCAATTTTGACCGCATTGGGTCGGGAATTGGTGTGTTGGAATCACATTGAAAATCCGCAGTCAACCTAATACCGGTATTTTTGATGCCATCAGAAAATGCCATTTCTGCCAAAAAATCCCGGCTTTCAGCAAGTCAGCTGTAGTAGTTGAACTACTCCTCCAATTGACCTAGTTTTTGGATAGCCCATACCTATACATATATTCTAGTCAATGTGAACTTTGGACAGACAATATTGGAAGTAATTGTAAATCATTGTGCACTTTGTTGAAATGGTTATTCTTCTCCTTGGGAAAATAGAGCAGTCAAAGTGGATTTGGGTATGTCTACATGTAAAAATGTAATAGTTGACAAGAGTATATGTATACAGTCAGCATATCAGAATATTAGGTTAGTGCAAGCTGTACTCCAACTGCTACAGCTGACTTGCTGAAAGCCAGGATTTTTTGGCAGAAATGGCATTTTCTGATGGCATCAAAAATACCGGTATTAGGTTGACTGCGGATTTTCAATGTGATTCCAACACACCAATTCCCGACCCAATGCGGTCAAAATTGCGCTCAGGGCAGCAGATTTGGCGAAAAACCTCAAAATCAGAAAAAAACAGGCCGCGCCCTAAGTTCTGCAAAGAGCTGTAAACTGGTTTGGACCATGGTTTAAACTGTCCCTATCGTTGGCAATGTTGTGGTTTAAACCAAAACCAGCCTACAGTACTCATGGTTTGTGTGATTTTCACCTGTGCTCCTCCTTTAAAGGCATCAATAAGAGCCTTTTCGAACTCTTTGTATGTCTTGTACATCTTGTTATTGTCCAGATCCTTTGGGTTGGGCATGGCCTGCACCACATTGTTGGCCCACATTGCAGCTGATCCTTCTTTCATGTAAGACAGGACAAACATGATTTTTGTGCTGTCCTTCTTGTATATCAGGTTGTCCAGAAAGTGCAACCAGCATTCGGCCAAATATGAATCCACCAGCTCTGAGTCGCCCTTGAAGTGAGTAGGAGCTGCAACCTGAGCAGTCTTCTTCAACTCCTTGGATCCTCCCATGGTTGCTTTGTTCAAGGCCTCGATGGCCAAGTGTAGGAGCTCCAGTCCCTGCTGATTCTCCACACGTAGGTTGACCAGCTCATGCTCCACTTGGGTATAGCTAGATTGCAACTTGTCCATCGTATTCTGCATTGCTCCGAATTTTTGTCCTGCATGGCCCAGGGCTTGGAGAAGGGTCAAATCCCTCCCATCTGCATCCAACTGCCCAAACTCCTCCACCATCAGGAGCACAAACTCAGGTCTGCTCATTGTGTTATGTCCAGTCGGGTTTGCCATAGTAGAGACACTATTCTTTTGTCAGCACAGAGCTGATTCCAGGTTCTGGGATGATGAGGGTGACTGAAGCACAAAAGGTTACAGGTGAATTGGCCTGGAGATTAGACTAGAATAGTGTACTGTACATAAAAGTAAAGACGGATTAAATACTAGAGTCAATAGAAGTGATTAAGGTACTATGTCAATGCTGAAAAGTTAGGGTAAATAAATAATAAATGCAGGGGTAGAGGTGTAAAGAAGGATGATCATAGAAGTAAGGAGTTCATTTGGGATCAGGGACGGTAACAGGAGAAAAAAAAGGAATAGTGATTGAGTTGCAGGTGATCGGGTTCTATCGGGTTCTGGATTTCATGACATCTGTCTTATACTTCAGATGGGTGCTTCCAACTGAAGCAAAGTCTGCCTGGGCACCTTGATGAATGAAGTAAATAGGTTTGTTTTATAATAGGTGGATGCAAGGAGGTTTAGATGATTAAATCTAAGGCTCCAGGGCAGAGGTTTTGATAACTTGCGAAAATCCTCACTCCAGTAGTCTGTGAGTATCCGAGGCTAACTCCAAGTGAACAAAGGCTCAAACAGTTTATAAGACTGTCAACCTAGGCTTTCCAATGCACTGGGAATGTTTGACTACTTTTTTATCAGGCACTAGGGACACTGCATGCATCAAGATGTCAATCCAACATACTACAACAAGGCTCCTAGGCAACAAGTTGGGGTGAAGGCAAAGCACCTGACAAGGTACAGTTGGTTGCCTGTGGTAATATAACCCAGTTCAAATCTTCTTCCGTTAAGGCCTTCTGCTAGCTATTTCAAATCCAGTCAAGATCCAATACACTATGACAAGGCCTCTTGCACAAGTCGGAGTAAAGGCAACTCAATGTTCAACTACAACATCTTTCAAGAGGGAGAACACCCAATCAATTTTATAAGTGAAGACTCATTCTGCAAGTCAACAACTGAAGGTCTCTTTCACTGCGTTCCGACCCCATGTAGACAGACCTCTAGTGCGCTTCGTGTACCTTCGTCTACGTGGGCAAACATACGTGTACCTCTGTCGACGAGCCGATGTCGACATGGCTTCGGCGCCGTTCGTGTACCTTTGTCGTCCCTTCGTCTACCTTGGGTACATTACCTTTGGCTACCTACGTGTACCTTCAGCTACCTTGTTGTACCAGGGTACACAAACTCTGTCCAGGGGTTCTAAACTGTTTTCCGTATTGTTTCAGTCTTTCATCGTCCATATGCGCTCACAATACGTTCGAGGGTCTCAGGAACAAGCGTGTGGCAGTGCCCACGTGTGTCCGGATGTATTTCGCAGCCGATCAACTTACGCGATGTCGTAACCACTCTGCTTGGTCAATAATCTTACCACAAGGCCGGGAATATGAAGCAGCACTCGCCACAGATCAAATTCAATTCTGTATTTGTACATGCGGCATTGGCACAGCGGTATGTACCCTTTGTCTACCTCAGACAATGTTTGTGTACCTGGGTCTACCTTGGTCTACCAGTGTGCACCAAGGTAGACCAATGGTAGACACAGGGTACAATAACTCTGTCGGAGTCTGTCCTCAGGCTGAGCACATAGGTAGCCGTAGGGGTGTGTCTACCCTGTGTCTACCCTAGTAGACAAACCCCCTGTGTACCTGGGGTCGGAACGCAGTGTTTCTCAAGTTCAAACTCCAAGTCCAGAGTCAAACAAATATCCAGATTCTAAGTAAAGACTAATACAAGCAAAGTTTCAGGGTGCCAAAATCTCCATGTATGGCCTGAGAAACCATCACATGTCTCACCAAAGTCTTCAGATCAATGCCTCGGCTATCTCCTCAGCCTAACAGTTCTGGTCAAAGTCAATGATCATCTGACTAGGTGCTGGCAATCCTACTGAGTCTGAGTCCACATGGTGTCTTGTACCATTGGTCCTTAGTCACCTAGGCATCAGTCTGAACATGTCTGCTGATCTCTCTCAGACTACTCTTTGAACTCCTGCACTTCTGGTTGAACATCTTGTCTTTGATATTGTTCCTAGGCATGGATGGGCTTCCAGGCATATCTCCTAAGTGGTCATGTACAAGTGCCTAGGCAAGCACATCCTGCTTGTATGACCCAAATACTACAGCTAGCTGCCAGAGTAAACACTAACTCTCCTTTATATCACCAAACAGGGTCCTAGCACACTTGCATAAGTAGCTGCCTAGGTGCATCCCTATGCTCCCAGATGGTTTGCATTCTGGTCTGAAAAGCACAAAAATACAGAGGATCAGTGCTTTACTTGTTGTGCTGTCTCACCAGCGGACTGTCAAAGAGGTTCTGCAGATCCTGAAAGAACACAACCTATTTCTGAAACCCGAGAAATGTGAATTTGAAAAGCAAGAGGTGGAATACCTGGGTGTCATTGTAGGTGATGGCAAAATATGGATGGATCCTATCAAGGTGGAGGGTGTGCGACAATGGGCAGTGCCAAAAACAGTGAAGGACATTCAGAGCTTCCTTGGGTTCTTGAACTTTTATCAGTGGTTCATCAAGGGATCTAGAGACTATGCCAAGCTGTTGACCAGGCTAACTCACAAAGACTACAAATGGTGATGGGGACAACCCTCAAGGTTCTTCATTTGTCTAATGGGAAGTAATGGACTAATAGATTTTGTAGATATTTGGGGGAAATGCAGAAATAGACCAATGACACAATGTAGTGTACTCAAAGATACTGTACTTTTTCATTCAAATTGACATGGGGTGTGATGCATGACCCATTTGAGCGATTCGACATTTCAGCAACTGCCAAATCCTTGCATGACATCTAAAAATTTTCAACATCTGAACTAAAAATTTCATCTTTTTTGTGCCTGTTCCACCATTTTAGAACCTGTGTGACGACCTGGAGGTTCAACAAAGGGCCACATGATGCGTGACCTCGACCGAAATTCAGCATTGACACAGGGGTGCATGACACACAACTGTTGAATTGAATGAAAAGGTACAGTACTGCAACTTGGTACAAACCACAATGATAGGGAAAGGAGTCAAAATAATGTGAAGGAATGTACTGATTGATTTTCGAGATTTTTTAGAGAGCAGAAATAAATAAAGCAAGGTAGTGTATTCAAAGTTACCACAATGTGTTGGCAGACAATAATACAGTGAAAACTAAGTGGAGGCGGCATTGATAGGGAAACCATCTATTTCAAAGAGTACATAATCCCCATCACAAAACACTCATTTGATTCTGGTAGGGGGAATTCCTGAGTTTCTTTTATTGCTCAGCACATTTGAAACTTAGAGACTGATTCAGTTGTCAGGGCAAAGGTAAAAAACAACAACAAGCACTCTGAATTTTTTTACAAGCATAGATCAGTTGATGTGAGAGAGATATTGAAGGACTAAGGAATGCCAGGAAAGTAACAGTATAAGCAACACAGGGTTCAAACAGATGTCAGAAGCAGGTCAAACAAGTCAGAGTGAAAAGTGGAGAATCCAGAGACACAAAGTGAAATGGAATTTGGATTCTGTTACATAAGCTGTTTGTGGCAGTGCATAAAGGGCATTAGATTTGCTACTGATGATTTAGGGTCAACATTCTGCCAAATGTAAAGGATTTTATAGAGGATTACAAAAAGCTAATGAAAAAATGAGCACAGCCACTAAATTTACTTGTTCATTTTTGAGCTTCAGTATCTTGTGAGGTCAGGAAGTCTCCCTCACACAAATAATATGAATGATTATATAAGTACTTGTTATGCCATGCCATGCACATGTGGTTGAACACATTGTGTACATTCTGACTCTAATAATATAATGTCACTGTATCAGAATAGATTTCACTATTGTATGAATTCTTGGTTTATCCTAGATGAAGCAATTCATCATGGGGGGTTTTATGTACAAGCTAAATGTGCCACATAATTTATTTGAATTGCTCCTTCATCTGTTCTCATAGGATCCTGCAGCATATCATCCACCATGACCATCTGCAGGCACCCCATCTTTCAGAAGCTCATTAATGCTGCCTTTGCTAAAAAAAGTGCCAATCATCGGCCATATTACTTTGCAGGCCTTGAGCTATTGGCACTAGAAACACTGGGGTTTTCAAGAGGGTGAGAATCAGGACACAAGAGTTGTAAAGAAGTGAAATACAAGCAAATGAGGATGTGATCACGTTTCTAGATAAAACAACAAGATTGAGAAGTCAATTCTACAGTGTTGAAAGACAAAGACGTACAGTGATGGTGGGAAGATCATGGTGCAAGCTGAATCCCAAGGTACAATGAGCATGTCTAGTGAATCACACATGTTGAATCCATACAGATGCTGGGTTGTGTATCACTGCTGGAAAGCCAGAAAGTGAATTGTTGAAGGGCAGAAGCAAAGTGCAACATACACTGTCCTTTGGATGATATCCACACTTGGAAAGAAAACATAATCACCCATAAAGTTCCAAGGGTGAAGACAACCCATTGTTTGTCCCAATATAGGGCATTGATTCTGTATTTGGATTTATTTATTGAGAGAAGGCCACAGCCATAGCAGAGTGCTTACCAGATGAGCATCATGAGATTAACTATGTGAATACCAATTGAATACCAATCATGGTCATCAAACCCTCATATTGAATGAAATGATGATATCTAAGTTCTTACAGCTCTTTGCGGTACAACAAGTGCCAGCTGCCATGATCTTGATTCTCAACTGTTTCCCATAAGAATAGGCTCATTTGATTCACATTAAAAATCCGCAGCCAATGGAATATTGGCATTTTTGATCTGCTTATATAATAAAATTTCTTTCTGAAAAATTTGGTTTTGAGTAGGACACCTGTACCACTTGGAATACTGCCCTGATGGACCTAGTTTTTGGATGTGCTATACATCTGCTACGATCGTAGATAATGGAATGTTTATTTATAGTATATGCTGAGTGATTATCATTTAGCACACCCAGAAATTCTAACAGTAAACATGTTGCATGATTTACTTAAACACTCCTTCATCTATTCTTATAGTATCCCACAGATATATTGTTTGTTGTGACCATTGGCGAGCACCACATCTTCCAGAAGCTTATTAATGCCACCTTCTTTGCTAAAAAGGTGCCAATCATAGGTCATATCTCCTCAAGTTGCTGCTAGAAACACTGGGTCTGCTCTAGTGTTGCCATGACTCAAGTGGACTCAACTTGATCAAATTTGACTTGACTCCTGTGCTGACTCACTCATGCATATTTCTTCAATTATTCAACCTGTCCAAGAGAGAATTATGATACTGTTCCAACATGGCTTATCCACTTCTGGTGACATCACTTTGGCATCCAGTAATATGCAATTTATTGCTCCTGAAGTCACGCCAAGTCAAATTACATTAATTCCCAGGTTTCTCCACAGTCAATCATTATTTTGTCAAATGCAGTGTGAGCATGATGGACCTATTGTGACTTCAGTCCTTGAGCCCCTAATACCCCAGGATTGATGTCATCCTCAGATGCTAAGTGCATTAAATTGAATTTGTGCAGACAAAATCAACTCAAGTCACAGCAACATTTGTCTGCTCCTTGAGGCAGCAAACAATGATTATCCTTTTTGACTGTACCTTATACTGGTGTCAGGTCATATGTGGCATCAACAAGTGGAAATCAAGTCAGCACCTCTCAGATACTGTGTTCTTCCAGTCACCAATCTTGGGTTTGCCAAATGTTGAGTCAGACATGATATATACTGTATAAGACTTGTTGAGATTCTCATATTGATTGTAACTTGTAACTTTTAACGCTGCCTCAAATAAAATCAAGATGGTAAATTGCGAGGGGTACAACAGAAACAAGGATTACCAAACTACCACACCTATGCATATTCTACAAAGTTTTTATATCTCCCAATTTAAGCCCCAAAATGTATGAAAGGCACCCAGTGTAAAAATGAATTCTTTGCTCCAAGTCGCTCTTGAAGTTTCTGAATGGCAAGGTGCAATGCCTCAGCTGCTCTCATGGGATCTGGGTGTGATGCCTCCAATAAATGGGCATAAACATCACTGGCAACTTGTGGTGCATCATTGTCCCCAATTGACCACATTGTCCCAATAACACTTCGGTATCCTGCTAGTAACATACCAGCAGTGAGATGAACTGACTCATCCTGGAGCTTTTTGGGAACCAGTGGCAGTTTGACATGCAGACAGGAATGCCAGGTCAGCATTGGGAAGAGATAGTTCAATGATGTTTGAGAGTGTCAACCGTGAACTTCCAGCAACAAGGAGAGCACTGTCAGTTGGGGAGGTGCTCTGTATTCCATGGCAGGCAAAATGGACCCATCTGGATGCTTTCATACCCTTTTGAACATTTTCTATTGTGGCCATTTTTCCATCCAACCATTGAATATGAACCTTTTCCACAGCATGCTGCTGGATGGCTTTAACTTCTTCCCGAGTTCCTGGGATATGGAACTGTCCATCTGCTGATGGCTGAGTGACAGCAAGGAGTTGAAGGTCTGTCTGTGATTCAGATTGTGGGCGATGCCCTTTGATCAAGGCAGTCAAAGATGGTGTATAAGATGAAATCAGGAAATCAGATAATTTTGAGCCAAATGTCTGGTCTTCACCATATAATCCTGCTGCATGGATAGGGAGAAATGCTAGTGACCCTGTTGGACACCACCAGATACGTCCCAAATCCTGGGTTGTTGGGGCCTATAGATGCTATTAGGATTGGAATTTGGGGTATTGATTAAAATAGCTCACTGTAATTGCAAGTACATTCAGGACTGGGTGAACAATTTTGAACCAGAGCTCAGAGAGCATAGCAGGAAAGATATCACCTGGAGCTAGCTCTCTCTCAAAGGTGACAGAAAACCTATCACTACGTCCAGTAGTTCCAGACATTGATGCCAGAGATTTGGCCAAGGCCTCTGCCTCATGCATTGTAAAGTCAGGGAGTGGGACATGGATGACTTCATCTGCAAGACCTGGCAGGAGGATCAAAGCATCACACCGATATTTACTAGTATTTATGATAGCAACTGGGCCAATCTTTGCAGCTATTGAGAGCTCAGAAATTGGCTTTGATAATAGGAACCTCCCAAACCCTGGGAGCTCTCTGATCTGCTGTAGAACAAGATTCCTTTTAAGAACAAGGTCATGAGATTTCTGTGCAATGACCTGAAGTGATGGTGGTGTGGTGCCATCAGCAACAGCATTGCTCCTGGTGCCAGCAGTTTCTAATGAGGTGGAAAGAGAGACAAGCTGAGTGGCAAGGCCAGGATGGCTCTCCCTCAGTTCATCTACTGGTGTGCGCAGGTCAAGGAGCTGACCCCAGATAATTGAACGACCCTGTTCAAGCCACTCTACTGCCTTCTCATAGTCATGTGCCATGATTGCAGCTGAAGCAGCATCTCTCACAACTTGGCCTGCCTCTGAGAGGCGATGATGCCGGTCAGGTATAGACAGCCCCAGCCATGCCAATTCAGGTAGAAGTTCAATGGCAGTAGCATATGCATGGAGCACAGATGAAGGTTGGTAAATATGGGCATGTTTTGCCCACATTTTGGCTGCATCAAATCGTATGTGGGCAGCACCTGTTGTTGAGCATGCAGCTGAAGAGTAGTGATCTAGCAGGTGCTGAGAGTCTTCAGGATTATAGAGCCACTCAAAGCGGCTGAGGAGTGAATCCCCAAGGTTTTTCAGAAATAAAGGCTTGACAGGGTGGCCATCTGGGGTGAGAGCAACAGCAGCTTCAAATCTCGACATGGACTGGTTGAGATCATCAAGATCATCAGATTGTTCAAAGCGGCTGAGGAGTGAATTCCCAAGGTTATTCAGCCATAAAGGCTTGTCTGGGTGGCCATCTGGAGTGAGAGCAACAGCAGCTTTGTATCTTAACACAGACTGGTTGAGATCATTGAGATCACCAAGTTGGTCAGAGCGGCTGTGAAGTGAATTCCCAAGGTTACTCAGCCACAAAGGCTTCGCAGGGTGGTCATCTGGAGTGAGAGCAACAGCAGCTTCAAGTCTCAACACAGACTGATTAAGATCATGAAGATCACCAAGTCTTTCAAAGCGGCTGAGGAGTGAAGCCCCAAGGTTACTCAGCCATGCAGGCTTGTCTGAGTGGCCATCTGGAGTGAGAGCAACAGCAGCTTCATTTCTCACCACTGCCTGGTTGAGATCATTGAGATCACCAAGTTGTTCAAAACGCTTAGAAAGTGAAATCCCAATGTTATTCAGCAGCAAAGGCTTGCCTGCATGACCATCTGGAGTGAGAGCGACAGCAGCTTCATATCTCAACACAGACTGGTTGAGATCATTAAGATCACCAAGTCTTTCAAAGCACCTGAGGTGTGAAGTCCCAAGATTAGTCAACCATGAAGCCTTGTCTGGGTGGCCATCTGGGGTCAGAGCAACAGCAGCTTCATTTCTCAACACAGACTGGCAGAGATCATTGAGATCACCAAGTCTTTCAAAGCGGCTGAGGAGTGAAACCCCAAGGTTACTCAGCCATGCAGGCTTGTCTGAGTGGCCATCTGGAGCGAGACCAACAGCAGCTTCATTTCTCAACACACACTGATGGAGATCATCAAGATCACCAAGTTGTTTGAAGCGGCGAAGGAGTGAATGCCCAAGGTTATTCAGCCATGCAGGCTTGGCAGGGGTGGCTATCTGGAGTGAGAGCAACAGCAGCTTCAAATCTCAATATAGACTGGTTGAGATCATCAAGATCACCAAGTCGTTCAAAGCGGCTGGCAAGTGAAATCCCAAGGCTATTGAGCCATGCATGCCTGTGTGGGTTGCTATCTGGAGTGAGAGCAACAGCAACTTCTTTTCTCAATAAAGACTGATTGAGATCATTGAGATCACCAAGTCGTTCAAAGCGCCTAGTAAGTGAAATCCCAAGTTTATTCAGCCGTGAAGGTTTGTCTGGGTGGCCATCTGGAGTGAGAGTAACGGCAGCTTCAAATCTCACCACAGACTGGTTGAGATCATCGAGATCACCAAGTCGTTTAAAACGGCTGAGGAGTGAATCCCCGAGGCTATCCAGCTGTGAAGGCTTCTGAGGGTGGCCATCTGGAGTGAGAGCAACAGCAGCTTCAAATCTCAATATAGACCAGTTGAGATCATCAAGATCACCAAGTTGTTCAAAGCGGCTGAGGAGTGAATTCCCAAGGCTATTCAGTAGTGAAGGCTTGTTTGGGTGGCCATCTGGAGCGAGAGCAACAGCAGCTTTGTATCTCAACACAGACTGGTTGAGATCATTGAGATCACCAAGTTGTTGAGAGCGGCTGTGAAGTGAATTCCCAAGGTTACTCAGCCACAAAGGCTTCGCAGGGGTGGCCATCTGGAGTGAGAGCAACAGCAGCTTCAAATCTCACCACAGACTGGTTGAGATCATCAAGATCACCAAGTTGTTCAAAACGGCTGAGGAGTGAATCCCCAAGATTATTCAGCCGTGAAGGCTTCTGAGGGTGGCCATCTGGAGTGAGAGCAACAGCAGCCTCAAATCTCACCATTGCCTGGTTGAGATCATCAAGATCACTAGATTGTTCAAAGCGCCTGGCAAGTGAGAACCCAAGGCTGTTCAGCCATGTAGGCTTGCCTGGGTGGTTATCTGGAGTGAGAGCAACAGCAGCTTCAAATCTCAACACAGACTGGTTGAGATCATTGAGATCACCAAGTTGTTCAAAGCGCTTGGCAAATGAATTCCCAAGGTTATTCAGCCATGAAGGTTTGCCTGGGGAACCATCTGGAGTGAGAGCAACAGCAGCTTCAAATCTCTGCACAGACTCGTGGAGATCATTGAGATCACCAAGCAGTTCAAAGCGCCTGGCAAGTGAAATCCCAATGCTATTCAGCCATGAAGGCTTGTCTGGGTGGCCATCTGGAGTGAGAGCAGCAGCAGCTTTGTTTCTCAACACAGACTGGTTGAGATCATCAAGATCACCAAGTTTTTCAAAACGACTGAGTAGTGAACTCCCGAGGTTCTTCAATCTCCTGGGCTTTTCAGGGTGGCCATCTGGAGTGATTCGGACAGTGTCTTCAAGCATTCCAATAGCTCGGTTGATATCTGGCAAGCTACCAAGCTGTTTAAAACGATGTAGCAAGGACATTCCTAGATCTGCCAGATAGATTGCAGACTTTGTGTTATCCCGCACTGCATCATGGTATGCACAGATTGCCTGATTCAGATGATTAATAGTCCCAGACACCTTGTAAGACTGGAAAATGACATTCCCAAGGATATTCAACCATTGAGCCCTGTGGTCATTGCTTTGGTACCACACTAGAATTCTCTCATGCATTACCCAAAGCTGTAGATCATCCATAGAAAAGTGGGTCTCCTTGGAGTCTTCATACATCTTCTTCAGTTCACCTTCAATCCCACAACCATTGACAGAGGCAACTGTAGATGACTCAGCAAGTAGTCCACCAATATGTAGGGAATCTTACTTGTATTTTCTGCCACGCTAATGAGAACCTCCTGGTACAGCAACTCGGAAACTGTGAAACCAGCACTAAATGTGAGAGAAGGGCCATCAAGATTCACTTTTTTGAGCTGGCACTGGAGGGCTGCATTGTACTATTCAGTGATGATACTCAGACTAAGGGGACTGCACCTACTAGGCCTATTCAATTCCACAGATCTGAGAACCTCACTCCGCCTGATTTCTACATAGCCAAGAAGTCGTGTTCCCTCACTTTCACTGCGGCGCAAGATCATCACCAAGAAAGTAACAGCATGGGGTGGGCTGTGAGAGAAGGTGAGACTACTGCGAATCCCACGTGTATAGTGCAAGTCATCATATACACACATGTTGCACCCAAGAGGAAGTTCCCAACTCATTTGATCGTGGCCTGATGCCACCGGCAAGGTTTGCACGAAAATATTCTCCCCCAATAATGAGCTGGGCAAACATTTTCATGTCGGCCGGAAGATCATCATGGGGGTTAGTCAAGGACGTGATATGGATACCTGTGAAAGAATTAAGTATGCTTTGGCAACATCAACATAGCCAGGTGCTTACTGTGAAGTTGAACACTAATTGAAGAGTTTGAATCAACAGTCTCGACAGGAGGTCCAGAATGCTCACACTGTTTTCAACTCGGTCATGATTGCGAGGGGAAAGGTACAGAAGCTTGGAGGCCGGGAAGTCGATCTTATATATGTTAGAGGTCCAGCACCAACCACGTGGCTGCAAGGTGCCGTAAAGGCGTGGGACCATCAGTACGACTCTTTTCTTTGAACCCAATCTTGGGGTAGATTCTATTATTTCGGTATCTGTCACATTAAAAGCATGCGTGGCGTCGTCGCTTCCAGCGCTTCCGTCAGCGCTAAGATGCTGTATTGTGCCATGTTACCTGTTACATGGAGGGCTGGACACTGCAACTTGAGATGCTGAGACGACACAAATAAAATTTAGGCAGCTTGGATGTTTCAATGTAGCACCAGGACCAAGGCACCGAATTTCAAACATTGAATTTGGGGACCTCAGTTTAGCGTGGGAGCCCGCGGAAGACGCTTATCGAGCGCCAAGCATGGGAGGATCAGGCGCCAGTCAGCAGGAAGCGCCGACAATGAGCGCCGAGCAAGATTTGTTATCCAGCGCATCATGAAGCGCAGATGTGCAAGCTAGAGAGTCAAACGAACGTATTTGCACACTCGTACGCAAGAAAGACCCGGGAGTCAATCGGGTAGGTAGGTAGGTTTTCAACACGGCAATGTCCAACTCATGAACACCGGTTCCACAGTCGGCAAAACTCGAAGAAGGCGTCAATCAAGTGGATTCACACCACGCCGACGCTCAATTCAGGACCCAATTCACGGCGCTGCGTTGCTCCTAGTCTAGACCCCAACACCGCCGACACAACCGTCGGTAATGCAGATATCAGATGCACCGCCGGCATCGCTTACTTCGCGTGAGTTCCCGGGTAGGCCGTACACATCTCCCCATGTACATATCCTGCTTCAGTGCTCGCCTCCTGCGCCGCGTCGTGTGGGCTCGCGGGCCGTGGATCCACAGGCTGCGCCTTACCTCGTTTCGCTTTCGACGTCGCCGCCCATCTCTCTGCACGTGCAGCCTCTACCTCATGCCGGTGTCGAACGCAAGATGCGCTGTCAGTCCTGCCTGCTTCACATAGATGCCCGCTGGGCCCGCGCCGTGCGCCATACGCAGGCGACACCAGGCTCTCTGGTCTGTGCCATATGTGGTGCCGCGTCATGCACCGCGCACCTTATTCCTGTTATAAGCTGGCTCGGTCTCTATCTCGACGCACCTTTCGCACGCCGTCCGTTCTGCCAGCCTACTTATTTGGATCTCCATCTCGACGCCGTGATGCAGGTCCACCTCCTGCCCTCCGCTTCGGCGTCAATGCCGACGCGCTCGGCCCCGTGCTGCATAGCGCTCGGACTGGCGAGTGTAGATGCTGAAGGATGTGCCTCCGTCATCTGCGGTGAGTGCTGCGCCGGCTCTACAAATACATCGCATAAAACCGCTCGAGCTCTCGAAGAGGAGCGATGAGGTTGCAACAATGGAGGAAGGACAGCGGATTAGCCTTGAATTCGAAATTTAACTCCATCCACAAAGTGCGGGAAGATATAGTTAGATTACCAAAAGCCTGGACAATAGAACAGTGAGTCACGGCCACGAAGCTGGCGAACTCGCGGAAATCTACTCACGATCAAGCGAAGTACAAGTAGCGATAGCTAGGTACGTGTAGTAAATACGAAGTTGATATGGAACGGAAGCTCAATGGAAATACTCGAGCAAAATTCACGACATTTCGCCATCGTACTGCACATAGGTCCAAGGCCATTCCGGTCGCTCGCTGAAGACTTTCTAAACAATTAACTTGAAATAATGACGCTCGATTAACCCTAACCCTAGCGAGCGCTTACATTAGGCGCCTATTTATCGCAAACACTAAGTAGCGTCAAGAGAGGGAAAATTGGTGCGTGCGACGACAAACTGCACGAGCTCCATATGAGCGCCCTCCCCGGGTCTTTCGCCCCTAATTCGTGAGATGCCCTGGTGTGTGTTTCGGCCAACGCGAGGCCGAGAGGAAGAGGAGCTAAGAAATAGCTTTGTTAGCAGATACTCGCGATCATCCAGCACGCAAAAACGGAAGAGGGGGCAGGGAGAAAAAAGGACTCACCTCGAGCTTTTGTTACGAGATTATCGCGAGCTGGTTGGCGGTCGGTGGTCGTGGTGATCACGATGTGCGCAGAAACGCGACGACGGCGGGCGGAGGCTGTCGCACAGCGAGCATATCCCGAGCTGGTTGCTGGAGTCGCTGTTGGTGTAGCTGCGTACGTTGGGATGCCCTCGACTTGCTCCTGCCGCGCCCGATGGAGCCACTGTTGCTGCCGTGCCCCATGGAGCCGCTGTAGCTGCTGCGTACGGGGTGGTGCTGAGCCTCGGGTTGCAGAGGGGCCCCGACTTTGCTGCTGCGCACGAAGCCGTTGGTGCTCGAGCTGTCGTTGCTGCTGTCGGCCGGGACGGGACCGTTCGCATATTGCACCAACCGCGTCTCCATACAACGGTGCCTCTCCTCCGGCATTGCCTGCGCAACGGAGTCGCCCACAGCACCACCGGTAGCGAATACCGTCCTGCGGGACAGCGCGTTCCCCACCTGCTCTGCACAACTAAGCCCGAGGAGGCATCCGTCCTGCTTCCGGTCCCCCGTACCCGCACCCGCGCCAGAGGGTCCCCAGCCCTGCGCCCCCGCCGACTCGCCGGCCCGCCCCGCGGTACCACGCCACGTCCGCTTCGACGCGAGCTCGCGCTCGAAGCTGGGCGGCGCATCATCGAGGACGAGAGCCATAACTGACCAGGACGGGAGGCATAAGTGCGAAGTATTGATAAATTAGCGTTCCCGCTTGTATTGGCGACGTTCGCGCTGACGTCGGCGCATCCGAGTTGGAGTACACGAGGCCCAAGCCGTTGTGGTTGAGAGACGAGAGGAAACGCACGGGGCGTGCAGGTACGGCTGCGGCGACAGCTGGTGGCACGATACACGCTCTTCGTCATGCACAGGCCCGGGAGCAAGCTGGGCAGAGTTCGCGGGCGAGAGCTGGACCAGATGAGCTGCGAGCGCGGCGGGAGATGAGCGCGCGAGTGGCGAGGCAGGCGGCGGGTGAAGAGCATAGAGGCGAGCGAGAGCGGTGAAGGTGCACGGGAGCCGTGGCGGGGAGTACGGGTACGACGGTGGCGGCCCAGTTCCTCGCGGAGAGAGTCGCCGTGGGCGTCAGCGACACCACACGGGCGACGACGTGGTCGGCTGAGATTGGGGCAGGACGAGGTGGTGGGATGGCTGGTGGAACGCGGAGGGCCGCCGAGCGTGAGCAGTGCGTGCATCCGGGTGCGTGTCGTCGACGTGGATCCCAGCTCAGCCCGCTCGACGTCGTGCTATCTAAACCCGCGTCGGCGGCGCAAAAGAGCCTCAAGCGTAGGGCGAGGAAGTCTCGTTGCTCGCGGCTGGGGCCCGAGGATGCAGGGATGCGGCGGTGGCGCCTGGTGTGTGGTCCCTTGGCGGGTATTGATGCGCCGAGCTGGAGGGTACTCCGAGTGCGCTCCCAGTTGGTACAAAAACGCTACGCGTATCCGATGAAAAGGCCGACAAGAGAGGCAAAATGGGGTGTCCGAGTGGGTGAGGCTGGACGGGTCCACATCCTCGAAGAGAAATACCCAAAAGACTGAACTGAAGTCGAAAATCCAAAGGATGGCGCGGTTTGAGGAAGCATGATGTCACGCGTGTGACGCGACCGACAAGGTAGATGACAAGCCGCGCACACGTGATCAAACGCGTCGCGTCATTCTTGACACCAAATGAAAGGCTATCTACTAGCTACAGAATGCCATAGAAAACAGGAGACCAATCGGCAACAAATGACCCGTCGTGCGACTCTACGATAACTCTTGCGGAGCTGACTCAAAGGTATGTGCAGTGTTTCGAGCGCGTTCAGTTTCGAATTCTTCCTTTCCCTCCTCCCTACTGCAAAGTCAAGAATGTGCTAGGATCTGGTCTACTTCAAATGAGTTTCCTTCCCTAACATGTTCTCCTTCTCTGAATTTCTGAACAACCTTAAGTAGTCTCTGAAGCAGAACCAATATACAGGTGACGAACAAGTATGCACCTGTATATGATCTTTGTACAACTGGCTATATTTTATCCTGCTCGAGAGCCTGCGTCCCCGCTCAATTCCGTTCCTCCTGGACCCACAGCAGTGACTGTCTCCCTGTCTACCCTGGAACAAAAAACTGTGCCATCCTTCACAAGATTAACCGGTGCGCTCTCCCGGCGTTGTCCTATTCTTCCTGCTGTCCTCGATCATATTGCGGTGGGGGGAGACAAATCACGCTCGCAACGGTGGGGCCCGGAAACGGAAATCTCGCAGATTAAAAGCGGGCTACCGCCGAGTCCCGACTATCGTACTTCACTGCGTACAATGTGCCAATTTTTCAATAAGCAAAAGCTGGCTGAATTCAATCATGAAAGCTTACTCACTTCTCACAGCCAAAGCGGGGCGATCCGTCTTAAAAGGAAAGTGCTACAATGAGCCCCGGTGCGCCGCTGACAAAACGTGGGCTAAGAAATTAGGATCTTAATCTTACCCAATGACGCAGGAGTTGAAAAACGGAAAAGTGAACGCACTGAGTGTACTTTTCGACGGCTATTGGAAGAAATCTCAGTGGCAGGCCAACAGCATTCTGTTCCTTCTGTCGCATGTGAACCAGGGGTGAAAACGAATTTATGAGTACTGAATCTTTCCTTTTGTTTTGAGGTTTTGGACAGAACGTCAAGTTGAACCAAATCTTGGCACTGTGGCACTTCAAAGTTCAAGTGATGAAATGTGTTCTCTCACCGGTTATGGTTATTGGAAGGATTGCTGACGGGAAACTTTCTCCCTTTGCATGGAAACAACGAAATATGCACTCAATTGTTTCCCTGAATTTAAGAACCAAATCTCGGCAATCCCCCCCGGATTGATTCATTGCGACATCTGGGTTCAAACCATGCGAAGTTTGTGTTTTCTCTGGGAGATCCATGCACTTAAGCATTGTGCACAACATGCATACACTGTTGTGTCTACCAGTCTCATCCAGAGCAAATATATAGGCAGTATAATCACCGTTGACCAGGTATCACCTAACACCAAAGCTCACCGATTTGAAATTCACAAGGCGTGCATCGCGACCTATCCCTATCCCTAGTGTGCTTGTCGTAGTACCTGTGTTCCGCCCATTGCGCGCCTGAACCGCCGGATGGAACACAGCAGGAAGCCCTGAATCTGCAAAAGTTGTGCCCATCTGCTTGGTGCCCAATCTTTTCAACTACGATTGTCAAATATGGTTGTAATAGTGTAAAATGTTATTTGCAGCACAACCTGGTACGTTTTGAGTAAAATTTGCACAAACGGTGAAGTTGACGGAATATTGGACAAGTCTGTGATTCGTCAGAAAAATGCACAACCAACGCTACTTCCAAATGAAAAAATTTCAAATGTCGCAAACTTTGTGACTCAACCTATTTCCAGTACGAAAAGAAATGCACACGTTACCAGAGCACTCAAAATGCACCGGTCAAAAAAATCGCACCACCTACATCTCCATGAAAAATGAGATTACCCTCAAGGAATAAAAATCGCCCAACTTGCTGAACTCTATGTTCCAGTCACGCTGTAACGTGATTGGCGCATTCCGGACTTTCAATTCGGCTTCTTCGGCCACACCTGATCGGCCCATTGCTTGTTCAACCAGATGTCTTGATGCACACTGATAATGTGCAGTGCTCCGCATTGTGAACCAATTCTCTTCAGATTACCTCCAAAGCAGACCCAGAGGATGCAAATGCCAAAGGAGAGCCTCAACTATTGTTGCGCTGATAACCCTATGCGTGATGCCGCGTGATCAACAATCAACTAATCATAGGCGGCAAGTGTCACGCTGGGTGACAGGATGTTGAGATTTTTGAATGGCATGCGCAAGGCTGTAAGTTTTTCTTTTGGTTATTTCACATTTTGTTTTTTCTGTGTGGAGATGTACAAAAAATCAACTGATTCACTACCTGTGCATTTTTTGAACAGGCTATACACCTGTGTGTTTTGCTCAACTCGCAGCCTGTGTCTTTTTTGATGCTGGCATCTCATGCTGTTTTCTCCCAAATCGAGTGTGTGAATTTCAAGAATATTGGAATAATACTGTTACAGTATTACTGCCATAGTCAAACTACGTGAGAAGCATGCAAATCAATCAGACAACTTCAACTGATGTTCAGTGTAATCTGCGACATCATCGTAACCGTCACTCTGGTGAAATGAGGGATTGGTTCAGCATTAGACTGAAGTCGAGCACAGAATGAAATATACATACAGCAGTTCAAGTCTGAGGAGAAAAGTATGAGTCAGTAGCAGGCATGTACTGGCATTGGGCGAGATTGAGCCTACTGAGCTGCGATATTCTTTAACCCTATTCACACAATCAATAATAGTGCTTCAAAATGAATTTGCCACACGCCGCGTACCTAGGGGCGCAAAAATAATCATGATGATTGGGACTAAGATGGTACTAAAGGGCGAATAATTTTCAGCGAACTAGATACTGAGATTAAATTTGAAAGAAAGGTCCACGAATAATGAATGAGACCATCCTGGAACAACCGCTTCATGATACTGGAACTGTCACGATGTTTTCGATTGGCTGGTATTCATCGACTTTTGATCGTTACTGGGACAGTTTTCAACAGGGTGAGTAAGGACACAAGAGTCGTAGAGGAATCCAAGCCCATGAGGATGTGATGGTGTTTCTAGATGAAAGGACAAGATTGAGAGTCAATTCTACCGCGTAGAAAGATGAAGACCTGCAGTGATGGCGGGAAGATTATGGTGCAAGCTGAATCCCAAGGTACAATGAGTGCGTGGAGTGAATCACAAGTATCGAATCAAATACCTCGCACACCAGAAACTGGATCATGCATCACTGCTGGAAAGCTAGAAAGTGAATTGTTGAAGTGCAAGAGCAAAGTGCAACATACGCTGTCCTCTGGACAATAGCCATGCTTGGACCACCTATAAAGCCCACACAACTCCATTAACTAACATGGAGGCGCAAGCTCGCTGTCCGCATTAATTATAGGCAGTTTTGGTGGGCTAGGGCTCACTGCAATAATTATGGAGATACCCTTCAGATAACTTTCAAGATCCAAGACGTAGGGCCAAGTCCCGCTACTAGGTTGGATAACTTTCAATAATTATGGCATTTGGCAGTGTCTAGCATATCTTGGTGACCTAAAAAAGGAAATATGCTCAAAATAGACCAAACAACCAAAGTGATAATGTATATTAAGAGTATTCTCCATATAGAGAGATATCTTATGTCATGCATCATCACGCTACTGACTTTGTCTAGCTTTCCAAAAAAGGAAATTGTCCAAAAATAGACCAGAACCAAAGTTGTAGCTCTTTTCAATACAAATATAACTGTATAAGATTTTTTCTTATCAGAAACCTGTCATTTTCTTATCAGAGGCCCTTTATTACCAAAAAAGGCAAGTGTTCTAAAAATAGACCAAAATCAAAGTTATAGCCCTCTTCAATACGAATCTAACTGTATAAGAAATTACCTTATTGGATGCTTAGTTGCGTCACAAAACGCAAAATACTCGAGCGAACGCAAGTCTTTGCAATTATCAAAGTGTAGTATAAGGCTATTATAAGCCAATATCAAGAAAGCTACTGACTCTAGGTTGATCTAATCCAGTGTTTTTACTAATAGCCTTTGATATCAGTAACAAACCTTACTTTTCTGGCTACAAGTCAGTAATATATTGACTCAAGTTAGTAATTTGTTGAGTTGAACTCAGTAACCTACTGACTTCAAGTTAGTAATCTGTTGACTTCAATTCAGTAGCCTATTGACTTCAAGTCAGCAACATATTGACTTCAATTCAATAGCATATTGACTTCAATTCACTAGCATATTGACTTCAATTCAACTCAGTGAGCTATCGATTTCAATTTGATAGCCTATTGACTTTGAGTGATCTATTGACTTCAACTCAGTAGTATATTGAACCCAAATCAGTAATCTATTCACTTGAATACAGTAGCATATTGACTTGAATTCAGTAGTGTATTGACTTCAAGTCAGTAGCCTATTGTAAGTCAGTAGCCTATTGACTCCAATTCAGTAACCTATTGACTTTCAGTAATCTATTGAATTCAACTCTGTAGCATATTGAACTCAAATCAGCAATATATTGACTTGAATTCAGTAGCCTATTGACTTCAAGTCAGTGGCCTATTAACTTCAAGTCAGTTAATCAAATGACGGAGTCAGTAGTTCACTCACTCCAAGTCAGTAGCTTATTGACATTGACCTCAAGTCAGTAGAATATTGAGTGAATCTAATGAACACCAGTACTCTATTGACTCAAGTCAACTTCAAGTCAAGTCAGTGATCAATTGACTTCAAGTTAACAGGTCAGTAATCAATTGACTTCAAGTTAAGAAATCAGTAACCATTGACTCAGTCACTAATCTATTGACTCCAAGTCAGTAACAACCTCAAGAATCAGTAATGGAGTCAATAGACTACTGATATATTGACTTTCAAGTTCAAAAGCGCCAGCTTTGAAAATTTATTTTGCATTTTGCAAGCCAACCAGCCATTGGATCAAAAAATGTTGTATATGAATCTTGTAGCCCTTGATGAGCTCTACAACATGAGGTTAGCCATCAGATAGATTTCGAGTGTCTTCCTCTTTAGGACACTAACGCTTCGCACCCAAATAAGGAAATTATGCTAAAATCTCGCTATCTTGCTCAATACTTGACCGTTTTGGATGATCTAACTTCACAGGGCCAATGTTCTATATCCTTTATGAATTTTAAGAGCCTTCTCTGGCCTAATACAACACTGTAATGCAGTGATAAAGGCCCAACAACCTGGATAATCACTCAGCATATAATGTGTTGTTCAGTATGTGATATCTATGGCTTCCAACCACATCATATTGCTGGGAGCACTACTTAGAACAGTTCTGACACCCTAGATCAGGTCTTGAGAGCTACAACAGCCTTATCTTAACAAGATCAAAAAATCTAATCTTTCCCTGATTCCAAGAGATCACAAGGTCTGATAATGGTTCTGGATAGTTTCCTAGTATATTCTAGACTATACTAACCTTTCTAGAGCATATGTACCCCAGGGCCTTCTCACAGACTCATAATTTACACTGATCAAATGTGAAATGTGTGTTAATGATATTTCATCTTGCCCAAGGTCACAAGGGTGTGGCCAGGTGCATGGAAACAATCTTACAGTTCATCCAAAGGATCTGAGCACAAAAAGTGCATTAATATGCCACTCTAAACATGAGTTTTTCTGAGTGACATTTTTCGCTTGTTTCATGAATAGGAGACCAACCAGACCAGTGAGAGTGAAATGGAGGTCAGAAATGAAAAGAGGCAAGAAAATGCTACAAGATACAGCTTTGGTTGATGTGATTTGGTCAAGATTTGGTCAGTTGGTGTTTCTGAGCAGCTGGGTTCAATCACAGTTCAGAGGCATACAGTATGGTCATACTCCAAAACACCAACTGGTCAAATCTTGACCAAATCACATCAACCAAAGCTGTATCTTGTAGCATTTTCTTGCCTCTTTTCATTTCTGACCTCCATTTCACTCTCACTGGTCTGGTTGGTCTCCTATTCATGAAACAAGCGAAAAATGTCACTCAGAAAAACTCATGTTTAGAGTGGCATATTAATGCACTTTTTGTGCTCAGATCCTTTGGATGAACTGTAAGATTGTTTCCATGCACCTGGCCACACCCTTGTGACCTTGGGCAAGATGAAGTATCATTAACACACATTTCACATTTGATCAGTGTAAATTATGAGTCTGTGAGAAGGCCCTGGGGTACATATGCTCTAGAAAGGTTAGTATAGTCTAGAATATACTAGGAAACTATCCAGAACCATTATCAGACCTTGTGATCTCTTGGAATCAGGGAAAGATTAGATTTTTTGATCTTGTTAAGATAAGGCTGTTGTAGCTCTCAAGACCTGATCTAGGGTGTCAGAACTGTTCTAAGTAGTGCTCCCAGCAATATGATGTGGTTGGAAGCCATAGATATCACATACTGAACAACACATTATATGCTGAGTGATTATCCAGGTTGTTGGGCCTTTATCACTGCATTACAGTGTTGTATTAGGCCAGAGAAGGCTCTTAAAATTCATAAAGGATATAGAACATTGGCCCTGTGAAGTTAGATCATCCAAAACGGTCAAGTATTGAGCAAGATAGCGAGATTTTAGCATAATTTCCTTATTTGGGTGCGAAGCGTTAGTGTCCTAAAGAGGAAGACACTCGAAATCTATCTGATGGCTAACCTCATGTTGTAGAGCTCATCAAGGGCTACAAGATTCATATACAACATTTTTTGATCCAATGGCTGGTTGGCTTGCAAAATGCAAAATAAATTTTCAAAGCTGGCGCTTTTGAACTTGAAAGTCAATATATCAGTAGTCTATTGACTCCATTACTGATTCTTGAGGTTGTTACTGACTTGGAGTCAATAGATTAGTGACTGAGTCAATGGTTACTGATTTCTTAACTTGAAGTCAATTGATTACTGACCTGTTAACTTGAAGTCAATTGATCACTGACTTGACTTGAAGTTGACTTGAGTCAATAGAGTACTGGTGTTCATTAGATTCACTCAATATTCTACTGACTTGAGGTCAATGTCAATAAGCTACTGACTTGGAGTGAGTGAACTACTGACTCTGTCATTTGATTAACTGACTTGAAGTTAATAGGCCACTGACTTGAAGTCAATAGGCTACTGAATTCAAGTCAATATATTGCTGATTTGAGTTCAATATGCTACAGAGTTGAATTCAATAGATTACTGAAAGTCAATAGGTTACTGAATTGGAGTCAATAGGCTACTGACTTACAATAGGCTACTGACTTGAAGTCAATACACTACTGAATTCAAGTCAATATGCTACTGTATTCAAGTGAATAGATTACTGATTTGGGTTCAATATACTACTGAGTTGAAGTCAATAGATCACTCAAAGTCAATAGGCTATCAAATTGAAATCGATAGCTCACTGAGTTGAATTGAAGTCAATATGCTAGTGAATTGAAGTCAATATGCTATTGAATTGAAGTCAATATGTTGCTGACTTGAAGTCAATAGGCTACTGAATTGAAGTCAACAGATTACTAACTTGAAGTCAGTAGGTTACTGAGTTCAACTCAACAAATTACTAACTTGAGTCAATATATTACTGACTTGTAGCCAGAAAAGTAAGGTTTGTTACTGATATCAAAGGCTATTAGTAAAAACACTGGATTAGATCAACCTAGAGTCAGTAGCTTTCTTGATATTGGCTTATAATAGCCTTATACTACACTTTGATAATTGCAAAGACTTCATGCTCGCTCGAGTATTTTTGCGTTTTGTGACGCAACTAAGCATCCAATAAGGTAATTTCTTATACAGTTAGATTCGTATTGAAGAGGGCTATAACTTTGATTTTGGTCTATTTTTAGAACACTTGCCTTTTTTGGTAATAAAGGGCCTCTGATAAGAAAATGACAGGTTTCTGATAAGAAAAAATCTTATACAGTTATATTTGTATTGAAAAGAGCTACAACTTTGGTTCTGGTCTATTTTTGGACAATTTCCTTTTTTGGAAAGCTAGACAAAGTCAGTAGCGTGATGATGCATGACATAAGATATCTCTCTATATGGAGAATACTCTTAATATACATTATCACTTTGGTTGTTTGGTCTATTTTGAGCATATTTCCTTTTTTAGGTCACCAAGATATGCTAGACACTGCCAAATGCCATAATTATTGAAAGTTATCCAACCTAGTAGCGGGACTTGGCCCTACGTCTTGGATCTTGAAAGTTATCTGAAGGGTATCTCCATAATTATTGCAGTGAGCCCTAGCCCACCAAAACTGCCTATAATTAATGCGGACAGCGAGCTTGCGCCTCCATGTTAGTTAATGGAGTTGTGTGGGCTTTATAGGTGGCTTGGACAGAGAGCATAATCACCTATAAAGTTCCAAGGGTGAACACAACCCATTGTTTGTCTGCATACAAAGCATTAATGGTGGATTTATATAGAACAGGCCACTGCCATAGGAGGATGTTTACTGGATGAGCATCATGAGACCAACTACGTGAATATGTCACGTTCAAGCATTTAGTGTTCAAACTCTGGTGAAGCAGAAGGGTTTGGTGTGCACTTTGGTAAGAGACTTGAAAGAGATGGAATAAAAGGCTAAAGACTACAGTCCAATAACTACTGTTTAAATACTGTACTATGAGTTGTGAGAAAGTATACTAGAACAATAAGACCGTGTGACTACAAGTATGGTCTGATCAAATATCATTCTGTGAACACATGTCCTGAATAATAAACATGCCATGACAAGACAACATGCATGTGTCTTTTAATTAATGTCTGAGACTCTGGCGCTGCCTCTTTGTACTTGCAAGGATAGAGCCACCACATGTTACATGCCCTGTTGCCTGCCCTCTAAGGGTTTCTGATAATGACTTATCCTTATTCTACATACATCTAATCTGTCTAGCGCTTAATGCATTATCTTGTCATGTGCTCTGTGCTTAGATGAGATGTTGTGAATTAGGGCAAAATCATGGCAGAATACTGATTACAGTCATCAAACCCTCGTATCCTATAACCCTCAGTTGGTTACGAAAGCCACCTTCTCTTTATCCCCCTCTTTGATTCGGATATTGTTGTAGCCCTAATGAACATCAAGTTTTGTGAACCAGGTGGCTTTCTGGAGCATATGCATGATTTCCGAAATTAAGGGCAAGGGATATCAGTTTTTTATGGTGAGGGAATTCAGCTTCTGATAGTCTTGCACTGGCCATAATTTCCCATCCTTCTTTTTCACAAAAAAGAAAGAAGATGCCCATGGCGATTTAGACAGTCATATCCTGCCAGTTTCCACATGTTCTTTGATGAACACATCAAGTTCTTCCTGCTCTGGCACAGACAATAGGATAGTTCTTCCTTTGATGTGTTTGCCCTGGGTTTTAGTTCAATGGCGTGGTCCCATTTGCGTCACTCTGGTAGTTTATCGAAATCCTTCTTTTTGAACACACTTCGAAATTCCTCCAGATCATGGGCAGGTATGTTCTCCTTGAGTGTTGTTTTCCCCTTGGCTTTGTGTGCTGTGGCTGCTAGTTGAGTGGCCACACTCCCAGTAGTTTGAAGCTGTGGGGAGTCCAAGAAGTCCTCCAACCCACCTGAGCACATTTCAGTGACAAAAAATCCGATCTCCCTCTTGTAATGGATTCCTCCTATAATCGCACCTGTTTGCATGCTAGAGGGCACTGCGTAAACCAGAGAGCTTGCTTCTGGTAGTCAATCTCCAGGTTATATTGTTTGAGCCAGTTGAATCCGATGATAATGTCACTTTTCCCCATGTTGGTGACTGTGAATGTGAACACTTCGGAATGGTCCTGTACCTGGAGTCACATCTGGGTTACATGAGTAATTCACCTTCCTTTGTTGAGAGTCCTGTCAGCATTGTACACTGGAACAGCAATGGGCAACAGTTCCACCTCTAGCCCTTGTTCATCCATAAATTGCTGGTTTATGAATCTGTTAGTGGCCCACTGTCCACTAACCCCGCTACTGAATACCCATGAAGACTATTGAGTCCTTCCAAGGTCATGGGTACCATCATGGAATTCCCTGTGGCCTGTATGTACAACAGCAGATTCTTGAGGCTGTTGAGAATGTCCAGGACATCAGGAAGGTAAGCAGTCCAGATTTCTTCTACCATTTCCTTGTCTATTTCCTGCTATCAGGTGAGATGAGTCCAATTGTGGATAATTTGTTTAGCTCTCCAGTCCTGCACCCATATTTGCACAGTGACTCAGTCAACACCTCCAAGGGGGAGTCTGTGCCATCCCACTTTCTCCTCCCTCAGTTTCTGAGGCTTACGGCCTTTAGCAGAGTGAGGAGAGATTTTGGCTTCCTCACTCTGGGGTTGTACTGCGGCTTCTTCCTCTTCCTCGGTTTCTTCGATATTCAACACAGAAAATGCATTCTTTGAAGCCATTACAGGTGTAGGCAGTATATCAGAATCTGAGGGCACTGTCCTCACTTGGATTCGGCAGGAAAATCCTCCTTGTCAAGTTCTTGAATCATCTTGATGACCAGAGCCCAGAACTGAGGATTAGTTGGTCCTTGGTTCATGCAATTGTGGGCCAAATAACCAGGTTCTCCACAATGGTAGCACCTAGGCACCAGTTTCTTGCTAACTGCCCTATCCAAATCCATTGGGGCAGGCCCAGAAGTAGACACACTTCCTGTAGTAACCACTGAGGTTGAAGAGGTCATAGGAGCAGAAGCCAGTGGAGTAACAGGTTTCGGATCCAGCTTTTGCTGGAAGCCTCCGGAGTGGGTATTATTGTTGGGTTGGACCCACAGAACTGGGATGGTCCTATTGTGTAAGGCGCCATCCATAATATAGAACATGTGGCAAAGCCCATCGTGCTTGATGACTGCCACCTTCCATCCTGCATAGCTGATAGGTAAAGAGTTCTGCCCATAAATGGCTTGTAGAACTTGTTTATGGATTCCTTGTTTAAGAAGACAAATAAGGGTCATTTTGTCATAACTCACAGTGTTGTTATAGGTGTTGAGGAGGGTGAAATATTCCGTAGCCGTCCCAGCGCCCTGGTGCAATTTCTCGATCATGGCCAGCAACAGGCTGGTTTGAGTTTAAACCACAACATTGCCAACAATAGGGATGGTTTAAACCGGTTTAAACCATAATGGCTTCAACCACAGCTTGGGTGGTTTAAACTAGTGGTTCAAACCAGTGGTTCAAACTGGTTTAAACCATAATGGCTTCATTCACAGCTATAGTCTGTCTGGGTGGTTTAAACCAGTGGTTCAAACCGTTGATGGTTCAAACTGGTTTAAACCATAATGGCTTCATTCACAGCTATAGTCTGTCTGGGTGGTTTAAACCAGTGGTTCAAACCGTTGATGGTTCAAACTGGTTTAAACCATAATGGCTTCATTCACAGCTATAGTCTGTCTGGGTGGTTTAAACCAGTGGTTCAAACCGTTGATGGTTCAAACCGTTGATGGTTCAAACCAGTGATGGTTCAAACTACTGATGGTTCAAACTACTGATGGTTTAAACTAAGCAATGTCACAGGTCACCATCATGTGTCACCTGAACCTGTAGTCAAATTACTACAGTATGAGGGACAGTAACCAAGTCTTTCTGTAGTTTTGCACTCAAAAAATTTTTTGGGCTGTTAACTTGACCATTAACTTGAGGCGTTAATTAAGGGGTAATTAACATTTAACCCCTTAACATAAATTTTCACTGCTAATAACCTCTTAAATTGCAACACTGGTTTTCACTTAGAGTATGAGGTAAGGAGACAGACAGAAAGGCAGCGCAAGAGGAGTGCAATATGAACACATTGCTTATCTCTTATACAAAAGACAGCATAACGTAAAACCGTGATCAACCAATCAGAGAGCTCACTTACATGGGAGACAAACATCAGGCATCAAAGCGCAAACATGTCAATCATTCCACCTCCTAATTTCTCGCCAATTCCTCGCACTCGAGTATGACGATGGTGACTGACTTACCGGACCACTCAGATGGTATCTTGCAAGTCTGTGATTATTCCATCAAGCCCGTCGCAAGTGGATCTGGGGACCTGCGCGATGCAAACACTCTGTAGTCTATAACACCAATAGATCTGTTTTCTTTGCTTTGACCAAGAGGGGAAGGCCATAATTTCTTCCAGGGAAACATGAAGTATGACCCAAACAGGCCATCATTGTGTGTGACCTCTATCTTGCTTCCATGCCCATCCCCATGTCAGTGTTACTCTCTCAGCCTCAGCATAATAATATCACCCGAGATGAAATCAAAGGCTCACACTGCAAATTTATGTACTGCACTAGAGATGTATAAGACGACTTCAGCAAGTATCTACTGGCCATCCGTTCTGCACGTCCTCTCTTTTTGTTGGCTCAACCCCAGTAGCTTAAGGGTACAGGGTCAAAATCCATCCCATGAGGGGTACCGCACCATCCTAGAAATTGGGTGTATTCCATGCTCCATTGTACCTCAAGTCACATAACAGACTAAAAACCTCTCATCAATGGACAGGTGACACAATAGGACACAGGTCACATACAGGTACTTTAAGCCAGAATTCTTTGCACATGGGTTTTCACACCATCACGTCGTTCTTCATTCAGAAAAGTAACCACAGATTCTATATGGGTACTTTACAGCACTAGCAAGAGCTACTTTGATACTGGTGTCTTTGAAGTTGTCATGTCATTCCTGATTCAGATAACTAACTATGCTCACTCGGGAAAGCGACTTCAAAGTCCTAAGCAGGGGTAAGGTCAGCCTTTTTTCTTCATTGTGTACTCCTTGCTCAAGTTTCAGTTCGGTGTTGATGAATGGTGGATAACAGACCATTGGAACCCGTGCAACATGCACAACAATTACGAGTTCAGTTGACGAATTCACAGGTGATACGTGTCACACGGGTGGCGATAATGTTTGAGGATGATCCTGGAATGGACTTCAATAGATATGGGTGTACTATTCACTATTCAATCCAGCTGAAGACAATGTTTCATTTCGCTTAGAATTTATTTTCACATGGAAATGGGAAATTTATCAAGTCTTTCCTGGAGCTCACAACTCGCCGCACCAGAATCTGCAATTCAGAACTCCATATTGAGGTACAACCTCTGAAATTGTTAGAACAGCAGTGATCTTTATTCTGTTTTGACATGGACAGGTAGCAACTGAAGCAAGACACCAGGGACATGAGGAACCAACCACAGGTTGGTGACAAGTGTCCCCCAGATAAATCTCAGCTTTCTAGATCATGTGGAGCACTGTACGGAAGTGTTCTTCATGTACAAGCAGTACTTAAAATCCAGCCAGACATGCAGTCTTATTGATTCAAATATGTCCATAGCAGAGCACGAGTTTCTGCTAGTGTTTCTTACATTTGCAGTTGTCCTCCAGAAGGACTTCTGGTCTGTGAGTATCTGTCTATTTTATTCTCACATCTCACTTCATTGTCACTGTATTGCATTATCTATCATGTACTTTCTCTTAGACATCTTGTACAACAGTATCCAAAATGATAACATGTCCTGTTGTGCTTTTGAGCCTGGATATCAAACTTCAAGTATCTCTGTTTTGTGGGGCCTGAAGGCAGTGAAATTCATCCAAGACACAAAGACAACAACTGTAGGATGCACTTTTTGGTTTAAACCATCAGTGGTTTGAACTGTCAACAGTTTAAACCATCACTGGTTTGAACCATGGTCCAGGGAGACTATAGCTGTGGTTGAAGCCATTATGGTTTAAACCAGTTTGAACCATCACTGGTTTGAACCACCCAGGCAGACTATAGGTGTGGTTGAAGCCATTATGGTTTAACCCGGTTTGGACCATGGTTTAAACTGTCCCTATTGTTGGCAATGTTGTGGTTTAAACCAAAACCAGCCTACAGTACTCATGGCTTGCGCGATTTTCACCTGTGCTCCTTCTTTAAAGGCATCAATAAGAGCCTTTTCGAACTCTTTGTATGTCTTGTACATCTTGTTATTGTCCAGATCCTTCGGGTTGGGCATGGCCTGCACCACATTGTTGGCCCACATTCCAGCTGATCCTTCTTTCATGTAAGACAGGACAAACATGATTTTTGTGCTGTCCTTCTTGTATGTCAGGTTGTCCAGAAAGTGCAACCAGCATTCGGCCAAATATGAGTCCACCAGCTCCAAGTTGCCCTTGAAGTGAGTAGGAGCTGCAACCTGAGCAGTCTTCAACTCCTTGGATCCTCCCATGGTCGCTTTGTTTAAGGCCTCGATGGCCAAGTGTAGGAGCTCCAGTCCCTGCTGATTCTCCACACATAGGTTGACCAGCTCATGCTCCACTTGGGTATAGCTGGATTGCAACTTGTCCATCGTATTCTGCATTTGTCAGCACAGAGCTGATTCCAGGTTCTGGGATGATGAGGGTGACTGAAGCACAAAAAGTTACAGGTGAATTGGCCTGGAGATTAGACTAGAATGGTGTACTATCCATAAAAGTAAAGACAGATTAAATACTAGAGTCAATAGGAGTGATTAAGGTACTATGTCAATGCTGAACAGTTAGGGTAAATAAATAATAAATGCAGGGGTAGAGGTGTAAAGGAGGATGATCATAGAAGTAAGGAGTTCATTTGGGATCAGGGACGGTAACAGGAGAAAAAAAAGGAATAGTGATTGAGTTGCAGGTGATCGGGTTCTATCGGGTTCTGGATTTCATGACATCTGTCTTATACTTAAGATGGGTGCTTCCAACTGAAGCAAAGTCTGCCTGGGCACCTCGATGAATGAAGTAAATAGGTTTGTTTTATAATAGGTGGATGCAAGGAGGTTTAGATGATTAAATCTAAGGCTCCAGGGCAGAGGTTTTGATAACTTGCGAAAATCCTCACTCCAGTAGTCTGTGAGTATCCGAGGCTAACTCCAAGTGAACAAAGGCTCAAACAGTTTATAAGACTGTCAACCTAGGCTTTCCAATGCACTGGGAATGTTTGACTACTTTTTTATCAGGCACTAGGGACACTGCATGCATCAAGATGTCAATCCAACACACTACAACAAGGCTCCTAGGCAACGAGTTGGGGTGAAGGCAAAGCACCTGACAAGGTACAGTCAGTTGCCTGTGGTAATATAACCCAGTTCAAATCTTCCTCTGTTAAGGCCTTCTGCTAGCTATTGCAAATCCAGTCAAGATCCAATACACTATGACAAGGCCTCTTGCACAAGTCGGAGTAAAGGCAACTCAATGTTCAACTACAACATCTTTCAAGAGGGAGAACACCCAATCAATTTTATAAGTGAAGACTCATTCTGCAAGTCAACAACTGAAGGTCTCTTTCTCAAGTTCAAACTCCAAGTCCAGAGTCAAACAAATATCCAGATTCTAAGTAAAGACTAATACAAGCAGAGTTTCAGGGTGCCAAAATCTCCATGTATGGCCTGAGAAACCATCACATGTCTCTCTCACCAAAGCCTTCAGATCAATGCCTCGGCTATCTCCTCGGCCTAACAGTTCTGGTCAAAGTCAATGATCGTCTGACTAGGTGCTGGCAATCCTACTGAGTCTGAGTCCACATGGTGTCTTGTACCATTGGTCCTTAGTCACCTAGGCATCAGTCTGAACATGTCTGGTGATCTCTCTCAGACTACTCTTTGAACTCCTGCACTTCTGGTTGAACATCTTGTCTTTGATATTGTTCCTAGGCATGGATGGGCTTCCAGGCATATCTCCTAAGTGGTCATGTACAAGTGCCTAGGCAAGCACATCCTGCTTGTATGACCCAAATACTACAGCTAGCTGCCAGAGTAAACACTAACTCTCCTTTATATCACCAAACAGGGTCCTAGCACACTTGCATAAGTAGCTGCCTAGGTGCATCCCTATGCTCCCAGATGGTTTGCATTCTGGTCTGAAAAGCACAAAAATACAGAGGATCAATGCTGTACTTGTTGTGCTGTCTCACCAGTGGACTGTCAAAGAGGTTCTGCAGATCCTGAAAGAACACAACCTATTTCTGAAACCCGAGAAATGTGAATTTGAAAAGCAAGAGGTGGAATACCTGGGTGTCATTGTAGGTGATGGCAAAATATGGATGGATCCTATCAAGGTGGAGGGCATGTGACAATGGGCAGTGCCAAAAACAGTGAAGAACATTCAGAGCTTCCTTGGGTTCTTGAACTTTTATCAGTGGTTCATCAAGGGATCTAGAGACTATGCCAAGCTGTTGACCAGGCTAACTCACAAAGACTACAAATGGTGATGGGGACAACCCTCAAGGTTCTTCATTTGTCTAATGGGAAGTAATGGACTAATAGATTTTGTAGATATTTGGGGGAAATGCAGAAATAGACCAATGACACAATGTAGTGTACTCAAAGATACTGTACTTTTTCATTCAAATTGACATAGGGTGTGATGCATGACCCATTTGAGCAATTCGACATTTCAGCAACTGCCAAATCCTTGCATGACATCTAAAAATTTTCAACATCTGAACTAAAAATTTCATCTTTTTTGTGCCTGTTCCACCATTTTAGAGCCTGTGTGACCACCTGGAGGTTCAACAAAGGGCCACATGATGCGTGACCTCGACCAAAATTCAGCATTGACACAGGGGTGCATGACACACGACTGTTGAATTGAATAAAAAGGTACAGTACTGCAACTTGTTACAAACCACAATGATAGGGAAAGGAGTCAAAATAATGTGAAGGACATAATGTGAAGGAATGTACTGATAGATTTTCGAGATTTTTTAGAGAGCAGAAATAAACAAAGCAAGGTAGTGTATTCAAAGTTACCACAATGTGTTGGCAGACAATAATACAGTGAAAACTAAGTGGAGGCGGCATTGATAGGGTAACCATCTATTTCAAAGAGTACATAATCCCCATCACAAAACACTCATTTGATTCTGGTAGGGGGAATTCCTGAGTTTCTTTTATTGCTCAGCACATTTGAAACTTAGAGACAGATTCAGTTGTCAGAGCAAAGGTAAAAAACAACAACAAGCACTCTGAATTTTTTTACAAGCATAGATCAGTTGATGTGAGGGAGATATTGAAGGACTAAGGAATGCCAGGAAAGCAACAGTATAAGCAACACAGGGTTCAAACAGATGTCAGAAGCAGGTCAAAGAAGTCAGAGTGAAAAGTGGAGAATCCAGAGACACAAAGCGAATGTGGAAGCAGTGAAATGGAAATTGGATTCTGTTACATAAGCTGTTTGTGGCAGTGCATAAAGGGCATTAGATTTGCTACTGATGATTTAGGGTCAACATTCTGCCAAATGTAATGGATTTTATAGAGGATTACAAAAAGCTAATGAAAAAATGAGCACAGCCACTAAATTTACTTGTTCATTTTTGAGCTTCAGTATCTTGTGAGGTCAGGAAGTCTCCCTCACACAAATAATATGAATGATTATATAAGTACTCGTTATGCCATGCCATGCACATGTGGTTGAACACATTGTGTACATTCTGACTCTAATAATATAATGTCACTGTGTCAGAATAGATTTCACCATTGTATGAATTCTTAGTTTATCCTAGATGAAGCAATTCATCATGGGGGGTTTTATGTACAAGCTAAATGTGCCACATAATTTATTTGAATTGCTCCTTCATCTGTTCTCATAGGATCCTGCAGCATATCATCCACCATGACCATCTGCAGGCACCCCATCTTCCAGAAGCTCATTAATGCTCCCTTTGCTAAAAAAGGTGCCAATCATCGGCCATATTACTTTGCAGGCCTTGAGCTATTGGCACTAGAAACACTAGGGTTTTCAACAGGGTGAGAATCAGGACACAAGAGTTGTAAAGAAGTGAAATACAAGCAAATGAGGATGCGATCATGTTTCTAGATAAAACAACAAGATTGAGAAGTCAATTCTACAGCGTTGAAAGACAAAGACATACAGTGATGGTGGGAAGATCATGGTGCAAGCTGAATCCCAAGGTACAATGAGTATGTCTAGTGAATCACACGTGTCGAATCCATACAGATGCTGGGTTGTGTATCACTGCTGGAAAGCCAGAAAGTGAATTGTTGAAGGGCAGAAGCAAAGTGCAACATACACTGTCCTTTGGATGATATCCACACTTGTAAAGAAAACATAATCACCCATAAAGTTCCAAGGGTGAAGACAACCCATTGTTTGTCCCAATATAGGGCATTGATTCTGTATTTGGATTTATTTATTGAGAGAAGGCCACAGCCATAGCAGGGTGCTTACCAGATGAGCACCATGAGATTAACTATGTGAATACCAATCACGGTCATCAAACCCTCATATTGAATGAAATGATGATATCTAAGTTCTTACAGCTCTTTGCAGTACAACAAGTGCCAGCTGCCATGATCTTGATTGTCAACTGTTTCCCATAAGAATAGGCTCATTTGATTCACATTAAAAATCCGCAGCCAATGGAATATTGGCATTTTTGATCTGCTTATATAATAAAATTTCTTCCTGAAAAATTTGGTTTTGAGTAGGACACCTGTACCACTTGGAATACTGCCCTGATTAGAGTGTAACACGAGTAGCAAATATCACAAATATTTGCAAATATATACTTGCAAATAGTGAATATTCCTATTTGCGAATAGCTGTGGCTGTGCTATTCATGCGAATGCAAATAGTGATCTTGGTGGGGTCAAATATTTGCCAAATATTCATTTGGCACAGCCACACTGAATACACTGCCTGAAAATGTATTTTGACCAAGAGATACAGGGTAGAACAGATAGAACAGATTCTCAATAGCTGTCATTTGTAAATCTGGAGGTTAGAATACAAATTTGTGACAGATTTTCTTGACAGGTCTGATGTTGACATTTGTTAGAGACTCAAGGAATGGTTAACAATGCAAGCTCAGGACCCAAATGGTGCCCCAAGTGAATTAAACCAACAAGGAATGTGAAACATGTCCCATATACCTGTTTCCATACTATGAATGCTGGATAATTCAGGTGTTTTCAGTTGTTAATTGTGAATAATCATATTCATGAATATTCGCGAATATTGCTTAGTAAGCAACAAATATTTGCCATCAATATTCATTTGAATGCAACTATTGGCTGGCACGTTTTGGCAAATATTCATATTCGCGAATGTATATTCATGGTATTCTCTAGCCCTGATGGACCTAGTTTTTGGATGTGCTATACATCTGCTACAATCCTAGATAATGGAATGTTTATTTATAGTATATGCTGAGTGATTATCATTTAGCACACCCAGAAATTCTAACAGTAAACATATTGCATGATTTACTTAAACACTCCTTCATCTATTCTTATAGTACCCCGCAGATATATTGTTTGTTGTGACCATTGGCGAGCACCACATCTTCCAGAAGCTCATTAATGCCACCTTCTTTGCTAAAAAGGTGCCAATCATAGGTCATATCTCCTCAAGTTGCTGCTAGAAACACTGGGTCTGCTCTAGTGTTGTCATGACTCAAGTGGACTCAACTTGATCAAATTTGACTTAACTCCTGTGCTGACTCATTCATGCATATTTCTTCAAATATTCAACCTGTCCAAGAGAGAATTATGATACTGTTCCAACATGGCTTATCCACTTCTGGTGACATCACTTTGGCATCCAGTAATATGCAATTTATTGCTCCTGAAGTCACGCCAAGTCAAATTACATTAATTCCCAGGTTTCTCCACAGTCAATCATTATTTTGTCAAATGCAGTGTGAACATGATGGACCTATTGTGACTTCAGTCCTTGAGCCCCTAATACCCCAGGATTGATGTCATCCTCAGATGCTAAGTGCATTAAATTGAATTTGTGCAGACAAAGTCAACTCAAGTCACAGCAACATTTATCTGCTCCTTGAGGCAGCAAACAATGATTATCCTTTTTGACTGTACCTTATACTGGTGTCAGGTCATATGTGGCATCAACAAGTGGAAATCAAGTCAGCACCTCTCAGATACTGTGTTCTTCCAGTCACCAATCTTGGGTTTGCCAAATGTTGAGTCAGACATGATATATACTGTATAAGACTTGTTGAGATTCTCATATTGATTGTAACTTGTAACTTTTAATGCTGCCTCAAATAAAATCAAGATGGTAAATTGCGAGGGGTACAACAGAAACAAGGATTACCAAACTACCACACCTATGCATATTCTACAAAGTTTTTATATCTCCCAAATTAAGCCCCGAAATGTATGAAAGGCACCCAGCGTAAAAATGAATTCTTTGCTCCAAGTCGCTCTTGAAGTTTCTGAATGGCAAGGTGCAATGCCTCAGCTGCCCTCATGGGATCTGGGTGTGATGCCTCCAATAAATGGGCATAAACATCACTGGCAACTTGTGGTGCATCATTGTCCCCAATTGACCACATTGTCCCAATAACACTTCGGTATCCTGCTAGTAACATACCAGCAGTGAGATGAACTGACTCATCCTGGAGCTTTTGGGAACCAGTGGCAGTTTGACATGCAGACAGGAATGCCAGGTCAGCATTGGGAAGAGATAGTTCAATGATGTTTGAGAGTGTCAACCGTGAACTTCCAGCAACAAGGAGAGCACTGTCAGTTGGGGAGGTGCTCTGTATTCCATGGCAGGCAAAATGGACCCATCTGGATGCTTTCATACCCTTTTGAACATTTTCTATTGTGGCCATTTTTCCATCCAACCATTGAATATGAACCTTTTCCACAGCATGCTGCTGGATGGCTTTAACTTCTTCCCGAGTTCCTGGGATATGGAACTGTCCATCTGCTGATGGCTGAGTGACAGCAAGGAGTTGAAGGTCTGTCTGTGATTCAGATTGTGGGCGATGCCCTTTGATCAAGGCAGTCAAAGATGGTGTATAAGATGAAATCAGGAAATCAGATAATTTTGAGCCAAATGTCTGGTCTTCACCATATAATCCTGCTGCATGGATAGGGAGAAATGCTAGTGACCCTGTTGGACACCACCAGATACATCCCAAATCCTGGGTTGTTGGGGCCTATAGATGCTATTAGGATTGGAATTTGGGGTATTGATTAAAATAGCTTACTGTAATTGCAAGTACATTCAGGACTGGGTGAACAATTTTGAACCAGAGCTCAGAGAGCATAGCAGGAAAGATATCGCCTGGAGCTAGCTCCCTCTCAAAGGTGACAGAAAACCTATCACTACGTCCAGTAGTTCCAGACATTGATGCCAGAGATTTGGCCAAGGCCTCTGCCTCATGCATTGTAAAGTCAGGGAGTGGGACATGGATGACTTCATCTGCAAGACCTGGCAGGAGGATCAAAGCATCACACCGATATTTACTAGTATTTATGATAGCAACTGGGCCAATCTTTGCAGCTAGTGAGAGCTCAGAAATTGGCTTTGATAATAGGAACCTCCCAAACCCTGGGAGCTCTCTGATCTGCTGTAGGACAAGATTCCTTTTTAAGAACAAGGTCATGAGATTTCTGTGCAATGACCTGAAGTGATGGTGGTGTGGTACCATCAGAAACAGCATTGCTCCTGGTGCCAGCAGTTTCTAATGAGGTGGAAAGAGAGACAAGCTGAGTGGCAAGGCCAGGATGGCTCTCCCTCAGTTCATCTACCGGTGTGCGCAGGTCAAGGAGCTGACCCCAGATAATTGAACAACCCTGTTCAAGCCATTCTACTGCCTTCTCATAGTCATGTGCCATGATTGCAGCTGAAGCAGCATCTCTCACAACTTGGCCTGCCTCTGAGAGGCGATGATGCCGGTCAGTTATAGACAGCCCCAGCCATGCCAATTCAGGTAGAAGTTCAATGGCAGTAGCATATGCATGGAGCACAGATGAAGGTTGATAAATATGGGCATGTTTTGCCCACATTTTGGCTGCATCAAATCGTATGTGGGCAGCACCTGTTGTTGAGCATGCAGCTGAAGAGTAGTGATCTAGCAGGTGCTGAGAGTCTTCAGGGATTATGGAGCCACTCAAAGCGGCTGAGGAGTGAATCCCCAAGGTTTTTCAGAAATAAAGGCTTGACAGGGTGGCCATCTGGGGTGAGAGCAACAGCAGCTTCAAATCTCGACATGGACTGGTTGAGATCATCAAGATCATCAGATTGTTCAAAGCGGCTGAGGAGTGAATTCCCAAGGTTATTCAGCCATAAAGGCTTGTCTGGGTGGCCATCTGGAGCAAGAGCAACAGCAGCTTTGTATCTTAACACAGACTGGTTGAGATCATTGAGATCACCAAGTTGGTCAGAGCGGCTGTGAAGTGAATTCCCAAGGTTACTCAGCCACAAAGGCTTCGCAGGGTGGTCATCTGGAGTGAGAGCAACAGCAGCTTCAAGTCTCAACACAGATTGATTAAGATCATGAAGATCACCAAGTCTTTCAAAGCGGCTGAGGAGTGAAACCCCAAGGTTACTCAGCCATGCAGGCTTGTCTGAGTGGCCATCTGGAGTGAGAGCAACAGCAGCTTCATTTCTCACCACTGCCTGGTTGAGATCATTGAGATCACCAAGTTGTTCAAAACGCTTAGAAAGTGAAATCCCAATGTTATTCAGCAGCAAAGGCTTGCCTGCATGACCATCTGGAGTGAGAGCAACAGCAGCTTCATATCTCAACACAGACTGGTTGAGATCATTAAGATCACCAAGTCTTTCAAAGCACCTGAGGTGTGAAGTCCCAAGATTAGTCAACCATGAAGCCTTGTCTGGGTGGCCATCTGGGGTCAGAGCAACAGCAGCTTCATTTCTCAACACAGACTGGCAGAGATCATCGAGATCACCAAGTCTTTCAAAGCGGCTGAGGAGTGAAACCCCAAGGTTACTCAGCCATGCAGGCTTGTCTGAGTGGCCATCTGGAGCGAGACCAACAGCAGCTTCATTTCTCAACACACACTGATGGAGATCATCAAGATCACCAAGTTGTTTGAAGCGGCGAAGGAGTGAAAGCCCAAGGTTATTCAGCCATGCAGGCTTGGCAGGGTGGCTATCTGGAGTGAGAGCAACAGCAGCTTCAAATCTCAATATAGACTGGTTGAGATCATCAAGATCACCAAGTTGTTCAAAGCGGCTGGCAAGTGAAATCCCAAGGCTATTGAGCCATGCATGCCTGTGTGGGTTGCTATCTGGAGTGAGAGCAACAGCAACTTCTTTTCTCAATAAAGACTGATTGAGATCATTGAGATCACCAAGTCGTTTAAAGCGCCTAGTAAGTGAAATCCCAAGTTTATTCAGCCGTGAAGGTTTGTCTGGGTGGCCATCTGGAGTGAGAGTAACAGCAGCTTCAAATCTCACCACAGACTGGTTGAGATCATGGAGATCACCAAGTCGTTTAAAACGGCTGAGGAGTGAATTCCCGAGGCTATCCAGCTGTGAAGGCTTCTGAGGGTGGCCATCTGGAGTGAGAGCAACAGCAGCTTCAAATCTCAACACAGACTGGTTGAGATCATCAAGATTACCAAGTTGTTCAAAGCGGCTGAGGAGTGAATTCCCAAGGCTATTCAGTAGTGAAGGCTTGTTTGGGTGGCCATCTGGAGCAAGAGCAACAGCAGCTTTGTATCTCAACACAGACTGGTTGAGATCATCGAGATCACCAAGTTGTTGAGAGCGGCTGTGAAGTGAATTCCCAAGGTTACTCAGCCACAAAGGCTTCGCAGGGTGGCCATCTGGAGTGAGAGCAACAGCAGCTTCAAATCTCACCACAGACTGGTTGAGATCATCAAGATCACCAAGTTGTTCAAAACGGCTGAGGAGTGAATCCCCGAGATTATTCAGCCGTGAAGGCTTCTGAGGGTGGCCATCTGGAGTGAGAGCAACAGCAGCCTCAAATCTCACCATTGCCTGGTTGAGATCATTGAGATCACTAGATTGTTCAAAGCGCCTGGCAAGTGAGAACCCAAGGCTGTTCAGCCATGTAGGCTTGCCTGGGTGGTTATCTGGAGTGAGAGCAACAGCAGCTTCAAATCTCAACACAGACTGGTTGAGATCATTGAGATCACCAAGTTGTTCAAAGCGCTTGGCAAATGAATTCCCAAGGTTATTCAGCCATGAAGGTTTGCCTGGGGAACCATCTGAAGTGAGAGCAACAGCAGCTTCAAATCTCTGCACAGACTCGTGGAGATCATTGAGATCACCAAGCAGTTCAAAGCGCCTGGCAAGTGAAATCCCAATGCTATTCAGCCATGAAGGCTTGTCTGGGTGGCCATCTGGAGTGAGAGCAGCAGCAGCTTTGTTTCTCAACACAGACTGGTTGAGATCATCAAGATCACCAAGTTTTTCAAAACGACTGAGTAGTGAACTCCCGAGGTTCTTCAATCTCCTGGGCTTTTCAGGGTGGCCATCCGGAGTGATTCGGACAGTGTCTTCAAGCATTCCAATAGCTCGGTTGATATCTGGCAAGCTACCAAGCTGTTTAAAACGATGTAGCAAGGACATTCCTAGATCTGCCAGATAGATTGCAGACTTTGTGTTATCCCGCACTGCATCATGGTATGCACAGATTGCCTGATTCAGATGATTAATAGTCCCAGACACCTTGTAAGACTGGAAAATGACATTCCCAAGGATATTCAACCATTGAGCCCTGTGGTCATTGCTTTGGTACCACAGTAGAATTCTCTCATGCATTACCCAAAGCTGCAGATCATCCATAGAAAAGTGGGTCTCCTTGGAGTCTTCATACATCTTCTTCAGTTCACCTTCAATCCCACCGACCATTGACAGAGGCAACTGTAGATGACTCAGCAAGTAGTCCACCAATATGTAGGGAATCTTACTTGTATTTTCTGCCACGCTAATGAGAACCTCCTGGTACAGCAACTCGGAAACTGTGAAACCAGCACTAAACGTGAGAGAAGGGCCATCAAGATTCACTTTTTTGAGCTGGCACTGGAGGGCTGCATTGTACTATTCAGTGATGATACTCAGACTAAGGGGACTGCACCTACTAGGCCTATTCAATTCCACAGATCTGAGAACCTCACTCCGCCTGATTTCTACATAGCCAAGAAGTCGTGTTCCCTCACTTTCACTGCGGTGCAAGATCGTCACCAAGAAAGTAACAGCATGGGGTGGGCTGTGAGAGAAGGTGAGACTACTGCAAATCCCACATGTATAGTGCAAGTCATCATATACACACATGTTGCACTCAAGAGGAAGTTCCCAACTCATTTGATCGTGGGCTGATGCCACCGGCAAGGTTTGCACGAAAATATTCTCCCCAATAATGAGCTGGGCAAACATTTTCATGTCGGCCAGAAGATCATCATGGGGGTTAGTCAAGGACGTGATATGGATACCTGTGAAAGGGCTAAGTATGCCTTGGCAACATCAACATAGGCAAGTGCTTACTGTGAAGTTGAACACTAATTGAAGAGCTTGAATCAACAGTCTCCACAGGAGGTCCGGGATGCTCACACTGTTTTCAACTCGGACATGATTGCGAGGGGAAAGGTCGAGAAGCTTGAAGGCCGGGAAGTCGATCTTATGTATGGTAGAGGTCCACGTCACAACGTGGCTACAGGGTGCTGTAAAGGCGTGGGACCATCAATAAATCGATACCAGATCGCTCCGGACTCTCTTCTTTGAGCCCAATCTTGGGGTAGATTCTGTTACATCGGTATCTGTCACATTGGAAGAGTGCCCGGCGTCGTCGCTCCCAGCGCTTCCATCAGCGCTAAGATGCTGTATTGTGCCGCATCAAGATCGGAGGGGGTTGTAATCTGCTACGTAGAGGGCTGGACACTGCAACTCGAGACGCTGAGACGATGCAAATAAAATTTAGGCAGCTTGGATGTTTCAATGTAGCACCAGGACCAAGGCACCGAATTTCAAACATTGAATTTGGGGACCTCAGTTTAGCGTGGGAGCCCGCGGGAGACGCTTATCGAGCGCCAAGCATGGGAGGACCAGGCGCCAGTCAGCAGGAAGCGCCGACAATGAGCGCCGAGCAAGATTTGTTATCCGGCGCGTCATGAAGCGCAGATGTGCAGGCTAGAGAGTCAAACGAACGTATTTGCACACTCGTATGCAAGAAAGACCCGGGAGTCAATCGGGTAGGTAGGTAGGTTTTCACGGCAATGTCCAACTCAAGCCAACTCATGAACGCCGGTTCCACGGTCGGCAAAACTTGAAGGCGTCAATCAAGTGGATCCACGCCACGCCGACGCTTAATTCGGGACCCAATTCACGGCGCTGCGTTGCTCCTAGTCTAGACCCCAACACCGCCGACACAACCGTCGGTAATGCAGATATCAGATGCACCGCCGGCATCGCTTACTTCGCGTGAGTTACGGGTAGGCCGTACACATCTCCCCACGTACATATCCTGCTTCAGTGCTCGCCTCCTGCGCCGTGTCGTGTGGGCTCGCGGGCCGTGGATCCGCAGGCTGCACCCTACCTCGCTTCGCTTCGACATCGACACCGCCCATCTCTCCGCACGTGCAGCCTCTACCTCATGCCGGTGTCGAACGCAGGATGCGCTGTCAGTCCTGCCTGCTTCACATGGATGCCCGCTGGGCTCGCGCCGTGCGCCATACGCAGGCAACACCGTCTCTGGTCTGTGTCATATGTGGTGCCGCATCATGCACCGCGCACCTTATTCCTGTTATAAGCTGGCTCGGTCTCTATCTCGACGCACCCTTCGCACGCCGTCCGTTCTGCCAGCCTACTTATTTAGATTTCCATCTCAATGCCGTCATACAAATATGGCCCCTGCCCTCCGCTTCGGCGTCAATGCCGACGCGCTCGACCCGCGCTGCATAGCGCTCGGACTGGCAAGTTCAGATGCTGAAGGGCGCGTTCCCGCCAACTGCGGTGTATATCATGTCAGTGCTACGCCGGCTCCAAAAAATAAAACCGCTCGAGCTTTCCAAGAGCGACGAGGTTACAACAACATAGCAAGGACAGCCGATTGGCCTTGAGTTCGAAATTTCACTCTGGCCACAAAGTTTCTGTATCTGACAAGATATACTGTAGCGTGACTCTGGAATCTGAAGAACCTGGACAATAAAATAGTGAGTCTCGGCAACGAGGCTGGCGAACTCGTGGAAGTCTACTCACGATCAAGCGAAGTACAAGGTAGGTGTAGTAAATACGGAGTTGATATCGGAAGCTCCAAGGAAGTAAATACTTGGGCAAAATCCACAACAGTTCAGCCATCATACTGCACATGAGTCCGAGGACATTCCCGTCGCTGAAGACCTTCAAAACAATGAGCTTGAAATGATGAAGTTCGATGTTCGATTAACCCTAACCCTAGCAGGCGCTTAACTAGACGCCTATTTATTGAAAGCACCAAGTAGCGTCAAGAGAGGGAAAATTGGTGCGTGCGACGACAAACCGCACGAGGTCCATATTCGCGTCCTCCCCGGATCCTTCGCCCCCTGATCTCCTGAGATGACCCGATGTGTGTTTCGGACCAACGTCTGACACCGAGAGGGAGAGGTCTTGAGAAATAGCTTCGTCAGCATATACTCCGGCGCGCAAATAACAGAGAACGAGGGGCAGGGAGAAAAAAGAGAGGACACACCTTGAGCATCTGTTGCGAGATGATCGATGATCGCTCGCCTGCTGGTCGGCGGTCGTGGTGAAACGATGCGCGCACTGGTAGGAACGACGACGGGTGGAGGTCGCCGTACAGCGACCCAATCCCGGGCCGGTTGCTGGAGTCGCTGTTGGTGTACCTGCTGTGTACGTTGGAATACTCCTCGATTTGATGCTGCCGCACCCGCTCAAGCCGCTGTTGCTGCCGTGCCCCATGGAGCCGCTGTAGCTGCTGCGCACGTTGGTGCTGAGCTTGGAGCCGCCCTGACTTGTTGCTGAGCCTCGATCGCTGCTCAGGTCGTACTGAACGGACAGCACCAAGCACCGCCAGCCAACACGGTCCATTTGAGCGCGCCTTGGCGCCCGCCAAGATCCAAGCTAGCCCCGCGCGCGTCCCGCCTGCTTCCTGTCCCCCGTACCCGCACCCGTACCGGCGCCAGAAATCCTGAGCCTTGCGTCCCCGCCGATTCGCCAGCCCACCCCGCGGTAGTACGCCGTGTCCGCTTCGACACGAACTCGGGCCCGGAGTACGTGAGACGGTGCCTCATCGAGGACTAGAAGCGTGGCGACGTGGGTTAGCGCGAAGTCTTGAGAGTGCTACTCGCATCCGCGTGTGCTGGCGACTTTCATGCTGACGCTGTTGTCGGAGTACCCGAAGCCCAAGCTGTTGTGGATGAGGGACGAGAGGAAACGCACGGGGCGTGCAGGTACGGCTGCGGCGACGGCTGGTGGCACGATACACGCGCTCCTCGTCATGCACAGGGCCGGGAGCAAGCTGGGCAGAGTTCGCGGGCGAGAGCTGGACCGGATGAGCTGCGAGCGCGGCGGGAGGTGAGCGCGTGAGTGGCGAGGCAGGCGGCGGGTGAGCATAGAGGCGATCGGGAGCCGTGGCGGCGAGTGCGGGTACGACGGTGACGGCCTAGTTTCTTGCGGAGAGTCGCTGTGGGCGTCAGCGACACCACGCGGGCGACGACGGGGTCGGCTGAGATCGGAGGAGGACGTGGCGGGATGGCTGCTGGAACGCGAAGGGCCTTCATAAGCAGTGCGTGCATGCGGGTGTGTCGTCGACGCGGGTTCCGGCTCAGCCTGCTCGGCGCCATGCTATCCAAACCCGCATGAATCCTTGGCCCACCGGTGACGCGAATGAAAGACGGCGTACCTCCAAATCCGCACTCCTCCTGCTGAATCTTCGCATCTTGGTATTCGTCTTCACAGCGCCGCGTCTATGGCACCTTCTCGATCTTGAGCTGGGGCGGGTCCGGAAATGTCCCTGTGTGTCTGCGCAATCGTCGTCGGCGGCGCAAAAGAGCCTCAAACGCAGGGCGAGGAAGTCTCGTTGCTCGCGGCTGCGGCCCGAGGATGAAGGGATGCGGTAGTGCCGTTTGATGCGGTGGTCCGCGCACAGGTATTGATGCGCCGACAGACGCGAGCTGGACGGCGCTCAAGTGCGCTCCCAGTTGGTAGTAACCAAAAACGCTAAGCATATCCGATAGAAAAGCCGATCAAGAGAGGCAAAATGGGATGTGAGGCTGAACGGGTCCACATCCTCGAAGAGAAATACCAAAACCAGAGTCCGGAAGGGGCTGTCGCGGCTGGAGGAAAGCAAGATGTCACACGTGTGACGCGACCGACAAGGTGGAACTTCAAGGAAGCGACAGGCCGCGCACACGTCATCAAACGCGTCGCGTCATTTTTTTAAATGTGAAGCTGACCCTTTCAGCTAGGGTTTCAGCATTTCCTAAATTGCTATTTTCACTCGAGCTGAATCTGTTGTTGATTCCATCATTTTGGGCTTCACTTTCAAGCACGGAAAATTTGTAACTGAATTCATCGATTTCGATGTTCTTTTCAGCCTCATTTACGTTGAAGCCGAAACGATTAGTTTCGGCAACATGTTTCGTTTTCGCCGGCGTGATTAGCTGACACATCGTCTTTGGCATTCCCAGCATCATTTTCAGTCCCAATTCGGCACTAACAGTCCCAATTTGGCATGGCCGAGTGCCTGCAACTTCGGCAGCTTATAGCTCATTCACCATTTGGCCAAAATAGTTGATAGGCATATCATCAGAAACCTATGCTTGAGGGCTACCATGCCTGGTGTATTGTAACTTTATTCTTTGCACCAGAAAATACCATTCTTGAACATTGTAAAATAGCCTCAACAGACTCTAACAACATAAATCTTTGGAGTACAACTATGAAATCTTGCTACATTCATCTTTCACTATAACAGGTACAACTGTAGCCGCTGGTTAACCGGTGACCTAGCTGAATCAGCCTGTAAATTCGATTTTCTCCTGAATGTTGCTAAAACTGGGAGCTACATATTTCAAGGCCATGAATGTTGTGCAACAAGACATAGAATCATCTTTCAAAGGGAATAAATCCTGACAGTCATTTGGGCACCTAGAGAGGTCATTCTTTGTTTACGAAATTCCAGACACTGCACCATGGCCACTATAGTTTCGATGCAACTGAAGTGCAACTTATAACTTTAAATTTCAGATTACATTTCAGTTGCACCGAAACTTGGCAGTTCCCGGTGTGAATCCACCATGTGATGCCGAGCCTCAATAGCAGCTTCCATACAGCAAACACGGGTGCACGCAGAGCACTAGCACCACGTTATGCAGTAGTTACCCTTGCTGTCCATGTCGAGTTTCATTGTTTTTTCCATGAATGTTTCCTATAGAGGTACAATCTGCATTTTTTGTAGGCTGCACGATGGTGTTGCGCAGTTTACACCACGCGTGCGACAGTTCGAATTTCTACGGGGTGGGGTGCATCATCACTCAAGGGTGTGTCGTTGATGAACTCATAGCTGATGGATAGTTATTTGCCCATTGTGATAGTGTTTACAGCTGTTTGCAAAATTGATGACAGTCGTCAAAAAAGAAAGAAAAGAAAACAACGCAAACACCCCGAATTGTTTTGCTCATTGCTCGCTCATTCCTGGGCCGATTTGGTCGAGTCCAGGAGCGTTCGAAAGCGGCTACAAAGGGCTTTCGAACGGTATCTAATATGCCCATGGAAACGCGCCAAATGGCTCGTTCGAAATTCCCACCACCTGGTTTGACCCTACCGAGAGAAAGGACAATTTCTCACCCAATACTGATCCGATTTGGTTGATTAGGGGTGATTCAGAGAGGCAGAAAGCAGACAACCTCAGCAGTGCCCTCAAGAAATGAAAGATCCTCGGGGCACACCTGCAAGAATGAAATTATCCCCGTGTATTGAGAGTTCAATATTTACGAGTTGACTCGCCAGTGAATCCATTGATTATGGGCGCAAACCATTCGGGCTGCTTTTCGCTTCCAAACGCGCCCGGGACCGTCGGAATCGGAGCGGTATTCGTCGAGATATGACACAATACATCTCGTGATCAGGATGGATGGTCCGAAAGTTGATCCGAGCGAATTCAGGGAGATAGACCGCACGTCGAGCACCATAGGAAAGCCCTCGTCGACCGCTTTCGAACGCGCCAACTCTCAAGAAAATCGGCCCAGAAATGAGTGAGAAATGAGCAAAACAATTCGGGGCGTTTGTGTTGTTTTCTTTTCTTTCTTTTTTGACGACTGTCATCAATTTTGCAAACAGCTGTAATTTGAGGAAGCACTGTATCATTTCAACCAAGTGTTCAGGTGACAGGTGAAAATTGCCTGTGAACCGAACACTTTAGAACCTGTGACGGAGACATTGCAATTTTCCTGCCCAAAAAGGCAAGGAAATGTCGAAAAATTCCGGTTCGGCGTTCGCCGGACTTCTACATAGTTGTTCCACAAATCACATTATCTTACTAAAGTTGGCTCTGGTGTCATATGTGGAACTAAAAATTTCTATTCAAAAATATTCAAAAAGTCCCTCCTTAGACATGATATCTCCGGTGAGAATCACTTCAATGGTTGTTTAGTGCAATGGTTATTACCACGCTTTTATTTTGTGTGTCACGTTAGCTGATTGTCGGTTCGAACCCTCCTGTATCAGTTTTTTCATGAACCATCTCCGAGGTCGCTAACCTTTTCATTTTCCTCCATGAATTGCGTAATCCAAATAGAATGGCACCTGGCAAGCTGTAGTGACACTTTTCACTTTTTTCTGGCTATCTAAAACTCATATTCTCCAGAGGAAAATGGAATTCATTTGAGTAAATTTCTAAACCATACATGAATTCTATGAGCTCAGGGAGTTTCCTACTGACCAATATAAGCTCAAAATAAACTATTCACCAGAAAGCTTGACCAATAATTGAATGAACACTTGTTCTGGTATCTGCCCTTCAGCAATGTAATTCAGAGCACTTCAGGGTCTATGATCCTTGTCTCCAATAGTATAATTTACATGCATAAGTATTTGAAAGTATTTGACTTATGACATCTCAATTCAATTACTCTGACCTGTGGATTGGCTGATATGAGCTCCTGGAGTGAACAGTTTGATTTTCCGCGGTTTTACAGAGCAAAACCTCGAAAATTTTGGGCCTGCGGCGCTCTGTGTGAGACTTAACTCACCTAGGGACATTCTGGTAATTTCTTTGGCAATGGGAGAGCACACAGTGAATTAAAACGATTGAAAGGAGAGTCATGGGAATGTGCCAGACCAAATCGGGCCTGGCCAGAACGGATTTGGACAGTGGCAGTGCTCCAGGCCAAATTTGGCCTGCATCAGCCAAATCGGGCCTGCATCAATTCCACATATGACACCAGAGCCGAACTTCGTGAGCGACCAAACAATCCAAAATAAATATACTTCCATTCCGGCAGATTCTGCGTCAAACACCTGAATTATTACCCGGGTCCCCAGAATCCGATATCTTGACCGTCGCTGTTTTTGACAGCGATGACTATCAAATTGTATCAATATCCCTGTCAGAGTTCGAGTCCGGAACACGGGATATCGCAAAGGAATAGCGGCCCAGGTACGTACCAATTACATCGACATCCAATAATTAGACGGGATGCGCAAAGCTGCATGCGGCGCTACAAAGCTGCCTGCGGAGTTGCCCTCCTTTTGCCCCGGCGGATCACAAAATGGTTTCACCAGCTTGGCTCCCCGACCCCGCGCATTATGCGGTATCGGGACGTCTACTTGTTCTTCTCATTGGTGGACATGCCAACGCAGCCCACCCAAGCGTGCATTTAATTTTGTCACGAAAGGGTCTGGATAAGTGTGAGCAGCTCACGGTGGATTTTTCATCATCTAATCTAGATACACGGCAATGTTGAGACAAAGGATAGGAATTTGAAGTTGCATTTTGATAGCGAGCCTGAATAAATTGACACCGACAAACATATCATGATTACATACAAGATAAGGAGGTACGAGACCTTCCCATGTCAAACCGTCTGTATATTAAAAGAAACTAAAGTACCTTTCGTAAAACAGAAGGTATGCCGCTCTCAATGTTGGCATATTGTTGCATCGATTGGGCTGCATGGAAGACTGTAGCATACTCGTAATCTGAGGTCCGTGTATGTAGGTACAGTAGCCGTTTGTTCCTTTTAGGGACCGCCGCAGTAATACAGCTTTCCTTCCTTCCTTCCTTCCTTCCGACATAGATGATCAGAATGCCCCTTCCAATTTAGATAACAAAATGCTGTATGATCAGGGGAGGACATCCAGCTCCCGTTTCATGACTATGTCCGACAGACCCTTTCTGCGACAAAATTATATCCCCTTCTGCAACAGAGCGGATATATACTTTCCTTGTAATTGGGGGGTACAGCCCGGATCGTCAAGATAGTGCTGAAGGGCCTAAACCTAATCATTCGGGCCGCATTTAGGTTGTCAAAGAAGTCGGCGTGCATGAGGGTTTGTCCCTTGCGCGCTGATTCTACGGCAGTAGACCGACACATTCTGGATTATCATCCGTTTGGTTGGGGATTCAAGGTATTCACCGTCGCGGTTTCTGACAGCGATGATTATCCGCAAAGTCCGAGTCCGATTATACCACGAGATACAACAAAAAGAATAATCGCCCTAGTAAGAGCTGCGAACACAGTCTGTATAGGGACAGCACGTGCACTAGGCAAATTTTTCTTTCGACAGGGGTTATCGGTCCAGATATGAGCAAGAACTCGCATCTAATTTTCCACCTTCTGGCAACAGGTTGGTGTTGATCCAAAGAATAGAAATTCTGGGATGTGTGCAATATTTTTTTATTCTTGGACAAGACGTTCGAAATGAATGATTTCAAATTGCCCTCCAGTTCGACGCAAACAATGTATGGTCGGCGGAGAAAATTATCGTCCGCCTATGTTGGACGTGACCTTTCCCATGCCAGGCTTTTAAATTACATCTTCCTCGACAAAGGCGACAAAGGCCATGCGGCGTCCAAGTATATATTTCCCTCATAGTTGACAGAGTCTAGATCGTGAAGAGAACGGTGAAGGGTCTGAACCTAGTTATTCGCGATGTCTAAGTCGGCAACTTGAGAAGTCGATGTGGATGATAGTACTTTGGCATGCTCCAACGCACCAGAGCCAGCCGCCTGTCTGTGAATGACAGCTAAAGTCATTAGATATTCCAGAAAACTCGTCATGGCTGCTAGTGCACTGCTGTCACAATTTTCGGCCGGTGGTGTTTTGGATAAAAAGATACATCGGTATTTGACTCATAACATTACACAAACCAATTCATCCGTTCCAAAAGCCCAGGTAGCCAACTTGTTACCATTTCCTATTACATCGATATGCATTCTTGAGTTCTGGAGCACACCCGACTCTTTCTCCCCCAAACTATGGTTAAATTCCCGAACATTCATCCTGGGCTCAGACTTCGGCTATGAACAGCTGCAACCGCGCAGTGTAAATATCAGCGAAAGTCGGGTCCGAATTACACACTCACGCCGGGAGCTTCGCCTACCCACTGTTCAGTAGTGCACGGCGTATTGCTGCAGCCATCGCTAAAGCCGGCGCCGCAGTAGCGCTGCCCGGAGCAGCAGGCGCCGGATTGAGTGGGAAGCAGTTCTCGCCTTGAGTGAGGCATTCCTCGAGAGTTGAGCCCACGGCGAGTACAGCATAAACGATGAGGCCGGTGAGGATGGTATTGAAGCGCATAGTGGTGCAAAAGTTGAAGGTCGAAAAGTTGTTTGGACTGGTAATTTGGCGGATACCGGACCCTCTTTAAAAGGATTTCTGCCATTGAAAAAACAGGTTCAGTCTGACCTTGGACATTGGAGCACGTGCACTACATGATCCTGAACCAGAGTGAAAATAGCATGTAAAAAATCCATATTCAAAAAGTAACTGTCTTTGATAAGAAATAAGATAGTTGGCAGCGGAAGATGAAAGATCGGGCGGTGTATTCATAAGATTCCCATAGAAAATGGACAAAAGTGAAGGTGTTAACTTGCTACTGCGAAGACGAACGACACCGACACCATTCTTTCGTGGCAGAAATTTAGTCTCAGAACCGATATATGAATGACGAACAAGTCAAGTAAGTATTTATATATGGCAGAAATTCACAGTTGTGTAGCTGAAAACTCGTTGGAAGCCAGGAACAAGAAACAAAGGGTGTACATATGGAAAAATGCCTTCGATTAAGGCTGTACATTCTGTCTGGAACGGACATCAACAACAGGGACCGCCTTCAACTGACGGGATACTCACGCAAACCATCCAATAAGGTTCCCCTGTGGGAAATACTCGCAGACATAGAATGCACTGGGGGGCTGTTCGAAATCATTGATTCCGTGGACGAAAATAACGCAAATACTATGACTTACGAAGCCAGGGAAATCGCCAGGGCAGATTTGCACTGGTTAAGAATGAAATGAGATCCGGTTGCAGTGCATTCTTAAAAGTGACGATTACCTGCGCATCCAACCTGAGTCGTTGCCTTCCAGACCATCTGTGTCCAGGCCGAAGAAAGGGGGTTATTTGGCTCGTATTGCGCTGCCAACGAGGCTCGAACGGCGGGTAGGTAAAAGTCAGGAAATGTACGCACAAGCTTCCTCGACCCAGTACTGGATGAGGACCGAGATGTTCCACAACGAAAAAGGCGTCCCAACTGCGAGGTTTTCTGCAAGGAATATAGTCAATTCACGCATGACCCAGGTGGTGCATGAAGTGCCCTCGAAGCACGTAACGTACCGCCGTACGGACCAAGCTTGCCTGCGGAATGGACGAAGCCACAACCGTCAACCCATGTTTGCGCGGCGGTAGCGAGGGTGTTGTTCCAGGTAAGATTTACAGCGCCGTGCTGCGCACGGACAGAATTGTGCCCGTCCAGGTACGCCTGCACGTCTGCGTCCGAGGCCTCGCTGCCATTGTCGTCGCGAACGTGCGCAGGAGCTGCGAGCACGCTCAAGAAGTAGAAGATGGGGAGTAAGCAGAGGAGGAATAGCATCTTGGGGCAACAGCCCGATCTCGTGTGATTTATATGATGAGAATTAGAGCCTTTCGCGTATTCTGAGAAGCCAGAACCGTAGATCATACTCTCACCTACATGTTCTCCAATTTTAAGCCGATTCGGCAGCTAAATGTATCTACTTGACCGCGGCTAAGGTCGCGGATCAATAGGGAAAGTCAAAGTTAAGAATCGTCGACGATTCTGACGGCGATTCTCGTTCGATTTTGTTGTCGATTTTTGATCAAGAATTGTCATCAGAATCTGAGTGATGTGACCTCGAGGAATCCGTGCAGAATCGAGCAAGAGTGGGAAGTCAGAATCGGGGTGGTCAAAGTTGACCACGATTCTAGCGCGATTCTGTTCCGTGAATCGGATCAGAATCTGTGTCTGAATCGCGTCAGAATCGTCGACGATTCTGAACTTTGACTTCCCCTAATTAGGTGGCCCGAGTCATGACGCACGCTTGCGCTTCTCTTTCCCTTTGACTTTCTCTCATTGCCAGCTCTACCATACGGGAAGGCTAACCTTGTGGCTGTCATGTTCGATTCAAGGCACAAAACAGTCGCACCTTCGATGGAAGGACTCAGGTAGCAGTTCCAAGGCGATGCATCATGCATGTAACTGTGCTGTCTGCCAATGTCAATGGTGTGTCGTGAGTACATACAACTTTAGTAAGATAGTGATTCACCGAATAGCTACTGCAGGCACCAATCACTTGCCAATCCAGCCAATCACTACATTTAAACGAATCACTATTGCCCTCTCAGACTCGGAGGACTTGCCATTCGGAGCTTCGGGCTGTCGGCCAATTCGGTTGGCGCTGATGGGTCACTGCGTGACACCGCTCTTTCTTCCTCACCACCAACTCGCCGTAACTTCGCCCGTATCCAAATCCTGTCCGATATTCAACACGAAGTCAGCGAAGGTGGAATTCTGGGCAGGATTATTGAGGCATTGGGCACGGTATGTCCTCCCGACTCTTTTTGCGGCCTGTTTCCGAACCTACTCGTTGAGGCGGACGGTGGTGTCGCGGCCACGCGCACAAGCGCGTCGATGAACGGCAGCTCAGGGGGAATCCACGACACAATGCTGAGCGGCCCGAGCCCTGATGGCGGGCAAACACGGGCATGCGCAGAGCACTAGCACCTCGCTAGGCAGTAGTTGCCCTTGCTTTCCATGTCAAAGTTCATCATTGCTTTCCATGAATATTTCCTTTAGATGTACAGCTTGTATTTTTTGTAGCGAAAATAATCACTCAGAGAGATGACGAGGCATTAAAGTAACTTACAATTTTGATACAACTTCAAACTTGACCCTCACTGGTGTGGCGCAGGTCGCGCGACGGCGTGGCGACGGCGTTGCGCGCTGCCGCGCGTGCGACGTAAATTATTTCCGTAGAGCTGCCACGAAATTTCATGAGGTGATGGAGCAAGACACATCGCACCGTCGGCCGATCAAGGGCGCGTCATTGCCTGTTGCGATAGTGATTGGTTGGAGGGAGTAGTGATTGGTGTCCAGAGTAGTTGTTCATACCTAGAGTAGTTATTGGCGAATCACTATCTTACTAAAGTTGTCGTGCCTCCCCTATGTGACAATTCCGGTCATCTGTGCCTTTCAGGCGATATATTTGAGGAGCTGGACTATACACAAGGCACTAGGGCTGCACACCCGTGCCCTTTGCGACGGTTCGACGGGTATCCCGACCCGTCCCGTCGAGCCCTTCGACTGTACTTTTTGACGGCCGTTCCCGTCAAGAACGGCCGTCGACGGGTAGACGGGTCTTAAAGACACGCCATAAACCGTCAAATACGATATTATGGCGTTTGGGAAGGCATACTGCATGCAAATTTAAGCCTAACAAACATTTTATGCCACAACTTTTGAACATACTAAGTACTCGGTAGTTCTGATAAGTAAGCAAATGACGGCCGTCGCGTGACAAACCGTTCCCGTCCAGGACCCGTCAAAACGACGGCTGTGCCCCGGGATCCACGGGACGGCGTGCAGCCCTACAAGGCACTGACATGTGTCTATTTGTCATCTGGTGGTTAGTCTGAGTTCTGGGCTGCGCTCTGACTTGATTAATGGGTAACATTCGGTGTGTCGCAGCGCCTTCATTCATGATTAAGTCCTTCTCAAATCCAGGAAGAGTATAGATTACCCCTCTGTTGACTACTTCGAGTTTTTGTATCATGCTGAAGAGTCTCATTTGCATCATATAAAATCACGCGAGAATTGGCGAGATCGGGCTGTTGCCCCAAAATGCTGTTTTCAATTTTGGATAATATCTTACAAATTGGGTACCAGTCGAAGCGCCCTTCAAAACCATGAATTGAACATATAGAATCATGAAAAACAGCCTGGAATTGAGTGAGGTAAATCGTTTATTGGGCGGACTCAAAATGCGATCAAATTAATGACCTCTTAAGATTCAGGTTGGAATGGATTGAGAAGCACAAGGGGCATCCGGCATTTAAACCGGCGACTAAGGGCTGGTTAGTTAGTCCGGCCGCTGGGCTGGAAAAAAAAAAATTCTGACCTTAAATTTTGGCTGAGGTTCTCATGCTAGGGAGGTTAAAACTGACATTATAGCACTTAAAAGTGCGATTATTAGTATTCTGGAGCCTTACGCCTTCATTCAATGGTAGGCATCCATATATGGAAGCTGTCAATCAGTTGCGTATCAGTGAGCTCGATGAGTGAGAAACAAATGTGAAATGTAGGAAAAAAATTCTATACACTATTTAGGACAGTGCTACTATGTTGCCTTGAATGCAGCAGTGTATGCCACCATTCAACCGGAAATCCTCATTGGAAGTAATTTGGAATAACTAAAACATCTGTTTTGTTGATCGGAGAAATGTGTCTAGGGTGTACTGCCAATGAATGGTGCACATATTCTCCATCCTGGCCCAAGGAACTGAGTAAATCAAGAGTAAGTTGACATCTTGGGGCAGAACGAGAGCAAACTCGCGTGAATATTTGCCTTTTATGGTGCGTGGGAACAATTACGTAGTTAGTTAGTTCGCAGTCGAGGTCGGAAAAAAGAAAATCGACCATATATCTTTTTTTTAAATGCCGGATGCCCCTTGGGGAAGCATCCAAATCGACTCTAACACATCCTCTGCAGCCTGGATGACCAAAATCCAGCATTTAGAAATGTCTAACAGGCTGTTTTGCGACTTTCATCTTTTTAGGAAGGTCGGCCATCAGATTGGTCGTATTTGGCAGGCATGTGTGGCAATGGTGAATGTTGGGAATAGATGTTTGAAATAGCTAAGGATCCACTGATACTGAAGGTGGAGTGCCTTTCATCCCATATATTTGAGATTGAAGACATCCAGCGTCTTTACGCCAGGACAGCTGTACCGAAAAAGGAAACATTTCCTTATTTGGCAGTCACGTGGTAGAGAGGGTCAGCGAGAACGTCGATAAATAAAAACCCCTTGCTCATGCATGGATTAACTGAGCCTCTTCCTAAAACTTCTCAAGACTCTGAGCACAATTCTCGAAGACGACGATGGACTTGGTGACCCGCATTATCACTAAGGCTCCAACCTTTTAGTTTTCGTGTATGGATCTGAGTACAAAAAACAAAAATGGTTAGTAAACATTTAGAAACTGTTTAAAACAGTTTAAAAACAGTATTTTTCTTCCAGATCTCTGAACAGATCAGGAAGACACAAAAAAGCAGGAAAAACAAACGTAGATTACCTATAACTTGAATGAGACGTGCTTCAGTCAGTGCTATGCTGCAGCTGGCCCATTTGGAGCCTTATTGTTGGAGCCATCAATCGGGCCTTGGCGCGGAACAACCCGGAGCAAGCGTTGAGGTGGTGGTGATGGTGATGGTCTAGAGAACTGTGGGTGTAAGAAAAACTGTGTAGCCACTCACCTCAGGCACTCCAGTAGGCGACGCATTAAGGCTTTGCTGCCACACACCGAGCACAACCGTTTAAATGTTGTAAAAACGGTTTATAAATCGTTTTTCCCGGCTGGCAAAAAAACCGAAAACAAAACCGTGTACAAACATTTGTACATGAAAATGGTTGGAGCCTTAATTATCACACCACATATCCCTAGGCCCAAAATAAAATTGTTGCTTCGTCTTGTGTCAATTGAGTGCACGTGTGCACCCATGATCTCCGCTTGTCTTGAGCTTGTGCATGAACCAGACTGCGCAACGCAGTGCATGGTGCCAGGGAGAAATCGGCATCGTGGGTGAGGTGGCACTCATTGCATGGGCCTGTGCTGTACTCTTGTCTGTGTGCATTGTAAGTAGGTGTGTCGGAGCGGACGCTACTGCAGCCAAACGTGTATATACATAGAGCATAGTGTCAAACTCAATGTATATTCAGATCTACTTAATATACAATGTAAAATGTTGTGCTAGGACATGCAATGAAAGAATGAGACTGCATACAAAGAGTATATAATAGCCTGGAATAACACATATAGCAAGTACTGCCTCGTAATTTGCAACTCGCACTCTGTATGGCGAGGTGGGATGGTTATGAAGAACTAAGTCAAACTGCAGAGTCACGAGTGAGCAGGAAAGACAAGCTCGTTCACTGCCGAATGACTGTGTGTGCGCAGTATTCGCATATTCATGTAGGTGTATCTGTACACCTGCCTGGTACTACAGTATTCACTTGTGCACACAAGAACAGCTACAAGATCGCCCAAGCACGCTTCAGCTCGCTCCCCGGATGCATGCGAAGGTCATTCACAATTTGTACACAGGGCTCGGTGGCATACCGGACTTTGTCCGCATAGCCTATGCGCTGCACTCGCACTGAGCAGCTGGCTGCCCTGCGAGAATAAGCACTCGCGCACGCACCACAAAGGAGCCATACACATATGTGTCTGTGTAAAACACCCATGGGTAGGTCGCATGGACTGGTTGCACCACAACCCATGGGGACAACCATACTTGCTGCAGGCGTTGCCCTCAACAGTACATGAGATCTCCTGGACATGAGTCTAGACTCATTGAATCCTATACTTGTAGACCACTCACAGATGCTTATAATCTCATTATCCCTGGCATCTCAATATCCCATGCAGCTCCAATGCTGACTTATCGCACTGAGAATGAGCGAGTTGCAATTCAGGGAGAAAGTAATGTGTTGTACTGCCAGCATCAAGAATTACTTGGATTCGACACTCTTTTGCTGCGTAGGTGAAACACAGGACATTGATAATGGGCTTGGGAGCCCAGAGTAGACAGATCTCACCTGTGGCCATCTCGGCAGAGACAATTATATGATTTGACAAGAGATTGGCACTGTTAAAGCTTTTCTTCACAATCTGGGACAGTGACAAGGGCACACAAGATCATTCTTAGACAGCAAGAGGCAGTAGAACATGAGTCAGTAGAAATTGACATCTGTGTGTCATGTTCAGAAGTTGGAGCAGCTTGGTGTTGAACATTGAGGATGAATATTGCTAGCAGTGGAAAGAGACCCGAGTTGCCACCTGTGAGCTGGCAGCATGTGAGTGTTGTGAATCTTGATTGTTACACAGGGAGCATAACCAAATAATCAAGCCTAGAACATCAAAAAGATATGCAGAAAATATTTACAATAACTTGAGCAAGTTTGTGGCTAGGGCATCAAACCGTCCCCATAACTTTACGGAATTACGTGGCATAATTACAGTTACGGGGCCGTCCTGTTTGAGCATTTGGGACAACTCATTACAGTATGGGTTGAGGCATATTACACCCCCCTGTACCCGTTTGTTTATGCGTAATTACAGGTGCAAAATTAGTGTGAGGCGGCGATCAATCTTGATGAAACAACTTGCCTGTAACCCCTACACGCCCCTGACAATTTACTATCAGTGGAGCTCACTGATGACTGCAACTCGGAGGGCACATCATGACACAAGCCCGAACTTCCCGTGCTCTTTGTACTGCAAGTTGCACTCTCTATCTTACTTGAGCTCTGAGACTGTCTCGAAATTCAATCTGCCTCGTGTTATGTGGCCTATCATATACAACAAGTTTAGAAAATCTCCAGAGTTGCCGCAACATCTATGGGACTTGTTCGCCTCAGACTACTGAGCATTCCACAAGATTGTTTCCCTTTGGGTTCATGACCGACTGCTCCAGCTTCTATAATTTTTCTGCTCCATTTCCATTCTTTGCACTCCACTTTTACAGGAAAAAAATGAGATAGGCCCGATTTTGATGTCCGATCGAATCATTTTACTGCAAGGTATTTAAGCCCATGCAATTCCCTGGAGCGCTTCACACCTTTCATGTCTGTCGACATGCATTCTGCAGTGGTTGAGTACCACAAATGCGGTACCAACAAAAGTCTACCTAGTACGCCACATTTATTATACTTATCCATATGCTTTGTTGACATGTCTGTCTTTGACCAGAGCATGGAACTCTCTTCACATCACCCCCTGACGCTGTTGTCTTCAACTGCCTCTAATGGTTCCTTGTCAATCTCCTCTTATTTTTGCTCCCAAGCACAACCGGCATTGGTGGCATTTTTCTGCTTGGCTCTCACCTTGGTATTTCAGCATCTGAATCTCCTCAAGAGCTTGCATACTTCCTTGCATATCTCTTGGTATACAGTGGATGTCTTCTGCTACTTTTTGGCAAGTCTTTCTTGCCCACATCCTAATTTCAGGCCCATCGCAAACTAAGTGACTACTTCATCAAGTTTGATGTTTCTCGTTATTGCCTATGGGCTGGACATAATTGGAATCTGCTTCAGAATTTTCTCTCGCCACTGATTTCGCATTTTCAGTTTTAGACCCCCGCATTTCATATGAAACTTTATGCCAGGACTATGCTGACGATTTGTTGATGCTCAGTGAACTGGAAAGTTCTAAATCAGATTTGCATGTCCACTACAACCTCAAGTATGTGCCAGCGACAGCCTCTGGCCCGAGAGTGCAGTGCACGCTGATATCTCTGCTGTCGGCTCTCCTAAAAAAATCGACTTTTTAGCTCGTTATTGAAAGCACGGCCAACTGTCGCAGTCGGACGAGCTCACAGAATATTTCAGGATCACTAGTGTTCCCGAGCACCCCGATATCGATCCTATTCAGTGGTGGTATGGCCGCCACCACCAATTCCCTAATTTGTATTGTCTCATTCACAATGTTCTCAGCATTCCAGGTGTGCACTCCTATTTTGTTCATCCTCCAATTTGATATTCAACTATTTTCAGGCTCCAGGTTGCAGATTTTCTCGGGTGGCTGTGATACAATCGGGCTCTGCCATGCCAGTCTAAAGGCGGAGACAATCAAGACATTGATGTTTGTCAAGGCACACCTTCGCATGTTGCGCAGCTCTGTTATTGACCTTGTTGGGGATGATACGGACTAGAGTACTAGACTACTTCACACATGTTAGCAACACAATCGAAATTTCCTCATTTGTTTCTGTAAAACTACCCATAATTACGCTGTAAACAGGTCTTACACACGGGTCCCGTCCCGTCTAAGCCCTTCAGCCTCACACCTTATGCACGGGTCAGCCTGTAGTGTAAGCCAAAAACAGGTATAATTTTTCCGCCTGCGGGCATAATACGCATGGGTTGATGCCCTATTTGTGGCTTGAAGAACAAAGAGGGTATTCAAAAAACATCCTTTAGTTCAGAATGTCTTTTGAATACCATCTCTATGTTTGAAGCCAAAGACATGCGAAAGAATTGTAAATATGTCCAGAATGTCCTTTGCATATTTGGGCATGGGTTATTGAGTTATACCCCTGGTGTTATTGGCTGTGGTTTAACTCAAATGGGGCACTATATCTAAAAAAGAGATAAACTTGATTAGCCTGCTGACACTTCTGTATCAGTCTTGATTGCTGATAACCTTGCATTCTCCTGCTGCTCAAGAGGATTCTGGACACAAGATACCATTGGACTCGGATGCCTGGAAATCTCACAAACTCTCTCTCATTGCCCTGCATTTTTTCAACTTGAAAACTTGATTCTTTGCCATCCAACCCAGACATAAACCATAAACCTTTTAAACAAGTTTAAAATATTGTATACTTGAGTCTAATTGGAGGCAGGCATGCCTCCCTTCGCAGTTGTCAACTTACCCTAGTGTCCCCACCTCTCAGGTCGCAAGTAGAACATGGGACAATAACCACCCCACAGGTCAGAAGCAGTATTGTCTTTTTGGGTAACTTCTGAGCACCTGCTCACCTGACCTTTGCCCCACGGGCCAAAAGTAAGGTCAATTGCACACACACACGCACTCCGCACTTAAGCCTGGCAGGACAGGGCTGGCTTCCCAGCTTCTCACTCTGTCTTGCCAGGTACATTTCCTCTCATACCTATGATTGAATCCTCACCCTGTCTTGCCAGTTGAGCTGTATTTTCGATCTCATCTGAATAGATTTCTATTTCATCTATATACTATTACCTGCATGATTACCGATGGTCTCCATTCCCCCATCCAAGTTTCTGCAGAGGACATACACACTCTCTATGACATTGTTCTTGACTACATTAACGGAAAATACACCTGCAACAATGCCATCGCTGCCCTGTCCAACACCATTGCAGTGGCTTGCATCACACATGGTATTAAATTGAGTGCCAGCCACCTCATCCCGTACCTCGAACAACTCGATGCACACGATCAAGCCAGCAGGTGCATGGCAGTGGCAGTGCGGGTCCCAGTTGTCCCAGCAGTGACAGTGGCAGTGATGAGGGCAATAGCTGTGATAGAAATGGTGCCAGCAAAGACTCAGACAATAGTGGCAACAAAGCTGGTCGCAAACATCAACCATCCACCCATGATGATGACAATGAGTTACACATGAAACGGTCCAAAGTCAATGCTGCTGATTTTGTCTGGAAATCTCATGCAAAAGAGTTCCTTGACACTATGGTACTCACACCTGGGCATCTGGCCATTCAGAAGCAAGTCAAGATACACTCATGGGATCCCAAAGAGGCCATTTACAACCTCCTCAACTCATTCCATGTTCCTGCATTTCTGGAAAATCAATGGGAGAATGTCCTCCTGGACTGTTTGTTGACTTCAACACTATTCTCACTGGTGTTGACTTCAACACTATTCTCACTGGCACCTCTGTTGTTGAAGCTGATCACTCGGAGAAGCTTGTACTGTACTTTTTTGTTTGAATTGACATGGGGTGTGACGTGTGACCCATTTGAGCAATTCAACATTTCAGCAACCATCAAATCCCTGTGGGACACCTAGAAATTTTCAACATCCCAACCAAAAACTTCATCTTTTTTTGCACATGCTCCAGCCTTTTTTGCCATTTTAGGTCCTGTGTGACCCCTGGGAGGCTCGACAAAGGGCTATGTGATGCATGACCTCGACCCAAATTCAGGATCAATACAGGGTGCATGACACATGACTGCCAGATTGAATGGAAAAGTACAGTACTGTTACAAGTACTTTAGTAGTCATTCTTAATATTTCTGTAATAGGCAAAACACGCGACCTCATCATTTACGGTAGACTTTTATCTTTGGTGGCTGTGCTTAGCTTCATTAGATTTTCGTGATTCTCCACTGACTCTTGATCAAGATCATTAGATTTGGGCTATCTTTCATCCTAAAATGTCAGTATTGGATCTAACAAACATTTCGCATAGCTGCAAAATGATTACCTAGCAAAATTCCGATTTTCTTTCCTGCACTTCAATTTTGTAGGGTTCATTCCCAAAACATGTGACATTGGTTCCTGGCACATACCACCAGCGGTAGGCAAATTTAAGTCCTGAGCGCTTGCCTGTTCCAAGTCCTTATAATGAGGTCCTTTCCAATTGCACGGACCTGCTCAATACATCTGTAGTGCATGCCAAATGCTCTGGGTAATCTAGATCCTTAGCTACTGTAATTTAACTGTTCGTAGTTCACAAAGAATAGCGAAAGACCAAGTGTGCCACAGATCTGGAAGTCCGGTGAGCACTGGCATCACATGCCATGTGATCTCTGTTGATGCATTTGAATTAGGATACACTGAGACGGCGCAACAAATAAAGTGTTGATCCTCTGGTATTTTTGCACTTTTTTAGACCAGAATGCAAACCATCTGGAAGCATAGGAATGCACCTAGGCGGTTACTTATACAAGTGCGCTAGGACCCTGTTTGGTGATATAAAGGAGAGTTAGCGTTACCTCCAATGGCTAGCTGTAGTATTTGGGTCTTACAAGTGGGACGCGCTTGCCTAGACACCTATACATGACCACTAAGGAGATATACCTGGAAGCCCATCCATGCCTAGGAGCGATATTGAAGACCAGATGTTCAACCAGGAGTGCAGTGGTTCGGAGGGAGACTGCTAGAGTTCACCAGACATGTTCAGACAGATGCCTAGGTGGCTAGGGACCAATGGTACAAGACACCATATGGAACTTAGTAGGATTACCAGTGCCTAGGCAGACGATTGTTGACTTTAGATAGAACCGTTGGGCCGAGGAGATGACCAAGGCATTGATCTGAAGACTTTGGCATAAGAAAGACACGTGATGGTCAAGCGTGAGCACGACCTGACAAACATAGACAAATATAGGGGAACAATCGGACAGTTCTCATTGGAACCGAGCATCGGTAGTCTTGGCGGTCGGGATCTGCAAGTCCAGAACGTCACCAGACTGCATGAATCAGCAACCAAAACTATTATTAGACAGGATTCAACTCCTGCCATACAGACGCATACTTGTAGGTGCAGACGGCGGCACTTGCGATCACACATATACCATTTATAGACCTAGGCAGTCATTCATCATGACTTATCCTACCTCGGACACTGGCGAATGGCCTCAGCATATTTATTTTGATTCATTTTATTTTATCTCATCCATCATTGCTTATATGTATAAAAACCCAGTAGAATAACCACAACACCAGATTGATCCCACCTAAGTACTGGTGTGGGTTTCTCAGGCTATACATGGAGATTTTGGTACCCCAAAACTCTGCTTGTATTAGTCTTTACTTGGAATCTGGATATTTATTTGACTCTGGACTTGGAGTTTGAACTTGAGAAAGAGACCTTCAGTTGTTGACTTAAGATTGAGTCTTCACTTATAAAATTGATTGGGTGTTCTCCCTCTTGAAAGAAGTCGTATTTGATCGTTGAGTTGCCTCTACCTCGACTTGTGCAAAGGGCTTTGTCATAGTGTATTGGATCTTGACTGGAACTGCGGTAGCTGGCAGGAGGCCTTAACGGAAGAAGATTTGAACCAGGTATACTACCCCTAGGCAACCGACTGTACCTTGTCAGGCACTTTGCCTTCACCCCAACTTGTTGCCTAGCAGCCCTGTTGTAGTGTGTTGGATCGACGTCTGGACGTGTGCAGTGTCCCTAGGGCCTGATAACAAAGTAGACAAATGTTCCTAGTGCATTGGAAAGCCTAGGTCGATGGCCTAACAAACTATTTGAGCCTTTGTTTGCTTGGAGTTAGCCTCGGATACTCACGGACTACCGGAGTGAGGATTTTTGCAAGTTATCAAAACCTCTGCCCTGGAGCCTTAGATTTAATCGTCTAAACCTCCTTGTATCCACCTATTATAAAAACACCTATTTACTTCGTTCATCGAGGTGCCTAGGTGGACTTTCCTTCAGTTGGAAGCACTCATCTGAAGTATAAGATGAACATACGAAGTACTGTGTGTCTTGGATTTCTATTTGGTTTTGATTCTGAACCGGCTAGCTGCAAACTACGGCTCGGACCCGAACTCACAAGGAGAAGCACTTAATCTTCAGGAGTAGTAGTGTTGGTGTAGTTTGGTAGTTGTTGGTGTGGTTGTTGCCCATTGCACTCTATCGCTATTTTTTCACATTTGACAAGTGCACTGTTTCAACATGCAGGCCTTTTTGGTATGCTGGATTCACCGGCACATTTCCCATTTCAGTTGGACTCTTTTCTCAGGAGGTATGAGATGATGATGGAGATTGGATTGCAAACTAGGTGAGCAAGGATTCAAATATTTTACAACTTGGACTTTACTGCTTCAGTGAAGTAGATCTGAGACAATCCTTGAGAACAGAGACTACCAGCATTTTGCCAGTGCATATTCTTGATTCAGCTGCCTCAATTGAGGACCAAACACTGACAAAATTGAAATAACAGGGATTGTGTGCCTGAAGACTTCACCACAAGTACTCGTGCATGCCGCGCTGTGTGATGGCCCATAGCCACCAAGTACCATTTCATTCAATTTGAACATCATGTGTCACCCAATTTCTGGAAAGCCTCGCAATAATTTTTTCTCAATTTTAGCGGAATTTGGAAATTTATTGGGGAAATAAAAGGTCACATGCAGTCCGAATTGAGCGAAATGATATAGTACTTGGTGATTCTCACCTGGAATCCAGAGACCATCCTTTACTGCATAACTGCATCCTTAATTATGACTGTGTGGCTTGTATCTTCATCAGGCAGCAACATGATATTATCATTTGCGAGGTTAGCAAATTTTGGCATGTCCACGATGCTCACTTACTTGATGGCGGCATTGCCGTTGTCTCGAGTGTCACACCTGGTGGAGGGGGAGCAGAAAACAAGCTGCCAGCCAGCAGAGCATGAAAACAGACCCAGGAGATCTGCTGAAACTTCAAATTTCAGGCAATGCAACCTTAGTCCATTTTTAAGCAAAGGTGTCTGATCGGCATAGAACCTTATTACATAATCATGTTTTCGGTCCCTTGCCATGAAATTAAGACCAGACGTAGAAAATCCTCTCATTGTCAGTCGGAAAATCTTGTGGCCGTTCTGCAATATGAAGGTAAATTTGGGACATGAAAGAGGCGAACTTCGATGAGTGAGACCCATCAAAGGTGTCGGGAGCTTTGGAAGAGGTTCGGGTGGAGCGAGGAGCTGTGGTGTTCTGAGCAAGGAGAACCATTGCCTGTGCCATTTGCTGCACAGCAGCATCAAGCTGAGGGTCATTCAGAGTGGGAATTTGAATTGCCGGGCCTGGAGGGCTGGGAGGACCTTGAGGACCTGGAGGACCTGGAAGCAGAGCCGGGCCCAGAAGCCCACCACCACCACTACCACCACCTCCACCGCCACCAGGTCCTGGGCCACCACCAGGCGTGGGAGCACCGCCAGCAGGAGGTTGAGCCGGAGGCTGTGCACCACCAGGCAGAACACCGCCACCTCCACCACCCCCTGCCCCTGCCTCCACTATTACCACCACCTCCGCCATTACTGGCTAGATCCAGAGCAGGGGGTGGATTAGGAGGAAGACCAATGGGTGGAATGTTGGGTGGTTGTGCCATAAGATCAGCAGAAGGGTCTGGAGCAGGTCCACCACTTCCATTACCTTTATCTCTGCAAGGAGGATCACCACCATGAGCAGCCAGAAGAGGAGCAGAAGCTGCATGAGAAACCGGAGCTGGGATGGCATATGACACCAATTCAGCTGTAACCTGTTCAGGAACTTCCAGAAGTTCTGGAAGCTCCTTGATGGTTGCGGAAGTGAAAAGTTGCATGGATGAGCAATGTTGAAGAAGGGTAGGTGAAGCAAGACTACCTCTGGCAGAGAGGTGGTCATACTCCTCAAAATCCATCACTGTAGGATAATTGGGACCAGGATATTGAGAACTGGCCACAGAAAGGCTATCCTGTCGAGCACAGATAGTGGCACCAAGATGTTCCATAGGGAGAAGAGCTCTACCCCATGGCATCAGAGCATTCGGCCTCAGAGGCTGTCCCAGTTTGAAATGAGGTTGTGTCCAGAGACGAGGTGCACAAGGATCAGGTGATAGAAATTGACCAGGAAGGCTGGAAGCAGATCCAAAGGAAGGTCATTGAGAACCGATCTGAAGCAGAACGATCACGCTGAACTGGCACGATTGCTGACATGAATTGTGAGATTGGCCCTGAAATTCCAGGGTTGGAGGAAGGTGAGCATAAAAAGACATAGAAGCCACCCAAGTTAGGTTGAGTTGATAATACTGTTACATCTGTGTTGGGAGAATGACTAGAAGGATGGAGGGCCAGAAGGTCAGAAGGCCAGAGGGTTGGAAGACCAGAAGGTCAGAAGCTGAAGACCGGAGGCGAAGTTACACCACACTAAGTCAGCAGGTGTACTATACTAGCTTGGTGGCAAGTCAACTAAGAAGGAAGTCCAATGACGGAGCAATGCGGAGGCAAAGCACGTTAATTATCAACTGAAGTACATCTCAGAGTAACTACGTATTTATACTAAGTATGGAGATATTCCAGATGGAGTCATAGAAGTAAATACAATAAGACGAAGTAAAGACAATAAGAACAATTAGAGGAATACATGTGGGCATAGGTCATATGGTGCACAGAGGGGAAATGCTCAGTAAATCTTCATTGCGTAAAAACCCTGAGAGGCGTGCATCAACAGTCAAGCTGGATGCATCAGCAGTATTGTCAGGACGTGGTTCCAGAAGTACGGAAGAACGCGTCCAGAAGGATAGGAAGGACTTCTGAAGGTTCCGAAAGTCAGAGCGTCCGGAGGTTCTGGACAGAAAGATGTGCACAGGCATAACACTTGCTCAAAATCCCGCCTTCATTTGCCCACAATCTACCCTCAAAAACTATGTCCTTATCCCAGCTCCTTCTCACTGATCTCCCATGCACGAGCGACAATGTCAATGAGATGGACCTCAACTGGGAACAATCAATTGGTTTGCTCACCTGTCCTCAAACTCATTTCTGGCTTTACTTCCAGTGGATGAAAACATCAAGGTGTTTTCAAATCACATTGAGACTGGATACTCTTTTTGACATGTTGACAGGGGAGAAGGAGGTGCTGTGCAAGGCAGTTGCAAGCTTGACTACTGTACAGCAGAAGGGCCAGAAGAATATTAGCCTTGTGGATGTTCCAGAGGATGACAGGATAGCAGAATGATTTTTTTGCGATTTTTAGGGAATTTTTTCGATTTTTTTGAGGTTGGAAGCAAATTTCAGACAAATTTTGGGAGCCAGGGAGGTCGGACACAAAATTCGGACGAATTCCGAGGCCTGAGGTACGCCAAAAGTTTGGATGGATTTTTTTTTAGCCAAATTTGTGATATGACCTCAGACCCAATAAACACCGGTCCTCGTGCAACTTACCCCAGTGTTCCTGCCTCTCAGGTCGCAAGTGGAAGACGGGACAATACCCACCCCACGGGTCGGAAGTGGTATTGTCTTTTTGGATAACTTCCGAGCACCTGCTCACCTCACCTTTGTTGGAATTACGAGTTTGCCGCTCACTATCTCCGATGTCATGTGTTGTCATATTAAGCCACAGGTACTCCTCTCCCCCCTGGTTGTCGTAATGAATCCTTCGTTTACACTAATTAGTTGTACCAACTGTGCATAAGTAGTCTGTAGGTTTGTTTGAACAATTCCCCGTGCGTTTGCAACGGGTTCACTGCTAATCTGGATTGATCTCTTTGATTCCAACAACCTTTGCTCCACAGGCCAAAAGCAAGGTCAATCGCACACGCACACGCTCTGCACTTAAGCCTGGCGGGACAGGACTGGCTTCCCAGCTTCTCACTCTCTCTTGCCAGGTACATTCCCTCTCATACCTATGATTGACTCCTCACTCTGTCTTGCCAGTTGAGCTGTATTTTCGATCTCCCGCACATATTTTGTAATATTGTATACCCATCCCCTATCTACTTTCTCCTGGTCGCTCCGAATAGTTAGTTTATCAATCATTAGCTCTCTCACTTACAGTACTGTGGTGCCTCGTTGTATCCCCATCTCGGCACCTCGCTCCATCTCGCCAATACACCCCCGAGCCTCTGTGAGGCTGCTTCTTGCTAAACAGCTCGTCTGCGGGATCACTCGAGAACAATGACAATAATAAGGTACAAAGAAAGCAGGTCTTTCAATTCCTCTTCCAAAGACAACAATATTTGTAATTTTTGTAAATTCTGAAACCTAAAATGGAATACCTCTTTTCAGGTAGACTTTCATTGAATTATGAATTTTTTTTCCTTTTTCCGGTGTGTCCGTGGCCAGTGCGATTTGATCGCTAAATGTTCTGTGAATCTTTCACGTTCCAGAAACCTTCCCGGGCCAATAGCAGCAGTGCAAGGTCATTTGACGTGTCATACTGAGGTTACGGCTCGTCCGAAGAGTCTGAATCAGGACGGTGCCGTATAGCTCTCACGCAACAACTTCTTCATAAAATGGACCCGTGAGCGACGTTCTCTCCGCACCACAACATCGATGCCCCCCAGTTTCCGTGCAGATCAGATTGGCTCCCTGTTGCGGCCAGCTTCGCTCCTGGATGCCCGCAAATCGCAGGATGTCTATCGGGACAGTGCACTTTCACCCGAGATTGCAGAGGCCACTAAAACGGCCATTGCTGGCGCTGTGCAGAAGCAACTTGAGCTCTCCATTCGACCCATCACGAGCGGTGAATACGAGCGCACCGTATTCTACAGCGGGTTCTTCGAGAAACTCGAGGGAATGACCACAACCCGAGGACTCCCGCTCCCCGACGCCTTTCGTAAAGGCCTTCCGATATCGTACGCTCTTCTCAAAATGGGACGCATGGACTGGGAAGCCACCATCGCGACGGGGCCTATCCGCCGCACGGCGCCGGCCTACTTGGATGCGTGGGAGATGCTCAAGTCTGTGACACCCCCGGAGCACTGGGGCGAATGCAAAATGTCCCTGCCTTCCATCGGATGGGAGCACCTCGTACTCGCACATGGCACTGCCTGGGCCCCGGGGGTCTATGACTCCGACCGCGCCTACTTCGCTGACCTCGCCACCGCGTATCGCGCAGAGCTCAGGGCGCTGTACGACGCGGGCTTGCGTCACGTACAGATTGACGACCCCAATCTTTGTTGGTTCTTCGTGGACGCCTTCGTAGATGGGTGCCATGCGGACGGCGTTAACCCTGACGAGCTGTTCGACTTGTACGTCTGGGCACACAACGAGGTGCTGCGCGACCGCCCAACAGGCATGCACATCGGAATCCACCTCTGCCGAGGAAGTACGAGTGCCTTCCACGAATTCACGTGGGGCTCGTACGAGAGTATCGCTGAGAAACTGCTTACCAAGCTTGACTACGAGCAGTTCTATCTCGAGTACGAGGACCCAAAGCGTCAGGGATCGTTCGCGCCGTTGCGATTCCTGCCCCGGGGAAAGAGTGTGGTTTTGGGTATTATGTCGGCGAAGACGGGAGAGCTAGAAGATATTGACATGCTGGAGGCTCGCGTGCGCGAGGCTGCTGAGGCCATTGCAAAAGGCCAAGGGAGATCAGCGGAAGAAGTGTTGGAAGACACCCTAGCTGTCAGCCCGCAGTGCGGATTCGCGAGCCTAAATGTCAATGTAGGCGACGGCTTCACTGAAGAGAAGATGTGGGCGAAGTTAGTTCTGCTCAGGGATGTTGCAAGACGTTTGTGGAAAGATGCCATCTGAGAGCATCTCAACTGATTATGTCTCCAAACCGAAGTCGAGGACGTTGTATGTTTGCAATCACGTAAATTTGAATGTAAATCCACTCGCCGATTTGACTGACGTCCGGCTGCCATTCAGCCGCAGACGATTTTCTCTGTGACAGAAAGAAAGAAAATGAGTCCGTCAGCAAAAGAATGAAATTAATTCAATCGATGGCCGGGCTGGCACCAACAGTTAAACGTTATTGGTAGTATGGATGGATTTGCATGGCATAAAAAGTCCTGGAGGGACACACCGCTGGTGATTGGCTATATCCCGTGCAATTCCGGAAGGCCAAAACTCGCAAGCACTGGAGAAATATTGTCCTGCGGTTCGAGACATTCTAAATGCTGTGGCTGGTGCAATGGAACTAGTCATCAACCACCTGTAATGGTCCCACGCAGAGAAACCCACGGGGAACGAAGTCTTTCACCGCGAGAGTGAGTTCGCCGTCGGCTTCGATATCGCCATAACCAGTGTGATGCCACTGTACCAGGAAAGAGGATGACTTTTGATGAATGCACTGTATCGCGAGGTCGTAGAGTAGGCCCATGCGCAACCCGTCTGGATCATGCAACATCGTGTGACGCACCCACAGGGCGCCCATTTGCGTAATTGTCATCGTGCGCGCAGGGGGTTGGGTGAGCAACATGCGCCGCCAGCTAGCATCCGCTCGCTTGAACACAGCAGGTGGGTGGGTCCAGGGCATCTCCATGATGGTCCGTGCACTACACGCCTGCGCAGTGATTATGGAGAACAAAAGAGAAAAGTGCCGCGAGGAGTGGGTTTTGTGTGCCAGCTTTTATTAGTAACCAGGGGTGCAGTGACAACTAGATCGTGCAGCGGCAGCCCAGCGAGGACGATTTTGAGGAGTTCGGAAATGGTGAGGACGGACATGATGGTAACGGCCTCAAAACGGCCTAACCTGTATGAAGCTGTGCACAGTGCGCCGTTAATAATATCCCCTTACAGTAAGTGGCTCACATCCCCAAAGCTTCAGCGCTTACTCATTCACAGGGGCATATCCTGGGACGGGTTAATCACCGCCTCCGTCCCCAACTCCTTAAACCTCATCAGACTATCCATCAGAAACATCAAGACGCGTGTTTGCACAAAGTTTGAAAGCCCGCTCTGGAAGCCGAGATCGTGCGAAATGGTATTGAACGCGACGTGTGTGAGACTGGATATGAGGGGCAGACATTCGCAGAAGCCAGTCACGTCCTGTCCCCACATGGAGTGCAAGTTGAGATGTGTGATGTTAGCTAGGGCGGGGTGGGTAGTGCCCATAGAGCAGCATTCTATGGATTCGAAATATCGAATCGCAAGACGACGCAAGTGCTTCAAATGAGGTAGCGCAGCAAACGGCAACTTCCACGCATAGTAGTCGGATACTGGCAACAGGCTGCAAGGATTGGCTCCGTTTCCGAAGGCTGAATAACCCCTTCGAAGATGTGTTTGACTACCGTCTGAAAAAATTGGGGTGGTTTTGCTGCGAGTATTTGGTGCATGGTGCTAACGAGGAAGTCATATAATTGGCGAGGAAAGTTTCGGTCGGGCGAAATGAAAAGCACTCGATATAGTAGAGTTTTCATCCTGGTTCGCAATTGATTCAGAAAAGAAATTTTGCTCAATATTACCAAAGACATTGTATACCAATTTTTCACGCAGCTTGCCACTAACATGAGCTTGGGTATGGTCGGGGCTCGCGAACGCGGCGATTTCGAAGATTTTGCATTCCAACTCGGGGACCAGATGAGGTTCAGAGGAAACCGTCTCCATTGCCAAGATTTGCAAGAGGCGAAGATTCTAAGGAACGAATTGGAGGCGAAAGCAAAGATGCAGTGGTTGCCGGTGAAGAGGAACGATCAAACGATGCCACTCGACGAACCTGAACAATTCAACAAATGAACAAAAGAGTGTTGGATGCCAGATGATTATCAATGCTGCGCCGGCTCTAAAAATACATCGCATAAAACCGCTCGAGCTCAGACGAGCGGTGAGGCTACAACAACGGAGGAAGGACAGCCGATAGGCCTTGAATTCGAAAGTTCACTTCAACCACAAACTTCGAGAAGATATAACAAGATTCTGAAGAACCTGGACAATAAAATAGTGAATGAGTTTACGGCAACGAAGCTGGCGAGCTCGCGAACATCTACTCACGATCAAGCGAGGTACAGGTAAGTAAATACGAAGTTGATATGGAACGCAAGCTCAAAGGAAGTGAGCACTTGAGCAAAATCCACAATAGTTCAGCCATCGTACTGCACATGGGTCCCATATCATTCTGTGGTCCGTCCTACAGGTTGTCACAGAGTTGGTCATCTGAGGGAGAGGACGCTGGCTGAGGGCCAAGCCGAAAAATCCAGATTCGAGTCGATCAAAAGATGACGCTCGATTAACTCTAACCCTAGCGAGCGCTTGATTAGGCGCCTATTCAATGCAAGCACTAGCGTCGAGAGAGGGAAAATTGGTGCGTGCAATGAAAAGCCGCACGAGCTCCATACGTATTGCCTCGAGTTTGTTCTCGGCCTCCCAGATCTTCCGCCCTTCGACGGCCTTATATGTGCTTTCGGGCCAATTCCCGAGGCTGACAGGAATGCCAGCGACTCCAAGAGGCTAGTGGAGTCGTCGGCATATACTCGTCCAGTACGCAAAAACAGGGAATGACAAGGGGACCCACCTCGAACTTTTGTTACGAGATCCTCGGTTGAAAGTCGGCGGTCGTGGTGATCACGATGCGCGCAGGAACGACGGCGGGCGGAGACCGCCTCACAGCGAGTAAATCTCGAGCCTGAGCGCTCCTGCCGTTGCTGGAGTCGCGGCGCACATTAGGATGCTCCTCGACTTGCTACCGCTGCCCCCCTCGAACAGCTGCTGTTGCGGTGTGTTGCGGTGCCTGAAGAGCCGGTGTCGTCGTAGCTATTGCGTGTAGAGGTGCCGAGCCTCGACCCCAAGCTGGCGCCATTGTATGAGGAACGAGGGGAAGCGCACGGGGCGTGCCCGCAGGATGTGCCCGGACGCTGACGACGGGGAATAGTGCACGCAATACAGCCGATGAGCGCGCGTAGGCGAGAGCTACACAAGCTGGCTGCAAGACACGAGCTGCGAGTGCACGGGGAGCAGCGGTCGAGCGGGTGAGGAGCGCAAGAAGAAGTCTGAGTCGGACGAGCAGGTGTGGGTATGACTGGTTTCTCAGCGAGGGAGGGAGTGGCCCTGGGGGCTTGGCGACACGATACGGATGACGACGAGGTCGTGCTGAGATCGCCGAAGGACGGGGTGATAGAGTTCCTGGCGTTGGAACGTGGAGGGCCGTCGAGCGGCAGCCGTGCGTGCACTAACGTTTGCGGGTTACGATATTCGTGAATCAGGGCCGTTCGCCGCGGTGCTTTCTAAACCCGCGTCAATCCTTTCCGACTAGCAACGTGAGATGGAAGACAGTACCTCCAAGTCCGCATTCCTCCTGCTGAATCTTCGCATCTTGGAATTGATCTTCACAGCGGCGCGTCCATGGGACTGTCTCGATCTGGAGATGGGGCGAGTCCGGAAATGTCCCTGTGTCTGCGTAGTCATCGGCGGCGGCGCAAAAGTGCCTCAAGCGCAGGGCGAGGAAGTCCCGTTGCTCGCGGCTGGGACCCAGACGAACACAGTGGATAACGCAGGGACACAATGGTGGTTCCCGGTGTGCTGACCGCGTGCACGGGTATTGATGTGCCAATGGCAGACATAAGCTGGAGGGTGCAGTGCGCTCCCAGTACTGACGGTACGACATTCCCAAAACGCTAGCCGGATCCGAAAGAAATGCCGGCAAGGAAGGCGAAAGGGGCGTCCCAGTACTAGTAGGTGAGGTTGGACGGGTTCACATCCTCGAAGAGAAATACCCAAACGACTGAACTGAAGTCGAGGGCCCAACGAAAAAACGCGCAACAAATGTCGAAGATTAGGCCTGGCAATGGCTTCCCAATTGCTGTTGGATGTACGTGCAAGATCGTCTGTAACACGCAGAGTATGGAAGGGCCGTCGCGGTTTGAAGAGACAAGATGTCACACATGTGACTCCGCGTCGACTGACGCACACGTGATCGAAGGCGTCTCGTTTGTGAACACTCCATAACTGGAACTTTCTGCTCAATAATTGGCTTGAATATCCCACATCCCACTGACTGTCGTCGATTTTTTATATCTGTCCAGGGGACTGAGGTATTATGTATTTTGTATCTGCAGCTGGCCGTTTGAGGGACATCCGAACCACATATAAAAATTCTGTTTCAGTCAGTAGAATTAGGAATGATATGCAATTATTTTCTCCCGCCAAAAGTTTTCGTGAAAGTGCTTGGATATTGAGGAAACGAGCCTGACCACCATTCAAGCCTATGTCGGAGTTTGAATTTGGCATGACATTGCCGACCACCAGTGGATGTACCGGAAATTCCCGAAAACCCATGTACATTGCCACCCGTGTAGCATCCCCAAGTATCCCAAGAATAGTAACTAAAAACCCAACCAATGATTCGGCTCCACTCAAACATCAAACACGTTTCATCTGCTGAACTGGTCCCATATATCCCACCATCCACGAGGAGCACAGGCCTTTTCGTGCTCTTCCAAGTACATCGCAAACCGAGAGCGCATCTTCTCGTAGTCTGGGATTTCACCATATCCAAGGGATTTGACATCACGCCAAAACTCGTGAAAACACTCGTCCATGCCGCGGAAGAGCTTCGAGCCAGGAGTTGCCATCTTGAGGCGCCACACCTGAGGCTGATCCTGCTGCTGTGGCTGCTGCTGTCCTTGCTGCTGCTTCTGTCCTTCTTCCCCGTTCGTGAAACCGCGGAATGACCGCAGTCGAGTGATGCGGGGAATATCCCATGGCAGTTCACCATGGAACAAGTAAGAGAGGAGGTACCCGAGTGACTCGAGATCGTCGCGCTGAGATTTGCCTGCAACTATCAGTGAGCTATTCAAGTGCGGGCGAACCAGACTACGCACTGATACCGTGGTGCGCTAACACACTCATGAAGCGTCTGTTTCCGACAACATCGATTCGATGGGCGCTTGGGAGCGGCAAGTTATCTGCCACAGGAAGAGAGAACCCGAAATCAATAACGTAGAGCATGCCTGGAGTCCCAGCGCCCCGGGGTGCAAGGCAAATGTTTGCCGGTTTGGTCCCGCTGTGAATGAGCCCGCGCACATGAATATCTCGATACCGCTCAATCTGCGCACGGGAAATCAATCAGCGTAAATAATATAACGCGATTGAGGTGTACCATCTGGATTGCAACCGTCAACACCATGCGCGCATCAAACCGCCGTTGAGGAAGCAGAGATGTCAACTCCTCGAGAGTAGGGCCGAGCTTTTGCATGGGAAGTGCATGCACGTCGCATAGGGGCTCGTATTCGGCGGTACCAAACGTCTCGGGCACCCCGGGGCAACCTTGAAGTATCTTGTACGCCTCAATCTCGCGACGGTACTCGATCTCAGGCTCCGAGTCGAATGACCACGCTTTGATCAGGCCCCGGCGCATCCTCGAGGACCGCCAAAGTCGTAGGCAACGTAAACGCCGTGGTGAGCTTAACGTTATCTCAGTAGGTATCATGAAGCATGGATAAGACTGTATGTACCAGCCTCAGCCTGGATAGTGCGGAAAACTCGATACCGCGACAGGAGCACCGCTTTGCGCACGCGGGTGTTGATATGCCAAGGGTGTGGGTAGTAGACACCCTCCTCGACATTCGAGAAGAACGCGTTGAGTTTGTATGTTTTGACCGCGGTGTTCCACAAGGAGGCGACCAGCTTGAGTGCTAGGAAGGGTCTAAGAAAGTCCAGGGCTAACCTGTATGGTGCGACGGGAGAGCAGAAGTGCTGCTTGCAGCCCGAGTCAGACACGCGTGAAAGATAGACATGGTGTACGATCCGTTGGACAACCGCAGCAGGTAGCTCAGGAGTGTCCATGGCTGGGGAATGGAAAGACGCGCAAGAACCATTTTCAAGGTCAAGGCAAGGTCAAGGACGGCGTCAATCACGGCGACACATGTGCCGTGGGAGGATACTGTTTAAATTGAACGTAAGTGCAATTTCTCAGCGGCTGTTCGAAGGGATCTAAGCGGGAAGCCAGCAGTGTTCCTTCTCCCCCATATGAACTGGCACCGAATCTGTTTTTGAAGTTTTCAACATCGAGTTGAACCAAATCCCCGAATTGATCGGCTGTCGCACCTTGAAGTTTAAGCGATGAAGCGTGTTCTCTCGGTGTACTTACTCTAAAGGGAAATCAACAGTGCTCCTTCCTTTGCATGGGTACGAGGGTGAAACCGAAATATACCTCGATATGTTTCCCTGAATGTGAGAAACAAGTCACTGCCTTTAAGGCGGCCCTAAACTGTCAAATACCGAGGGGTCAGTCAGGCCCCTGGCCAACTAGGCACGTCAACACGTGTCAAGCCGGCGCCTAATAGACGCACAGCCGGCGTAGACATCGGTTATCTAGGCCGCGGCCAAGACGTCTAGGGTATCTTGACGTGTCTAGTTCTGTCTAGTTGGCCTGAGTGGGCCTTGGCATTTCGGTGTCTAGGGCCGCCTTAAACGTAGTGAATCTCGGCATTTCCCGCCGGATTGATCCGATGCAGTACTTCCGTTCAAACGATGTGAAGTCTATGCTTCTTCTGGGGGGTCCAAGTGCTTGAGCATTGTGCAAAACATACATACACTCCTGAAAGACATCCAGAGCCAATATATAGGGAATATAGTCACCAGCGCTCACCAATTCAAACCGTGGGAATTTCCGGATGCGGCGTTGACAGATTTCGAGTTTTCGGCCAAAGCTTGGGTCACTTTCTCAGAGCTACGCTGGCGGTTGCATTGGCCGTGTTCGGGTGCCTTCCGGCAGACGTTAGCGGTCTTTGCACCCCGTGCTATGTGTCAGGGTATTCCCCTTGTGAGCCAAATATTTTGCTTGATGCTGATTTGTGTCTTGTTTCCCAAAGACCTCAAGTCCGCGAGGCACTGTGTAGTCGCTATGGAAGCTTCGACTTGGGTTTGCAGGCGAGAAGATTGTCTCAATTCCATTTCGACATTTGCTGCATATCTATTTGATAGATTCGACGCGCATTCCCCCTATGGCGGTCAAAATGCACTTTTAATATTCCGCTACATATTTTGGGTTTTTTGCAATTTCTGCTACATAAACTGTCAAAAAGTTGTTTCTACACTAATTTTGAGTCCTAGGGTCAGAAAAGAATAGGGAGTGGGAAAAGTGAGAATCCCGCTACTTTTGTTTCCAAAAATCCCACTACTTTCAGAAAATCCCGCTACTTTCGAACTGTTTCCATTCCCGCTACTTTATCTCACAAACGACAATTCCACTACTACACAAATGTTGCCCAATTGGTATCTGCACACTGTTCAAGAATTAAGCAATGACACCAGCGATCTAGAAATTAGGACTGAACAGTGTGACTCATCACAGTCACAGTCAGTAAGAACCCACAAAAGGAAATCACCTCCGCAAAGAGCTGAATTCCATTACTTTGAGAGTCATTCAGCCAGAGCAATATCAGATGTGTTTGCATGGTCATTTGTGTGATTCAAGAAATACCTGGATTCGATTCAATTAATTGCAATAAACGGACAAGATGTATGAAACTGGAACCCGACTGTGACTGTGACAAGTCACACTGTCCAGTCCTAATTCCCTAGATTGTTGCATGTCATTGTTTAATTCTTGAAAAGTGTGCAGATGCCAATTGGGCAACATTTTTGTAGTAGTGGAATTGTCGTTTGTCAGGAAAAGTAGCGGGAATGAAAACAGTCCAAAAGTAGCGGGATTTTTGGAAACAAAAGTAGCGAAATTCTCACTTTTCGCACTCCCTATTCTTTTCTGACCCTGGGACTCAAAAGTAGCGTAGAAACAACTTTTGACAATTTATGTAGCGGAAATTGCAAAAAACCAAAAATGTGTAGCGGAATATTAAAAGTGCATTTTGACCGCCATAGCATTCCCCCTCCTTGTCGAATGTCCAAACTATGGGATAGCATGAGCGATATCTTATGTATCAGTCTAGGGCGAATGCAAATGCATTATTTGAGGTACGAGGCAATATATGAAATGTCTGTCTACGAGAGACCAACTAACTGCCCTCACAGGTGTCAAGGTTCGGTGCAATACCTGTTCCTTGGCCCCACCGAGGCAACTTTCCACGTCACACATGCTGATTGCAGCCGTAATGGTATCAAGTTTCAGTGCAACACTTACTCCTTGACCCCGCACAGGCAATTTCCACCACAACGCGTACTCATTAATCGCCAAAAAGCAATGTTCGCGTACTAATTGCATGCACAAACAATCTTCCACGCAGCCCATACATATTAATCGGCAAGGGTGCTTTCTTCCAGGAAACTGCTGGCCCTTTATATCCTTCCTGGCACTCACATGCCACTGACTTGATGTGATCTAAACGGGAGAGCCTATTGTCCTGAGCAAATTTGGTTCTTTGTTCTTTTTTTGTGTTGTAGCCAATTTGTCCAACGGAATTCTGCTTGAAGTTCCCTCTAGTGGGTCCTGGATAATTCTATTTAGCAACCCGGTTTCCACAGAAACCCAGCACTCTCGGCACCGGCCGGCACATCGGCAGATCCCATCATGTGATGTTCTCACAGTTCGCTGCTCACTGTGTTCAGCGCGATCTGCTTTGAGAACTATATTTTACACTATACAACCAATTTCCGATGCCAGTTGCGCACAGCTTAATTCGTAATGATAGCCGAAGGGTTTCCAAATAGACAATTGTTGGGTTCCTCGGCAAGGTGGGGTTTCCGAATATAATTATCCCGGAAAAAGGGTGCATTTGCGAGTCGTACGTGGCTTGCCAATATATTACTGGGCGTGCAATTAGGTTCAATTTTCCTTGTGAGTTGGCCATTTTTAGACTTGCCGCGGCAAGATATTCGTCGATCCATCAAGACATCACCGGATCGGCCGCGTCTGGTCACAACCTACTCACAACACCCCAGACTACGGCCTAGGATCGATAAACTCAGGTCACAGCACAAAGGTGAGTCGCAGGAAGATGTATTTGGGCGCAGGGACACGAGCGCGGGAAGGTACAAAAGACTAATGAAACATGGGATATACAGGAATATATATACGAGTCTATACGAGTCTGGGGGGTAACCGGGGTGACGCAGTCGGAAGCAGTATGGATTGTCCAGATTTTCAAGATGACTGTCGCTACATATTGGTTCCTATTCAAGGGGCGACCCTGCGGCGGCGGCGGCGACTCGAGTCGCTTGCAAACTGGTGTCACCCCCTCTTTGCCCATTTTACCGACATTTTTTGTCATTCAAAAGCTGTTTTCCATTGTGGAAATTCACGTATGCACCGCACAGACTGCGATTTAATCTCTGATGGAAACGATTTGAAGCTAACATCTCCCTGTTCGATTTTCCCGCCCACAGTCGCGGCGCTGTAATCCAATCGGTACGCACCACTCGCATGCGGTTAACTCCTGGATCGACGTTTTGATTTATTCCCCTTGCGTAGAACTCCATTTTGATTGGATTCAGGTCCCTTTCCGGACCTTCATACTTCAGGTATGTTTAACGACCGAGGGCAGCGGAGGATCACAGAATAATTTGGGCGCCAAATGGGCACGCAACGTCTTGGAAACAGAGTTTTGACCGCAACGAAGCACTCGACCATCATACAGACTCCCTGTTGTCGCTAGTTTCGCTGAAGATGCATATCCAACAGTAGCCGCTGTCGACCAATGCACAACCAACGGCATAGCAAAGAATAGCTGCCGCATCACAGCATGAGATGTAAATGTGGCAGAACAGCGGCAAGGCCATGAAGCTACTGAATAAGTGGGAATGAATGTCGTGCCCCAGAACAAGAATAAATCCGAACTCCCATCGCCCGTAGAAACCCCCATCCGCAACTTTCGGTTCAGCGAACAAAAAAAAAAAAAAACCGGTACACCTCTACCAGCCTCCAGCTCGCTTGGAATATCTCTAGCATACTCTATTGTTCATTTGATTAAGAAAGATGAGATGAACGAGTTGTGAGTCGAGAAGGAAGGTAACGACTGCACAGATGATAAAGGAAACGCACCGTGAGATCTAGGCGATGAAAGGAAGGGTACTGTCACAGACTCTCATCCCCATTCTGTCTTGAACGGGAGGTTACCCGCTTTAATGCGGTCATCGGTACTATCTGATATTTCAAGCATTCAAACTAATTCACATTTCTTTCTGCTTCACTACATTTCTCTGCTTCACTACATTTCTCTCTGCTTTGCTACATTTCTTTCCGCTTCACTACACTTCTTTCCGCTTCTTTGCTGCTATTGTGTCGGATGTAGATGAGAAGCATGAACTACTTGAATAAAAATGTGCCTACCGTAACCTAGAAACGAACAATTGACACTTCACGGGCAGCAACCAGCACAGTCGCCCGTGCAGAACTGCATCGGGAGGTAGTTAGTATCTGTCGGAGGGCGATAAAAGAATATCAATATACGGTAGGGCAACCACAGCCAGGGGGATCCTCGCAGCACTACAAGACATTGAGCTTGTGGGCAGACTAGAGGAAAAGGTCTTACGTCTTGACGAGACACGAGCTCACCCCTCTTGTTGACGCTATACCCAGGGGTTGCGCCGACAGCAACGAACAACGCTGCAAGAGAGAATAGGACAGTGGAGAGACGCATTGCGAATAAAGTTGGGCTTCTGGGTGAAGATTTCACTGGGAGTTTTAGTGCGCCATGTATGAGGACTTTTATACTCTGTGGTTAGTCGAACGTTGTGACAAATTGAAGCCCGAGAACGACGAGAACAAGGGATGCTCCACCTAATTCAATCGTGCATGGAGCATGAAAACGCGCCGGGACAACAGCATTGAAACTGAGGCTCCAACCCTGGCAAACAAACGGAAACGGTTACTAAACGGATACTTCTATTTGGAAACCCGGTTTCCAGCGGAAACCCCTCGACTACTATCAAACTTGTTATTTGGAAACCCGAGGAAACCCCACACTCTCGGCATCGGCCGGCAGTCCGACGAATCCAATGAAATGATACTCCCACGGTTCGCATTCAACGATATACTACTCCATTTCACACTGAATAATTCGGTGACATAGCAGGTGAAACATCTCAAGAAATTTATAAGAGACATTATTGGAGGGGCAGCTATGCTCCATGAGACATTATTCAACACTCAACTTGCCACGATATTCATCCTTGAAATTCCGGACAGGACTTATCAGAAATTGAAGTCACCCATTTGAGACGAGATTCTAAAGGGACTTACTAGTCGGTGTGCAAATGAGATCTACTGAATAAAAAGAACGGTCAGTAGTGGGGTTGAAGAGCACACACTTAGATTTCTGCTCCAGGAAGCAAAATCAAGTTGGTTGAATCCTGCGGTGCGAAGCGAACCACTAATTAACAAAGCAGTGTACTCCATTGCTTCCAAGCGCGCGGGTGATTTGGAGGGTGGTAATAGCGGAGTGCCAGCGGTTGGGGTTCCTCAGTCACTCAATATCTTACACTGCAGAGTCAACCGCAATTTTGAACATATGCAGCCAGGCACGGGTTCTGCCTCGCATACTTAGATTAAAGTCGTGCTGCTGCAAACAAGTCAGTAATTTGAATCGCGAGGAGAGAAAATTTCAATACACCAGGCAGGCGCTGATCTAGTGTGCCGTCAAATGATGCACAAAGGGTTTCCAAATAGAATTATCCCACTAAACAGTTTCCAAACCATATGCAACCGTTTCAAATAGAGACTTTGCGGTGAGCTACCGAGTGGCTCATCAGGCATGCGGTGCGGAGTGGCTACCGCATTTGATAGCTGATCTGGTGGCTGAACATATGACTATTTTCTTCGCTTCCATCTACCTCACAACTATGCCCACGAAAACATGCTCTAGGAGAGCAACAGAGCCCAGTGCAGACCCTCAAATCACCAATATATTCATCCAATACCTCAGAAATGACCTTGAGTAGAATTGCAAAGCATATTCGAGTCGCTTGTTGCATCATAAACAGTGTGGAAGCAACGTACTGAGGCCGCCCAAATTCCATCAGTGGAGCCACCAGATCTGCCCCCCGAATGCGGCAGCCACTCCGCACCGCATGCCTGATGAGCCATCGGGTGGCTCCGGCTCACCACAAAGTCTATTTTTTGAACACCTAAATGGGCAGGATACAAGCGGCATGAGATATTTCCGTTGAGTGCGGCTATCAGCCTCTAGCATGGCTTGGGGTGTTATAATGATATCATGTAGCACATTCTGCTACTCACCCCGTATTTCAAAGCCGTAATCCATTGCTGAGATGTCCACTGATCACTAGGGATAGTGTTGAATTGACGCACTGGGGGTCACCGATCAGTTGTACATGTGCTGGCGAGCAGTGATGAAAACTGCCGACTAACTACACCGTGTCTGCTCTAGATGTCTTCGGACTTCTCCTTCAGCCGACCCGTGGACCCTCTGAACGTAGCTGTATAAACCGTTTGGCACCGAAGGCAAACAAACGAAATAAGAATGGTTATAACCGTCTATAAACGTTTGTAAACGGAAACAGTTGGAGCTTTAATTTAATTTGAAACCCCAGATTAGAATCCTTGATGATCTTACATACTTCGTCTAACAAACTGCGGATTGACGTACACATGCGGAGAAAAATGCCCGTCTCATTCTAGGCTGAGACAGCCCCCTTCAAGGGTTCAGAGGCAAACACGGAGGATATACACCTGGACACGTTTTGCAATGAGGTGTTACAGTAAAGACCACCTTCCCGTCAGCGTTTACTTAACCTCACCTGAATTGCCGAAAAACTGGAGAGTCGAGAGGTTTGAACAAACCCTCCACATCCACATTTCCGGAGTAGAAAGGAAATCTGCATTTCATGCGGCACAGTGAATGGCACTGAACAGTGTTGAAGTAATGGCTCGGCTGGCCATATAGCCGGGGCGTGGTATCCCACCGACGCTCGTAGACACTGCGACGCGTGTACACCTAATTTGTCTTCCTTCATGTCTCGACGACCTCCTTACTACCGATCACCTACTTATAGCCCATCGCTACCGAGACGTACCTCAGTCGTTCATTGCTATCAGAGTGCCCGACTGAGGTGCGTTCTCTCACTTACATATTTATTACTAGCACTAACGTACTATATTAGCTTTACTCTGTTTATTAGGTATCTAATACAGTCGTTCACTGCTATCAGAGTCCCTGACTGAGCTTTACTCTGTTTATTAAACAGGGTATCTGTGAAGGCCGCGAACCCACACAGAATGTTCTTGTCGTGATATTTGTAGACCATGCAGGCGTATGCGTTGTTTCTATATATCAGCCCTCCGCTGATTAGCTTGCGGTCTGATTTGGGTCTGATATATTAGTTTCAAGGGTGCTGATAACTTTCCTCAGGGCGCGGTGCTCGCTCACTGCCACATTTCGCCGCCCACCGTTTACCCACCTGGGCGCAATATATTTGATGGCGCTCTGATGGCTCGGCTCAACCCAAATTGGTCAAAAATTGGCCATTTGTTTACGTTGTTACTTCCTCCGAGATCACTTCCTTCTTCCCTCAATCAAATTGTGCGCCCCTTTCATACTTCGCGCCATGACGGGCACCGACGCCGCTGCTACAGAAGCCACCCTCGCCACATTAGACTATCATCGTATCCCTCACCCTCCTCCAGAGACCCTGACGAAAAGAGACCCTCGAGCGAGCCGTGATTCATGATACTTTGGCTGAAGACACCCTGGTCCTCAAGATATTCTGTGAGTAGGCGGCTAAGTATGACGGGGAATAAAGGAATTCTCTCTTACGACGAACATCGCGACTCAAATCTATAACTGATCCAGCCACCAGGTTTCTGTCTCCGAGAGCGTGTGACAAGAACCTAGACAAGGACGAGAAGGAAGAAATTATTGACAAGTTTAGTTGAGGTAGACTCCTCGCGATCAACTTCCCCTTCGCATCCCGCAGCCGCACTGAACACCGCGCGCGCCCCAAAATCCGTGCACCTGTCGGCGTGGTGCAGTTAGTTAGAGAAAAAGTCAGGCCTGTGAGCCATGGAGACGAATTGGCCTTTGTATATGATCTTCATCTCCTGCTTAGGCCGACCAACATAAGTGCACTTGAGACGGGCGCTTGCACAAAGTGCGGTCTCAAAAGCAGGGTCGTGCGAAACGGAACTGATTGCGGAAGTGTGAGAGACTATGCAGGAGCGGCAAACTGGCAGATACGCGCTCCATGGAAGGCTGTTTCGAAGCGTCGCGCAAGTGTAATGTTGCTTAACGCGGGGTAGATCCTGGCCTTGTCACAGCACTCGAGGAGCCCTTCCGGTGGAATGATAGGCGACGCAAGTGCTGTAGCCGAGCTGACCCCGCGAACCATAAGTACGAATCGTGCGATGCATAGTAGTCGAATACGTGGTGGCGCGCCGCGAGAATGATTTCCATGTCTGGATGTGACGAAGCGCTGAAATCATAGACAAAGATGCATTTAACTGCAGTCTGGGGAACTCAGAAAATGAGGCTGTTCCGCAGCGATCAAGTGGTGCAAAATACTAGCAGCGATAACGGGGAAGCCGTGGAATGAACCACAAGACAAGCACTCGATTTAGCCCTGGATACGAACAAACTCAGTTGAGCAATATTAATGAATGAGCGTTATAAGTATACCAATGTTTCACCTATGGTAGTGAGGCGTTGGAGGGCGACGATTTCGAAGATTCTACATTCGAATTCGGTTGGCAGATGATCGATGAGGTTCAGCTGAAATCGTATCCGTCTAAAAGATCGGAAGCAAAAAATTCGGGCAAAGGCTTCGAAAACGAAAGTGGTGGCTGCTGATCAAGAGGAATATGTACACAGAAATCGCCTATCTGTCAGGGACAGGCACCCTTGGCCTGCCTGAAACCGACTCGCAGTGAATCCGCGACATTTTTTATGCGTCTTTGGCCTTCGAGTCTCTCTGAGACCGCTGAACGATTTCCAGGTTCAGCTAGCTGCGGTTTTACACACTTTCTTCCTCTCCTTGCTCGAGTTGAAGACTTGAAGTCTAGTCAACGTGGTTTACCACTGCCGGCTAGGGAAAAAAATCGGAAGCGTGCAAAAAAATCGCAGCCTCATGGCGCAGTATGAGATGCCGGTTTTGCGGAGTCCGTATTTGCCACATAGGCGGCAATTGTCCGAGTCGTATGAGAGTCGTCCGGTCGTCCGGGTGGCTACGAGCAGAGAGATCAACCGGAAAGATCCGTTCACGCCTGATGCTGTATCGCCGATAGTGATGTTCAGGGCCCGGCTCGGCCTGAAAGCCCGGGCTCGGGCTCGGCTTGGGCGGGCTCAGGCTTCAGATTCTCCAGGCCCGAGCCCGAGCCCTGGGTGCAGGGCCTGAAGCCCTGAGCCCGGGCCCAAGCCCGGGCTTTTTCATAGCCAAAAAAAACACTATGCTAGATTGTACATATATGTTACGTGTCTGTATAGGAAGCAGTTCTTAATTGTCGTCTATTAAAATGTCCTTGCTCGCGCCAGTTCCTTCCACGGCCATCACCTTGTCCGAATCCCATGACAGAAACGTGATGGCCGTAGCTCAGCCGATCGGTAGTCGGTCTGCATTTGTGAAGTTGAACACGCAGGCAATGGACAACTTCCTATTTAGCCTGGAAATGAGAGGGTTTGAACAGTTTAGTTTAATTTGTTTGCAGTTTATAACACCCCGTGAACTAGTTAAATATATATATATCTAGGCCCGGGCTTGCCGGGCCCGGCGGGCCTGACATTCCTCAAGCCCGAGCCCTGAGCCCGCTAAAGCCCTGTGCCGGGCTCGGCCCGGCTTGTTCAAGCCCGGGCCCGGCTCGGCTCGGCCTGCGGGCCTGGGCCGAGCCCTGAAAATCACTAATCGCCGATGTGACTCGGATCATGGATGTGACCGTCTAAGATCGCGCGCCGGAGAGCGACCAGTATCAAGCCAGTATTTTCTGCAGAACGGAAGAACGGCAGATCACTACAGTAAGGCTCTGCTTCTTCCCAATATAATTCGCAGTTTTACCCCGCCAGCCAGTCACGGTGCAGGTAACCGTAGAAGTTACGCCCTTTATCGAGCCCTCGGGCTTTGCTTCGCGCGACTCGGATACCTCCTTGAATTTTCCAACCACAACATTCAAGACAAGATTCTCGTTTATTTTTGTTACTCAACAATCCCAGTACTTATTCGGACAATTTCTCCCGAAGCAAAACGGACTACTGTGCGTTTGCGTAAATTCACAATTCTGACCGACTCTCTTGATTCTCTGGAGAGTGTTGACCAATTATTCTGCGTAGGTTTTTTCTCCAGTTTCATACTACCTGAGACGGATTCAATAATGATAATGTCTGCAGAGCATTTGCCGGTAAGGCGTCACTTATGCACACCGCATTTTACCCATTTCTCGTGCTGTGTACACTTTATCGATCAAGATTCCCTCCCCCAGTTGAGAGCTGTTCCGCTGGGAGGGAAGACTGCGAGGAAAAAATTGAGGACATGGTACGTTTTCCAGCTCTGGTTTGACGGCTTTGGTCTTCACGTTCTGAGCTCCAGCAGCCAGATTCGGAGCCTAAGCACGCCGATGCTAGTGAGGATGCCCATTTGAACTTTGTCGTAAATTAACGATCCTTCACACGCCCTCTTGCTTTTGAAGGTTTGCCATTCGAATATTTTCATCAGCTTTATAAAATGTAAACGGAACCGGTTGACGCATCGAAAGCCTGTTTTTTTCTGGGTCGCTCATTCATTCACCGACGAACGGAGATGCATTCACCAACAACCGTGACACAACGTTCTCGTGGTCCAAACAATTCAATACCTCAAGCGCTTGCGACGGGAATTTAGGTGAAGGTGTCTTAAATTGGATCAACTGCACGTACTGAAAATTGCATTCCTCGCCGATCGCAGCGAAATCGGTTCAATCTCAAATTCTCAATCGACATATTATGTAACTAGTAGACCCCTAAACTTGAAGGCTATAATTTGAAGCGGGTCGGTGAAACACACTACCTTCATGTCTTCGAATTCCTTGCCTGCTCTCCTCGCGAAGGCTCTCGCTCGTAATGCCCAGGCCAACGATTCTCTCTATATCGCTCTCCGCAGGCCAGACGCCAAAGGCGCGAGTCGCGAGTACTTCGAATACCTTGATCCCATCCTGAAGATCGCCAACCAGGCGCACAAAGACACTCATGCTGCTTACGATGCCGCCAACGCCGCCGCAGCCCCGATTATCCGTGATATTCTTGCTCATAATGGCGTCTTTCCTGCGTCCGCCGGCTTAGACGCCCTCGTCTCTGCCATGCACAGCGAAAGCTTTGCGAACCTTGCACAACTCGGAGATGCGCATTTTTCGGGAGAGATCATCCTTGCGTTACGCTCTGCGTGGCGCGCGCACCACCAGCTGGCCCTGCACACGTCGGATTTCCTCGAGCTCAACGATCAGGTCGCTCGTCACATCCTCGCTTGCGTCACATTTGGAGATGTAGCGAAAATTCTTGAGGATGAGTTGCATGTCCCTGACCAGACATTCTACTCTGCCTGGTCTTTCTGGCGGTCTTCTCGAGAAGTCCCGGATCCTGGTGCGCCTGACGATCCGTACATGGCCTGCGGCTTGACTAATGGCCTTTTCTTTACAGCTATCGCTCCAAATGGATTGTGCGATGCCTTTCAAAACATCACTCTGTCCTAAAAGCGGTTTGTACAATATTTCCCCAGGCCTTGATTAGTTCACAAACAAGCATGCTGTAATCTTCGTCATAGATTTTTCCGGTGTTGGGGCCAGGTAAAGAAATGATTCTAGCCCACAACAGAGGAAAGAGGAGAGCTGGTGGCCATTGGAAAATAATTAATCCAGTCACAATGTTTTTGTATCCGAGAGGATGTAACGAGACTCTGAACAAGACAATATGCGTTAAGCTTGCAGAGCCTTTGTTGTTCAGGGTTCTACTCACGATCCACTTTCCCTTCGCGTCTCGCCGCGATGAATGCATCAGCGAGTGCCCAAAAGTCTTTGCCCATATCGGTGTGATGCAACCAATTCAGGTAGGAGTGAATGTTCCTAACCATAAGGACGAATCGGTCGTCGTGTATAATCGGATTGGAATCGCCCAACCGCCATAGCGCGGGGGGCAGAATACCGTCGATCAAAAATATGATGCACTCGAGACGCGGGTGTGCACAAAGCGGCGCGGTCTGGAATGTTGCTGCCTTCCTCGCAAAATTGATCGCCAAATGTGTGAGACTTCTTACGAGGGAGAGCCACGAGTATGTCGCGAAAATGGGAATCTCCGAGTCAGTGGAATCCGTGCGCAAGTCAAGATGTGTGATGTTGGCCAGAACGGGATGGGTGCTATCGATGCTGCAACAATGCAGGAACCCGTGCAGGGGAATGGTGAAACGACGCAAGTGGTGTAGCTGGGCTAGCGCTTCAGTGCACCGTTCCCTCCGTGGACAATAACAATAGTCGAATGCATGGCTACAAGCTGCGAGGATGATTTCCATTTGCCGGCTGCGAACGAGCCCAGTGACGAGAATCCGTTTCACCCCATTTTGAAGGAAATGGGGCGGTTTTTCCGCGATTACTTGGAGAAGAGTGTTAGGAGTGATAATGGGGAAGCCGTACGATTGACGAGTATAGTTCCGTGGTTCGGACGCAAGGAAAAGTACTCGATAAAGCAGAGGTTCCACCCTCGATCGAACGAAATTAGTCAAAAAAATCATTGAACGGACATTATATACCAATATTTCACCCGGCGGGCCACGAGCATGAGATTAGGAATTCTGGTGGGACGCGCCAGTGCAGCGATCTCGAAGATTCTGCATTCCAATTCAGGCGGCAGATGGGGTTCAGCTAAGCCTGTTGTCTCCATCGTTTTGTACATTCAAGCCAGATGCGGAAAAATGCGTGCAAAACGAAGCAAATGGTGGTCGCTAATAAAGAGGAAGGATAAAACCCTAACCCTAGATCCACTAATGCTAGGCGCGCGTCGCAGCTGCCAGCTTGTCCCGAACGTTCATCTGGCGTTTTCATCCACAAGCGGTTGCCTCACCATGCCTCAGCCAATCGCTTCTCGCTTCTGGATTCTTTCCTCATGTCGTGTCTAAATCCCTGGTGTCTTGTTCGTTCAGGAATTTAGGCGTTACATTCGACCGCAGTGATGGTGAGCCTGACTTTTCTCCCAGTCGTTGCTCTAATTCCTTCTCAGTGGGCGACCTGCCAACAGTCTAGATGCGAACGGATGATTCTTTGATCAAAACGCATCAAACGCGTTCTCTGCCTGTCGAGTCTCGCCTGGCCTATGCCAATCTCTTTCATCATCACTGCTGCGGCTTTCTCGGATGGGGCCTTCACTTCGACACCAACCTGACGAGCACCACCACATCATCGTCGTCTCGTATACCGGCGCTACCACGGCGGTGAATGCGAAGTGCAGGGGCAACACCGAGCGCAGTCACTACTGCTCTTCGCATCCTTCACGCATGGGCACCGCCTATACACCGGAGACACCCCGTAGAGCAAGGGAAGGTGGTGAGAGGTGGTCGCAGTGCAGTATCAAATGTCCGCGCGACGCTACTTTTGTTTCGTTTTCTGCATGCTCAGACACGACGTCGACACGCGGGGTCGGTCTCAGCTCGATGACCGAAGGACACTAGCGCAGACTGCGACTCCATGCGCGTTCGCAGACTGCGGTCGAGAGCAGAGGCCAGACCTCGATGCGGAGCCCACAAGCACACGGGCACCGTCCGCGCAGTCTCGTGCTGGATTTCACCGCCCGCCTTCAGCTCCGAGTGCAATGCAGTACGACTGGGACTGGTCTCAGACCAGGGATCGCACGCGCCATGCAAGCCCATCCGAAAGACCCTTCCGTCGCTCGCGGCGTGCGCTGCCTTCGATCCGCCGATGACACGGACGCCACGCTGCTTTTGCTCTTCACCTTCACTTCTCTTTCGACGCGTACGTTGGTGCGGCGGCGTCGTTTTATCTCTAGATTGAAGGCAACATGTCTACGCCTTCATGACGTCCACACTACTCCACGATCCAAAAGACGCTAACGCCGATGTCGATGATCGTCCTCAATTGTAACCTCGGCACCACCTCTCGCATCGCTGACGGACTCGATCAGACGGCAGGGACATGTCCTTCATACCACTCTTTGCCGCACCCGCCACCCCTCTCATCCTCCTCCGCTCTCCTTGCCCCTCGTTCGCCCCCACGCTCCGCGTCCGGACAGAACACGGATTCGACTGACAACCGGGGCTCGGGCGCACGGACCCTCCGCCGGAGACACTGCCACTCTCCTATCCGCAGCCGCTACGCAGCCTGCACTCGCCCATGTCTGCACATGCGCTGCACCTGACTCGGCTGGGCTTGAATTTGGGCTTAGCCTTGGGCTTGGAGGGTACGCTAACGCGTCAGCGCGAACGGAATGCGCAGGTGATCCATCAAGAAAAGATAACAGGAGTCAAGGATTATTTGAAATTTGTCGAAGTCTATAAAAGGCAAGCGATCTGCCCTGCCAAAATGCATCGCCCATTATGTCGGTCGCTATGCCTTCCAAGCCTGCTGTCCTTGCTGAGGCAATAGCCCGCCGCGATGCCGCTTACAAGGCCCTCCAAGAGACCCTTCACACTCCAAACGAGTTTGCAGCCCGCGCCGCCGCCGATGAGGCGGACCGGCAGTATCGTCTCGCCCTCGCCGTCGCCGACACCGTTGCGGCATCCGCTATCAATGAAATTCTGGCTGACCACGGCGAGCCATCCCTCTCCCCCGCAGCGCTCGCCAGCCTCGTCTCTGCCATGCACGAGCAGCGCTTCGCTCGCCTGCCTGACCTATCCGAATCTTTGGACCATCCACATGGCGTGATGCTAGCTCTGCGCAGAGCCTGGCGTCGGCACCATCGACTCATCGAGGAAGATCAAACGGAGCAATTTATGCGGCGCGGCGTACACCGTACCCTCTTCTGCCCGACGTTCGGCGAAGCAGCCTCCGTTCTCGAGGACGAGTTCAAGGTGGACGATGGCACGTTCTGCATGATGAGAAGCGTGTGGAGAGGTATGCACGGGAAGGGGTATGTTTCCAAGTCGGGTACGCCGCGATCGCCTTGCAGCCTGATGATTGGGTCTGACTATATGTATAGCGGCGGATAGTCTCTGTGGATCTCTCCAAAGCCTGGCTCTTCACTGAAGATTCAGGCGCTTCCCGTTTCTGTATTGGGGACGTCGCCGATGAAACGTCGCACGACCATTCGGCCGCGTCTCCTGTCGCTTTTTGCCAGGCCCAGCTGTCTCACTACTCTTCATTATGTATCCCCTCTCTCGACTACGAGTCCGCTGCGCCATCCCCAGCTCCCCCAATTTGCGACGGCTCCGGTAGCCCGTCCGCCGTACCCGTGCGGTCCGCGCGGGGGAAGCGACCACACTGAGACAGAGAGCTCGACGTACAGCGTGGTACCAGGGAATGTGGCCAACGACTGGCGTCGACGATGGGTACTCACTGAGCCAGAACATCACCGATGCTGGCTTGGCGATGCTACAGCACAATCCTACCCCCACCGACTATGAGAGAAAACGCATCGGATAACGAGTCTCGCCTCCGGCGTGCATCGCCCTCGAGACCTCGATTCCGATTCTTCCTTACTATTGTATTTCCACCCCATACTTAGATTTTCACTTACTTACACCCCGTGCATGTAACGCTACTATGGGTCAATGCCCATTGATTCGAGACTTCGCGATTACAAGAGTAAGTCAAGACAAAGAGGCAAGATTTTGTAGCGACACGTCTACATCGGTACATATATATGTAGACATCATTCAGCGAGGCCAAGGTCATCGTGGTACTGATCAAGATATTCAAGAGGGAGAAGTAATGTACGAGAGACAGAAGGAAGGGAGCCGAGAGGCATCGCGAATCAAATAATTGAATCCAGCCACGAGGTTTCTTCATCCGAAAGGGTGAAGCGCGAGCCTAGAAAATGAAAATTAGGATTTATTGACAAGGTTGTTGCCCAGAATCTACTCACGTTCGACTTTCCCTTGGCGCCTTGCGGCGATGAACGCATCTGCGAGCGCCCAAAAGTCCCTGCCCGTGTCGCCGTGGAGCAACCAGTTTGAGTAAAAATCCCTGCGAGCCATGTAGACGAATCGGGGGTCGCGTACAATGGGATCCTGTAGCCACATGTCCCCTATCGCGGACGGGGGACCAAGGTCCACAAACAGGATGCACTTGAGATGTGTGTTTGCACAAAGAGGTGCGGTCTGAAATTGCGAAATGAAACAGAGCGCAAGGTGTGTGAGATTGGATACAAGGTAGAGACATTGGTAGAAGTCCTCGGGCATTAAACTTCGCCCGGTGGAAGTGGCGTGCAAGTCGAGATGTGTAATGTTGGAGAGAATGGGATGAGGGCGATTCGTGCGGCAACAATCCAAAAACTGGTCAATCGGAACCGCGAGACGACGCAGATTGTATAGGTGAGCTATCGCACGACACGATAACCTCGGTGTGCACAAGTCAAATACGTTGCCGCAGGCTGTGAGGACCCACTCCATTTGCTCGTAAGAAACGTTTGGCGTTCGGATAAAGATACGTTTCACAGTCTTTCGAGAAAAACCTGAGGGTTTTCTCGCCATTACTAGGCGCAAAGTGAGAGGATCGTCCATAACGGGGAATCCATGTCCAGAGTCCTTTGGCCCGGCGCTCGAGAGAACAAGCACTCGATACAGCAGAGGTTCCACCCTAGATCGAGACCAAATCAATCAGAGAATATTACCGAACGACTTTCGTACCAATATTTCACCCGGCGCGCTACCAGAATGAGATTGGGTATGGTGGTGGGACGAGCGAGCCCAGCCATCTTGAAGATTTTGCATTCCAACTCGCGGGGTAGACGAGGGTCCATCCTAGACGGCCAAATCAGTCAAAGAATATCAAGGCTTGGACTTCCATACCAATATTTCACTCGTCTCGCTACCAGCATTAGCTTGGGTATGGTGGTGGGACACGAGAGCGCGGCCATTTCGAAGATTTTACATTCTAACTCGCGTGGTAGACGAGGGTCAGAGGAAAATATCGCCATCTCCAAAATTCGGAGTGAAGGATGTGGATGAGGACGTGAAGCTTCTGATTACTTAAGAGAATTATACAGTCGAATGGACCCTAACCCGAGAGCGAGCGCTAATGATTAGACGCCGAGGCTTCGAGGTCACGAAGACACAACTGCTCAAGATATAACAGCGTCCTATTCGAGGTGCGCATGCAACAATAAACTGTTCGAGCCCTTCGCCGATCTTCCGCTCCTCTTCTCGATACCCCCTTTAAATATACTCTGGCTGCGCGGGAGCGCAAGGGAATGCAGGCGGCAGCTCGAGCCCACCACGTTCGCTGCGGGCGGCGTTGGCGGACCACAAGTCACGCACGCGGAGGCGCAGTGAGAAGTGCCGTGCGGTCACACGAATGAGGGCCAGAATAACAGCAGGGCGAAGGATAGTTATAGTGACGAAGCAGAATGCGAGGACGACGAGGGCTCAGGGACATGCTGGCGGACGGATCCTACCGCGTCCTGAGAGCAGTGGTACGCACTTGCGCTTGTACCCGAAGCATGCAGGGACACGGAGGACATTGGTCGTTTCGTGAGAGCACCTCCCTGCTACGGTCCAGGGGCACCGGCGTCCCTTTGGTGCTCATTGAATCGAAAGGAGGACGATGGACGCTCAAGGAAAGTAACTTTAGCTCCGAGGGCGTGTAGCGCAATCTGAGACCGCGCCTCGGAAGCTTATGGCCCTGCTTTCGCGCCAGAATAACCCGAAGACGATCCTCCGCGCCGGGGCAGGAACGACGCTGGCGGATCCTCTTGTCCCTCCTTCCCTCGTCCGCTGCTGCCGCACGCTTCCTTCGATCCATCGATGGGACAACGTTCCATCTTGCTCGGACACGCGTTCCACAGGCGTTGAGGTGGAAGAAAAAGCAGCACGAGCCCGCGGTGATAAGCTTGCCATGGTAAATCGTGCCCCCGGGAGCGACCCCGTCTCGCAGCGCAAGAACATCGGCGCAGCATCTGGATCCAGTGAAAGCATCGCTTCCAAATTCTCTTGTGCTGCGGCTCTGGTACTGGTCCGAGGACGAGCAGAATTGCGCGGCGGCCCTCAGAGCTGGACGAGGCGGGGTCATAGCGGTCGCAGAGGTCGTCTGGAGTCGAGGCAGTCGCGATCCCTTGCACCGTGTCCAACTCGCTGCAGCTTGTCCGCGAATGCGTTTGGAGTCGGCTGGACCTGGGGGCGGGCATTGAGGCGAGGTGTTGATAGGGGAAAGTGAGGCGATTTCAGACAGTGTGTGAGGCGCTCGTGTGGGACGAAGGGGCAGTCTGGTGGTCCTGCTCGCCGAAGATCGCGGTGCAATCGAAGTGGAGGCAACGCTGCACGGCTAGATGTCGAGGCCTGCGGCGCGATACGCCCAGCCGTTCCCCGCATGGCGTCTCCGTTCCAGCGCCGAGGACCATGTCGATCCTAGGTCAGGCAAAGAATAGGAAGACGGTCACAAAAGCAGCTGTGCTCGTGGCCGGTCCCGCACCTGCTGTGGTGCTTGTCGAGAGGACGAGGATGGTGATGACTATGTATATTCCCCTCGTCTCGAAATGGGAAGACCGCCTCATAAATCCGTGGCAGTCACAATACGCGGTGCTCGTGAGCAAGATCGGACATTTAATCATCCTGCTTGCGCCTGCATCTGCTTCCCCAAGACCGGCGAGACGCAAGAGGTGGATGACACGAGCGGAAGAGATCGCATCCAAATGCGTTCCCCGGTCGAGCTGTAGATCCGACAAAGAGGTAGTGGCAAGGAGAGCACGCAGATGGGTCCAAGGTGAGTGGACTGGTCCGAGTCGAAGGTCGCAAGGTCGTTGGCTATGTTTCATATCGTGCTCCGTTGGTAGTCTCGGAGCGAGTCGTCCCCGCCTGTGGCCCATAGAAATCGAAGAGGCCTGATTCTGCCACTTCCGTTACCCCTGACAGCGCGATCGGAGGGCAGAAGGCGCGGCGGGGGGCGTAGTGGAAGCAAACGAGCACTATGAGAAATGCGAGCGTCAGAAGACAGACTTGAGCGCAGAAATGGAATCAAGAAAGCACAGTGAAGAATACGTGTGCGTCGAGCGCAAATGTGCAAGCCAAAGCCAGAGAAATACGGTAATTGATGAAAGGCTTACCGCAACAACTCTCCACCACGACTTTAACTGGGCTCCTGAGGTTCTGCAAAACACATGTCAGTTTCATAATGAATATCCAAAAAAAAGAAGAAAATGGGGCGAAGGCAAAGAGGAACGCCAGGCTAGAAGTGAGGTCGCCGCTGGCCAGTCGCCTCTCGAAGAAGAAATAACACGCAGAGATCGTCCGGATTCGAGGGCTCGAGATGAATTAAGAGGAACGCTCACCTCGGGGACCCTGACATTTCATGAACTTTCACCAAAAGCCCTCAGTATCCGGTGCAGTGTCCTGAGAATTGCATCAGCGTCCAAAATAATGAATTAGAAGACCATGGCCAAATTGGAAGTCGAAAGTAAAAGCACAACGAGAAATTGCGCAAAGGTGATCGGACACACAGTAGGTGAACGATATACAAGCAAGCCGCGTACGGCCCATAAAGACACCGTCCTCGATAGGCGTGCGCCGACCATTGCAAAAAATTATGGCGTCGTAGAACACCATTGCCCATCCAAAGACGGTCAATGTGCGAGCAAGGAAACGTCCACGGAAAACAATTCCCCATTATGATATTCACCATTGGCTTCGGTCCGTCGGCAGCGCTCTCATACAGTCACGTCTCTGCATATTGGTGTCTGGATGCAAAGGATTCTGTGCCATTGTGGCGGCTTGCATTCGGAAAAACATTAGAGAACGAATTTAACAAGGGAAAGAAACCATACATACAATAACATGCTTCACAGGCGTGTTTATTACATCTTCGAAGGGCTTCAAGCACGAAAATTTCGTAGCTTTGGTCGAGAAACTACCAGCGAACTGAGGGCGACGTGCTGGGTGAAGAAACGATTGGCTGGATACAGAGGCTGGATAGCTTCCATGGTGGTAGATGAACGCACGGGACAAGTTGTGGCCCAACTCGGAACACTGCCACTCCGAGTTGCTCCGACAGCAGTTGCTCTGTTGATCACGACTCGTCATGACTCAGACTGCAGTGTTCTGTTTTTCAGACGCCATAACATTGTATCTCTGCGCTTGCTTCTCGTTCTCAATACACGAGCCTCAAAAAGCGGTGGCAACTCCGAGTCGTCTTCAACTTTCTATCGGAGTTCTCGTCGTTTCTCTTGTCCGAATCGACTGCGAGCTTACTGTTTTGCGATTCATTCATCCTCGTGGCACTACACGCTCTACTACGGCCAAATTCTACTGTCACCGTAGGTCATGTACTGAAATTCAAAGAACTCGAGCTCTCTTTGCGTTCTAATCCCCGCGTCTTGCACTAAGGTGGATGGCGCTTTCGAGGGGGACTCAGAGGAAATAGGCCCGTGTATTGACCATTTCTCACTGCAGCTGCACGCCTGCTACCGCAACGGCTCGCCTGAAGCCGAAACTCAAATCTCGAGCCAGAAGACTGAGTCAGGACTCTCCCTAGATTTTCGCTCAACACCGTAACATTTCTCTGCCTCGGATATTGATGTTCTTTTTCCGGCATTTTATGCCTCAACTCTACTAGTTCGGCGTCAACCTCTCTCCTTCCGCGCTGACTGCGTCCACTGTTTCAAAATCCTTCAGTTTGGAGTGCTGGCTCAGGATTTGTGTCAAAATGCGTATTGCCTCTTTCTCCCCATAAATTTTCCCGCATTCATTGCAAATTTATCTGGATCTTTGCAGTTGTAGGTAACTGGAAGTCGTGCCGCTATGATGGTTTTGCCCGACTTCCGAATAGAACAAGTAAATGATCATCGAATTTGAAAGAACGTTAATGATACATTGCTGATTGAATAAATTCAGCTATCGTGAAACAGTGTCATGGACAAAATCAAGGAACTATGGAGAAAAGGTTGAAAGTAAGCACAGATGGAATCCAGTGCGTCCGCCACGCCTAGGGAAACCGCCCTCACCACCCACTAATAAACGAGGGAGCTCCTTGAAATCTGCAGTAAGCCAATTTTAATCAATCTGGATTCGTGGCATGAAGGTGTGTACCACAATCCGCCTCTTAACCCTCTTAACCTCATATATGCGGTAGAGCAGAACGAAATTGCGACCCCGGAGAAAATCATCGACGCTGGCGCGCCAGGAATCCGAGTTCTGCACAGTCTGCTGGACAATGGTGGACACCTTGAACTTCAGGCTGATGGACGACTCTGAATACAGGACTTCGAAAGAAGCACAGGGAGTAAACGTACGCATCCATTTCCGTTTCGGTCGGGGAGCGGAGACCCATCTCATGAGCACCGTCGTAGACTTTCTTGGTCTCTATCATGGCGGCGGCGAGAAAGTGGGCTAGGTGTAGAGGTACCGTGTAGCAGATGATCGTTATAATGATTGTGGCGACGAGGACCGCGAACAAAATCTTGGCTGGAAGCACGGAGGCAACACTGGAGAAAGTTTCCTCAAAGATGGCGGGCATTTCGTGGTCGAATGGGCACGTTACGGTGACATTTATATTGGGGTGAGCGCTACGTTTTACGGTACAGAAATCCGCAAAGTTCCGAAGCTGCCGGTGGATTAAATGAGCCAAAAATGACATGACCTCAACAGCTTCGCCTGTGCATTAGGATAAGAAAAGCGCAACACTGGTTCTACTGTGATTGTGCTTTATATGTGTTGTATCTGCGACCAAGTTGTATGGAACAGAAAGTAATACGCATTTGACGTTCTGTATTCATCCCAGGAAGCAAAAGACTCAAACCTCGACATGTCTACAAATTTTTCAAGGTACTATGTCTACCCTTCACGGAATAGAGAGTTCCTGTCTCACGTTCATTGATGTTACGTCCGCTGATCCAAGCAGGCGCGTCGGCTTCTTGTATTCCATTGCTTGCCTAAAGAGGCAGTTCTTTGCTGCCTCACGAACCCAACGCCACCCTTCGCGGAATAGAGAGTTCCTGTCTCACGTTCACTGATGTTACATCTGCTGATCCAAATTTAAAGCAGCCGGCGTCGGCTTCTTGTATTCAACCGTTGCTTGCCTAAAGAGGCAGTTCCTTGCCTCACGAACCCAACGCCACCGCTCGCGAAATAGAGAGTTCCTGTCTCACGTTCATTGATGTTACGTCTGCTGATCCAAAGCAGCCGGCGTTGACTTCTTATATTCCGTTGCTTGCCACCTAAAGAGGCAGTTCTTTGTTACCTCACGAACCCCACGAGGCGAATCCTTATTGTGTATGATAGATGGTTTCGGGCGCGACTTCCTGTCTCATCTCCAAGATTATACAAGTACACCGGACGACATTGCTTATCTGACGTTTATTTCGCGGTTTGATCCAACTTGACGTCACTCAACACTCAAGGGCGACGTAGTTTATCTGACGTTGGTCGAACGGTTCGGGCTACAGCTGTGTGAATCCTCATGTCGGTCCATTGGTCCAGACAAATGCGAGAGGCCTGGATAGCAGCGATTACAAGACTCGATTGAACGAGGCTCTATCGTTGTACGTACGCCATGGCGGTGACGAGTCAACATTGGTGCTTCACTCCGAGCTTCAACGCACATTGCACACCGCAATTGCCCATTGCCCTGTCAGAATTATCCGGCCACGGCGTTATTTGACTTGCTAATTTCGACATTCCGCATTACCCCAGCCCACGTAATTCATCAGGCTTCGGCGTTGTGTATTCCTCCATTCACTCGTCTCCCGCGTCTTGGTTCGACTGGACGGCCCGCCCCGACTTGTTATCAGACATAACCACTCGCCACGGAACGCCGTGCCCTGCAGTAGGCCTAGTACCTTTGTCCATTCACTCCGCACACTCAAGATTTGACACCAGAATAATGAAGATGGAAGGTGAGATTTGAACATAAGGCTCCCACACGAGGGTGATGTACAGCACTCCTTAACTTCACGGGGACGTGCTCTTCCAAGTCTGCTGCGAGATATTTTCTCCTCGTCGACCCTGCGAAAAAGCCTCCTTACAGACGTCGACATTCCGAGCCCTTTCCGTGTCACCGCGGTCTCACCAGTGTACCAAATCGCCAAGTGCATGATCGATTTCAGAGCGCTCCGCGATCGGCCTTTCGCGGGCTTCCCGCATACATAGACGCCAAAAATACGATATCTCATGCAAATTGGTCAAGAATGGACATTGAACCACAGTATCAAGGCCTTTCCGCATTACGGGAACTTATCCCAGTATTCCGACCTATTACCGGAACTTGGTACCGCAGTATTCCGACCTATTACCGAAACTTAGTACCGCATTATCCCGGCAGTACCGACCCAGGGTATGTAAACCTCTGGGCATCAAATGATGCCGCGTGATGCGGTACACTGTCCACGGCCGTTCTGGTCACCGCTGGAGTCCACCGTACAGCAGCAAGTCCTCAAAACACCCACGGCTACGACGGGCTCGTGATTGGGTCTCCACAATGCACCAAAGCACTAGAAACGCGCGCGGTGTCGAACCGTTATTGGCAACAGCACAAGCAAGTCTGTAAAATGCGCGTGAGGTGCCACGCGATGGTCGGGTCACGCGGCGACGCGCTGCCCTGCTCAACACCGCCGAGCGAGGCGGGCTTGATTTGCAGGGCTGGACGCGCACGGACGGAGGCAGGTCTCGAGATGCGTGCATTGAATTGAAATTCTGGCTAAAACATAAGTAGCGCTACTCGTTTACTTACGAACCCTCGACGTGAGGAAGGCGGGCATGCATGCGGAGCGCGGCGCGTGCTCAGGGCGACTTGCGTCTCCGCCTCGTGGCGACCAGCGCAAGCTCCAGGAGCTCCGGGGATGCGAGGCGTTGGACTGGCATCCGAGACGCTCAGCGCTGGCATGGCGCAGGGATCTACACGTCCGCCTCACGGCGCTGGCAGCGCGCGCGAGCTCGAGCCGCCGACACGCCGCGTCGCCGTAGCGCAGCCGTTTGCGCGCCTGCCTCATGGCATTCGCAGCGCGAGCTCGAGTAGCCGCGGGATGCATTGGACTGGCCTCCGACACACGCCGTGCTGCCGTCGGTGTACCAGTCACTTGCGTCCACCATCCGCCTCGCCGCGCATCTTCGCCCGCCCGTAGTCGCAGCGCGAGCAGCAAGTCTATACATTTTGTTTTCAGCGTGCGACGAGATTTTCGAGTTACTCAGCTCGTTCCCCCGATCCGCGTAGCTTTCAGGCGCCGCGACCTGCTCAGGGTATGTTTGCGATGCGGCGGAGGATGCGGTGGCATGAAGTACATTGCGTAGTGCGCACAGATCCCGACGTAAAGAGCAGCGGAGGCAGGAGCGAACATGGATATTGCATCTGTGTATTTTGGTCTCAGTTTCGTAGGGTGCTCGGCGGTACATTGCGACGCACTGTAACTTGTCCATGTCATCCTCCAGCGCGCGACGGCAGAGCGGGTGTTGGCGATGCGGAGAGTGATGCATGTGAGGGAACGGGATACTAGCGTGCAGAGTGTCGCATACCGTTAGGCTAAATAGCTTCCATGGTGGTCGATGAACGCAAGAATCTTCCCAAGATGGGTTTCAAGAGAAGTTGTGAGCGCCCGACCAACTCCGATGCGGAGCACCGCCACTCCAAATTGCTCCGAAAGAAACCGCTCTTCGCCTCAGACACCATTGCCATTCTGGACTGCTCTTGCTTTGGCGCCGGTTCGCAGTATTCTGCCTTTCCAGAGCCTACAACATGGTCTGACTGCGTTTGCTTCTCATTCCTGATATTCAAGCACGAGTTTGAACCGCGCCAAAAAAACGTGGTGGCAAGTTGGTGGCAAGACCAAACTTGAATCTTCAATCGAGTACTTTCTCGTCGTACGGCTGATTCTCTTGATCAAATGAGGACCTTCAATCAGTACTCCCTCTTTATGGTGGCAATTCTATCGGAATCCGAATCGAATCCATGACTGTCTCAGATTTCGAAGACGCCGCTATGGCGTGTACCCAAGACCCGACACAGGGCAGGGTGATCCGAGCTGGATACCGCAGGTAAGACGGCATTTTCGAAGGGCCGGATTACCGATGCTTACAATGATTCCACTCGAATTCCCGGTGAATCGGAAAATAGTCTCGTATTATATTCAATTGGCCGATTTAAAGCAAGCAGAGACGACCAGAACCACAAAAAAAAAACCCTCAAAGCTTTGCCGCGTCATGACCATCACCCAGTCTGCATCTGCTCCTCTTGTCGCTGTAGTCGGCGCAACGGGGGTTCAAGGCGGAAGCGTCATCAAAGCGCTCTCGGAATCCGACAAAGCATATCGTATTCGAGGATTTACTCGGGACCCAACTAAGGCAGCAGCGGAGATACTCAAAAAGCGCGGCGTACAAATCGTCGCAATCAATCTGGTGCTGGAAAACAAGGAAGAGATTTTCAAGGCGTTCGCTGGAGCGGATTATGCTTTCGTGGGTGTCGACATTCACGCCAAGTTTTATGCTCCTCAACTCACCGCGCGCACGATTCAGCTTTGTACCAACTTTTGGGAACATGGGGACGGGGAGAAGGTCAATAATACCACTGCACTACCATCTTTCACGCTCACTCATTGCTTGCAAAGGAGTTATCCGAGGGCAAGATGCTGGTAGACGCGGCCAAGGCGGCTGGTGTCAAAGGCGCCATTTGGTCCGGCCTGCCCGCTGTCAAGAAAATCAGCGCTGGAAAGTACTCACGAGTCGCGCACTTCGACCGCAAGGCCCTCGTGGCGGAATACGGACGCGCCTCGGGCATCCCCTTCGTCGAGGTCCAGGCCGGATTCTACGCGACCAACCTGCTCGGCAACTTTCCGCTACTTGCCAAGGAGCCCGACGGCACGTATGCATTAGCGTGGCCTGTGCGGCCGAGCACCGTCATGCCCGTCATCGACATGGAGCACGACTTTGGTCTGTACATCCGTCGAGTGCTCGAAGTGCCCGTGTTCCCGGACGGTTCGGTTGTTTGCACCACCGGCGAAGACATTACGGTGCCGGAGATGGCCCGTCAGCTTTCTCAAGGTGTGTGTGTGCGTGCGTGCATGTGTCAGTGTCCCATTTCTGACGAAAGAACACTCGACATTTTTTCGTCAGTCACCGGCAAGCAGGTCGTATTCAAGCAAGTGAGCGCCGAAGAGGCCGAGAACAATTTTGTGGCCTTCGGCTACCCGTCTGCTGCTGCGGGCGACATTGTACAAGGAATGCTGTTTTTCGACGAGTTTGGATGTGCGTGGTGTTCATTTTGCATCCGGCTCGTCGTCATAATTGAGGTTCGCCAGACTATGGAGGCCAGGCGACTGCCAGTAGAGAGGGCCTTGCTCGACCGACACGCACATTCACCGAGTTTGCGAAGGATGCGGACTGGAGCAAGACCTTGGTGTGATCTTGTTCGATGTTCCACTGTACATTCCACTCGACTGAATGACAAGGAACTTCTCAAATCCCGGGTGCTATGCGGCTCTGGACGCCGATCTCGATTCTGTTCGTCGAAAGGTTTTCAACATGACGCGTTTATCGAGGGATGAAGGTTACTTACGCTGTGGTCTGATTTCGCAACAACAGCTGTATCGTCTAACACACCCAAGCTGATCTTTGAACGAACCAATACCCTCCATTGACTGTCAGGTATTCAAGTCAACTCTGACTCTTCTTGTGCAATCTTTAAAAATATCCCAGATTTTAGAAGTATCCCATCTTATTGGCCACCCGCTTCTCGTGGAAGTCGAGGCCGACTTCATGGTACACTTTCTTGGCGGGTTCTCATACCCTTGCTTTCTGCTTTCCTTGTAGTTGCTAAGTGCTTTGACCCAAGGACCGTCAATCTGACGGTAGGTTTTTCAGATATCCAGTCTTTTGTCCGTGTCCTGGAATTCCTTTGGAAGCTCGCAAACACGGAAGCATTCAAGCGTCTCTGTCGTGGCCTGTCTCGTTTGTCCGAGTCTCCGCTGGTTTTCTTTCTCCCCTTTGGATGCCAAGTGGGGTCTAAAAAATTTGGTCTCCTCTTCCCGCCCTCGTAGCCACGCTCTCAACCAAACCATCAAAGAGAAAAACCTCACATACATCCTCGCGCACTCGTGGTGAGTCGACCCGGTTCCCACTTTTTTATTTTTGCGGTCGTCTGGTTGACTGGTCATGCGAGATGCCGATTCTCTCGCCATACCACCCTTTGATACCAAGTTCAGGACGCAGTACTACGATATTAGAGGGCAACGATGCCTCGAGCGCAGGTGGATGAAGTCTTTTATTCATGCGCCGATCCTTTTTACCGATTTACCGACAGATTAGGATATCGGATTCGGAACTGGAAGCCTCGGCCGGCGAGTATAAACTTGCCGCCTTGATGCGCCATCCACCTGGTTCTCGAGTTCGAGAATGCCGTCTCAATGCCGTCTTGCGCGGGTCAAGTGATCAGCGGAGATCAACAGGCATCAGATGAACGTGAGATGGTTATGAAGGTCGGTCTCTGAACAACACGAGGCGGGACCCACACACCCACACACGTCTTGCTTCACTCCTCCACCATGGCTATGGAATGGCTTTCGCGTGCTTTCTCTTCTCTGGTGTCCCTTGTCAATCCCGTTCAATATGACCACGATACAGCAATCGACCCTGTGCAAGCTGACGATGATACAGAAACCGACCCTGTGAAAGTTGACGATGATACGAAAATCGACCCTGTGCAAGTTGACGATGATGCAGAAATCGACCCTGTGGAACTTGAGGTGCGTGCAAACAAATTGATTCGCTTCGAGCAATCCCGAAACTCTGATATCCAGACACTGCGCGAGCTCGAAATGGCCAGCCATCAGTCGCAGGATGTGGACGCGTGCAACATAGCCCTAAAAGTGTTGCAAGAACTGGCTACGGCTCCCGGACCTCTCACTCCACTCACTTTCCGCGTCTTGGGGGTCCTGGGCGAATTTCTAGCCACTGACAGGATTCCGAAGAACGCCTCTCATGGAGACGAGTTTGATGTGCTAGTATTCTCCGCAGTCACTGCGTTTTGGAGCTACGGCCTAGCATTGAGTCATAACCCCGATGTGAGCATGATTTCCTCCTTTCCAAGTAGCTGTGCGTGACTGATTGGTCGTACTCCCAGAATACCCGACTCAACGACGCGTGCGTTGGCGTTCTGCCAAATGCTCTAGCATGGATTAGTTTCCTCCACGCCCACTTCCTTGCCGATTCGACACAGAACTCGGATCTCCGCGGGAACGCATGGGGCGGTATCCTGATATTCTTGGATCCGGTAATGAGCAATCGTGAAATGTTCGGTTTATCTGGAGATAAGATTACCCTCGCCGTAAGCTCGTGCAGAATGTGTGTTTCGGAACTGTCATCGACAAGCTCATACAGATTGTCAAGCTCTGGGTTATGGAAGCCGGCCTCGAAAACCCACTGCTGGTGGAACATTTACCGGCACGCCTTTTGCACAAACTCATTGGGACTCATGGGGAAGACTACGAATACATGATCACCTCTGCCATGGAGTCAGTGGGACCACTGATCGCTGCCCGCACCGCTATACATCATCTCTCGAAAGTCACTGGCAGCGACTCGGACCACAACTTTATGGAAACGCGGAATGAGACCCTCCTGATTCGTATAATGGTTTGTACCCCGCACTTAGTGCATCCCCTATTATCCAACGGCGTGCTTCGAACTTTGATCAAAGCTCTCTCGTGGGCGACTCGAGAATCGTACACCGATGACCCCACGACCAGCGGAATCATGATTTGGCTTGTACAGAACTCCTGCGAGGCACTCCAAGTGGCCATAGGGAATTCGACTGGGGTTGCAATGTGCCGCCAAGTCCTCGAGTTTGGGATTCTTGCACCACTCTTGCGCGCTGACAAGTGGCATGCCCACCTGACTCCCGCCCATTTCCCGAACGTCCCTTACATCCACTCTCGCTTTCTGATCCAAACTCTGGCGACATACACGATCTATCCATCTGTCCTCCGTGCTGCGGCTACTGCCATCGAAATGGTACCCGCCAAGCTGCAAGCCAATCTCGATAAAGCAGGGCCGATGAGGGAAGCATGGCAACAATTCAAAGATGTAGTTCAACGGCACTTGCGGATCCCGGGAGCCCCTGTTGGTCCATTCGACCGTGTTATATGTTCCAATCTTTTCGTGAGCGTATTTTCCTCCGGGTAATGGCTGCATCCCTACTCTCCTTCAGTGTCCTTTGGAATCTCCTGCAGCTGCCGAGGGTTCCCTGAAACGATGTGCTGGATGCGGAGATGCACTCTAGTATGTGTCCTTCTCCGTATTATCAAGCAAAAAACTTGAATTTGCCCGGAAAGCTGCGGGTCAACTTGCCAAACTGTGGACTGGAAGAACCACAAGAAATTCTGCAAGGAGATGCAAGCAGTAAGCTATAGTGAGTTTTCTCCCATTATCCTGTTCAACGTGTGCTGAGAAACGCTTTGAACTCCAGCCACGCCGACTATACCCAAAGAGGAGACAGAGTTTGCGCATAAAGTCGCCCTTCACGAGCTTGAGACACATAAAGACTTCGTCTTGCAAAAATGGCGAACATCTCCCGACAACCATTCGCCAGGCACCGTCTATGTCCACCGCGACGGTCGTAGCTCTTTTGTCGAACCAGATCCTCACTCCCCAAAGATACAGGTTGTCATATTGGATTATGAGCAAGACCATACCTCCGGCAGTTTGCGGCCGACCATTGGTTTCACGAGCGCCCCGATGTTCGAACATATTGGGCTGCCGACGATGGAAGAATCAGCACAGCGGTACAGGAAGGAGTGGAACGCAATCAAATTGCTGGCGGAGAAACCCCAGAAGCGAGGTAAGCGGGCTGGGATTGTTGTTGTTCGTATCCCAGAAGGGATTTTTAGAGTCCAAAAGTTTTTTTCCCTGTTATGTTACTAAAATTGATTTACTCTGTCCTTTGGCCTACTATTTGATGGATAAAGCACTTCTGTCACATCCTCGTGCTCTTTCCATGCAGCATTCCTTTCGAAGAGAACAAAAGTTCAGAATCCAACGTAGACTTTTTCCCCGTCCCGTGCGCGACGCGAGTCGCCAGGCGCACTGTTTTGTTCATTAGAGGTGTTGCCGGTAAACCAGGTCGCGGTGCGCCATAACAAACGTATAAGCACGACAGTGAGGTCTATTTCGATGGGCCAGTCCCTGCCGAGTCAACGGGGAGGTTCAACAAACTCGAAACGTATGTATACATTCTATGTATAGCACATTCCACTACATGCGCGGGACATCCCCCTACATGCACGGCACATGCGTCCGAGCTCGGAACATGTTAGGAATGTGCCGTGCTCTTGCGGAGGGGCGGCACATTTCAAGTACCAGCTTCTCGTTGTATGCGACGCTCACGGGATCGCGTTTGCAGCCACTGAAACGCGATTGAGTGAATATTCAGGTCTAATCTGCTTTGGACAACTGATTTTTCCGACAAATCTCCAAATTCCGCAAAAATCCAGAAAAATTTATTGCGAGGGTTTCCAGAAATCGGGTGTGACGCGTGATCCGAATTGAACGAAATGGTACAGTTCAAGGAGGCTGAGCGTGGGAATATGATCGCCGAGTTTGCCAAGCGTTAGTGTCATCACTTTTACGCGAATTGCACGCAAAAGTTGACATGGGAAACCATTCAAATTTCAAACTCCGGCCCCGCCCTTTTCAGCGCCCCGAGTTGTACCAGCCTGCCTACGGCGCGCTCGTCGCAATTGTTGCTATTTCGTAGGCAGGCTGGTTACGAGCCTACTGGTGATGTGGGCCAATAGCGCGCTATTAGCGAATATATCCCAATTTGGCTATTTTCCCACACAGCCTCTACTCCATTAAACGCGTAACGCGAACGCGCTTGAGACTCCCTAGTTATAGCTGTCCCTGAGTCGGGAGTATAGAAAGATTTGGTATCAAACTTCAAGGGGAACTCTGGGGATTGTGTGCAGGACATGGTAAAAATCAACAGTATAGAGCAGACATGTGCAGCATGACTCGGAGTCCACCATGAGCTGTCATAGCCTGTCAATCAGGGGTTCAACTTCAAAAATGAATTTTCATTGGGTTTGAATGTACATTATGTTTCTGCATCTCAATTTGCGTCAAATACACCTTCTAAATCCCAATGGAATAGACCTTGTCCTGCAGGATCCCGTGGTCAGTTCTGGACATGCTGCAATGTACAGTGTTTAAGCTCATGACACAAAGTTCAAGGGCTGGACAGTGAGCACCAGTTAATGTGGTGCCCCAAGCGTGTTGTGATCAAGCATATTAATAACATTAGAAATATGTACTTGCATGAATATTGATCTGTGCCAACAAAAAGCCAGTGACAAGGATGAAAAACGAAACAGAAAAGAACTCATTTTGCGACTTATTTGTTGCTCCTGTTTACTATGTGTTTGCATTCCTTCACTGGAGACTGCATGACTCAAATTCATAGTGCTATCACTGTGGAGCTAACCGAACAATACAGGCTCAAATTTGAGCATAGCAAGTGACGGTGCATGTGAAATACGAGTGATAGTAACCTACATCATCACTGGCACTGAAGTACCTTCACGATCTTTGGAGCAGCAGCAGCAGCCTGAGCTTCAGGCCTTGATGCACTAGTTGGCATTGAGCAGGAAGAAGACGCGGCTAAAGCCAGAAGTTAGGGTGAAAAACATGTAGAGCCATTGTAGATGTTTTGTATATGTGCTTTGCGCCAGTGAGAACCTGAATGGCAGCTTGTGAGGTTCTTCAAGTCTGATATGAAGGCATGTGTCAAAGCGATTTGGTCACTGAATTTGGTTGATGTGTGCAATAAAGGTGCTCGGCGAGTGCTTGGGCCGGCAAATAAACCTTTTTACGAGTACTTATGTAATTGTTCTTAATAATCATGCAGGGCCATTTTGCCAACCCCTCCACTCGCTGTCGCACTTTTACTTAGTACAGAATTGAGTGGCTGTGTTGAATTGTTAGCTTTTTGTGATTGAATTAAGATTTTTCATTAGCCGGGCCATCCTTCTCCCAAAACATCACAACACGAAACTGATTGGAATAGTGGCTGTACTGAGAAAATATTATGTAACAGAATTCACTTTCCTTTGTTCTCTTCCAATACTCTGTGTGTCAACCTAGATTTGGGCAGGCGAGTCGGAATATCAATGAACTACCTATTTGTTCTTGTTTTGGTTTTTTATTCAAGCTATCAGAGCTGATATACACTCTGCAGTTCATTCATCGGGTTTAAAATATATGTTTACTCGAGTCTAATTGGAGGCAAGTCCTCCGTCCCTTCGCTGTGCTTTACTTACCCGGAGCGTTCCCGCCTCTTAGGCCGGAAGTGGAATGCGAGGCAATACCCACCCCCGTGGTCGAAAGTGGTATTGCCTTACCGGGTAAATTCCATACCATCATCGTGATGGCAATCCGCTGACCTTCGCCCCAGTGGCCGAAAGCAAGGTCTCTGCCGTTTCATTGGATCTCACTTAAACCTGGCGAGACAGAACTAGTCCTCTAGCTTCCCACTCTGTCTTGCCAGGTATGTTCTCTTTTTCTTTACACACTCTGTACTTCTCACTCAGTCTCGATAGTATCACTGTAGTTTTTGCACTCCCACCCATATGCCCACCCTCAGGCTCTGCATAACTAGTTCTTACGATCCGTACTTACTCTTACCTCGTTGTACTGTAGCCAACTCGGCACCTCGCGTCGTCTTGAAATACACCCCCCGAGCCTCTCTGAGGCTGTTCTCTGCTACACAGTCCATTTGCGGAATCCCTCGAGGCTGCGACAATTAGACTGACTTAGTTCACTTTATCACCTACATCTATCTTGTCTGTGGCTGTCGTTTGATGCGTAACTCCAATGCAGACCACCCGGATGGGATATGAATCTTTCTGTAGAATATTCCACAGGTATTTCGCAGCCCGGAAGTAAGGGTCTCGCTACGATTCCATGATCGCATCACTCAGAACTTACTTGCCTTTTTGGAGGTTGCAGACCTGATCGCCGGGTTGCCTGTTGCCATGTCCATGAAATGTCCCACCTCGGCCTCATCACGTACGCTTCCAACACTTTCATCTACTTCCATTTACTTTCAACTTCGAGGCCCCGATCAACCATTATTCAACGGTGTGCATGGCTGCTCTCGAATCTCTGAAGGTATGCGAATTTATTTTGTGCATTTCTTTGAACTGGGGGGACTTGCACTTCAGTGTCTTGAAAGGCCGAGACTATGTTCAATGAAGGTCATTCTATCACCTCAGCATCAGCACATGGCTGTTCTTTCAAGTGCATTGGCTCACTTTATGCAACCCCTGACTTCATTGACTTCAATATAGGCTAAGACTAAGCTTGAAGAACCTTGAAATAACGCGACCACTGACCGAAACTCTGTTCCGTGAATGTATGATCAATTTGAGCATGACACGCGAATGTACTGACTTGAATCTTAGCTTCCTTGAGTGGCTGAAAGTATGGTTGATGAACTTATGCTCCAATGTTCAATGCGACACTGAAGGTATGTACTATCGGCCATCAGGTACCTGGCCACCCCTAGGTACCTGGCCACTTGAGGTTTATAGGCTTAGCACTTTGAAATGTGATCCACATGATATCGAGGGATGAAATAGGACCTCCAACGCACGTCCAGACCAAATTTAGACGGAATCTGATGTGACGATCAAAAGTTATGGCAGTTTGATCACCGTCGGAGGACGTGGGAAGACAGATCTCTTGATGTCATCCGACTGATGCAACTTGTGGCGGCTCGTTCTTTGTCAAATCTTCACCGATCCGCGACTTCCGTGGCTCATTCTTTTCATTTGATTCTGCCCTAAATTTCTTACCAGGTGGCCTCATGAAAGCTGGAGATGTAGGTGTGCCATAGTCTCTCGAAGCCAGCCTTCAACACGGTAGTATCTCGTACCTCGATCGTGTTGAAGTCTGTTATTAAGTGATGGGTCCCGATCGGGGTTGGCCCTTGTTACATAATCTTCGCTTAGCTCCCTCTGCGCCGTTTTCGCTATACCGCACTATTTTCTCTTGTTTTTTGTCGTGGAACTGAATAATAGAAGGTACTGGAGACGATCTGCTTCCTCAGAATTTTCGAAATGGTGCTTGAATGAGTGCAGCAGCCTGTCCTCGATATGGTGTGACATCAGTGTGACACAAACCCATCAACTTGACTCGTCAATAACTTTGTCCCATGGTCCTGAAAAAATCTGAAAATATTTGAGCGGGGAGAAAACCTCTGTTAATTTCTATTGAAGATATAGCCAAGGTTCCAGAGCGGGGAAAAGGGTCTCAAAACATGATTATGTAATAAGGTTCTACCCCGATCGGCGACCTGAGCTTAAAAACGGACTAGGTGTGCCAGAGCTCTGGGAACGACGGGCACTGTTTTCGGGATTAGATATCGAGTCACCCTTACAGCGAATGAGTGGTTGGCGGGTGAGGTATGGACCTTTCCAGGGCCATTCTACATCAGTCACAGCTCAACATGTACTACATACCGAATTTTTTTTCTTTTACATTGGTCGTTCATTGGCATCAGCAGTCAAAACTCACCCAAATTTGAAGTCTGGAACTTTCAAATTCGTTCAAGCAAGCGGGAGACTGTCGGGATGGATATTTCATTCTAAATAGATGTATTTCCTTATAATTATTGTATTTGTACCAGAATCTAGCCTGTGATATGCGTTCCCTGACATGTGGTACTCACACAGTTGAGAGAACCAGTTTTCGGCATCTGGTGCAAACAAAAAGGATATTTTCATAGTGTTGTCCAAGCTCCCATATACCACTAAAATATGCACAATACATCATATACGACCTATTTACAACATCCAAATAGCTGGGGGCTGGCTTATGACGCAGCACCCGTGTATAAAGGCGGGTGGCCAGGTACCCCATAAATGGCTATTTTGGGCCTGTCACTAATGAAAAATTCACTGTACCTGAATGCCTTGCTCTAAATTCGAGGAAATATCTTAGAATCATTCTTTAGATACCTCCCCTGCCTCCCATAACATCTGGGCCCGTTACTAGACTCTGTGCTGCCAGCATCCACGCTGAAAGCTTAAGTGGCCAGGTACCTGATGGTAAATAGTATTTCCTCACATCCATTCAGATTCATGCTGACTCACTTAAACTTGCAGCGAAAGGCCGAAATTATGCTAAAAGAATGTATGATTCATCATTCAACACAATGTGCGCACTTACTGACTTCATTGAGCTTTCTTGCAAGACTGAAACTATGGTTCACCGAAACTACGCTCCATTATTCAACATGGTGCCCGAATGTTTGCGAATCGCTGCACGTATGTTTTTTTTTTGTTCCTTTCTCTGCTTAACTCGGACTGATTTGAAACCGTGTTCAATGAAGGTGCGGTCATGATCAAACTGGATGCGCACACATATTGACCTGAATTCTTGTTTTCTTGATAGCCCGAAACTATTGTTTAATTAGTCTATGGTCACAAGGTGCGTGAATATTCTTGAGTCGCCGAAGGTATGTAGGCATTTTCTTTTGCGTCCCTCTGGATTAATTAGACCTGAATCTCTTCCCAGGCCGAAAGCATGCTCGCCGAATCGACAGTCATTATCGAGGATCCCGAAGCGCAGAAACTATGGTTCGACGAATCAGATAGTTGATTATTCGTCAAGATAAGAGTTGCTGAAGGTATGTGAATATATTTCCTTGTATCCGCTCAACCCGTACTGACTTCAAATTTGATTGAAATTATGACCAAGAAGGGAGGCTATGTCTGGATGTGTTTTGGCCACACGGGTGCGAGCTTATATTTCTCATTCAATGGCTTGCTCATCAGCAATATATATAGTTTGAGAGTCATTTCTCACTTTGCCTTCGCTCCTTCCTCACATCCGAGTGGGTTTGAACTAAATTCAACGTAATTCCTTGCTCACCGAGTTATTTTGCCGTTGAATTATTCACCGCATCCTTCTGTTAAACTCAGGTAAGTAGTAATCTGTTTCGTATCGTACTTCACTCCTAAAAGACGACAAGGCCCTGTGCCTGTCGCTACATTGTTCCTGGGACTGGAACAGTTCCAGGTCTCCAAACAATAATTCCCTGTGTTTCGATCGGTTGGCTTAGTTATCATTCCCATATCCGGCAAGCCCCTATCGTTTTGTCTGGCGTTCAAAACCAAAATTCATGTGTCTCGATCGGTTGGCTTAGTCACCCGGTATCTGTCGGTGTCTCCCTCCCATTAAACTCAAAGAAGATGGCCAAGACGAAATCGGGAATGAGGGGTGGCCCAATGAGAGCTGGTCGACGCGCAAGCGTCGACCGAGCGAGCTTTGGGCACCCAAAAGTACCTACATTCGAAACTCTTGCCCGAAACTACTAATAACTCGCATCTTTCCAAATCCAACTCATAGATACAGTGAATATCCCCAGAAACTAGGGTGGACCAAGCTTTGGGCACCTACCTATACTTATGCTCAGGCTTGCACAATTTGATAGGTGAATATTCTCTGAGCGGAAACTTCAGTCCCAGGGATGCCCGGAGGGCCACTTGAATTATAATATTGGGACAGATAACTTTCGGGCTCGTTCTCTGATCCGTGTCCACGCAGTTCACAGGGATATATCAGTCTACCGCCACATGGTGGTCAAGACAAAGAGCAAAAAACGTCATCTTATTTGGCTGTGCCAAGATCACGAGAAGCCTCGGCATGGTCGGCACTTACATAAGTACTCGTAAATGCCGCGCAACGCGACGGCCATACCCCCTAGTTGGGACATCCGCTATTCGTTCCCAGCACGAAACTTCCGGCAATCTCCGCTGAATCTATTCGAAAACAGCAGTTTCCCCGAAATTCGCGAATATCCAGTGGACTTCGTGCGATGAGAAATCTACACTGTACGCTCGAGTTGAAGAGGTATTTTTGGTCCATTGGGTGGAAACATGCTCAAATTGACTATCTGCTGAACCTCATGATCAGAGGGGAGAACTCTCTCTTTCTCTCTCTTCTCCTTCCCTCTTTCCTTTTTCGATTTTTTTTTTTTTTTCAGCCCCTGTGGCCCACAACATCGCTATTTTGCCCCAATTGTGGCTGCACTCACTGATTTCCACCTGCAGGCACCAGTGCAAACTTCAACTCGCTCGTTGAAAGGTTTATCACTCGGAGGACAGTCACAAGGGGTGGGAGGCGGCCTTTGGCCGCCGACCCCCCTTGTTTATAAGCTCTGGTAAGGGCCCAGACCATTATGGCATCATAAGACCGTTGCAACGCCTTATAGTTGAAAGTGCATTTTTCCGACAATTCTACCGGATGGATGATTGAGAAAGGCTTTTTTTTCCCGTCGATGTACTAACCTGCGAATCTTACGTTCTTCCATGTTTGTCTAGTTCTACCACGGCACGTATCTACGACGACCGTGAGCTAGGCTAGGGGGACTTTGAAGCGCCCACGGAAGATGATGGAAATGGTCGACAGCATGTATAGATCATGTACATCGGAGTAGTCCGTGGACCCGGCGTTCCTGTGAGCGGGACCGTGCCGTGTAATTCTACCTACCTACCTTGGCAGGGTCAAGTATCCGAGTTCACGAAGGTCTTGTGATTTTTGGGAGACCCTCCCAGACTAAGGTCTCATGTTACCTCGATTGGAACTTCAAGACTCGAACTCGAGTGCAGTGAAAATCCGTTTTGACGGCGGCGAGGAGAGGAATTGATCGGGTGTCAAGTATGTCAAGGCTCAATATCAAGATGTACGTACAGATCTCAATCTCACTGGTGACACACAGGACGTATATAATGATTACGATGCTCCCGATGCTCGTAATAACATGCCCCCGCCGTCGACGTCGTTAAGCATATTGGTTTGCCTCTAGTTTTCGGTCCTTCTCAGTAGCACAGCTGATATTGGGCTCTCAGAATTTTGCTAGTTTGGCGGACTTGTTTCTCCAAGGAGTCCTGTGCGCACAGTTCGCCCGCTACACGAATGTGAACGATCACGACAGTGGGCTAATGAAGCTCTTCGTTGCGGGCCTCGCGTTGTTGACAACGCTGAAAAGTATACAAGTCATGTGCGCCTCCCGTCTTCGTTTGAAACTTTGCTTTAACTTTTGTTAGAACGATAATGTCTATCCAGACTATCACTCTGGTCCAAAGTCTGGCAGCCATATCCTATTTGTGGCATGCACAGTGGATAATGAACAGTGTTATCTCCGAAGCAGTCATTGTGTTCTATGTCCAGATGTTCTTCTGCCATCGCCTGTGGGTAAGTATATTCCTTCCACTTCGCTTTAATTTTTTACAGTCTGACTTTGCCCCAAGCGACTCTCTCATAATGTGTACGTTAGCTTTGTCCCCATGACTTTCTTTGTTTTTGCGCTTGTCGCAGCGAGTGTTGCTGTATGCATTATACATCTCTGTATCGCACAACGATACTGACTGCATTTCCAGGCTCACTTCTTCAGCAACGTGGCATTGTCGACCTTTTGGTGTGCGTTGCAATCGTTCTCACATTAGTCGGATTCTCACTCGGTTCTGACTCAAGATGCAATACATCTGGGGGCCGCTATGATTGGAGATCTGCTTCAGACCGGAAGTATAATGTTCTACTTGCTGGTACGCGCTGACTCTCTTCTACTACTCATTTAATTTTTCTCCCCGTTCCAGCGACACTCCAAAACCCTCCTCCATCGCGGGCCAACGGCATTGATGCTCAACTCGCTATTTCGGGTGACCATCCAGGCAAGCAGCTCTTACTCTCCCCGAAACTGTTCCACTTATCGTCGAAGAGCCAGTCTGCCGCACCAGGAGCTCTGTGCGCGTTGAGCAACTTCGCTTCCGTCGTCGTCACTCTATCGTTTCCTGCGCTGATTAAAAACCGACTCTCTGGGCCGAGAGTGGCCTCAAGCGTCGCAAACACTTTTCTCCCGAAGTTCTACGCCGTGGCCGCAATGTGGACGCTCAACTCCCGAGACGACATTCGTTCTGCGGCTGCAAACAACCCCCCGACGCATCTTGATGTTGGAACAACGGCGTCAGGAGCCACGTCAAGCCCCGAGGCCCTGGCATTTGGCCCCCGCCGAACTTGAGACGTCGGCCGGCCCTCTGAGCGCTAAGTCATTGACTGAGTCTAAAACAATCCAGCCGAATCTTCAGCAGCTGCGGGAAGTTTAGTGGTCATTCTTGTCGTCGGAAATGCGAGTCACACTCAGTGGTCAAGCTTAACCTGTGATAGTAATATTATTCCAGTATCTATGTATCATTACTGTACATCTAATAGGGGTTTCACGGATGTTTTATTTAGGTTCTCCATTTCAAACCTCACAGAAATTCAGAATGCACAAGTAGACACACCGGTTCGACGGCACCGGAGACCGTGTGCACAATTTGACAGGGTTGGGCGATTCAGTGTACTGACGGTCTGACAAGACACCGTGAATATGTGAATTTTGGCCAGAATGCGGACGGGACGCATGAATTCCGTACTACAGAACGAGCCGCCAGCCGTCGGGGAGACCTTAGACTACGGTTATAACTGCGCTGCTGTTACCTGAACCCACAAAACGATCTAAAAAATTACCAAGACAGGGAGACAGCGAGCAGCCTGACTAAGTACTGTAAGAGCCACCGAACACGAAACTAGTCGAGAGAAGAAACCGAGTAATCAATTTAGTCCACTGGAGCCGAGGTGCTTTCAGAAAACCCAGCGATTATATTTTCAACTCTCCAGACGTGTCGCCCCAGTGTCTACGACACGTAATTAGACCGCGTTCACAACATCTTTTGTTCGAGGAAGAAATTCAAAGACAAGTAACGTCGGACGCACCGGTCCGCCACTTCCACTTCGGTGATCGTCGGAGTATCGACTGATGCGTTCACATTCACCTCTAGCTCTTCTTCCTTGCTGCCAGTCCTGAGGCCCTGCGACTCACTGCCACAATGCTTCCAGGTTTTCTGTATATACTCGTCAATGGGCCAGTCCGTGCCAAGTCTACTGTGGCCTTTCGACCAAGTATTCACGATTTGGGGAATTTTCACTCGCTGAGAAGGCCAAAAAATTTGCTTTCGAATTACGGTGATTTTTGAACACATCAAAAAAATCTGGCCGTCACCGTTACTACATTTTGATCTCCGCCAGATCGCCGCTCCAGCCATCCCTGCAAAACTTCTGCTTGAATGATCCAAGGCTTGTTATTGATAAACTCAGGTCACGGCACAAGAGTCAGTCGCAGGGAAGATGTATTCGGGCGCGGGAACACGAGCGCGGGGGATACAAAGGACTACTGTAAGGTGCGACACACGGAGGTTTATATACAAGTTTGGGGACAACGGATAGGGGGGTAACCGGGGTGACGCGTGCGAGCGGCGCGTCGCGATCTCTATTTCCAACAGTTATGTGCAGATGTCAAACGACAGTCAAGGTCGCAATCGACGAGTGGGCGTTGGTGATGGTAAAATGATGAATGAGAGTGGAGCGAGATGAAGGTTGAGGGAATGATAATGGGAATGCGTGCAGGTTTAACATGCCAGAGTGACTGAAATTAGTTTCAACACGGGCTCCAACGACGCGATCATTCCTCGCCTCGGAAGTAGCTCTGCATACTCATTAGCCACCAGAAACACAGGTACATGAATGTCGATGTCGATCGTGACAGTACTACTAGTACTTACGCTCAACAGTCCGCTAGAGACATAAGTATGGTATTCTCATTTATAGTCACAGGTGCATATGCTCCGGGTGTGTAGTCCAGACGAATATATGCCGCTGTCGTGTTTGTGGCCGGGACGAGCGACGGCGTGTAGTCGGTGTTGGCATCTGCGTTAAGAGGCAATCCCGTCGTGGTCCCGAGGAATACGAGCTCATATTCCACAATGGAACTATCGACCCACTCAAACGACTGAGTGGCAACCGGGGGATCGTTTATGTCGTTTCTGCCAATAGGATGAAATTTCAGTATGTCAAAGTGCTAGAAGGATCGCGTACATGCAGGGTAACAGTAAGACACAACGATGGCGACTCGTTCACGCGGCTGAGCATAGCTCTATGGACCAGTCAGCAATTACGACATGTACAGCAGAATGTCGCGAAAACTTGCCCAAAGTTGGTCTGGCCAGAGCCGGAGTTGTCCTGCCCACATATCCACGCATTAAATTCAAAGAAAGACGGATCGAAGCCGGCATCAGTCGCGATCACGGCTAGAATTGGGTTCCCCGCGGTGTCGAACGGGCCAGTTGAGCTAAAACCCAGCACAGTCGTGAGCGAGTCTGCCGGTGTGCCCCAACCCAGCTCCTATTCACAGCAGTGTCAATACAGCGCAGAGAGAATTTACAACAAAGACTGTGGTCTGACCGCGCTTCCGTTGTCGCCGCACCCCAAGTTTTGGGCATCGACGACAACAATACTGAGAATGGCGAAAATGAAGGGGAAAGCACACGAGATCGAGGGCATTGTTTTGGTTCAGACCGAATGAGGGTGGCGCCTTTTATATATCTATCCCGCTCCAGGGCCAGGGGAATGAGGGGTGGGTTTCGAAGGCAGGAAGTTCTCGAGTCCTCCAACAGAGTCATACTTCTCGTGAACATGCGAGGCGGTCATGTTCGGTGGTCAACTCACGATCGTGTGGCAGAAATGCTGTTCGTATGCAAAGTAAAGCGTCATCCACTCAGATTACTCCAGTTTTTATCTTCTTCTGTGTTTTCCCAGCACATTCAGAGCTGCCAGCGCGTGCCGGCCGAGTCGGGGTTCGATCCCAGCTGATCCGGCAAGTTCCGAGTCTCACCGTTGAGGCCGAGTGAGACCGTAAGCGAGCTGGCTGAGAAAAACACATTTGGGTTACTTCAATTCAGATTAGATTCGCAGCACTTGTGTGCCCTAGACCTTTATTCACTCCTGTGCTACCTTCCATGCATAATCGAACATCCCCGAGATCGCCGAGAAAATCAATGCAACTTGGTCTCGCTTGAGTTATTTTACTCACTTTGGCTCTAAAATTCTTGTGGATTGCTTGACGCTCGGTACTTGCAATCTGGCAAAGGACGAGCACTGGAAGAAGTGCGGTGGGTATTCAAGCACTGCAGAGTTGAAAAAATATAATCGTCCTTGCAGGTTGAAGCCAGTAATATTCAGTGTATACGTAGAGAACCACCTCTGAATCATTAGCGATGCCCAAGATAGCATTCATACCAAGATGTTCGAGGAAAAGAAAATAATCATGACACTGGCTCTTCGGATCTCCGCCACTCTCCGCTGGTAGCGAGTATTAAGGGATAAGCGTATGCCTAATTTTCGTAACAATAAATGTATCGTCTTTCACACCTGTGATCCAAGCCCATTTTTGAACGAACTAACTGCCTTATTAGCTGGTGAAAGCCAATTAAATTTTAGTTCGTCCTGTGCAATTTTTGGTCTCGTTGCGAGCAAAGTGAGCAATTTTTCTCTAATGAATGTGATTGGGGGAGGGATAGGATATGCAGAAAACAAGAACAAACTTGGACAGGCGTGGCTGACGGTCCTTGAGGGACAAAATCCCTTCAAAAATGTTCAATTCTGTGTCTATCACGCTGAAGAGTGGATCAAAAGATGCACATCAATGGCGTCGTCTTGTCCATACCATAATTACCCAGAACCGAGGAGGAAGATTTTGCACCCATAAAAGGAGCATCATAATTGTGATTACGCTCTTCGCGAGCACACCGCGCTTTGGCGGATCCCTAGTTTTCGGTCTCGTAAGTATCGTCCTATTTCATTGTAGACCGGTAACCGATCTGTCTATGGAGCAAGCTGTCGATAGACAGACCGGTCGATCTGAGCAAGATCTGAGTTTTAATCACCTGTAATGCCCTAGATGTGAGCCCACTTAGAGGGGGAGATATATCTTGTCTCCCCTTCTAATTGGGAGGTGTTTAGGTCCAACCTCGAGCACGCAATAAAAGTGCCTAAATATTAGTTAAATAAGAGCGATATCGAAGAGATCTCTTAAATACCGGTGTGAGTGATATGTGTAAGCAGTGATTGTTGCTATCAGAGATGGCGCGCGTCCGTCGCGCCATCACTGCCATCAAACGCCGCCCATCCCGACAATATTTAAGAGATCTCTCAATATTTGAGAGATCCCTTAAATATTTAACGAGATCTCCTCAATATTTAAAGATCTCTTAAATATCATCAGTGCTTGTTCCCATCAGAGATGGCGCGCTGGAGGCGCGCCATCACAGCCATCAAAAACCGACATGACGCCGCCGCACAATTCCACAGTGCACCCAAAAATCGGCATAAATTCACGAAAAAATAGGGGTGTGTCTGCTGTATATACACCATGCCATCCAAGCCTTTAAATGATTCATTTATATATCACTTTGTTCGCACTCATCAAGTCATCAGCATAATCATAATCATAATCATAATCATATTGAGCATAAGTACGGCGCATAGAGACAGTATGGAAAGATACATAGGGTACGGCAGGGGGTATTGTACGGCGTACAGAAAAAAAATCAAGCACGGGGGCCGGGGGGCGTCCAGCATCAGAGCGTTTCTTGCGAGGTTTTTTCTCCTGGACCACCCGCAAGCCCTCGTTCTCGGCGCGGCGCTTGTGCCCCGCATCTTTGCGAACCTTGCGCTTTTTCTTCACCGGCTCGCCGCCGGCCGCAGCAGTGGACGGGCGCTTGGAGCCCACAGCCGTGTTGACAGTAGAGGAGGGCGCGAGAGGTGTGCGCGATGGGGAACTCGGCGGCGGCGGTAGTCGAATGCCTATGGGACCGTCGTCTGGCGTCGGTCCGTCGGCAGCCTGAGTCGAGGGAGGGGGGGAAAGATACCCCAGGGCCGCCATCTCGCGCTCAAGGGCGTCGAGGTCAATGTCGACGTGGAGGTTGGGGTTGAAGGCGTACGTGGGGAGGGAAAGGAGGTGCTCCACGCTCGCAACAGAGTGCTGGGATGGGGCAGCAGCGTTTTCAGGCGTGACGGTAGCGGCGGTGGTGATGGGCATGGCGGCAGCGACGGGAACCGCGGTAGCGACAGGGGTTGCGGTGGCGTTCCCCACGGCGGTGGTGTTCCCCAGGGCGCTGCCGCATCCAGGGGCGAGCGTCGCAGCAGCTTGAGTCGTGGTCGATGGGGTGGATGTTGCTGCGGGCTTGCGTGGCCCCCGGAGCACGCCTTTGTCGCTGCGCTCAGCACGCTTGCGCAACGAACCATTGCCCGCCGCGCGCTCTGTGTTCAGCCCGGCAATGAGGGCGTCACGCTCAGCCTTGGGAATCCACGCCCAGTGGATCGCCCCCGACTTGAAGCCGTCGCGGATCCGCCGCGCGGACTCGACGTTCATGTTGGCGGCGCGTTCGACAGGGATGTCGGAGGGCCATCCCTTCATCTCCACGCCCAGCTCCGCGCGGATCGCGCTGTCGTAGTTCGCATACTCCATGTGGAGGGTGCCGTTGTTCTTGATTTCACCTATGCCAATCATTAGACTGAGAATGAGACCAATATCAAGAGAGACTCACGGAGACCGTCTTGCACCACCTTTGCGACAAAGGATCGTACCATGTTAATGTCGTTCTTTTCTTCGCCACCTACACCTAATGTCAATTCTCTTATAGAAGGAGGGGTACAACTAGACTCACCATTGTCACAAGTGCACGCGAAGCGCTCGAACCTGCGTAGGGCTTCGACACTGGGGATTCTGAGTTCATCGGGGAAGAAGCTGATGGCACCGCCCGACTCGACGTAGTGGGGGAGCGCGGCGTCGTCGCCGTTTCCGCGGGAGAAGACGGCGAACGCGCGGACACCGGTGCGCTCATGAAGATCAATGAGCTGCACTTGGATTAGCAACACGCTGGTGACTGAAAATCCAGACAGAAACTTACCTCCTCCCCCACACGGACAGCAGTCTGCCTGGCATCTGTCGCCGCCGCCTTGGCAGTCATGCGTACGCCGCGTTTCTTCGTCTTCCGATGGTCCTCGAGCTGGTCCATGAGGCGTTTGTACTCCTCTTCGCCCAAACTCTCCCTCGTCACATCAGCAATGCCCTCGTCCACATCCTCCTGTAGCTCCTCCTGATAGTCACCGAGCTGCTTGCTTTCCCCTATAAAAAAACCCTCATGAGTCCGGATTCTTGCCAGCTTGCTTTTAAACACGTACCCGACTCCTTTGCCTTGAGGGCACGATCATGCAAGATTGCGTTGCGGAGGGTTTTCTTGCGCTGGGTTTTGTACTGAGTCTTGTGGCACAAGAGGTTGCGCACGACTCGCTCGCTCTTGCCGTGGGCCTTGGCAATCCGAGAAATTTCCACGTCGCGGTAGAGGAAGAACTGATCGATGGCTTCCTCGTAGTCGTGTTTGCGTTGACGTGACTCAAGCGTCTTGATCGCCGCATTGACGCGTTCCGCACCAGAGAGCCCGAGACGACGGCGAGACAATTGAACTCGCTTGCCGGGGTTGCGAGTGGCGTGGGCTGAGGGCTTTGATCTTCCCATGCGTGCCATAGTCGAGGCTGTTGTTGACGACGGTGGGAGAGGGTTTGGTGTATGTAAAAAAGAAGCAAAAGTTGCCGTCACCTGATTTAATTTTAGGGCTATATAGTTCTTGATCGACACGTTCTGTCAAGGCAGTACGTACTTTACCTCACCCTCCGTCAATCTGCTCCCAACCTCAAGACCTAATGGTCTAGAGGCTGGGAGCGTGGATTGTAGGCAGAATATTTCTGCCTATGGTACCCCTAGACCGTTGGGTCTTTTGTTCAAACCCCTGACTCGTCTTTTTTTCTCACAGCCTTTTCATTTTTTTTTTCTGGACTGCAATCCTTCTCGATCATGTTCTCTTCCCTCTGGAACCACCTACTGGCTATTTTGCGGCGGTGCCTTTTCTATTTGCTTACCACTCTCACCGCTCTACCACCGACGCCAATCGTGCGAGAGGACGAAGTCATTGAGGTGTGGGACGACAAAGATTGGTACATCTCGTCCAGCGGTCTATTGACACGCGACCCGTAATTATTATTCTTTTATTGCTACTCTGCAACTCACCACAGCTACTTACCACTACAGTCTCTGGCTTTGGGACCCGGCACTCGATCGGCCCGAGAACGAATGGGATATTGATCCTGTCTACTTCGCGCCTACCTTCGAGCACGCGATCAAATATCTACCCTTGTGCAAGGGCTTCGAGACAGCTTTCGAGCGTGACGAGAAAGGCCACTTCAGGCAGGTCAGGAGCGTTTACTACGTCGTTGATGGCATTTCAAAGGTTTTTACATATGAGTACGTCTCCCTTCACGTTGGTTTCCTTTCCCAATGCTCAAATTAATCAGACAACTCGCTCGAGAATCTTGGCACGATTACGGCGACCCCTACGGCCGCATTTACGCAACAGCAAACAGGGACGACGCCGAGCTGCGTGCAGGGGAGGTCAACGTTGATGATTAAAGACTCAATAGCTTAGAGCTCATCATGTATATACCGTCTTCTGAAATCTATGCTCTTTCATCACACAGTTATAAAACAAAGGACAAGACGTTAAATTTTATAAGCGGAGGGTAAACTACATTCTACAATATTCCACGACGAACTGCAAGAGCTCGTCTTCATCACGACTGAAGGCGAGCTCGGCCCCTGGCGTGCCCTTCAAGACGGCGACAGCACGATCTCTGTCAAATAAAAACACAGAAATCAGCTACGTGGGACCCTCATGAAAACCAGCGCACTTACTTGCTGCGAAACAGCCGGTTGTGGCCACTCACGGCGTACAACATGGGTGCATCGGTGGCGTTGGAGGCCCAACTACGCTCGCATCCTTCTCCACATGCCAACTCGACCACTTCGCCGTACGCTGAGCCCATCTGCGACGGGAGTTGATGCGTGCGTGCGCATAGCTATTGAATGTCCCCGATGACGGCTCCTGGTAAACGGATGGTGGGCTGGCGTCGGAATGGATTCTCAGCGTGTCGAAGCGGTCCGCCAGCTGAGAAGATTTGACCGCCAAAACGCGTGAAACCAGATCGCGCGTGCCTCGAGCGCTTGTCCGTGCAGTGTTTGCGCAGTCCTGCATTTGTGCTTGACAAAGCTTTGATTCCCGGGCCCGCGCGTCTTCACTTGGCAGGAGGCCTGGAGCCCGGGGAGATGGCGCTTTTGATGCCGGTACGGGGCCGGCCTCCTCACCGACATGGTTGTGATATTCAGTGCAATCGAGGTGCCACATGTTGATGAGTTCGGGCCACGAGGTAGCCCGGAAGGTGCGCGCGCCGGTGTAGACCTTAAGCATGCGCGCCATCGTGTTGCTGTTTTCTTGGAAGACGAGACGAACAAAAAACAAAACACTCACCTTGATGTAACAACGCCCTTCCAGTCCTCGTGGACGATCGCATGGAATTCCGTCTGTATCTCCCTATCTTCGTGGCCTGGATCAGGAGCATAGATGGGCGTACAAAGCAGGATCAATGGCGCAGGGACCGGTACCAACATGGAGGGAAGAAGACAGAAACACGGTCACGCGTGACAACATCCACAAAAATGATAAAATGATAATGAATTGTACGAAAAAAAAGGGTATGCGGGATAATACGTCTGAGAATCCTAGGTATTAAGGAGAGTTGAACGGGTGTTTGTTTTTACGGACGTGTCCACCGTGTTCCACCCAGGCTTTGCTTTCGGGGCAACTACAAGCGCACCCGGGGCAATCCTGCCCCTTGCACCACTTGCATGTAGGGAAGAAGTGGCCGTCTTTGTGGTCAAACCAGCGCGTGGAGATGGGGCACATGCAAGCGCACCCAACGCAGTACTCGTCACCACAATCCTGGCAACGCCGCACCACAGGTCGAGGTCGCGCCGAGAACTCGTCGAAGAAAGGTCGGGTGTCCGAGTTGTTTTGGCTGGATTCCTCGTCGTCTGAGAGGAACAGTGGGAGCTCGTCCATAGGGAGGTCGTCCGGGTCCGTCGATGAGACCACATCACGGTCTAGGGCAGTAGACGGCTTGGGAACGGCTTTTTGCGGGTGCGGCGTGCTGGAGGGCGGCGTGGCGAGCCCTCAAATCATTGGCCTCGGCTTTCCTACACAACATTATCAGTGAAGGGGAGAATTAGGAGAGAAATAAAAATTATAACATCCAGGCGTACCTGATCCTCCGCGCTGTACGCTGCGCTGCTTCCGCGGCAGCATACTCCTCCCTGCGTTTCCTGAGCCATAAAAGTCGTCAGTAGCATGAAGAGTCACCGGACATAACTCACCGATAGCGGTAGTCTGCTGAGTGCAACGCCGCCTGGAAACGGTAGGTTTTCTGGGTCTTGGAGTCGGACGCTGCAATGGCCGACCGCCGCCTGAGACGGGTGGAATCAGGTGGCGTGGAGGCGGCGTGTGGACCTCAGCAACTGACTGCTGCATACGGCTTCGCGCAGCCTCGCGAAGCTTCTCTACATTCCTGAGCGCGAATATGACAATTTGTTGGCGTATTTCTTGATAGAATTGAGGCCTTGTACCTGGCCTGGTAGTCCTTGATGCTTTGTTGGCGGTGTCGGCGCTTTGTGTCCGGGCTCAGAGGCGGCCGACCGGCGGGCATGCAGCCAGAGAAGATGGGAGTTGTGAGACAAGGTGAAGATCGTTACTAGAGTCACATCTCGATTCCGCTTCAAAAGTCAGTTCGTGATCGAAATTACAGCTCATTTTATTCGTACCGCTCGCTGTTGGCCTCCCAAGGCCTCAATTATTTTTTACAATGAAGAGAGCGCTTGTTATAGTACACAAAAAAAACGACGTGCCTGGAGCTGCACACGGCGAATTAAGGTTTAAAAATTTCTGGTCCAAAAAATTGAATGCTCTGAAATGTGGCAAAAAACCCACTCACAAAGTTTGAGCACGGATGGTGCAGTGGAAGTCAATGAACTGAGTGTTGAAATCAGTTCGTGACCAGAATCAGTTCGCGACCAAATTTTGATCATAACCACTCGTCTTCCTTACTCGATCTTTGGTTCGGACAGGGCGTGCGAATGGCAAAGGTTTATCAACTATTCGACAATTCATCCCATGTGCTAAAGTAAGACAGCCCTTCTTCCCATCGCTTGTCCCTCTGTGCCAACGTTCGTGAATATTCATCTGGGTCCTCCGCCGCCAATTGTGCCTCCGTGCGTCCACCGTAATCGACCCAACGAAACAGCCCACCTGCAGTGAACTGTGTAAATGAGATTCGCTCCTCGCCATCCGCCACAGGCACGTTGGAGTGGGCAACGGTGGCCGACGGTAGCAAGATCACCGCCCCGGCGGGAAATTCCACCACCGCCTTGGCGTCCCATAGCACGAGGTGGCCGCCAGTAGTAGCATCGAAGCTCCCAAGGGCTTGGATGGCGCACCACCCAAATGGCAGGTTGCAAACATCGCGATGTTTGAAGGTGCAGACGCTGGGCCCAAAGTTAAAGGTGGCTGAGGCGAAGACGGACTTGGGGAAGGGCCGCCGCACGCCGGGGGAGGAGGTGAGCAAGTGTGGCGTTATGATCAACGTAGTACCGGTACAGCCTAGGGGCCCAGAGACTAAATGCGACTGGAAACGGCGGTTAGTAAAGCAAGGAAATAGAGAAAGGTGGGGTTACAGCTAGCAAAGTGGGCCATCCGCGCGACATCCGGGTGGGCGAGAAGTCGCTCCGCCAGCGGCGTGAGCTTCTTGTTGTCTAGCCACGTCGGGCTGCGCAGCCCTTTGCCGTACATGAGGCCGACGTTCATCGCGGCAAACAGGCCGCGTCGGTGATGGCGCATGGACATGGGGAAGTCAGTGGCGTCGCCTTGGGCTTTTATGAACTGGTATGCGCGCGCGACAGCCGCGCGCCATCCGTCGTCCTGGGGCTGGCCGGCCAGCGAGGCAAAGATGCGCCCCGTGCCGTCTGCCAGTGGGCGAGCGCTGCTGAAGTGGGGTGAGCACGTGTGCGGGGAGGGAAGTTGCAATGGGATAAAACACGCACATCCCGTCCCAAGGAATGAGCTGAAACCCCAGCCCAATGAGCTCGGCGAGGGACCGACGCGTCTTGCTGCCACATTTTTCGATTTTGGTCTCGATCTTCGCGACGTAGGCGCCTTGAGCAGCGGGAAGAGCTTCGGCGTTCAGTGAGGGGACGGCGAGCGGGTCGGCCTGCCGAACCTGCTGGTCGATGACCGAGGCGCGAGGGCGATGGCCTTCCTCGTGGATTGTCTTTGCGCGTTTGGCAGCACGGCGGCGGTGGGACGACTCGAGTGGTTTCCCGGTTGCACAAACCTCCTCAAAAGTCGGCGACGCGCGCCGCTTGCATGGCGCTGGCAGGGGGCGATGGCGGGAGGTCATCGACGTCGTTGAGGGGGTCGAGCGGGGTCGACTGGGCTGGCCATTCAATATCGGGGTCAGGCAGATCGTCAGGCTCTACGTCCTCCTGGGCATCGCATTCGACGCGTACTGCTTGCGAGACGAGCGGGGCGAATTGGAAGGCTTCCGCTGTCCACGCGGCGAAGGTGGCGCCGCTACGCGTCTGTGGGGTCCATAAGGGGAGAGCTGGTGGCGAGAAAAAAAAAACCCCCACCTTCCGCACGCACGGAACCCACAGCATTGCGAAATCCTGCCGAAAAGGTGGTCAGTTAGCTGCTGAAAGGGAGGGAGCTTCTCGGGTGGCAAGTTCCTTGGTGGCTTCTCTTCAGAGTCCCTGGTTAGAGCCTTCAAGAAGATAGGCCACGCAGCAAGCCACCGCCACCAAAAAGAAGAGAAGAAGAAAGGACTGACCGCGGCAGGACGGACTTGTAGGTTGTGGGTGGTTTGTTGAGAGTGTGATTGTGTCATGTGCCCAGTCACATCTGTGACGAGTCGTGTCTTGCAATCGTTTGCTGGCGCGACTCGGAGTGCTTTCTCATATTCGCACGCAAAATGGCGAAGAGCTTGACCATGGCCGAGCGTAGGAGCAACCTGAAGACGTCCACCGCTTCATCCTCCCATATGACCGTCACCCATGGCGTCCGCACAGCTTCTGGCCGCCTCAAGAGGCAAAGTAAGACGTTGACGTCGGCTCAAATCGCTGAGATGAAGAGGGAAGAGGAAGCTCGCATTGCGCGCCGTATTTCCGGTGCGGTGCGGCTGTTCATTATGCCATGCATTACTAACGAAACGATCAAAAGCCCTGCGACAGCAACAGCGCCAGTCAGAGCTGGCCTCGCGAGATGTGCCCGACCCGTCCGCCAATGACGACGCCTGGGGCGACGAGTACATCGACGACATTATGCGTGGTCGTACGGTCGCCGACATAAGCCACGCCGGCGAGGATATCAACGAAGACGCCGCTGCAGAGGCATCACAAACCCTACTTGAAGAGTTGCGCGCACATCATAGGTGCTCTGTCTTTTTTCCGACGAGGTGCTGTTCTAACAGCGGTTTAGATTACTCTTTGCTCGACCCCGCGACAATCGTAAACGCAGCAATCGCACGCAGATCCGGGTGAATGCATTTGCGATGCAAATGAATGCCATGGCCGACGCCTACGCGCTGTGGGCACTCGACGCCGCAGAGGACGGGATGGGGGAAGCTCTACACCCAGCCTGAAGATGCCGTCGTGGAGACGACGCACAGAATATATGTCGTAGATTTGTTCGGTGCGTCGGCACTTCAAGCTCATTTTGAAAGGATTTAACGTCTCTGTCCTGTCTGTAGCCGCGTTTTATCAAGAGGTACCTATTATACAGGGCGACCGAAACGTTGCATCCGCCTACATTCGCCAAGGGCTGGTTCCCACCGCACCCCATCTCCCGAATGTCGCCATCACCATCCGCGCCCTCGAAATCTTCCGCGCGGCGCAACTTCGCTGCCCGCGTCTCAGCCTGCAGTCCTTCGTACGCGCGCTGTGCGACATCCACGCCGTCCCTCCACGCGGACATCTTACAGTCCAATTTTCGATAGCTTTCGACGTGTACCTCGCGATTCGCGCGGAGGTCGATGGGCGCGTGCAAGCTGCACTCGGACGCGACTCCCCCAACTGGCGCCTCAAGAATGCCTGCCCGGCATGCCTGTACAAACTGGAGGGCGAGGAAGCCATTCCTCTCCCCTTCCTCGCCACTTTCGATGGCAATAACTCCCTGAAACGCTTCTGGAGACGCGAGCGGGAGGTAGTGCAGGCCGATGGTAGGGCCATTCCGGGTGCGTCGAAGGAGCAGCGGGACGATCGCACGGCTCCCGGTGATTATTACATCCCACGCGCCGAAGTGGACAAGTGGGCAAAAGGAGGGGATGGAGGACTTGATGAAGGACTTTATCCCGGGCTCGGAGGAGGCAGACGAGGGCGGTGGGTGCGACGAGAGGTGGCAGAATATGAAGGCCGACGTCACCGCGCGGGCCTATGGAATGTATGACGAGACAGGGTTCTTCCCGTGCCTCTGCAGGCACTCGTTTGTACTCGTCGTCGTCGACATGGTGAAGAGTGGGGAGTTGTAGGTGTACTTGTTTCAACGGAAGCCTGCGCTAACTTTGTTTAGGGCCAAGTACGGGTTTGCCATCACCGCACACCTCCTACGAGTCCTCGGCGAGCTGGGCGTCGGCTACGACATCGGGTGTAAATTCGGGAAGATGGTACGAATGCATCCTGCCCTCTCGTCGCTGGTGGCCGACAACAACTTCAAGGCGCTAGTGGGCGCTTTCCACGGGCATGCTCACAACCGCCGTTGCCAGCTCAAGAATCTGTCGACATACGTGAAGGGGATGGGCTTAGAAGACCTTGAAGAATGTGAATCATTCTTTTCGAGGTCCAACGCCTTGGCCTCGACAACACGCTACGCCACGGCTTTCCACCGACAGCAGGCCATCACGACCTACCTCAAGCACGTCGATACCGCGGACGCGTACCAAGGGCTCTGTGAGGACGGCTCCTTTCTACATGCCAAGACTCGCTAACCTCACGTCCGTAGCGCTTCTTCTTGCTGCCAAATACCGACGCGCGCTGAAAATCAAAGCTACGGAGCCACTGCTGCGGGAGACGATGGCCAATCTTGGCGTCGAGTCGCGCAGTGTTTTCGAGCTGTGGCTCGGGGGAGGAAAAAGAGGTACCTCGAGTCTCTGTCGAAAGAGCCGATGCACGAGACGCTCCAGATGGAGTACTACCAAAAGCTGGTGAACCTGGCAGACCACCAGTAAGTGTGCAGCGTTTTTCCACGCCTATCCTCCTGATTGGTTCCCAGAAAACGTCTCGATGAGATGCAGGGCATGGGCCTGCCGTACGTCTTCGACGGCGTCTCGAGTTATGCCGGGGAGGCGGCAGAAACGCGGCGCCTGGAGACGCAGCGGCGCCATGCGCTGGAGGTGCTTTCAAAGACCCTTGCCGCGGTGCAGGACTTGGAGATCCGGCTGGGAGTTGTGAAGCGGTGGGAGCCAGAAGATGCGGAGTGGATAGCTGCTGCCACCATGGTGGTGAGCCGGCGTTACCAGCGGGCGCTCGATGAGCTTGAGGGGCTTGTCGTTGCACGAATGTTCAAGCTTTCGAAAGCGCATATGTCGGATACAGGTAACACTCAGGCTTGCGTTCGAAGGCGCCGTACTGATGGCTATGCATAGGCTACAAACTGCGCAAGCACATCGCAAAAGCGTTGCAGGCGCGGTCAAAAGGCGTGAGGACGGCACTAGACCGATACAACGACGCTGCTGCCGCCCTGTCCCCGCCGAGGACGCAGCTCACATGGGAGCAGATCGTCGAGTATGCTTTTTTGGCAGACTTTGACCTCCTACGCGAGGGTCGGCAGGACATCCGCAGCGAACCGTGGGCCCAGCCAGCAGGGCGCCTGGCAATGGATCAGCACTTCAAGCTGCTGCGTGCCGACGAAGAGATTGCCCGGCTGAACCTCGAGATCCCGCGCTTTGTCACGTACATGATGGATGAGGAGCGCTTCCTCGTCTACCACGAGAAGCGGCTCCGTGCGGAGGGGAACCCGGGGCTGGCGCATCAGGTCGGGGTGCACCGGATCGAGCGGAGCCGCTTCAATGCACTCCACATGGAGAATCTTGTGAAGCTCAGTAAAGAGGAGGGCTTCACGGGCTCCATTTCTCCCGGCGTCAGCGTCAGCAAGGAGCGCCGGGTACCGGACGCACGAGCTGCATCCACCGATGGAGACGATCCCATGCCCCCCTCCCTCATCGACCTCTGCTTCCTCTCTTGCGCCGACGCCGCCGCCGCCAGAGGGGGAGAGATGGTGAGGAGGAGGGGGAGGAGGAGGAGGAGGCAGAGGTCGATGGGGGAGGCGCTTGCTGACGCGTTCGAGGCCATTGTACGCCTGACGAACGACCAGCCTGCCGCGCAGGGTTCTCAGCCTTAGCTCTGTATGTACATCTTGAATCACACGTCGTGTATTGTCTGTTATCAGCCCTGTATGGACTACTAATACTGCATTTATTTTGTATTATTTTAGCTGTATTTTTTCACTAATTTACACTGATTTTGGCGTGTGCTGTGGACTTGTGCGGCGGCGTTGTCGTCGGTCTTTGATCGCTGTGATGGCGCGCCAGCTCTGATGGCAACAAATGCTGATAATATTTAAGAGATCTCTGGATATCTCAGAGATCTCGTTAAATATTTAAGAGATCTCTGAATTAGCGAGAGATCTCTTAAATATGGTCGGGATAGCAGCGTTTTGATTGCAGTGATGGCGCGACGGGCGCGCGCCAAATCTGATGGCAACAATCGCTGCTTACACATATCACTCACATCGGTATTTAAGAGATCTCTTCGATATCGCTCTTATTTAACTAATATTTAGGCACTTTTATTGCGTGCTCGAGGTTGGACCTAAACACCTCCCAATTAGAAGGGGGAGACAAGATATATCTCCCCCTCTAAGTGGGCTCATATCTAGGGCATTACAGGTGGTTTTAATTTGGGTTAGCCGCGCTAGCACTGCCACATTGCGTCATTCGTCATGTGAGAGTCACGTTTGATGCCCCGGGCATTGCTGCGGCTTGGTTAAAATCCATACTCTGCGAGCGCATTCAAGATTATGGCATATATTATCGAGGCGAAACGGATCTAGTGCATGTTAAATACTATTCTAAATTTTCTTGAGCTTGTTGGTTTATGTATGGCTGACTGAGCTCGAATATTGGGTACTTTTTGTGTATTATGCATGTTGGATGTGAGATAAATTGCTTTCCCGAACTCGAAGCCATTTTATAGCAATATACAGCCTTTATCATTGGTTTCCCGCCGGTTATTGCTCATCACCGCTCTGAAGCGACACGACTTGGCCTGTGGGCGGCATTGTCCGGGGCATCAAACGTGACTCTCACATGACGAATGACGCAATGTGGCAGTGCTAGCGCGGCTAACCCAAATTAAAACTCAGATCGACCGGTCTGTCTATCGACAGCTTGCTCCATAGACAGATCGGTTACCGGTCTAATTTCATTGTCAATATCACCAAGCGGTCACGATCGCTTTTGACCACAGTCCGCAGAACACATCTGACGACAGGCCACTCAACACAAGCACTCCAGCATCTTCAGGGGGTTCAGACCGTTGAAATCCTCGTGAAATTCAAGTGACCTATCTCCAATGAGCTAATCACCAAGTGAGGACGGGATGGAGCGTGAAAGAAAAGAACTCGAGTGGCGGTGTTCAGGCGCATCAATTGCAGCTTCACGTTTCACACGGTTCATCAAATTTCAGCCAGCGCTGAGGCGAAATATTTGCTCCGCTCCCGGAATTAATCCAATGTGTCCGCTAGTATCTTGGTTCAAGGATTTCCGGGATTTCAGTCCTGATCAGAAATTGCTTGTGAGGAGCGGTGGAAAAAAAAAAACTGTTACGCCGAGAGAAGTGTGATCACGAACTTCATTGCTTCAATATGATGCCTTTTCGTACCTGGATGAGTTGTAGATCTCGATATTCTGATAGACAAAACCCCCAAATACAAGAGTTTTGTCCAGTAAGGGCCCTCAAAAGTAAGGCCCCTCAAAGAGATGAGCCGCTGAAATCCGGTGTCTTATCACTCGGAACAAACTTGAGACTGGCAGCACTTGAAGGATCAAGCAAGGATTGAACCTGAGGGCTCAGCGCTCTCTCAGAATTTGTTTCATGTGCGTTTTGCACTTTGAAATGGCACGACATTGTTGCGCTGGAGATGATTGAAACGGATAGAATTGCGAGATACGAGGCGAGACAGTGAATACATAATTTCAATTTTACTCTTGTCGTCATCGATGTATTATGTAACGCGATCAGGGTCGGTCGTTGCTGAAACACCTCGACTCCCTCTCCCATGTCTGCAGCGGCTCCTTCTCCGCCCGTTGTCCTCGCCGTCGCTCACACACGTCTGGACGATGCCAGAAAGGCATACAAACTCGCCCCCTGCGCCCACACCTACCGCGCTGTTGAACTCGCCGAGCAGGACTACCTCACCGCTCTAGCAGCCGCCGACGCCATTGCCGAGCCTCTCATCACTCGAACGCTCGCTTATCATGGATGTCCCTGCCTTCCGCCTCAGCTCCTCGCGACTCTTGTGTCTGCGACGCATCGGCAACAGTTTGGACCATTGGCCGACCTTGCCGACGCCGTGGATTACCCGGTTGGTGTCATGACGGCACTGCGTCAAGCCTGGCGCCGCCATCATCATCGCGAGGCTGGGGAAGACTGCACCGAACAATTTCTGCTAGAGGGCGGGGTTGGGAAAATCCACGCTTGCGAGACCTTCGGAGATGCGGTTTTGCTATTGGAGGACCAATACAGAGTTAACGACCAGTTATTTACTGCCATGAGGGAAAATTGGCGTTTGTTGCATAAGAAGGGATCTGTTCCCAGCCCATGTATGTCAAACAGTCGTCCTGCAGGCGGCGACTAACAGGCTTCATATAGTTGACGACGGTTTGTGTAAATCGTTCCATAACCTGGCACTTTACTGACAAATTCGTGCGCCATCCTTTCTTGCAATTGCTTGTGCGTCGCTGATATTGTGTCTGTCCCTAGCTTAGCTCCTGCTCCTGGGCTTCCTGCACTCTCTCCCCGATTTACCCACCCGGTCTCCCATTTTTGTCGCCAACGAAAATCGCCTCCCTCCTCTCCGATCTTCCGTCCCACCGGACTACATTGAGCCATCTGCATTGCCCCCTGCTGCACTGACCCACACTGCGCGATCCCGTGGTGCACGGTCCCGCGCTGGACCGTCCACGTCTTCCGGAATACATCCGGCCCTCGGCTACGAGCAAGACTACGCCAACGAGCCTGGAAGCTCCACCGACACTACGGCGGACGCAGCGTCAACTCCGGGCGCCCACTCAGCGCAGTCACCAGCGGGGGGAGCCGACGGCGGGGCTGCGGGGGACGCGGATGACGACCGGGCGTCGACTCCAAGCGCCCACGCAGCCCAGTCCCCGTCGGGAGGCGGCCAAAGCACAGCGGCGGGCGAGCAGGAGGAGGACACTGCATCCACTACGGGCAGCCACGCTGGCGGCGCAGACGAGGAGGCTATTCAGGGCGAAGGAGAAGGTGACGACGAGGACGAGGATGAGCACGGGCACGACGGGGATGCCGAATCAGACACAGATAGCCCTCGCGAGGGGTGGTGAGGAGCTCGGCGCGGAGGACTTGTTTTCCTCTGGTTTCTTGGTTTTGATTGGCATGGACTCGACTTTTACTGCACACATTTGTATACTACCCCACACTCCCTTGTATCGATAGTCTCGTCTCGCCTGTAGCTCTCACCCCGCACGCACTGGTACTTAGATTACTTTTAGATCGCATTAGAGTATCAATACGGAGACCGTACTCGTCCAACGTCCTTCTATTACAGTATTTCCATCTGTACAGTAAAAATCAAAGTCTCAAAGCTCGGACGGAATACGAATGCGGATGCGAGTCCGCTGCGGAGGGAAAATCGCACCCTGCACCCCAGCGCCCATTGCACCCTCCGACCCTGACCAGAGCCCAGGCGCCCTCCCCGAGCTCAAAGAGTCCCGTTTCCGTAGCTTGTGTCCCGAACGCGAAGGCGCGCGCTGAGCTTCCACGAATCTTCTCCACAAGCCTGTGGCCATCGCCAAGTCTCCATGCTTTGGGGACGGGACAAAGGCATCAGCAAATTGGACGAATAATGTCATGATCAAAGGAAAAGCACAACGAGAAATCGCCGGCCGATGCGCAAAAAGAAGTCGGACGCACAGTAGGGAGCACGATACACCAGCAAGCCACGTACAGCTCGCAGACACCCTCCTCGTTTGACACGACGACCATCGCAGAAAATAATGGCGTCATGGAACGCCATTTCCCAGAATATACTCGTGCCATCCAAAAGACAACCGATAGAAACCGATTCTCCAAAATTATATTCACCTTCTTCAAGGGCGAATCGGTTTGTAGCGCTCTAATACATTCACGGGTCGTGCCCGCACATATTGGTGCCTCAATTCAAAGTGTTCTGCGTTATTATCGCATTTTATACACGGAAAAAGTATTTTAGAAACGAATTGAAGAAACACAAACCACACATACGGACATATCATCTTCGCAATAAGCCTTTCTGTTACGAGCAAGGGAATCCCCAAATCCTTGGGCCAAAGATACCAGCAGACTAAATCCGGCGTATAGACAGGATTCAGAGAATGAGAAGCAATTGGCTGGGTCCTGAGGCTGCTCGATGAACGCAAGATGAATGTTCGGGAGAAGTTGTGAAGCGCGCCGATCAACTCCGATTCGGAACACTGTCACTCCGAATTGCTCCGAAAGCAATCGGTCTTTCCCTCAAACTCCGCCATCAGCATCGTCTACTACTTGCCCTTGCTGTTGTATCGGCTCTCGATATTCTGTCTTTACAGACGCTACAACATCCACCGCACCTGCTTCCTGTTCCTGATCTTCAAGCACGAGTTCGAGCGGTGGTTGCAAAACCAAATCTGCAATCGAATTCTCGCCGTCGTATGGTTAATTCTCCGAATGAATGCGGACGTGCTACTTTGCGATTTATTCTTCCTCATTTCACTGCGCGCTCGACGACGGCCAAATTCTACTGTCACCGCAGGCCCTGTACTCAAGTTCACAGAACTCAAACCTCTTTGCGCCGTTTGGGGTCAAGCTGAATAAAGGTTTAGAGGAGCAAGACTCCTCTATTGAACCTTTTTTTTCTGGGCCTGCTCTTGTACCGACTTGCAGGAGCCGAAACTCAAGTCTCGAGCCATGGCCAGAATTTAAAGGCCGAGTCGGGGCCTCCCTGAATTTTTACCTTACACCCCGACATTTCTCTTCCTCGGATATTCATTTTCCCAGCATTTTATTATGCCTCCGTCTCTGCCACTCTGCCCTCAACCACTTTCATTTTGTGCCGGCTGCGTCCATTGTTTCAAATCCTGTATTCTCAAAGTTTGCGCTGTCAATACTATCTACATTCACCTCGGTGTCGACATCCACGCGCCGAATACTCAGAGCTCGCAGCAGAATCTTGAAGGTACACGTTCATTCTGGATTCTTCTGCCCTGGCGTTGGCTCGGGGACCGTTAATCTGGTTCTGGTTTCTTCAAGCCACGACTTCAAAGGAAGTCCGTTCGAAGTTTGTTCAACGTTCTGGATTTTGCCTTCGGTGCCTTTTGGGCAGCGTCATGATATGAGAGGGTTTATGTATATTGCCTCATTCTTTTCCTGAGCTCGTGCATTTTCCCGCATGCGTAGCTCTGTCTTTCAAGTTTTTTTTCCTGATGGTTTCAGGAACCTGGAAATCGTGCCGCGACAAATGTGTAGTGGGCTTGCCTGGCTTACGTAGTAAATGATCATCGAATTCGGAAGAGTATTAATGGTACATTGCAGATAAAACAAACTCAGCTCCTTATCGTGGAGTGATGTGTGGACAAAAACTGGAGAATTATGCTGCATGCACAAAAGCATGAGGTTGAAAGCAAGTACACCACGCTTGGAGAAACTGTACTAATAGCTGAGAGAGCTCCTTGAAATCTGCGGCAAGCCAATTTTAATGGGTGTTGATCCGTGGCGTAAAGGTGTGTGTACCATAATGCGTCTTTTAACCCTCTTAACCTCATAGATTTGGTAGAGCAGAACTAAAGTGCGACCACGCAAAAAATCAGTGACGCTGGCGCGCCATGATTCCGAGTTCTGCGCGGTCTCCTGGACGAGGGTGGACACCTTGAACTTCAGGCTGATGGAGGATGAACACGGGACTTTGAAGGAAGGAGATGGAGTGAACATACGCGTCCATTTCCCTTTCAGTCGGAGAGCGGAGACCCAGCTCGTGAGCGGCATCGTAGGCTTTCTTGGTCTCTATCATGGCGGCGGCGAGAATGTGGGCTAGCTGTAGGAGTGCCATGTAGCAGATGACTATCGAGATGATTATGGCGACGAGGGCCCAGAACAATGCCTTGCTTGGAAACACTGAGGCGACGTTAACGGCGGAGTCAATTTGCTCGAGGGTGGCAGGGGGCATTTCGCGGGGAAATGGATACCTTGAGGCTGTTGAGCCGCTGAGCGACATTTGTACGCTAGCTCTTTGTTTGGTCTTCACAAATCTTCCGACTTTGGCTTCGCAAATAATCCGCGCGTCAATTTCCACGTCGAAACTGGCCAAAAACTGCGCAAGTCCTGTGCAAAGATCACACAGTGCATTGAATAGGCGTTTTGCGACTGCTTCGAAAATAATCCGCGCGTCAATTCCCACACCAAAACTGGCCAAACAATGCGTGGTGTTGATGGCCGAGCTTCCGACTGCAAGAAACGACAAGCCGGCTCATTCGGAGCTTTGATTTGATCATGCCTGCCGATGGAGCGACTGATCCGAATCGCGTCATCGTTCATTCTGAATCGAGGGGAGAGTAGATGCCTCTTACTCGGTGATTGCCGAAAATTTAGTAATTTCTCCTTTGGGATTCTTGGCAATGTCCGAAGGAGACGAGAGGTCTCTCTAGCTCAATATTGAATTCTTTGGCTCAAAACAAGAACCTCATTCGGTCATAAAGTCATATTAGTTGTTTCTTTTGATTTTTGACACAAGGTGGTTTACTTTTTTCAGGCTACTTGGATTTTTTTAAATCTGCCCGAAAAAAAAACCTCGGGAATAGGTATGTGAGTCATTCAAAGCCATATGATGGTCCTAAACCTCGCTATTATTTGATGTAACAATCCCCACGGTCAGTTTTGCCCGGCACGAGGCTAAGTTAGCTCAACTCGTGCTGGCTCACCAAGGTTTCACAACATAACTGAAAATCCGAGCGTCTTATAGCGGGCGATGGGCATCTGATAGAGATATTAATTTTTGGATAGATTTTTTACGCTACGTAGCCAGTGGAACCCGGAGGCATTGCTTGTTGAATGGTTCAATTCTGTGCAATTTCTGTTCAAATGCTGATAAATAATGCCAGAAAAAACATAGGAGTCTTGTTGTCACTTTAGGGAATTTAGACCGCATTTTTCTCACCTTGCCATACATCTCCGAGGCCTAAAAGGCATGCAGAACCCCGCCGCCGTCGGCTGCCGAGCTTAATTGATGGCGCATCAAGCTGACTAAGGGTCCCGGTTCGACCGTTACCCGAGAGCCGAGTAAGAGGCATCCAGTGTGGACTCTTCTGAATCATTCAGCGCTTTTGCAATCCCATTGGATGCGGGTGTAGTATTCAGACTGCATCCGCTTTCTGGCGCAATACGTATACGTGCGCTTAGTATCCAATGAGCATCTGAGCTAAGTGACACTGAACCGAGACGCCGGCGCACTCGGCTAATACATACGTGTGCGCTTGCTTGAGGCATGGCAGATTTTGAAAATGCACTCGCTTGCCCTCAGTTTTCGTCCGATTGTCTTTGGAAGTGGCGGAAATTGAACGGTTCAAATATAGTAACTCAACTTTTGCAGAATATGATCAACTTGCGCAGCACTCGTTCTAAGGTTAGGGTTTGCTCAGCATCATCAGTTATTGATAAGAATTCCTCTTGACCAGCAACGGCCACAACTGTTTTCGTCTTCGCACCCATTCCTGCCCAAATCTTCCCGATGGAAACGATTCCTCCTGAACCCCACCTTCCACCCGAGTTGGAATGCAGAATCTTCGAAATCGCCGCGCTCGCGAGTACCCCCAATATACCCAAGCTCATGCTGGTAGCCAGACGGGTGAAACATTGGTATGAAACATCCATCGAGTTTCATTTCTTTTAATGATTTGGTTGCGATCCAGGGTCGAACCTCTGTTGTATCGAGTCCTCGTCCTTTCGTCCATGCGAAGGTACTCTGAACACCAATTATTCGGCTTCCCCGTTATCACTCCCAGCACTCTTCTCCGAATAATCGCTGCAAACCCACCCCATTTTCTTCAGAACGCCGTCAAACGCATCTTCGTCCATGAAGAAATACTTGACGAAGAAATGGAGATGATCTTCGCAGCCTGCAACCATGTATCCCACTACTATACGCGGTATTTGCCGTGTGCTGCACTAGCTCGATTGCATCATCTACGTCGTCTTACGATCCGACTGGCCGACTTCTTGGAATGCTGCAACTGGGACAGTACCCACCCTGTCTTGGCCAACATCACGCATCTTGACTTGCTCGAATCGTGGGGAGAGGCCATGGAGGGCGTCTGTGCACGTTTGCCCCTCGTGTCCAATCTCACACACTTTGCGATCACTTCAATTTCATTCGATGTTGGTTTCCGGACCGCGCTTTGTGGAAACGCACGTCTCGAGTGCATTGTGTTTTTTGACGAAGTTTGGCGGTACGAGGACTCGGAGAAGATACCAGATGTGTTTGTCCATGACAGCCGATTCGTCTGTATGTCCCAGACAACAGATTGTCGTCTGGACTGGTTGCACCATACTGAGACAGGCAGGGACTTTTGGGCGCTCGCGGAGGCGTTCATCGCAGCGAAACGTCGAGGGAAAGTTGATCGTGAGTCAATTCTCCTCGCCGGATAACTAGGAAATTTCTATTCTTTAGGTTCTTGCTACACCCTTTCGGATGAAGAAACCTCGTGGCTGGATTAGTTATTTGATGCATGCTGCCCACCGACTCCCCTCCCTTCGTCGTCCTGAAAGTGTTTTCATCTTGGAAATTCAGAATATCTTGGCCCACGATAATCTTGCCGCGTTCATTCACAACTCCGAACGAAGTCTCAGCGTACATATGGACGCATGAGGTGCGCGTTGAGCCGAAGCATCGATGTCGACCTGTCGCCGCCTGCAGTGCAAGGTGTTTGGCCTCGGGTGGTATGTCGTTTCCCAAATGCCTCTTCGTATACAGTCGCAAACCGCGAAGCGAAACGCAACACGGAAGCGAAACGCTACTTTGTCCCACCGCTTCCCGTTAATCTGGTTCTGGTTGCTTCAAGCCACGACCTCAAAGGAAGTTCACTCGAAGATTGTTCCACGCTCTGGATTTCGCTTTCGGTGCCTTTGGGCAGCGTCAAGATGTGAAAAGGTTAATGTATATTACCTCATTCTTTCCTGAGCTCGTGAATTTTCTCGCGTGCGTAGCTCTGTTTTTCAAGTTTTTTTTTCTAATGGTTTCAGGAACCTGGAAATCGTGCCGCGACATATGTGTAGTACGTAGTAGGTGATCATCGAATTCGGAAGAGCATTAATGGTACATTGCTAATTAAACAAACTTGGCTCCTTATTGTGGAGTGATATGTGGACAAAAACTGGGGAACTATGCACAAAAGCGTGAGGTTGAAAGCAAGTACACCACACTTGGAGAAACTGTACTAATAGCTAAAAGCGCTCCTTGAAATCTGCGGCAAGCCAATTTTTATGAGTGTTGATCCATGGCGTAAAGGTGTGTGTACCATAATGCGTCTCTTAACTCTCTTAACCTCATAAATGTGGTAGAGCAGAACGAAAGTGCGACCCCGCAGAAAATCAGTGACGCTGGCGCGCCATGATTCGGAGTTCTGCGCGGTCTCCTGGACGATGGTGGACACCTTGAACTTCAGGCTGGTGAAGGATGAACATGGGATTTCGAAGGAAGGAGATGGAGTGAACATACGCATCCATTTCCCTTTCAGTCGGAGAGCGGAGACCCATCTCGTGACCAGCATCGTAGGCTTTCTTGGTCTCTATCATGGCGGCGGCGAGAATGTGGGCTACGTGCAGGGGTGCCATGTAGCAGATGACCATCAAGATGATTATGGTGACGAAGACCCAGAACAAAGCCTTGGCTGGAAACGCTGAGGCAACGTCAACAGCGGAGTCAATTTGCTCAAGGCTAGTAGCAGGCATTCGGGGGCGAATGGACAACTCAAGGCTGTTGAGCGCATATTTGTACCGAAACGAGTTTGCTCACTGTTCTCTCTGATCTCGTCGCACCTTCGCTGTCACAGAAGATCACCGCCGGCATAGATCGACGTGCGTGCGAACAGCAACCCAAACCCACGCACGCGGTATTGATGGCCGAGCTTCCGATTGCGAGAAACGACAAGCCGGCTCATCCGGAGCCTTGATCTGATCATGTCTGCCGACTGAACGACCGATCCGAATCGGACATGGATCATGCAGATCAAGAGGAAGGCCACACCGCCAAGGGGCCACCGGGATTAAAATTTCGGATAGGGGAGGGGGGGGTCCGAGGATGGCTGAAAAAAATTTTGTACGCCCACTTAAAGGACAGCCTTTAGAGCTCTCAAAACAAAGTTTTGTATGTTCAAAATGCGCTGGGGAGCATATATGAGTGTTCCTTGAGGGTCTGACCATCCATTAGCACCCATGTCGAACAGTTCATCCATTTTGAGCAACAGATCAGATTCGGGATCAGAGAACAAGCACACACAAACAGGTTCCCCTCTGGTAAACAAAAAATGAACAGAGTCTCATAAGGTGCCAAGGAGTGTTGTATAACTGTAAAAGCACTTGATATGTGCGGATAATCTGAATTTTATTCATTTCGGGAGGCTCCTGGAGCCGGGAGATACGGCCCGCTATCAGGGGTGGGAAATACCTTCCCTATATGGAAGGAGAGGTAGGGAGGGGGGTCCAGCTGAGGGCTGAAAAAAAATAATTCGACCCTATATCCGTTTTCCGAATCCCGGTTGCCCCTTGCACACCGCGCAATGCGTGCTAAGTATCTGAGCCAAACGGCGAACAGTGAGCAAATATAAGTCCTGTTGCGAACAAAGCTCAAGCCAAGGATGCGCACCTAAGTGGGCCACTACCTTTTTATGTAAAGGACCTCTGAGGTGGGTTATCTTGTAAGAGCAAAAACCTACCTCAGAGGTCCCTGATGTAGACGTAGACTGCCCCGCCACAGACTTCTATTACATACCTTCCGCCTCCGATCCGTCTCCAGCGCCCGATCAATCCGGAAGCACACGCGTCGTTTGCGTCGCTGACAGCGCCGACCCCGCCCACCACGATGGGGCGTTCCACCCGCCACGACCAGCCTACTATGCATGCCGGCAACACTGTGTTCCACATACTTCCAATTTTCCATTGCACATCCCGAGGCTTCGGAATCAATGTCGTAGCCGACATAGCCCATGTCGCCTCCTACCAGCAAACAACACGACCGCTACAGTCACGGCACCATCCAGGCTATATCCAGTGACCATTGGTTGGATATTCTGACCCTATAGGACGCTGGAAATACCTCCAGAACCTCAAATTTAGCTCAATTGGATACCAAATTGGTGCCTACTTCCGCGACTTATTTCAGCTCATCCAGCTCCTACCGCAGGCTCCTTATCTGGTTTTCTCACGCAACAACTGTATTTCGTGCTCTCTCTAGTCATGGGAGGACCGGCAACACTCTTACATGCCGCCTTCGACGCCTCCGACACTGCTCTTCATGGCTCCGACGCTGCTCTTCACGACCTTGGTTTCACCGGGTATACTGCTATGTATCTTTCAGTTTCAAGTGATCACTGTATCTATGGACATATGAATAGAGCCTACGTCTGCCCCCCGACGGCTTCTTCACCGCCTCCGACGCCGCCTTGAATCCGGATGAGCGAGTTCGTCCCAACGGCATTGCAGGACGTCTCAATGTCTTGCAACGCTGTTCGTTTGTGGGATGCCCGGCGCTCACGGAACGCGGTGTGTACAGGGTGCATGCAGACATACACGGTACATCTAAATTCCAAATGATTATCCACTGTTTTACCTTGTTTCAGAATCCCTGCCCCGCCGTCGCACGCAGTGACCCGCCATCCCACACGCGAACAACACCTCTTCGCACGTTACATGAACCTCGCTCACTCTCCAGCCTAATCCCGAAACCACTTGTTCTGCGCGAGCGCAACAACGCCCCCTGAATCGCGCACATAAGCCGAATTTATCGTGTGCCAACAAACACACGGCGCAAGTGCCTCGCCTGGGACCCTACGAACAACATTGGTGCGGTTCGGAAGACGCATAGGAGGCGTAGGCTCTGTTTAGTACAATTCAGTACACTTGTTATTAGTACTTGTTCAATTCAGCATGGACTGTTTTTTGAGGCTTACTGCATGTCGGGAGGCGACATTGGCGTAGCAGGCAACGGAGCAGCGAGCTGCTTCCACAACCGTGCACGAGGTACGTGAGAAACACCTTTTACCACAATTCAAGAGATTTGTTATTAATTGTTCAATTCGCTGCCGAAGGTTTTCCCAAACGTTTACGAGGCATTGGAGGATCTTGGAGATGCATTTGACAGCGAAAATCGGCCTCTGAAGGAGCTGTATAGTGCATATAATGTCAGTTCAAGAAGGAGACAGTAGTTGAACCGTGGGTTCTAATGCGAACTTACTTGACTTTTCCTTGTTTTTGTGCACGACATTTTAAACATATCAGAAAAATCTGAGTAAAATTCAGGAGCAGGGGACATGCTCTGGGTCCAGATCCCGAGCTTCATATCAGTAGGTTGCGCAGAAAATGCGTCCAATGTTAAAAAAAATACGGGAGGCTGATTTTTATTCGACTTCCTATTGGTTGAGCTCTTGAGGTAAACGACGGTGGCGCTCACGTCAACGACGTCCGAGGAGGTCGGTGACAGCAACAAGAGGCGTAGGAAGCAGCCGCCAGCGAATTGTCGAGTGACCAGGATGATCTACACCGACCGGGAGCTGGGACACGAAGTACAAGCAAAATCAAATAGAGGAAGGTGACAGCTGATGGTGCACAAGTGACAGAGGCATTGGCGGCGTCGCCTCCGACTCTGACTTGCTCTGAGTCAGCATTGCAATGCCTGTGGCAAAGCTCACTTAATTTCACGTGCGCAGCACTGCTCTAAAATTTCTACTCCTTCCTTCATGCATGGCTTGTTGGTTGGGTTGGCATTTTTCGACTCCGACGCCTCTGACCACTTAAAGGTTCGTCAACATACTGTGCTCAATTCTAGTAATTGAAGTCGCAATAATGCTCTCGCTATGGTCTCCCGACTGTTTTTCTTCTTTAACTTTGGCAACACAGAGGCACCGTACTTCTACCCCAATGTTCCAATAACACGAGCGATTCGATGTCACGGGAAAATGCAAGAATATATGATTCAGCCAGCAACAAGGGAAACGGTACAAAGGAGCAAAACAGAGGAGGACAGGAAATCATGGTTGTGGAGGCGGTGTCGGAGGCGTCGTAGGCCGCGCCGAAGGGGTCGGACGCAGGTACAGGTTACTATTCGTACGTTCTTGGATACAATCTTTCATCTTGAACGATGACATGGATTTGAAACATTGTGATGGGCCCCAAAGGAGAAAGCTAAGGGAAGAACCATTGTGTCGGAGGCGCCGAGTAAGGTAGGTCGTTATCAATACTGAATACCAGAAGAGATATATCGTCTTGCTCATGCTCAACATGCCCCAGGGCCTGAAGGAATGGGCACGACGAAGGCAACAGTCCAAATGACGACAGTGGCTGCGTTTCGTATCATCCGCGAGACAGCAGCAGGTCCACGAAGTGTCTACAAGTCGAAATTTTGGGAAGCCACTCTTGTAGTAGCAGTAGAGCTTGAAGGCCATTGAGGGAAGCAAGGCACTGACAATGTTGCAGGCGTTGAAGGCACCGAGAGAGGGAGAATTGCCTAGTTCGGCATGCAACAGGCAATACGATATATGTTAACAACCATAAACTGAATGGAGGTGCAAGCTGGATATAAGGGAGGCTATTTCAGACCACTACATTGACCATCGGAGGCAGCGGCTACGGCTACACAACCGTGGGAATGAGGCGCGTAGCATAGAAGGTGGCGGCAGCGGCGACGACGCACCAGCACAATGTACCCAAACTGGGATATTGAGTAAAAGAAGCATCGTCAACGTCTACATCGAGGACCTCTAAGGTGGGTTTTGCTACTACAAGAAAACCTACCTCCGAGGCCCTTTACATAAAAAGGTAGTGGCCCGCCTAGGTGAGGATGCGCAGGTCCCGCCGCTGCCAATTACTTTAACCTAGTCCCATTCTGGCTGCGCGTTCTCACACCGCTGATCAGGGACAAGACCCGTGCTAATACTTACGCTTACCTAAACTGCTTCTTTACATCTGGAATTGAGGCCAGATTCCGAATGCTGTACAGAATTACAACCACCAACTCTTTATCGCGCGAGGTACGAGCGAGAATCGATAAAGAGTCTGTCAAGAGAGATTACCACCAACCGGCTCTGGGCGATGTCTCGCTTTGAGTTGATGTCGTCATCGATATATATATTCATAACGGATTCGACAAGTTCTCGACTAAGTATCATCATGGCCGCCGGTCCCTCTGCGTCCATCGTTCTTGCCACATCCCGCCTCATTCCCGACGAGCCCGCCTTCCAGAACGCAGAACGCGATGCCCTGACCGCCCGAGCCGCCACCGACGCCCTTGTGAAGCCCATCGTCACTCGCTTACTGGAATACCACGACCAACCGGTCCCACCCGACGAGCTCGCCCACCTCATCAACGCGTTCCACGAACAACAATTCGTCGCGCTGCCCGACTTCGCCGATGCGCGCGACTATTCGCACAGACTCCTTCTGGCCCTGAGGCACGAGTGGCGTCGCTACCATTGTCGGCCTAACGAGAGTAAGACCGCTCAGTTCCAGCGGGGCGACGGCGTCCTCCGAGTCCAATCCGCATCGACTTTCGGCGAAGCGGCGCGCATACTCGAAGGCGAGTACCAGGTGGATGATAATATCTTTTGGGTGATGCGAAATGTGTGGAGAGGGGCTCACGGGAGGGGATATATTCCCGACTCAGGTACAAGAAACAATCGGCTTGCAGGTGGCGACTAACTGTCTTGAAATATAGTCCCGGGTCTGTGTGACTCTTTCAAAAGCTTGATTCTTCATCGTGCGCCGTCCTCTTCTGTATTGCTGGCGCGTCGCTGATATCGTGTCTGTCCATAGCTTAGAAGCTGATTCCGACCACCCATTCACTGCCTCCATGCTCGTGCTGGGCCCAGCCACCTCATTTGTCTCCTCTCCGTGACGATGACCTGCCCGCTCCCCCCTTCCTCGCTCCGCCATTTCCCTCCATTAACACCGTCATCGCATACGAAGTCGACTACGAGAACGAGCCCGGCAGCTCGACAGACACCACGGCGGACGCAACATCGACTCCGGGCGTCCACTCAGCGCAGTCGCCGGCGGGAGAAGGTGATGGTGTAGCTGCAGGGAACGCGGACGACAACAGCGGCTCGACCCCCCGCGCCCGCCCACACAGCTCATTCCCCGTCTGGAGGCGGCGAAGGCGCGGTGGCAGGCGAGGAGGACGACGCTGCATCCACTGCGGGCAGCCACGCTGGCGGCGCAGACGAGGAGGCTGTGCAGGACGGAGGAGGTGGGGGTGACAACGACGAGGACAGGCACGATGGCGACGACGAGTCAAACGCGGATAGCCCTCGCGAGAGGGCGGTGAGGAATGGCGCGGAGGACTTGTTTTCTTTTCTCCTCTTGGGCTTGACACTTAGATTGCATGGACTCGACTCGGCACACATTTGTACACTACCCCACACTCGCTTGTATCGATAGTCTCGTCTCGCATGTATCCCGTCCTTCCCCACCCCGCACATAGATTTTAGATTATTCTTAAATCGTATTATGTAGATATCAATACCGAGACTGTACTCGTCCAATGTCTGTGTATTACAGTACAGTAAAAATCAAAAGTCTCAAAGTTCCGACGGAATACGAATGAATACGAGTCCGTTGCGAAGGGAAGGGAACACCAGCCCATCGCACCCTCCACCCCAGCGCACATCGCACCCTGCCCTCCGACCCTGGCCTCAGCCCATCCAGACCTTGGTGCCCTCCCGACGCCTGTCCCGAGCTCAACGAGTCGCGTCTCCCCCGTTTGTGCCGGAAGGCGAAGGCGCGCGCTGGCCCATCACCGATGACGAGGCGCTGGGCAGGGAGCGAAGAGCCGGCGCCGGCGCAGGTGGTTGGTGTGGGTTGTACGGGTACGGGCGTGCACGAGGACGAGCAGCGCAGGAACCGGGAACCGTTCGACGTCGGCGGCGGACTGTACGTGTGTGGGGGTGCAAGGAATGAGCACCGGCAGTGGGGCGCGAACGGAAAACGACGACGAGGACGAGCGAGGGCAGGGACGAGGATTGGTGTGCAAGGGCGGGGACGACGACTCGGAAATGCTCAAACGCCCGCGTGAAGCGCGGAAGTCTGAAGAGCGGTTGTGTGCGCCTGCGCTTGCGCTGAGCTAGAAAGACGTCGCTCATTGTCGTTTTCGTTTTCGCGTCCCTCCCCCGCGTATACGACCCGACTGAGCCGGCACCAACACGTCTCGTCTCGCCTCGCCTCGCCTCGCGTCGCGTTTGGATGCGGACGCGTGGTGGGCGCTGCCAACGAAGCGGATGCTGCATGGTGGAGGACTTGCTTGGATACGGATACGACGTGCTTGAAAATCGGAATCGAATTCAGAGCCCCATGGCCAGCGTCGCCGCCGATGACGATGACGTCCTCTCGAAAATGCGCGAGCTCTGGCACTTGTCCGAGGACGAGTATGTAGGATTGCTCGGAACTAGACAGACGCGAGGCGGGGTAGTGCTAGCAGCCACAGAGATCGTTCGGCGGTCGCTTTGAGGTGCTTGGGCGAGGCATGGGCATGGACGTACAGATGAAGAGGAGCGTGAGAATGAGACTGCGTGCAGCGCGGGGGGAGCCTGCGCTCATGTCGATGGTAGATCGCGCGGGACGGGGCTGTGGTCTGGTCGTGCTTGTCGAAAATGTCGCGCCGCAGGCATGGAAGCGGCAGTAGACGCTGAATGTCTTCTCTGGGCCACGGCGATACCATCTCCCCCATGCCTTTGCCTTTGTCGACGAGGTAGCTCGGTCGTAGGCGGTGTCGATGTCCAAGGCAGGGGCAGGAAGAGGGTGGTAACGGAAACCGTCGCCGGACTTAGTACCGCTTCAACACTGGCCGCCGCGGTAGTGCTGCTCGACGAGCGGGCGACGGTGGAGGATGAGTTGGTGATGCTCGAGCTGGGGTCGGACAAGCACTCCGTCTGGGAACGCGCAGCTTCCTGATTGACGAGAAGATGAGGACGTGCTGGTGGAGTCAAAGTTTGGCCTGCCGCCGGGATGAAACTCCTCGACGAGCAAGCGAGGATGGAGGATGAGCTGGTCATGACTGCTCGAGCTGGGGTCGAGGTGGTAAGACTTCCGCCGTCCTTGAAACGAGCACTAGCGCGCAAGCATTCCTGATCGACGAGAAGACGAGGACGTGCTGGTGGTGTCAAGGGGAAAGACCAGTCTGCGAAGCCCGAGCACCGAGTCTTCAGGATATATGTAGTCATCCTGGATCTGCTTGCGTACAATCTCCTTCAGGCACAGCGAGATGCGTACGCGCGCGCATCCAAATGCGCGGGCCGATGGAGATGTAGATCCGACAAGGAGGTAGGGGCAAGGAGCAGGGAGATGGGTCCATGGACTGATCCGGATCGAAGGGTCGACGTCTGTAATGAGCTCATGCCATGAGCGAGAAGGGAGTTAGCGCGAAGGGGGTGTCTGCAAGCATACGTCAATTTCAAGGAAGGATTTGAATCGAGAAAAGAAAAATGGCATTCCGCAGCAGCACAAGAGGGAATGCCAAGTTACATTCGCTCCTCGCATAAAAAATACTCAAGACGCAGACACGCTTTGGATCCAAGGTCTCGAAGAAAATCAAAAAGAACACTTACCTCAAAATCCATGGAATTGTAAGCACTCCCCACAAGCTCTTGCGCGTCGTGCGTGGAAAGCGTCTATGTCCTGAGGCAGATGCGTCAGCTGCCGGAATTAGACGACCAGTGCAAAAGTGGAAAACAAAAAATTGACGAGAAATCGTCGACCAAGACGCAAGGGAAATCGGATGCGCAGCGACAACAATCCGCGTATAGCTCACAAAGACACCTTCGTGGATTTGTATTAGACTAAATACTGGCGTCGTCGACTACCAGGGGTCCCAGGGCATCCAAAATCCAAAAGGCGACCGCTCGGTGCACAGCCAGACCAGCATGAAAAACCAATTCCAAGAATTATATTCACCTTCAAGGGCGAATCGGTCTGTCCGGAGCAGTATCATACAGTCACGGATCGCGCTGAAAAGTATTAGAGAAATGAATCAAAAAAAATAATCACACATACAACAGTACGCTTCACAAGGCTTCAGAGGCAATTCTTTAACATCTTCGCATTCATCGCGCGCACGAAAATTCTGGATTTTTGACCGAGACACCAGCGAGCTCAGGGCAACATGAGGCGAACTTGCGAGGAGAAGGCTGGGTACCACGGCTGGATAACTGTAGGTCGATAAACGCCAGTATTTCGCGAGAATTTTGCCGAGATGGACGTTCGGGAGAAGTTGTGAAGCGCCATCAACTCGTAACACCGCCACTCGGAGTCGCTCCGACGGCCGTGTGGCTTTGACCCAAACTCCATCCAACCTCCTGGACTGTTTCTGGTTTTCTCCGTTTTTTCAACGCTATAATATGGTATCTCTGTGCTTGCTTCTGGTTCTCGATACGCGAGCCTCAAAAAGCGGTGGTGACTCGTCTTCAACTTTCGAATCGCTCGGAGTTTTCATCGTTTCTCTTGCCCGAATCGAATGCGAGCTTACTGCTTTGCGATCCATTGGTCCTCGTGGAATTTCACGCTCGACTACGGCTACATTCTACTGACACTGCATGCCCTGTACTCGAGCTCTCTGTGCGTTTCAATCCCCGCGTCTTGCACCAAAGTGGATACGCTCTCAGGCGAGACTCAGAGGAAATAGGCCTGTGTATTGATCATTTCTCTCTGCAGTTGCAAACCTGCTACCGCAACGGCTCACCTGAAGCCGAAACTCAAGTCTTGAGCCAGAAGACCGAGTCGGGACCCTCCCTAGATCTTCGCTCAACACCGTGACATTTCTTTGCCTCGGATATTGATATTTTTTTCCCAGCGTTTTATGCCTCGTCTCTACCAGTCCGGCGTCAACCTCTCTCCTTCCGCGCTGACTAACCCACTGTTTCAAATCCCGTGTTCCTTTCCTCTGTCGATGCTGTCTGCGTTGGCCTCTGTGTTGGCATCTAGGCGCCGAACTTGTAGCCGAACCACAGGGTACATATTCTTTGCGAGTTCTTCTACCCATGGGCTCCGTCAATCTGGCTGTGGTTTGCTCGAGGACCGTTCAGTTTGGAATACTGACTCGGGATTTGTGTCAATGCGTATTGCCTCTTTCTCATAAATTTTCCCGCATTCATTGCAAATTTTTCTGGATGTTTGCAGTTGTAGGAAACTGGCAATCGTGCCACTATGATGGCCGCGCAAAAAATCACCAACGCTGGCGCGCCATGATTCCGAGTTCTGCGCAATCTCCTGCACGATGGTGGAGACCTTGAGCTTGCCGATGGACAACTCTGAATACAGAATTTCGAAAGAAGCACAGGGAATAGACGTACGCATCTATCTCCGTTTCAACTGAGGAACGAAGACCCATCTCGTGAGCGACGTCGTAGACTTTCTTCGTCTCTATCATGGCGGCGGCGAGAATGTGGGCTAGGTGCAGGGGTCTTGGGTTGGGACGATACCTCGAGCGCAGGTGAATGAAGTGTTCTACTTCGTGCCTAGATCCTTTTTACTGATTTGCCGAGAGATCAGGGATATCGGAACTGGTGTGAAAGCCTCGGCCGGCGAGTATAAACTTGCCGCGCTAATGTGCCATCCACCTGGTTCTCGGAGCACTTCGAGAATGCCGTCTCAATGCCGTCTTGCGCGGGTCAAGTGATCAGCGGAGATCAACAGGCTTCAGATGAACTAAGACGGTCAAGTATGGAGGTCAGCCTCTGAACAACACGAGGCAGGATACACACACACGTCTTGCTTCACTCCTCTATCGATGACCGAGCTTTCAGAAGCTTTCTCTTCTCTGGTGTCCCTCTCTCCCATTCAGTATGACGATGAGACAGAAATCGACCCTGCGGAACTTGAGGTGCGTGTAACAAATTGAATCACCTCGAGCGATCCCGAAGCTCTGATCTCCAGAGACTGCACGAGCTCGAAATGGCCAGCCATCAGTCTGAGGATGTGGATGCATGCAACACAGCCCTGAGAGCGTTACAAGAACTGGCTACGGCTCCTGGACCTCTCTCTCCACTCACTTTCCGCGTCTTGAGGGTCCTGGGCGAATTTCTAGCCGCTGACAGGATTCCGAAAAACGCCTCTCATGGTGACGCATTTGATGTGCTTGTATTCTCCGCAGCCTGTGCATTTTGGAGCTACGGCGTGGTGCAGATTCATAACCCAGATGTGAGTATGCTTTGCCCCTTTCCAAGTAGCTGTGCGTGACTCGCTGGTCGTACTCCCAGAATACCCGACTCAACGACGCGTGCGTTGGCGTTCTGCCAAATGCTCTGGCATGGATTAGTTTCCTCCACGCCTACTTCCTTGCCGATTCGACACAGAACTTGGATCTCCGCGGGAACGCATGGAGCGGTATCATGATATTTTTGGGTGAAGTAGTGGGCAATCGTCAAATGTTCGGTTCATCTGGAGATGAGATTACCCTCGCCGTAAGCTCGTGCGGCATGTGTGTTTTGGAACTGTCATCGATAACCTCATACAGATTGTGAAGTTCTGGGTTATGGAAGCCGGCCTCGAAAACCCACCGCCGGTGGAACATTTACCAGCACGCCTTTTACACAAACTCATTGGGATTCATGGGGAAGACTACGAGGACATGGTCACCTTTGCCATGAAGTCATTGGGACCACTGGTTGTTGCCCGAACTGCTATACATCATCTCTCGGCAGTCACTGGCAGCGACTCGAACCACAACTTCATGGAAACGCGGAATGAGACCCTCCTGATTCGTATGATGGTCTGTACCCCGTATTTGATCCATCCCCTATTATCCAACGGCGTGCTTCGAACTTTGATCAAAGCTCTCTCGTGGGCGACTCGAGAGTCGTACACCGATGACCCCGCGACCAGCGGAATCATGATTTGGCTTGCACAGAACACCTGCGAGGCACTGCAAGTGGCCATAGGGAATTCGACTGGGGTTGCATTGTGCCGCCAAGTCCTCGATTTTGGGATTCTTGCACCACTCTTGCGTGCTGACAAGTGGCATGCCCACCTGACTCCCGCCCATTTCCCGAACGTCCCTTATATCCACTCTCGCCTTCTGATTCAAACTCTGGCGACGTACACCATCTATCCATCTGTCCTCCGTGCCGCGGCTACTGCCATCGAAATGGTACCCGTCAAGCTGCAAGCCAATCTCGATAAAGCAGGACCGATGAGGGAAGCATGGCAACAATTCAAAGATGTAGTTCAACGGCACTTGCGGATCCCGGGAGCCCCTGTTGGTCCATTCGACCGTGTTATATGTTCCAATCTTTTCGTGAGTGTACTTTCCTCCGGGTGATGGCCGCATCCCCACTCTCCTTTCAGTGTCCTCTGGTTTCTCCTGCAGCCGCCGAAGGTTCCCTGAAACGATGTGCTGGATGCGGAGATGCGCTCTAGTACGTGTCCTTCGTATTTATCAAGTAAAAAACTTGAATTTGCCTGAAAAGCTGCGGGTCAAGTTGCCAAACTGTGGACTGGAAGAACCACAAGAAATTTTGCAAGGAGATGCAAGCAGTAAGCTATAGTGAGTTTTCTCCCATTATCTTGCTCAACATGTGCTGAGGGACGCTTTGCACGCCAGCTACGCCGACCATACCCAAAGAGGAGACAGAGTTTGCGCGTAAAGTCGCCCTTCACGAGCTTGAGACACATAAAGACTTCATCTTGCAAAAATGGCGAACCAGTCCCGACAATCATTCACCAGGCACCACCTACATCCACCGCGACGGCAGTAGCTCTTTTGTTGAACCAGATCCTCACTCCCCAAAGATACAAGTCGTCATATTGGATTATGAAATCAACCACACCTCCGGCAGTTTGCGGCCGACCCTTGGTTTCATGAGCGCCCCGATGTTCGAACACCTTGGGCTGCCGACGATGGAGGAATCAGCACAGCGGTACAGGAAGGAGTGGAACGCAATCAAATTGCTGGCAGAGAAACCTCAGAAGCGAGGCAAGCGGGCTGGGATTGTTGTTGTTCGTATTCCGGAAGGGATATTTAGAGTCCAAAAGTTTTTCTCCCTGTTGTGTTACTAAAATTGATTTACTCTGTCGTTTGGCCCATTTGATAGACAAAGGCTAAAGCACCTCTGTCACTGTCATCCTCGTGCTCTAACCATGCAACATTCCTTTCGAAGAGAACAAAAATTCAGAACCAAACGTATAGACTTGGCCTGCGATACGGGCCGCAAGGCTCACTGTTTCGTTCATGAAAGATGATGCTGCGTCAGTAAAAAATTCGGCACGTATTGTGGTCGGCTGTACGTAGGTGCACTGTCTTACGACTTCAACTTTCCCACTTCAAGGAAGTCTTCGAGACGAGACTCAACACAAGTACCGGAGATCTTCGCACAATCCTTCGATGCTGCGCAACACCGACCGAATCAGCTAAGTACTAGCATCTGCAATCCCAATTCAGCCACCGACTCAACCGAGGAAAATTTCTTCTCGACAAAATGTTCTATAGAGGACACGGAATGGTCAAAAGAGCCCGCAACTTGCCTTTCGAAACTCAACCTCAACTCTTCTAAGGTTAGGGTTTGTTTAGCGTCAGCAAGAAACACTTCGAAGGAGGCTCGCCCGAAAAATTGTTGAACAGCCCTGGTTAGGCTGGATTTTTGTCGCCACGCCTTTTGGGCAGCGTTTCGGTGCGAAGAGGTTCATATCTTTTTCTGAACTCTGCAATTTTCCGCATTCATAGCTTTCTATTTTAACTGAGGTTTTCAGCGTCGGGAAACTGGAAAGCTGCTGCTATGATGGTATCTCGACTTGTGCAGAATAGGAACGAGTACATGATCATCGAACTTTATTGATGGTACATTGCTGATCAGTGGATGGGATGAATTCAGCGATCGTGAAATGGTGTATGAACAAAAGTAAAGAACTATATAGAGAAAGAATTTAAAATAGTATGGATCTAATAACTGAACGAGCTTCTTGAAATCTGCGACAAACCGATTTCAATCAGTCCGGACTCGTGGTGCAGAGGTGTATACCGTAATGCGCCTCTTAACTCTCTTGACCTCATAGATGCGGTAGAGCAAAACGAAAGTACGGCCACGCAAAAAATCATCGACGCTGGCGCGCAATGATTCCGAGTTCTGCACAGTTTCCCGAACGATGGTGGATACCTTGAACTTCAGGCTAGTGGACGATAAACACAGGACTTTGAAAGAAGCATAGGGAGTAACGTACCCATCCATTTCTGTTTCAGCTGGGGAGCGGAGACCCATCCCATGAGCAGCGTCGTAAACTTCCTTGGTCTCTATCATGGCAGCGGCGAGAAGGTGGGCTAGGTGCAGGGGTGCCATGTAGGAGATGACCATTACGATGACCGTGGCGACGAGGACCCAGAACACAGTCTTGGTGGGGAGCTCGGAGGCAAAGTTAACGGTGGAGCCAATTTGCTCGAAGGTAGCAGCGGGCATTTCGCGGGCGGATGGCTAACTCGAGGCTGTTGAGCGACATTTGTACCCTAACTCTTTGGCCTTCCCGCGCCGCAAATCATCAACTTCCAACGTTGTTTTTGATCTTTCCGCAGAAGTTCACCCAAGCGCGCGCCTCAACAGCAACTCAAACTCGCACGGCACGGGATGGCCGGGCTTTGTCAGTTCGCCGGTCCGACTGATCACATCAACCAAACATCAACGGCCGAGCTTCCCATTGCCTGATTTGAGCACGCTTGCCGGCGGAACGACCGATCCGAAAGGCACCCGCCCACGTTGAGCACACATACAGGTATATACTTGTTCGTCACCTGTATATCGGTTCTGTAACACAGACTGCGCTAAGCATCCGTTGAGTGACATTGGCGGCACCATATCTCACTTGCCTGACTCAGTGACTTTCCCGCAAAGATACCGTGCCGCCATCCAACCGCCATCAGCAGGACAAGTCCGTGAACATCGCCTTTCAGCGCGGACTGGCACAAGTGCCAGACTTGCGGCAAAAGAGGAGAGCATGCTCTTTTTGGTGTCAACATGTTAGATCTGGCTGCGTATTCCCATACCGGGATTCCGGGAACACCACTGGCAGGGAGCGGGGAGAGCGGTGGATCAACCAGTGGGTCGTCATACAGTGCTGAAGATGCCTTGCTTGCCCAAGAACCGAAGCGAGATCTAGAGAGATTCTTATGCTACTGAGGAAAAACAAAGACGCCTTAGGATCCACGAATGTTTTTTCCTTACCCTGTTTCTCGAGGTCTGGAAGTGTTTAATTTGGAACTCAAAAGTTGATGGACATTTGATTGTATAAAGAAACTTGAAGCAGGAGGCAGAAGAGTTGGAGGACGCCGAGGGGATTTGGTTGGGGCGGATCCAGATCGCTTGTGACTTTCGGAGCCCGTACTTACCTTTTGAAACTCAACTTGCATAACGCCAACCATCTAGGTTAGGGTGACTCGATTTCGCCAAAATTTCACTATGAATTTCCATTAGGTCTTTGCTACAACCTTTCAGACGAAGAAACATTAGTCTCTCGTAGACAGACGCTTTATATGAACGCTCGTACCTCGCAGAAACATCGTGGCTGGATTAGTTGATTGATTCGTGCCTTTTAACGACTGCTGTCCCTCCGCCGTTGCAAGCTTGGATCGTCTTTTCACCTGGAAATTAAGATTATCTCGAGCACCACGATTAACATCTATGACATACGCCTGAGTACACGCGGGCACGATCAGCTTGAACTATTTGAGATCGCTGAACAGTGCACGGTGATTCCGCCTTGAAGGTGATCGCGAATTTCATCAATTCGGTTCATCCTCGTTTCGCACCTCTGGATTGTGCGACATCCTAGTTTGGCGGCGACGAGTCGACGTTGGTGCTTCGCTTCAACGCACACATGCGGTATCTGTTTGAAGAAAGTTGCGATACGAACTCAAAAGCACAGTACATCGAGTTCATTGATGGATGTCCATCGACCTTCATCCCAACGCCAACTTAATATCGTTAGCGTGAGTGGTGCATATATATATGTTGGGACGTCGCCCAGTCTTGGATGCTGTCATTGGTCCTGGCAAAATTATTCAAGATATTGTAGATTTCCAAGATGGGGAGGAGAGATGATTCTAGTGTGCAAGAACGAGGGAGGCGAGCCGATGGACGCAATGAACCTCCATCAAATCACTAATCTAGCCACGAGGTTTCTGCATCTGAAAGGGTGAAGACAGAACCTAGGCATGAAAATTAGGACTTATGTATTAGCGAACTTTTTGAGCAGATTGAATCTACTCACGCTCGACTTTCCCTTGGCGCTTTGCCTGGATAAATGCATCCGCGATCGCCCAAAAGTCCCTTCGCGTGTCGGTGTGGTGTAACCAATCCAAGTAAAAGTCAATGGTCCGAGCCATGCAGACGAATCGGCCGTCGTATATAATCATATCCTCCATGTTCATCTCCTCATGCCGTGACAACGGCAGATGACCATGGCTCGAAAACAGGATGCACTCGAGACGTGTGCTTGCACAAAGCGCGGTCTGGAAAGCAGGGTCGTGCGAAGTGGAATCAATCGCAAAGTGTGTGAGATTGGATACGAGAGAAAGACACGGGTATAGGTCTTCGAGGACAAAATGGCAAATTCCGCGCAAGTCAAGATGTGTGATGCTAGCCAGGATGGGATGGGTGCTATCCATTTTGCAGCATTCCAGGAAGTCAAGCATTTTGATTGTAAGGCGACGCAAGCGCGTGAGAGGAGCTAGCGCAGCACCCGATAAGCTGAGTGCACAGCAGTCGAATACGTGGGTGCAGGCTCTGAGGATCCACTCCATTTCCGCCGCTGAAACACCCCCTCGGACGAAGATACGCTTCACGGCGTTTCGAAAAAAATGTCTTTTTTTTGGCGCCATCATTCTGTGCAACGTGCCAGAATTGGCGATAACGGGAAAGCCATGTGCAGAGTCACTTTTTTCGCTCGAAATAACAAGCACTCGATACAGCAGAGGTTCGACCCTGGATCAAGACTGAATCAATCAGAAAATACCACCGAATGGGCATACCAGTATTTCACCCGGCTCGATACCAGCATGAGCTTGGGAATGGTGGTGGGACGCGCGAGCGCGGCCATTTCGAAGATTTTGCATTCCAACTCGCGTGGAAGACGAGGCTCAGATGAAAATGTCGCCATCGCCAAGATTGGGTTATTCGGAGTAAAGGACACGAAGCGGCTAAGCGTCTGTGAGTTGATTACTTAAGGGAAATGTACAGTCGTTTGAACCCTAACCCGAGAACGAGTGCTTAGCCTGGACGCCCGAGCTCCGCGGGGTCACGAAGACATGAAATGTAAAGTTACAACAGCATCCTGCAAACCGCGAAAGCTCTGCCCTGATCGTCCTTCACGTTCCCCAGCTCTTCCCGCTCTCCTTTAACAACCCGCGAAAGCCCGCTCTGGCTGGCAGTGGGAGCGTAAGGCGGAGGCGCGAGGGGAGGTGCAGCCACAGCCCTAGCCGACCTAATTAACTGGCCGGCGCCTCCGCCCCCTCATTTTTGATGGACCACAGATCGCAACGCACGCGGCGGAGGCCACTGGGCTTGACACTGACAAGGGGCAGTGCCAGAGATAGGTGGAGGGTGGATCGACGTCGGTGACGTCGGGGGAACGGAAGAGTCCTCGAGAATGAAGGCCGTCCACGACGAACTCGAGGGTAGTACGACCAGCACCGGAATGAGAGTGAGGCGAGGACGCGACGACCGCGAGGGCTGAACGCAATGTCCGCGCCTCCAGAGCCGCCGTGCGCGCTTCCGCTGAAAGTTTTCGAGTTCCAATGCACACGTTATGCCTCCAGACTGCGAGGGTCGGGAGTTCGCAGGCGTCCTTGGAGGCAGCACCACCACCTCTCATCGTTCAGGATCAAGGAGGAGCGTGGAGGCGGGGGCTCAGCCCAGGGATCCGTCGCCCGAAGGCGAGGCGAGGATGAGCACGACGGCGACGAGGGCTCAGCGACGTGGCCTCGAGCGCCCGATAGCGTCCGTGTACGTTTGCGCAGAAGTATGTACAAAGAGATCTGGGGTCGTTGGTTCCCGAGGCGTCCCGCAGCACCGGCGGATCTCGCGGGTGGTGCTGGATTGCGCACGAGGGGAGACGTAGTGGGCGGCCTTCGAAGCCATCACAGCATTGACCATGAGCTTGGGCTGAGATCCTGCAATCCCCTTCTGTCACGTTGCCTTGGATGGTAGATGTGCGAGACGTGCTTGCGATCGGAGGCACCAGCGCGCCGTCCGCGACTCGCAGCGCGAGAAAATGCTACTGGCACCTGGATCAGGGCTCCCATGGACGCGAAAGCAGCGCATCCGAGACCCTTCCGCTGCAGGTATGGCACGGCTCCCTTGTCGCGTTGGATTGGTCGGAAATGCGCGAGGCGGGGTCATAGCGGCCGCAGATGTCATCATGGTGTGGAGGCGGTCGCGAGCTCGTCCAGGAATGCGCTTGGGGGCCGTCGAGCCTCGAGGTGAGGCATCGGCGGGGAAGGGAAGGGATTCCAGACAGTGTGCGGACTGTCAGCGCGCTCGCGCTCGGTAGATCGTGTATGTAGCACGTAGCGGCAAGGGTCGTAATGCTCGTCGTAGTCGCTGACAACGAAAAGGAAGCAGGGCTGAGCGGATGCAGGTGTAGGCAGCGCCGTGACCCCCACCAGTCTCCACCTGGCTTGACGTCTCGGTCGTGAGTGGCGTCGATGCCCAGGTCGGGCGGGCGGTGCGCAGATGGAGGGCTGGCAGCGGCTGTGGTCGGTGCCGTTCCTGCACCTACTGCCGCGGTGGTGCTTATCCGAATCGAGGAGAAGACAAGGATGTGCTCGTGATGCCGACTGTGCTCGTCGACGGTGTCAAAGCGGGGAAGGTTCCGTCGGGGAAGATACAGCACGCCGTGCTCGGTACTTGGCAGGATAGGATGTAATTATCCTCCACCCATCCATCTCTCCCTTTGGTACGCGAGAGGCGACAGCAGGATGCGAACGGATAAGACCCCATCCAAAATGTGCTCAGCGATAGAGCTGTGCTGTGAAAAGAGGGCCGGGTACGGAGAGCAGGCGGAGGGGTCGCGCGCAGGCACAGGTGAGATCGAAGGCGGGAAGGCCTACGTGCGCATGGGTGCATTTAGCCTATGCAAATGTCGTGGGGCCGCCGTGCTTGGAGTGGGTCGTCCGCGCTTGTGCTTGGTGAGGCGACGCATTTGGTCATCCATTGCTCTCTTGAGGCAGCGGTGTCGGAAAGCAGAAGGCGGAGCGGGGCCGCAGGGTGGCGCAGGTACATACTATGAGAAGTGTCAGTACATCGCAAAGACAGGCTTGAATAAGCCATCGTAATAGAATCGGGAGACGAGCGCGATCCGCAGTATACGCGTGCCGAGTGCAGTCAAAGCACCATACAAGAGACACGATGGAAGAGAGGAAATACAGCAATAAATGCAAGCCTTACCATCAATGGCTCCAGCGCCGTAGGTGAAGATACGATGAAAGTCGGCACCTGTGAGGTACACACATCAATTCCACGATGAAAAAATCAAAAAAAAAAAAAAAAAAAAAAAAGCTGGATGGAACTTCAGCCTGACAACTTAACACAATCATGCTCTGCAGTCACCTCTCGGATTAAGACGCAGAGGTATCGCATGAAAACCAAAGGAATGGGTTACTCACCTCAGAAGGAAGAAAGACCACACAACTCGGGCCCGCTCCATGTGTCGGGGCGCAACAGGCGAAGGATCCCGAAGCAAACACATCAGCTTCCGAAGAAAAAAACCCTCTGGAAGACGAAGAGAAATCGCGGGTCGATGCACAGGAGTATACTCAAACGCAAAGAGCATAAACGATAGCACGAGCAAGCCATCCCGCTTCGATTGGTAGCACACGCAATTCGCAGTGAAAAAAAACCGTACCAACCGAAATATGGCGAATGGACGAAGAAACGAGCATGAAAACTGGTTGTTCCCCGGAATAAAACTCACCTTATGAGCGAATCGATGTGGTCCGTCCGCAGCGTTCCCGTACAGTCACTCGTACCCGTACACCACAATCTGCAGCCAATTCTGGCTGGATCCCGAATCAAAGAATTCTGCATCATTGGAAAGCATTAGAGAAACGAATTGACTAGCTGCAGTACACATACGATGGCATCTCTATCGAAGTCTTCACGATGGCAAGAGGCAAGTGGCGGTTTCCGTCGAGAGGACTGAATCACGATTGAATCGAGAAATTCTGGGACCAGGAAGACGCCTTGAAACTAGATCCAACGCGATGAGTCCGTAATGAGAAGCAATTAGCTGGGTAGCGTTGGAAACATCGAACCGCTGGTGAGTGCATGGGTTGATTGCGGTTGGAAGGGTTAGGGTTCGATCAACGCGGAACACCGCCACTCCGGACTTCTCCGACAGCCACATGCGCTCGCAAACACAGCAACTTAGTTCGCAACGGAGTCTGCCACAGCGGCAATTTTCTAATCCAGTCAAGGGTATCCCGTCGGCAGCCTGGACAAAACAGCATGTGGACCTACGTTTGCAGAGCTCGCTCAAGTACAACCATGCGATGTGAGGCCAGGTGGGAGCTTCAGGTTGGACTCTTGGAGAGAAACAGACCTACTGTACCATTTCGACCGTAGGTTCAGTTACAGGTCACACCGGACTTTTTTTGATGTGTTCAAAAAACGCTTTTATTCGAAAGAAAATTTATCGGCCATCTCGGACATCGAAAATTTCCAAATTGCTGAACCTACGGTCGAAATGATACAGTAATTTGGAGAAACGAGTGCTTCATCAGGCAAGTAGACAGATCTGGTAGTTCAGCGCCGGCGCATTTCCGATAGCAGATAGTGAATGAGAACCGCGATATCTCCGACGCGTGTGGAAGGAAGGCTGACATCCAGGTTCCAGCCGAGTTTGGTTTAAATCTGATTCTGAGCTGATGGGAGGCACATTCGCTGACGAAAAGCGGGGCACAGACAGAAGACAAGGGCGCTATTCCGGAGCACGGACGCCTCGAGAGGAGATGAACCTTTCATGATATGCTCTTCAGAGTCAAAACGCCTTACTTTGCTCGCAACCGCAATCGTAGCACGAATAACTCAAGTCTCACAAGCTATCATTAAATTCAGACTATGCCTGGTTTGGCAGTACAGATGTTCCGGCACCCATACGCCCGCACTACTCGTATAACGAATCAGGTGCTCATGTACCGCAGCACAAATGGGTCCTGTGGCTCGAGGAAGCGCAATTCGAGATGCATCGTAGACTCTGCATCTGTGTCAACGAATGTTAAATTGGTGTAAAAGCAGAGACGCACCGAGCCAAGCTCGCCCACCGGCGGTCTGTGAAGTACGCGTGTACTCATGGTCGGTGTCCTCCGTCATAGCGCGCCGAATCCAAAGGTATTCGAACTCCAGCGCAGCGAGCCAAATGCATTTTAAGGCGCTATTCGTTGACTGCACCAGCGCATCTTTTGCGCTTTGCGCCGATGCGAGGGTGAGCGGCGGGCACGGAGGGGTACGTGCTGGCCATGAGATATATAACTTCTCGAGCGTGGTGGGGAATGGCGAGCTCAGCGCAAAGGAATCATAGAAGGTCTGCATTCAACACGGTATAAGCCGAAAATCCAGGATATGTATAACGATGTGCATCGCACCTGCCTTGTGTGCACCTCACCGTCAGGGGTCGACGTATCGTCGTAGATATGATAAATCTTCAAGCGGAGTTCGCGCAGAATGGGAAACGAGGCAAGGCAGCCGCCGAGGACATCAGGTCGGAGGTAGTGGAGGGAGAGAACGAGCTGCTCGACTGCACGCAGCACTGGACGCAGCACGAGTAATCGTTCAAAAAGGAGTTGTGGATCAGAGGGCATGATGTTGAGGCACCGTGGTGCGGCAAGAGGATCCACGAAGAGCAGTATTTCGTGGGGACCGTCGTAAGTATCGAGCTGCGTAAAGAGCACGGGCCGTGGCTGCACAGCGTCGCTACTGTACGACGGAGACCAGGAAATCTTCAGACTACGCACAGCGGGAAATTTAGACAGGAGGAGGACCTCAGCCCACTCCCTGAACCCGATCAACAGGCGTTGTACATGGAGAAATTCCGAAGACGTCTCCTGGAGCAAAATCGGCGCTGAGGGGAGGCTGAGATCAAGTAAGGTGTCTCTGTCGAGAATGTTCAGCCAACGATGAGCACCAGTGGCCAGCGTATTTCCGCCTGTATTGGCACAACTGAATGACTTGACGCGCAAGGTTAAATCCAGATCTTCTTCGCCCAATTGCAAGGAACATCCTGTCAACTGCACCTGTGTCAAGTTCACTAGTGCGCACAGTCCTTCGACGGCTGCACGATCGAACTTGACCCCAACGCAACCGAATCTTTTCAAGTTGGATAGATTGGGCAAAAGCCTGAAAAATTTGGCGAAGATCGGTGCCGGATCATGACGGGTCTGGGTCCTCTGCAAAAACGCAGAAAATGTGCATATCCGCACGAACGGCGCAATAGCGGGTGAAGTCCAGAATTCTAGGCGTTTCATACTTCTTTCGATGTCGTGCGGGCCAGAGTACCGTGAACTGGCGCCCTCCTGGACTTGAAATGGATGAACATTAAGTTCTTCGAAAAGAGGCGGACGGGATATTTGGTGAAACAAGCGAGAGACTGCATGCAAGGACATCAGAGTTTTCCTGGGAAGATGAATGAATGTCTCGAGCCAAATTTCGTTAGGGCAGACGAGGACGGGCCATCGAGCATTTGAAGGCAGATTGGAAGATCCGTCCATAGCGTGACCTAGGGAAGAACCTCGGTGAATCCCAATCAATCAATTACGCGACCTTTGATCGCAAGAAAATCAAAAGCAATAGCTACGCTTAAGTTGACCGCAAGCGCCGTCGATGGTTTGGCTCAGCGCACCAGGATCTTCATTCTTCAAATCCAGTCCAAAGATTCGAGGAGGTAAACTTCGGGAGAACTTGAAGGAGATGTATCGCCACTGATCGCCATCACAAGAACAAACAAACTGCTAGGGTTAGGGTTAGTCGCACTTCTTTCCTTGGTTTCTCGATCTTCTGCGAAGCGAAGCTGGGTCAACGTTTTCCGAAACTATGAACATTGAAAATCATGCCATCTCACTGTCTACTGCAAGGCTAACGAAACTTGATGGGTGCTTAATACCACACCGGCCCGACCTCTCGTCGACGTCCTCCGAGCCAGTCCGACCTCTTCCCCGCGGCTACGGAGAATGGATTCAGCAGACGCTTCTGCGCGTAGGCCTTCCCCATTTTCTTATCTGTCTTTTCGAAATTGGACCATTTCTTCATACCGAGGCGCTCGCCGCTTGCTCGCCTTCTACTTTCCCGACGTTGTTGGACTCAATCGCTTCACTGGCTTCTGCGCCACCTCTGTGTCCACCACGTTGTCTTCGCGCTGCCACCGATTTGTTGGACGATTGGACGACATCGCACATGAAATGTTGAACTGCATAATTCTTCCTATTCGTCTCAGGATCGACTGCAGCGCTCGGAATCGAGCTCGCAGGCATTTCCACCTTTGTTTGACATGAGCACGCCCGAAGCATCCGTCCTCTAAGACGGCCATGGCTAAGGGCAAAACCACTACACCCGCTGTTTCCGCACTCCCACGGCTCCCCCGCGCAGGTTCGGCGGTGATGTTGCTTGCGAACTTCGCCCATGGCTTTTGTGGGCTACTTGCTCTCCCAAGCATACTCTTGCTCTCGTTGGGACCCAGTTGCCCGTAGCTCTCCATCTGCTTCTGCGCCTGGTATGAGCGCACGGGTTCCCCACTCGTCGTCCATTCCCGCACCCACCCCGACAACCCGCTCGCTGCACGCTGCATCTCTATCGCCAGCTATTCGCTACATGGCCTGTCTTCTCGTTGCGCGTCGCATCCCTGAGCCCTAGCTGTCTTGCTACTAACAATGCACGTCGCAGCTCCGCTTCTTTCTGCTCGTTGCCTGTTGCTACTCTTCGATCTGCGCTGCATTCGTGCTCGATGTCCGACTGCCCCTTTCCCGCGCGCTCCCTTGCTCTCTCTGTCGCAGCCCATCACATTCCCGCCGGCTCTGAAGCCTCTGTCACTCCGCCCCCCCGACTCTTTGAGCTGGGAACCGCGATTCGACACGCTTTCGACGTATGCTCAGGCAACTCCCCCAGTCAAGCCCCCGTCTCAAGATCTCCGTCGCGCATCCATGCGCGCTAATCGGCCTGGACCTCACACCTCCGCACCTTCCCGCTCATCCCGTGCCGCATGTCGCCCACTGGTCCACTTGCGCTTCCACAGCCCTCTCATTTCCCTCCTCAGATCCGTGCTAGCTGTCTTGCCTCTCGCCACCCTTCCCGCGCGCTGCTGTGCCATCCCTCCGCTTCCTCGAGCTTTCTTTGCAACTCCCTCGCTTCCCCTTCCTGCCCAGCATCAATGAGCACCGAGCCCGGCAGCGCTTTCAACAGACCAGCCCTCTCTCCCTGCGTGTACTACCCTACCCTCTGAATCCTTGTTGCTATCTAGCATACTCCGGTATGCTACGCCCGCCAGTCTCTCTTAGACCTCTTTATTCTCGGCCGGCATCAATAACGACTGAGCTCCGGTAGCACTTTCGACGGATCTTCACTCCTTCCCCTAGGCTCACTGCACCGCATCCATGCTCTCTGCCCTGGCTACCCGTTGTTCCACCCCCCACCCGCGCTCTGCAGGAGTTTCGTCCTCCATAATCCCGCAGGCCATTCAGTTCGGCCTTTCTCCCGCGCCTCTGCAACCCCTTCTCTTAGCGCCCAGGACAGTGACCCGACCCCGGATGAAGCCCTCCCCGTCATGCCCGCTGCTCTGCCCTCGGAGTCGTCCTACAGGTTATTCTGCCTCGGTTCCGCTCCTTCGTCTGCAATTTCTGCAAGAGCCCCGCCCGTCCCGTCATTCTTTTGGCCCTTCCTTCTCCTTGCCCGGCCCCAACGGCGACCAAGGATCGGCAATGCTCGACAGATCCCAAATCAAGCCCTTCGGAAGACCTCTGGCGCCCAAATAAAAACCAAAAACCAAATGCATTCGACAGCAAGGGCAACGGTGTGTACAGACTAACTACTTGACAATGACATGACGATCGTGCTAATGCGATGGTGCTACAGTGACATGCATGTGGAGCTGAGGTGTCACCGATGACCCGCTCTCTCCAAGACTCTATCGTCGTCCTGGATTGCCATCTGCGGGATCTTTTGCGATGTCATATAGCACCTGATGGCCCCTCAGATGAAGGAATTCCGTTAAAACTTTGGACTCGCGTCGCGGATTGGTTGTGGGCCTGGCGCTTGCCAGATTTCAGGGCGATTCTCTGGTTGTTCTCTGAATTATTTGTCGAATCCGAACGCTTCTTGAGCTCTTAAGAAGCGTTGACACTCCCACACCTTGTCAATTTCTGTCTATAAATCAGCAAGGAATCCAATCTCCAAGCCGAGTACCAAATGGCGAGGCCTCGAGATCCAATTCTACGTTCTCTTCCGCTCTATCGAAATTTTTTTAAGTAAGTTCTATGAAAACATTCGTCCACCGCCTTCTCCCTGTCCCGGCCAAACCTGCCGGACAGCACACGAAAACCCTGTCCTTGAACCACTGTTCGTACTTCACTGGTCCCAGGGCAATAAAGGAGGCTCTCAAATGATGCCCGAAGAGTCTCCGCAACCCATCATGGATAGATATCACACCCAGTCTCCCTCTATATTGCCTGCCCCTCGATCAGGATACTGGTGTTTTGTCGCAACTCGGGCTTGGCCGCTTGGGCGTCCACCCTAAGCGTTTGTTCCTAAATTCCCTCGAACGCCATCATTTGATTGAGCGCCCCTTGATCAGCGACTACCGCTTCGATTATCAATTCATGTCTCGAGATCTCCTTCCTCATTTGCGCCCAAACCTTACCGATGAAGATGATTTCTTCTGAATCCCGTCTGCCACCGGAGTGAGAATGCAAGATCTTCGAAATCGCCGTGTTTGAGTGTCGTATCGTCATACCCAAGCTCACCCTAGTAGCCAGCCGGGTGAAACATTAGTATATAACATCCATTCTCATTGTTTTCCAACTGATTTGGCTCCGACTCAGGGTCGAACCTCTGCTGTATCGAGCGCCGCTTGCTCTTTCGTTCGACGCAAACTCAATTCACCAATCATACAGCCTCTTCATTATCATTCCTAGCACTCCGAGTAATCGCGGCAAACCCACCACCGTCAAACACATTTCGTCCATGGCCAACTTCCAAGGGCCTGCGGAAATGGAGCTCCGGAGATCATCTATGTGTCCTACTGCTATACGCGGAGGTTGCCTTTTGTTGTGTTACCTCAACTACGGCGTCTATGCTGTCTTACGATTTGACTCGGATTGGCCGACTTCTTGGAATGCTTCAACTGGGCCAGTACCCGCCTTGTGTTGGCCAACTTCACGCATCTTGACTTGCGAAACTTGAGGAGAGCCCATGGATAGCGTCTGGGCGCGGCTCCCTCTCCTGTCCCATCACACACTTTGCGATCAATGCCATCTCACACGGTTTCGCTCCCCTGACCGCACTCTGTTCGAACTTCGAACACACGTCCTGAGTGCATTTTGTTCTTTGTTGCTGCTTCGTATCTAGATGCAAAGCTGCCGAATGTGACTGCAAGATGGCCGATTCGGCTTCTTCAGTCTGAGGAATCGAGGATAGAGTTTTGTCTGGAAAGGTTACAGGACGTCGAAATGGGCACAGGCACCTGGGCACTCTCGGATGCATTCATCGCAGCGAAGCGGGAAGGGAAGGGAAAATTGATCGTGAGTGGATGTTCCTGTTTCGTCAAGTTTGGCAACTCGATTGATATTTCTTTTTGTTCAGGTTCTCGCTACATACGAAAACTTTGTGGTTAGAATAGTGAATGGTCAATCTCTACCGACTGTTTTTCCTTTGCCTTTTCTCCTTCTGTTGAATGTCGAACCTGAGGCCACCCAACGGAACCTATCGTAGCCTTCTCGGCTATTTCCGTGACTTCGCCGAGTCGCCGATTGTTTGATTCTTCTCGTGTTACCTTTTGACCCCGCTTCATAGGTTCCGAACTTTTGTCCCAGGCAAACACTTCTAAGTTTAACGTGATCGTGCCTTGTATTTTTTAAATTTTCTCACCTCTTCAAAGTTACCTTTCGGAGATGGGAGAAAGGTGCAGGAATGCCAAGAACGTCAAGTACACGAACAAAGGTCTATTGCAGATGCCCATTGGGCGCCGTATTTTGTTTTTTCACACGTTCAGCCCGTTCTCACGCGTGGAATCCACGTTGAAGTAGAATTCGTTTGCTGGTACCCATCAGTGCATCACTAGGTTTCGATTCCTTCTCCTTCTCACCACTGTCGATATTTGGAATTTTCTTATATTACTGTCTCAATTGCAATCTGCCCCCTTCTGGGGCCAAACGTAGAAGGCAAGTATGCGCTTTTACGGCGGAAAGATATTCTTGCTGCCTTATTACCTGAAGAATATGGTAAGGTCAAATGAACATGAGCATGGAACATTCGTAACGCGCCGAAGCTTTTATCCTCTGCCTTTAGATCATGCAACAAGACATTGTTCTTGGCCACAGCATTCAATATTTTACATTTGAACACACTAGCATAATACGGACGGAGCAACCGATCTGTTGCGCTATCCGCATATCCAACCTTCGACCATGTTTTCACCACTGCATTAATGGCGCGGTCGATCTACCTTGCGCTCCTGCCGACCCACTACCGCCTCAAAGCTCTCCCAGCTCTACAGCCGACCGCGGACACGATATTGCGTTAAGCAGGTAACGCTTTCCGACCGGTTGCAATGGAAATGTCCGCGGGAATTAATTTTGGGAGACGACTGACCACCGTCATATTGTTTGTCCTTTTCGAACGCCTAGAATTGACAACCTTGGTGGAGATTACTGCGCAGATATGATTCTGATGTTCTGAGGTCAATGGCAACGGAAATCGTCTTCCAGTATAGATGTAGGCCTCGACACCCTTCAGCTGATGGCACGGCACCGGTCGAATGCTAACAATAGCAGCGTTGACGGGTGTAGCTACCTGGACATCGCCTACAAGTTTGTGGCGCAACATCCAAGGAAACTGTCGTTCAATTAGGAAATTCCGCCTGCGACGTGGTATAAAACCGTATCCGATTTTTGTAGCCGGATCGTCGTTCACAGCCACGTCTCGCTCACTTCTGTGCATCGCAGCCGAGGGCTACATTGGATGTAGGATTGGCTGAGGTCTCCGCGCACTTTGTGTCTAAAGTTAAAAATCTGCTTCTGCCGAGACAGGCTTCGGAACTTGTTGAAACCTCGCAGTGCATATGGAATGCATATGGCAAAGTGACACTGATCGCTACAACAATAGATGACGTTCAATCCGATGAAGGATAATATTCCAAGCAATACAGCAACTGTACAACAGCTTCAGTCGAAGCAACGATAGTTCACGAGTCAACAGCATGGTTGATCGTAACAGATTGGGGGAAAGAGCGTGGGGGGAGGAGGGACCGGGATAGGGCTGGGGACGTGGATATGGAGTCGTGAATGTAGACGTTGGGTAAGGTGCCAAGGAGATCACCAACTACCCTGTCGTTGTGGCTGTTGCTGTCGGTGGCGTGCATGCATCATCTGCTGCTGTGCCCAGAGTTCTGCTTGGGTGGCCGGCTCGTAACCCATCGCGGGGTTGTCAAACGCGGCGAGCGCGGGGCCGGCTATAGTCGGCGAGGGCGTGTAATAATGAGCAGGTGGAGAGCTTGCATATCCTTGCGGGGGAAGTGCATGCGCATGCGCTACAGCAGACGGATGCACACCGGCGTGTACAAAAGCCGCTTGTTGCAGCTGTGCCTGAGCTAACATCTCGGCGTGCTCTTGCTGCTGACGGTGAAAGTGCGCAGCGTACTCCTCCGCGGCCTCTGGGGGGATAGTGCACGCCACCAGCGTACACGCCGCCGGCTTCTTCGTCGTCTTCGCCCGAGTCGCCCTCGAGCATATCGCCGGCCTCGAACTCGAGCTCGCCGCGAAGGACAATCCCGAATGCGTCACTGCGCATGGGCTCCTCGATGAACGCTACCCCGGCGCGTGCGCGCCACTCGTTAAGCTCGTGACGCAGTGCATCCGCCTCGTTCTTCATCGCCCGTAGCTGCTGCGCAGCGAGGATCCGATGGCGACGCGACGCGTTCAGGTGCGCGATTGAAGAGTTGACAATCGCGGATTTGGAAGGGCGTCGGATCTGGCTGAGGTTGGAGAGCATCGACGCCAGGTCCTGATGGCAGATGATAATGAGCTATACACTCAACGGAATCCTGCACGGCAGACTCACCAGAAATCGACCGTTAAGCGTCTCCCGTCGCTGCCGCTCGACGGCATTGTGCGTGGCGCGCCGCTCGGCTGTGTTGACGCGGCGCGTGGTTTTGGAGGTGCGTTTGGCGCCTCCGAGGGTTGGCACCCCATTGATCGTGTCCTCCCCCGTGAAGTTCATGAAAGTCGGCATGGGCGGCGTGGTGGACACGGGGGGTACGCGGGGGACCAGTTGATGCAGAGTTGGTTGAGCCATCGGATTTGGCGCTCCCTGAAGGAGAGGGTGGTGCATAGTCGGAGGCAGGCATCATACACAAGACGGGGAATCGAGGTAGGTCTCAGGCGATTGTACGATTGCGGGGGGTGGGTATGGGAATCGTATGACTCGTGACCAGAGAGTCGTATTTACAGTTGGGCGGGAGGGAGAGCCGAGAAGGGTCGCGAGAAACTGAAGCTTATTAGCATAGGCCAAGACTATGTTCAGCGACATACCTCAGCGGTATCCTTAACGGTGAGGGTGACGGAGGAGGGGGAGGGGATCAAATCATAGCAAGAGGCCGATCCCCTGGGTTTAAGAAGGCGGAGCCTGAGTCCGCGAAGCGACGTCGCTAACCCCCGATGCGAAGCTCAGGCTGCTGTTTTCGCCCACTACGTTTGATTGATATCTTTATTTGTCGCTGTTGATATCTCTTCATATCACCGGATTCCGCCCATGAATTGCGAGAGAAGATTTTACCCCTTCCGAGATTTTGGGTACAGAGATATGACGTTGGCGCATCGACGGGATTTTCCGTCAGAATTTCGGTGTTCATAGATCCGGAGCGATAAGCAATAAACACTGGGAGATGCCCGGCCTCATAGGGGTCAAAGGACCACGGAGAATTTGCGGAGAGCGTAATATGAGTATGTCTGACTTTCACGGTCCTGGTAAAAAGATGTTATTTGCTGTCCTCAAGACCACTCGGGGAACGCAATGATGTAGATGAGACCTATCTCTTGAAGATGGCGGCAAGGACCGGCTATCCGGATAATTTATTACCGATAGCTTCAGGCACGTCGCCTTTCTGGGTCTTTGAGTCAGGTAGGAAAGGGGAAACTTTGTATACCTCACTGCAAGAGAACGGGCCAAGATTCGAGTCGCTGCACAACAATGAAAGCTAGCGGGTCGTCCCGGAGCATGTCGGCAGGTGTCTGATCATCGGTCTAAATATTATTTAGATGTGCTAACCTGTTCCATCGGGTCCCGCGACGATTTTCTGGACAATTCCTCCGATGCGGGTGTGGCGCCATGTCCGATCTCCGGAGTCCGCCGCACCCGCTCGAAGCTGTGAATTCCGACGATCTGGTGATGCGGCATGCCCTCCCGACGTCCGGGAAGCCCAGAATTCTCTTGACTCACTGAGCAAGCAACTGAGAGCCTCCACTAGCACACAACGATCGTCATAGCTGAACAAAGGCCGAGGATCTCAGTATAAAACATCGGTGAAGTTTTACGACCGATCCGCATCACCTAAGCATCACTCTGAATCACCATCAAGTGAGCAGATAGACTGTACATACGGATGGACGGGACAAGGACGGGAACGTATTCATGTAGTGGACGTCTGCGGAGTGGTTACTGACACTTGCCAGTGTGCACCACTGCAGATGTCTGTGGTTGTAACCCAGTGTCCACCATCACGCGAGTTCGTGTCTTCAAAACCAGGTCAGTTCCCGCGGACCTCGCTCGAGTGGCGAAAAAGTACTCACGTATGTCTCATCAGAAACAATGATCGCCGCCGCTGTGTGAAAAGCCTATTTCTGGTCCGATCCCACGTCGTGCATTTAGGGATACACCGGTACTGGATTCAGATATAGTTCATTCGAGAACTTGGTTTTACTTCCTCGGACGGGAGTTGAGGCTGCGTAGCTGGGCATTGAACGGTGAAACCCGCGAGTCAATTGAACGGCACGGGAGCTTGTGGAAGTCATATGTATGTATTTGCCGCGGCAAGAAGAATAAAACGACTTCGCGCTCTCGCGCTCTCACCTCACACCGGGAAACTTTTTTAAGACCTGCAGTGGAATTACACTACGGCCATCGCCGACGAGAACAAACCTGAGGAAGGCCACAACCAAAAGAGCCGAACAGGAGAGCTGTACTCAAGTAGTACCGATGAGTACATTTTCGAGGCAAACACGAAGAATTATCGAAGATGCGTACCAACTTGATACGGTGAGTAACTTCCAATGCAAAAACAAGTTCATGATGAATCGAAATGTGGACTAAAAAGATTCTGGTGACTGCTTTACAACTGCTTTGTGTACCAGGTTGGACGTGAGAGGCGAAGTGTTCTTTTTTTGCATGGCGGAATCGCAGGCACAGAAGAAAGATGCTCAACCGTAGCCAGTACAGACAAGGACTTGAAGCGCTGGATCATCGAGATGAGTGGACAAGAGAAATAGTTGTTGATGTTTGGGTTCTACAGTGATGGAAGCCAACGACGGGGGACCGCATTGATCCGGTGCTCATTCCGAATCCTTCCGGGCTTTTGGTCCCTCGAAGTACGCTCGGCGAACAGCGTTTAGTTTCTCGTCTTGGAGGCAAACGGGTGTTAGATGTATACCCTTGCAGAGGATAATACAAGCTCACTCATGAGACGACAATGCGGTGCAAAGACCTCCATGGCCCTAATGACGACTTCGACCCCATCCGAAACTTCAGCCTCGGAATAACATGATTTTGGATTCCCTTGCCGCCGTGAGATGCCCGCATTGAGAGCAAAGCACGCGGATGACCATAATAACTGGAATAACAGCAACATTAACGTCACTCCAATATAGGGACTGAATTGTACAGGAGACGTACCGCCAGAACGGGATCCACCAACCCGAGCTTTGGAACATCCGTCCGTGTAATTGTGTGGACGATAACACGTGCAGCGGCCAGTGCTTTGAGAAACGAGCACATGCGCTCCTTTGCGAAAGGGCGGTGCAGCTGGATGGTCGCACCGTGACAAAGGCTGTGAACGACGAGCATGCGCTTCGAGCGTATCGGAGGTAACGAAGCTGTTAACGCGTCGATTCTGTTGTCAAGAATGTCTATATCATGCAGATAATCTCTTTTATCTGCACATCTAGCTCAGCGATTGAGAACGTTGACAGGGATGTTTACCTTACCACCGCGGGAACTGATCCGCATTGCTTCTTCAAACAAGATGCTCGCTTTTGCATGTAGAGCAGTGTCTCCTCTTGCGTTGTCGGGGACATCTGCGAGGAATTTCGTGACAGTTTCGCTGCTCTGTGAGGGCAGTAGGTGCGGGTGCTGAGGGATCAAGTTGAATATCAGTATAAATATCTGGAATCTACATACATACCTCAACATAATCCCTCATGTCCAGCGGCCACGGCGTATCTATCCTCAATCCACATTCCCCATAGCTGACGTTTGACGGCGAGCCGTGGCAGTTGTTGAGGGTCAACACGCTCCACCACGCACTGATCCGCTCGCCTTCAACCGCAGTGCTGCACAACGGCGGAGGACGCTCTTCCCCGAATTCTTGCGGCCGTTCGCCCCTCGGCGAACGGATGCGATGCAGACCCGCAGACAGAGCGATGGACATGGCTGCGGCGATATGGTACTGCGACTCGAGGACGCGGCCGTTTCGGATAAAGTAGTACGCTAGGAGGACAGAAGCTTGTATGCTGTGCAGGATGGTGCGCGGATGAGTACCAGACAGACTTCCCGCTGTGCTGCGGAGCGCATGCACAAGGAACGCGGGCTCGTACGCTGTGATACGGTCGTCTTTTGAGAGGTGGACTCCCCAGAGATACATAACGTTCATCAGTACTGGTGGGAGCCGTCGACCATGCCGACTGGTCACTGCGTCATGGAACGCTTGGGTATCAAGGAAGAATCCGAAACAAGACGCGCTATGGAGGAAGTTATGCACCCTGCGAGTATTTTGGGGTCAAGGGAAGGAGACAATCATCTAGCCAGACTCACAATGCCTGTAAGACGAAGAATGGCAATTCCTTCACCCAAATCTAAGTTCAACAGAGTATACATTCGATTGATTACACACCGTTGGCATCGACTGCGCTGAGGGGTGATTGGGGCAAATACTCATTTTTTGCTGCAAATCTAGAACTCCTGAGAAGGGGTCGATTTACTGGTAAAACCACGTACGGAATTGTGAAAGCAGAGGCCCCAGCCCTATGGTATTGGTGGGAGACGACGGACTAAAAGGCTGACGATTGATGATAGGTTTTGACAAGGAGACAAAAGATCGAGGCTGGTCGGGTCTCTCCAATTCTTCTATCCGAGTTTGTAGGATGGAAATTTGCTCTAGACTCAAGTTCTCGGCGATAAGTCTGATGAATCGAATTCTTATCACCTTCGAGTATTTGGCTATGCGAGCGTCCATTTGCAGTGTATTCGCAATCGCTGAAGGCCGACGGACATGTTGCGCATGGGCCGCATAGGGGTTTAGCGCCGTCGCACTTCTGAGTGGAAAAATAAATTCCGTAAAATAAATCGAGGTCATCCATCACTCACAACTTTACGCCGCCTGCAGATAGGTATGGCGTGAGAATAGTCCTCTTGAAGAAGACATATTGAATCAACTCACCTGCAGTTGACGCAGGCCCGTCCTTTCTGGAGAGTTTGGCGCGAATCTGCTGGAAAAGACACTTGCTGATTCATGAGACTTGGGAGGGTGCATCGTACCACAAGGCCGCTCTGCTTAAATCTCTAGAATGAATCATACCGGCGTTCAAAGCTGGCAGAAGAAGGCCAGGCTAAGATTATCGCGAAGGCTAACTCTTAACGTAATCGCCGCTGGGACGCAAACATTCTCCCGTAGAGGACCTAGCAATTCGTTGCTGGTTGGCCAGGCTGGTGGTCGATATTTCAGAAATCGAGAGCGTACATTATGTGGGCACATACATCCATCTCAATTCAAACGAATAAGTGTGTCCGTCAGATTCCCGTGGCCGGACGGGCGTAGCAGATAAACTCGGCCCACAAGAACCGCTTATCACATGGTGTATTTTCATCAAGGATACACCAATCAGTGTGTTGCGAATGTCTGGCCATTTAGTCGCTGATTCTGGTTAAAATCTTCCACGAACCTTTGATAAACGATAAATTGGAAACGACGAGATATAGTACATGAATTAGCAAGGTGTCAAACTTCAAGAGCGGAGATAAACGGACGGTGATAACGGCTTCAGCTGACTAAAGACGTTACTGAACCGGAGAACAGTGGATTCTTGTAGGTAGATCGTGGTTTGTGAAGGAAAGGATTTGATGCGTCTGACGCCAAACAGTAACCCACAGATGAGTTCAAGCTCCGCCATCGTCTTCGGTGCTTGCCGGAGATCTGTCAACCACCGAACGCACGGAAAACAACTGAAATTCTCAAGTGTAATGGAGGCTTCTCTATATCATATTTGGGGCAGAGGATGGGAATACATAATAGATAATGAATTTCTAAATTCTGAACCAAGATCCCAAATAGTACACCACAGACCCAACTTGAGCTCGGTTTGAGATCAACAATGAACATCAATCGAGTCCAGTGATTGAGATCAAACCCATGCGGTTTTGAGGTCAGAAGTTATCTCAAATCGCGATTCAATTCTAGGTCGTTTTGAGGCTGAGTTCAATCTGAGCCCAATGACTGAACTCATCTGCAAGTGTGTATTGAAATCTCAAGAACATTAATCCCAGACCAGGAAGATCTCTCCCCAGCTACAAATTCACACCATCGGTATTGGGGCGCATGAAAAAAGCTATTTATTATTCAAATTATACATTGCACAGTTGACACCCTTCCTGCTCCTCCTTCACGCAGTCCTGTTTTGCCATAGAGAAACGAGGGTACCATAAATGAAGGCTGAGACGAGCAGGGTGTAGACCGAAGGCAGAATGGGAGAGGCTGCGACCGGTAGCAGCGAGTGGCAGTGATGAACAGTCCCAAAAGGATGTCAGCTGGGGAACAAACTCATTTATTGTGCACGTACCAGTGCCCCGCCCTGTCCAGCTGCTTCACGGTTAACAAGAGCCAGATGGCTCGGGGAGCTTTGCAGTTATGGTGAGGAGTGGCCTTGAGTTGCTTGACGGAATCTCCGGTCTGGGTCTTGAGTGGCATCTTGAGCGGCTTCTATAAAGCCGAGAGATTGTTGGATTCAGACAAAATATTGGATTGACGATGCTTGTAAGCTGCACCCGAGGTTCACGGTGGTCTTGCGGCGCCATTGCACCCCTTGAATGGGACATCGACGGTGGCATTGGGCCTAGAGTTTGAAGACAGACTCAGGGGCTTGAGGTCTTGAGTCTTTGAGGCTTAGAGAGGACAATCGAGCACAGAATCACCGGCGGGCAAGAACACCAAGGCAGCGGAAGATTTGCAGAAGATGGTGGGAAGAGACAGAGATGCGTAACGTGAGTGTCACACGGTGGCTGCAAACAAACCCGGAAACCACTGTTCGGCACGTGTGAAATGGACCACGCGCCGCGCCTCTCAGCGTCTGTCTCATTTGTCCTTCGTCATGTCAGGACTCAGGTGGCTGGAACAGTGTTGTACGAGACCTACTGCTCCAGCTTCAAGCTGTTTTTTTAATACTATTTTCTCCACAGCTTGCGTGGCGCATAACATTGTGTGCAATTGTTATCCATGTACTGCTTCATCCTTGGCCATGAACTTTGATTCTAGCTACAGTTTCGTAGCCTGTAGACTTTTCTGATATGATTCCTGTTGGCAAAGATTCAGCTGGCAGTATGGCACTCATGAAGGAAGGTGAGTCATAGGTACGTCAAGTCAGTGTAAAACATTTGTCCTGATTAGCGTTCTTATGAACTCGCATGAAGTACTGGGACTGAGGTCAATCTAGAGTTCAATATGATCTGGATTTGAGGTTGAAATGAGGTCCAGAATCCCATCTCATACAGCCATCAAAATGGGACCAAAATGAGGTCAGCTGTTGAGACCATCTTGACCTCCCGCCCTGAGGTCCCACCGGAGTCATGCCGGGTTGGTGGTGTAGCTTGGGACTTGGGCCGAGCCCAATTGGAGCCCAACGGTCAACCCGACAAATGGCGCAGATCGGAGACCGTTTTACTCGTTGTCACTCCTGATTTCGCCGTATGCCTGTCGGACCGCCTCGAGCTGGACAGCTGGAAGACATCAATCATCGAGTGCGCCATTGAAAAAGCAAAACCCACCCATGAGCCGGCAATGTGGGGCGAAGTTCTCCATAGCTGCAACGACTCTGTCAAGGCAACTCTTCAACTGTTCCAAGCGTGCGGCGGTATTGCTCTCCCGATCCCCCATCTCGGTGATAAACGCAAGGCAGGTGGTCGTCCATAACGGCTGCCACGATCTTTTGAGCCACAAAATCACCGCGAGGGATGGTTGCACTTACCGCTAGGGCTGGGTCAATTATGCCCATATTCGGAATGTCGGTTCGCGCCAGAATGTCGACGACGGCGCGCGCGGAAACTAGTGTCTTGGTGCGCGAGCCGACACTCATAGTCGTCAGTGCGTTATGCAAGAGTATTGTGGCGCCACGGGCCAGTGTATGAACCATTAGCATTCGCTTGGACTGTATCGCAGGAAGGCTCGAAGTAAATTCATCGATTTTGCGATCAAGAGCACTGAATTCCGGATCGTCCAAGGGAATACCACCTAGAAAGGGAAATCACTAAATCGCGACCGTGAACCGCCGGTTCAAACGCACCAGAACGATAACGAGCACTGACTCGTGTGGCCTCTTCATAAAGAACGCTGGTTTTCGCATACAATGCCGCGCAGGATGTTGCATTGTCTGGAGCATCCTCCAGAAACTTTTTGATCGTTTCAGAACTCTGCGAAGGAAGGAGGTGCGGTCGCTGAACAGAAGATGAGCAATATTTCGGTTGTCCAAGCATGTGTTGTGTGTACTTACCTCTACATAATCGGCGATGTCCAGAGGCCAGGGTGTATGAATTGCCAATGCCGACGCTGGCCCGTATGAAATATTCGATGAGGCGCCATCCCTGCTTGCCCAGCAGTTATTAACGGCCAGGACAGCCCAAAATGCATCTATACGCTCGCCCTCCTCGCGTGTGTCCTGGGGCGTGGCGAGCGCTCTAGAGATTGCCTGTGTGCGAGCTGATTCGGAGTCCCGAGGGCCGCGTATGTGGTGCAGACCTGCACTCAGAGCAATAGAGACTGCTGCACTGATGTGGTATTTTCCCTCCAGAAACCGCGCATTGCGGATAAAATAGTAAGCAAGGAGAACGGATGCCTGGATGCTATGTAGGATTGTCCGCGGATGTGTACCTGATAGGCTGCTTGCGGTACTGCGGAGCGCATGTGAGAGGAATGCTGGCTCGTAGACCGTAATCTTAGGATCCTCTGAGAGGTGGATCCCCCACAGATACATCACATTCATCAGGACCGGAGGTAAATGTTTGCCGTCGGTGCTTGTTATCGCATCATGGAACGCCTGCGTGTCGAGGAAAAAGCCGAAACAGGATGCATTGTGGAGAAAGTTGTGGACTCTGCATGGATTTATTTTGTTGGCATACAATGTTCAGGAGAAGAACGCTTACAAGGCCTGAAGTACAATAAATGGTAGTTCCTAAAAAGAGATTAGAAATCGAATCGTAAGCAGTACAGACATCACGCACAGTGGGCATGGAATTAATCGCAGTTTCATTGAAAGAAATGCCCGAAGTTTGTTGCAGATCTGTGTCTCTAGTATTGAGCCACGGCGAAAATTGTTTAACGAGCATACTCACAAAAATAAGACAACAGAGGTCCCAATGCTGTGGCATTCGTCGGGGTTATCTGCGAAACTGAACTCGATTCTCGATGCCGGCTGGAGATTTGACTGGAGCCAGAGCTACGACTACGTGATGGTCGCTCCAACTCCTGTATCCGATTTTGCAGAATAGAAATTTGTTCTACAGGACGTGATTCAGCACGATCCCAAGTTTCTTGTTTTCTTCCTCTGTACCTTCAAGCATTTGACTCTTGGTCGGACCATCCTCCGAGTATTCACAGTCGCTGAACGCTGTCGAATATCTTGAACACTGACCACACATGGGCTTGACTCCATCGCATTTCTGCCGTAAATCAATCTAAAAAGTTCAGTCGAGAATTCATGCCCACGATTTTACGACGCCTCATAAGGAATCCATAGTATGAGATCAGGAGCAATCCCGGTATGTTAACAACTCACCGACAATTTATACACGCTGCTCCTTTGTTTAAAGGTTTGAACGATTCAGTCGCTTGGAAGGACCCCTCGTTATTCATGGGTGTACGTAGGTGAGATGTATGAATCCATTCACGGACAGCGTTGATTTAAAGGCTAGTCCCATTGTCTTCATGAATACCAAGCATCCGGCCTGCGAGGGAATCCTGAGATATGTAATCATTCAGCTTTCAAGCGCTCTTCGTCATCCCGAAGGGCGAACCCGAGCACCGACCGGGGAGCGACGGGCGTAGGAGCCTGGCACCTCTGAAGGGTTGATTACTTTTTGTTACTCGCATAGATCATCGGCAAGAAAGAGTCGTAAGCGCATGAAAGATATTGGTAAGCAAAATGCTTAAACAGCGGCGTGGGTTCGGTGGTTGATAATCGGTTGAATAAGGCTTCTGAACTGAAAACGAGCAGTAAAGAACGTGCACAACCACGGTTGCAGACTCTTTCCCACTCACTGAGAGTCGCCAGTGACCACTTGTGTATAATTTTTCATTCGAAACTCGGCTGCACCCAATGCCACTGAGCCTGGGACAACGGGCCGACAGCGGACAAGTTCGTTGCCGTTTAACCGTTTAACCGAAACCACGTACTCACTGCAAGTCGCTGCGAGTGGCATGGAGGTGTTGAATGAAGACTCCGAGTCACGGAGTGCTCGGGAATTGTCGGGCCGGCAAGAGGATTTCCTTTTCGGGATTTGGTCCATAATGAATATGAATATTACACCTTCGGGGGCACCCAATCCACATCAGAAAATATCATACATGGTGGTAAGTGGCGTAGCGTAGCGTCAGACAGTCGTGGTAAGTATGAAGTATGTAGGTATCCATTTCATTATATCAAGTACGCGTCGCCTTGTCGCGCGCTTCACACCTTCTCGTCGGTCTGAATATCGGCGCCTCTGATGTCGCGGTCGAGCTCCGTCTCGCGCGCAGCAATGTTCGCCGTCCGTGCCTCCTGTGTTGTGGCACCGAAGATGATGTCCATGTCCTCGAGCGAGCGGCCTTTGGTCTCGGGGATGATGCTGCGGAAAGAGGGGTCAGCGACGTCTGTGGAAGGTGAAGGAAGAGAGGAAGACTCACAGCGAGAACGTCGCCATCGCGCCGATGTTTATCGTGGCAAACATGAGGAAGATCTTGTACCCTAGCGTCGTGATCATGCTCGGCGTCTCCTTAGCTTGGACGTAGTCTGCAGAAGGCATTAGCATGGTATGAAACGGGGAATAAAGAGAAACGCACTCCACAACCACTGGCTGCTGCTCGCCACGGCCAATCCGTAGTGCCGTGTCCGGGTGGGGAAGATGTCGGCGCTGTATACCCAGGGGAGAGGACCCCAGCCCATGGAGTAGAAGCAGACGTAGAGGTAGAGCATGGCGGCCATGGCCTTGGAGGACGGCGGGGGGTCGGGGTTGGCTGACGGGGAAGAGAGTGAGCATTGTTATAGATGTGGGGCAAGGGGAAAAGAAGAGCGAAAAGGAAGGGTCTCGACCAGCAGCGGTCAGAGCAGCCCAGGGCACGTTAAGTGACATGGCGCGGGCGCATGCTGCCTGAGGTAGTCCTCGCCCTACTCCAGCAGACACTCGATTTCACACAGGGGCCACCCGGCCAACGCCAGGAGATCTACGACACGGCGCCTCCGGGCTCTCAGCTGGGAGACCCAGCTAGCTGGAGCCTCGCCCACTGCTCGCATGCGTCACCCTGCTCAGAATCAAGCGAGGTCTAACCCTTCCCCGCGAGCCTCTAAAAAAGGATCACATAAACGCAAACTCACCAACACTGCTCGTCGCCGGCGGCGGGAACTCCTTCAGGAGCGCACCAATGATGAAGAAGAAGATGCCCTGGTTATAACCGTTAACAAAAGTTTGAAAACGGAAACTTTTGGAGCCTTACCATGCCCATGGCGGAGATGAATAGCGAGAGCTTGCGCCCGAGGGAATCGACGAAGAAGAAGACGAAGATAGCGGTGGCGACGACCTACGGGAGGGGTGAGTTTTTTTCGTCATTGGGAGGGAATGCGAGACAAGGTTGGAGGAGGGCAGGGAGGCGGAGGAGGGGAGAAAGGGAAGGGGAAGGAAGCAAGGTGGGCGGGGATAGCGTGCACGCAGTCGCTCTCTGCTCGTGTCACCGACGCTGCGGAGCACTCGGACGGACGGCCGCTCCCCCACCCTCCGCGCCACCACGCAGCACGCAAAAACACACCTTAACAACCCCATAAATCCCACTCGCCAGCAACGAGTTCTTCTGCCCAGTGAACCCGATGTTCGCAAAGATCTGTGGCGCGTAGTACCCGACCGAGTTTTGCCCGCCCCATTGCTGGAGGAAGAAGATGAAGAAGGCGATGAGGAAGCTGGGAGGGGTGAGTTAGTAAGGGGAATTCTCGGAGCAAGGGAGGAAAGGGGGCCGGCGGAGTGGATGCGGATTGGAGAATGAAATCTGAGCCCCGAATGCAGAGTGGCGATGGAGCGCCGGCATCACCGCACGGTGTACGACGCACGACACGCCACGTCCAACGCAGACGACGTAGATCCGTGTCGCTGCCATCCCCGCCTCGACACGCATGACGCCCCATCCCCGTGAAAAGATACCACAGATACTCACCGAACGAAATTCCCTTTCCCGAAAAACGCCTCCTTCCACCCGAGGCCCGCGCGCGCCTCCCTTTCTTCTGCAATCGCCGACTCGATCTCCGCGAGCTCGTGGATAACGGCATCATCCGTGGGAGGCAGGCGCCGCAGGTACGCGAGGTTCGCGAGGGCCTCCTCAGAGCGGTTGCGCGAGGCGAGGTAGCGGGGAGATTCCTGTTAGCTATTGTGAGAAATGGGAAGAAAGAACCGAAGTGGAAGCCGGAGCGGTGGAGCTGTGAGAGGGAGGAAGAAAGCGTACTCGGACGGTGAAGAGCCCTAGGAGCATTATGCCCGCGGGCGCGAGCTGGAAGCCGAACGGGAGTTGCCACTGAAAAATGAATCAAAGTCAGGTTCGGTAAAATATACTTGGCAAAGGGGAACGCACCACCGCCGGCGAATTCGCGAGCTTGGTGTTCAGGTTGATGCCGTCTGTGCGCAATATCATTAACACCCACAAATTTCCGCAAAAAGGCGAAGCAACGCACAATTGATAAAGTACGAGATCATCACTCCCACAGCGACCGTAATCTGAAACAAACCCGTAATGCGACCCCGTACTTCCTTGGGCGAGCACTCGGAGACGAACGCGGGCGCGACGGCGCTAATGGCACCAATGCCGACGCCGCTAATCACGCGCCCGGAGTAGATGAGCCCGAGGCCGTTCGAGGGCGACTTGGCAGCGGTGGTGAGGGCGGCGCCGATGGAGAAGATGAAAGTAAAGAGGATGAGGGTCCACTTGCGACCAATTACGGCTGCATAAGCATGAAAAATGAGGAAAGGGGAGTTGGGTGTGGAGGAAAAAGTTACGCACCAGACAAGGGTGCGCTGCCAAGAGCGCCAAAGAACGCGCCGGCTTGGAGGACAGACACGACATTGGAGGTGATGGCGTTCACCTTTGAGGTGATGGGCTTGCCGTTCGCATCCAGGAAGCCAAAGCGCTCCCGGAAATACGGCTGCGAGACGACTCCACCGGCAATTCCACTGCAAAGGATATTGAGGCATAGAGAACAAAACGCAAGAAGGAGACGCACGTATCGTATCCGAAGAGTACGATTCCCTGCAGGCAAAAGCACACCGCAAATGAAAATCTAACTCGGAAAAGTCGACAAAAAAGCTCACCCAATACACGACAAACGCGAGCCAATACACGCGTATGTTCTGCGTCAACCTAAACCGTGTCGGAGCCATCTTGTCTTTTTCGCTGTCTCAAGAAAATTCGCGAGACGACTGTGGCGGGGAAGAAGCGAAGCCTGGGGAAGGAAAAGCTTGATCGACCGCCTGACTCCTAAGGGCGTTTTATATCCCCGACAGACGGTCAGGCACCGGCTCCAAATCTCCACCAATTCAGTGTGGGGTAGCTATTCCGGTCCGCCGCACCGCGCGGTCCGCCGGCCAGCGGAGTTTTTGTGGGCGCGCCCAGGTTGGTTAGGAGGATTTTGAAATGGGTTGAAAACTTAGACACGGGGCGAAGCGGTCAGAAGGCCACCAGAGCAATTCGACAGATTTTTGTGTAGCGCTGTGTGCGCCAGCCCGAAAACCGGATGCCTGGGAGGGACATCCATGCCCGCGTGGGTACCAAGCGCTTTTTTGCATTGAATGCCAGCCCGTAATGAATTCGCGTAAATTTTCCATGTCTCAGGATTGATTCCGTCCCGCGCATCTATACCCGAGTTCCGTAACTTGAGACTTCTCCAATTGCAAGACACCCTGATTCTTGAATGCCTAGTACACCGGTACCTCTGTATAAGTGGGCTGGGTACACACGCCCTTGATGCGTTGCCCCGGAGCTCTATCCCGGTAAATGGAATTGATGCGCCAACAGCGCAGCTGACCACAGAATGGCAGATGTCTTCATTTTGGGCGTCGATCGAATCATCTATTTCTGTTGACCAACTCTTGGACAGCCAGGGAAAGAAGGGTATAACGCCGGAGGAATCCCAGAACGTACCGAATGATAGCCCCAGTATTGAAGCAACCTGAATCAGGATTGACGCGGTTGAGCACCATGTGGGCGGAAGGAGAAGGCTATTTGGTGCTGTTGCCACTGGCAGTTAGCCAGCATCTTTCGGCAACAGCCGCCGTTTCTCCATGCTTTCTCCGACACTAATTTGCAACTCGGTAGCTGGCGTCGGCGCCAAGCTTGGTTTATTCGGCACAGGGTAGTTTGATTCAGGGCCAGTGTTCAAATTCGAAATACACAATATGAGACGCTTGATTCTTTCGGCATGCGTACAAGCAGTTTCTCGGACCTAGCTCTAACTCCCAAGCCCTTGAGGTTCATTGCATTCAATGCGTCGCCCAAAAAGAGTTAAATTCACTGCGTTTCGTCTGTAATGCGTCTGTGTGTTGCGTCAGATGGAGTAGAGCCGCTGGACGAAAGATACTCACTATGGTCGTCGACGAGAATCGCGTACTCCTCTAAGTCATCCGGTAACTTGTGCCAATGGAACAAGAAGCTAAAGCCGTCGAGCCAAAACGTCGTGAGAGTGGGACAGTTTGCCTCGAGCCCGTCGCACAAGTCGGTGTAGTCGAGTTCTTCCCACTCGTCGCATTCTGCTTCCTCGCCAGTTTCGTTGTCCTCGAATTTCCAGGAAATCGCCAGCCGCTTGAAACCAGTCGGAAATTTAGCGAAGCCACCAAGTTCGGTAAAGAAGGTTATCGACTGTGTATTCGGTTCAAGATATTAGTCCAAATCAAGACAGAATTTTCGTAGAAGACCTACGCGGCTCAAGAATTCCTCATCTTGACCTACTTTGGTGCGAACGCGAATGCAGAGGCTGGAGAGCTTCGGAAAAGCGGTGCAGATCGTTTCGAGAGTGGTCATGTCCACGATGTCGAAATACACTTCCAGCGAGGTGACGTAGTTGGGCCCGCGAAGTACCTGCACCGACATGGTGAACTCGTGCTCCTTGCAGTACGGGATTATGAGATGCGTGAGGGTCGACCGTGCAAGAAAAAAGCCGAGGGTTTCGGCGCTGCCCGTGTACTCTCGCAGAACCGGCAGCACAGCGGAGGCCTCCACAGACTCGCCGGCTCCGTCTTGAACCTCGCCCCAGCCGTACATCGAGAAACTCTGAAGGCCGGAGAATTTGGATAAAATGGAGAGATTGTAGGACATGGTTGACTGGTCCATGGTCATCGTTAATTTGTCGACATCAGGAAACGACCGCGTGGAGGTAAGGCTTTCGCCGAAGAAGCGGGGGTTGCACACCAAGTACAGCTGGCGAAGGCGTTCGGGACGAAGTAATGGGATCCAGAGATCGATCCCGGCTGCGGTGGTGATATCGTCGATGAATGAGAAGTGGGACACGTTCAAGGAAAGGGAAGTGATATCGATGGGTTCTCCGGACGCGATCGAGCACATGGCGAGCTGGACATCGACTAGAGTGGGTGCGCGGCACAAGTTGGTTACTCCTGACTGCGTGAAGTGGATGTTCTCGGCGTAGAACTTCTTTAGATTGATGAATTTCGCCAGCTCATCGAAGAACGCCGCAAGTAGGATGTACGCCGAGTCCGAGTTGGGGGATCTCCATTCCTCTGCCGGGCGATCCATCAACTTCCAGGTAGCAATCTTGCATGAACGAACATGGGGTGCGATTTCGTCTGAACACCAGAACTTCAGACGTTCTAAAGCTTGGACGACATCCCAGCGAGATGGAAGAAGAATGCCACCGTCTATGACCGCATACGGGTGAAAGTCAAAATAGGCGAAAAGAAGCGGACGGGAGATGCATTTGAATCTCTTGCAAGTGAGCGAGAGGGTGGGGAGAGTTAGGCGAGGAAAATAACAGAAGATTTTGAGCCAGGTCTCGTCGGGAAATTGCGCTGCAGAAATCATGGTAGTGGGAGGAGACAAGAGGAGATCAGTTGTCGGCTGTTTGATCAATATTTTAGAAGGATCGACATGTTACGAAACCGACCCCTGAGTATGCGAACACAAAAACCAATCATCGACGACGTTTAAACGGAGATGATTCTGATTTCCTTTAGGCTCGTCTCAGCCTCTTCCGTAGAGCTTTCCTGAATATTAGGCTGAGAAGCTAACCCGTTCAGATCATCCTGTGAACGAGAACTTGTTACTTCTCGATCGGAGAACGCAGAACTGCGGGACTGGCACAAGTGACGAGGGCGAGAGATGGCTCTGAGTCTATTCATCCTCATCCAGCCATACATTGACATAAAACATGGGGCGGTAAATAAAAATTGATACAAAGTGGCAAAGGCGGCGGAGAACGTGACGCCTCGTCTTCAATCAGTATTGCACTAAAAAGATCCAAATGCTCCGCGCTTCAGTTGGAACAATCTATCTAGGTTCGCCAGATGCAGTAACGAGTTTGGACGGAATATTTACCACTGGGCCTGACGATGGCGCCTTCTTCCTCGGAGCCATCGGTAACTTGCGCCCATAGACGAGATAACAACCGTCGAGCCAAAGTGTCTGGAAACCGGGGGACAGCGTGCCACGAGGGTGTCGCGGAGCTGGTGCAGTTTGGGTACTTATTTCGACTTCATGGAATACGGTTCGTCCATCGCTGTGAGGAAAGTTCAATTCCCAAATAATCGCGCCGAGCTGCTGCATTCTAGTTGGGATAGCAGCGAAGTTCCCAAGCTCGGTCAAGAATGTCGTAACTTGCGAATAATTCAAACGAACTTCAAGTCGGAAGGTTTGGGGGGGTTTCAAGCTCAATGTCATTATCAATCAATATTCTGCGTTATTATGAGCACTTAGGGGCATAATATGTTTATCCGACCAAACAACAGCGACAAAACCCCTGACCCTAACCTTTGACCAAAGCTTCTCTTCCGCCATCATGCTTTCCACCGAACAGTTTCCCGATGAGACCTGGCTCGAAATTTTTGGTCATCTCCCTGAATTTGATCTCCGTGCCACGCTCCGCTCTCTTTCGCTGACCTACAAGAGGTTCAAGCGCCTATCACGACCGCTGCTTTTCGCCCACTTCAAGTTCCGACCCTATGACATCGTGGACATCTGGGATTTGAAACTTTTGCCGTCAGATGAAGAAGACATCGCCAAGGTCATGGAACGCCTGGAGTTTTGGTGTTCAGATGAAATAGCACCCCACGTTCGGTCATGCGAAATCGCTCCAAGGAAGTGGAGAGACTTCCCGTACACACTGCGACGCCCGGAAGGATTCCACTTCACGGACTCACCGTATATTTTCCTGGCCGCGTTCCTCGACAAATCGGCGCGATTCATTCGTTTAAAAAAATTCCGCGCCACAGGGATACATTTCACGCATTCAGCAATGGCTCATTTGTGCCGCGCGCCAGCTTTGGCCCATGTTGAGCTCGTTGCGTGCGGCTTCGACATCCACACTAAAGAGCACATCGATACCAATTCCTTATCTCCCCCCGGCCTTGCGCGCGCGCCACTTCTCGGTCACAAACAAATTGACCGGCGATGGAGAGGGAATGAATCTCTGGGCACCATTACTTCATCCTGACCATCTCCAGCACCTGGAATTGGTGGGCAACCCTCGCTTTTTTGGCGAAGATGTGGATGCCATCCCCACATTCCCTCGGGTGCATACGTTGACCATCGGCGTAGACTATTCAACGATGGCGTACAATCTCTCAATCCTATCGAAATTTCCCGCTGTGCGGGATTTTACGATGAACGGGAAAGGAGTGGTTCGGGACGGGCCGGACGGCCCTGGCGCAGTCATGAATGTGTCGACTATACTTCCTATTCTCCAACAGTACACGTGCGATTGTAAGGCGATGGCTTTATTTCTTCCTCGGCCCACCCTCACGCATCTCTTTGTCGACTATTGTACTCCGAGAGAATTCGCAAGCCAGCTTCATTCGACGAACAACGTCATCTCACTGGATATCGGCTTCAACAACTTCGACATAGTTGTGCTCGAGACATTATGCGCTTCGTTCCCAATGCTCACAGAGCTTTGCATTTATGTTCATTGCGAGGTCAAAGGGGACGATGAGCTAGAAGAAGTCAAAGACCACGTCCGTTTCCCCTTCAAAACATCGGGAGCTCGCGGCTGATCTGTGATTCACAGGCCGCAACGTTCTTTGACGAACTTGGAGACATCGCTGTCATGCCCGCTGGGTTACAGCGATTTGCGCTTACCTGGACATTTCGGAATGTTCAACCAGATGATGACGACGACTCGCCGCTTTACTACGAGGTCAAAGCACCTGAACTGGACGAGCTTCGGGATGGGCTTGAGGCAAACTGTCTCGCTCTAACGACACTCTGGCTCGATGGCTGTGATTTTCTCCTCTCTTGGCGCAAGTTGCCCGATGGTTCAGTGGAAGAAGACAGCATAGTCTACGATGGTGAATATCTTTCGGCTCACCGCTCCCCTGGTGCTCACGGAACCACGAACAGGTGAATCATTACAGATGAAGCGCGGAGAATTTGGCTCTTTCTGGGGGACCGATTGATCACGAGGACTCGGAGCGTCCAGTTTTCTTGTTTGCAGTATCCTCTCCGATTGAAGCTCCTTCGTGTGCCGAGCAATTCTACCTACCCACCTCATTTATGTCGTCCACTCTTTGCTCCTCTCAAAGCTTCGGCTATCAGCAGCTCCTTCCCATTTACCAATGCCATCATATATGACTGTATTAATAAATCAACACAGCTAAACCCGGAACTATTTTCACCCACACTGTCTGCGACGGACTCGCCGGCGGCATCTTGCTGATCGAGAAGCTGATATTTGTGCGTACACAGTTGCCCGTTTGGCTGCTTGCGAATATTCCACTGGTACTTACCTGAGTCTTTCGTAGACGTAGCTGAATTTAATTGTATTTCTACATCTTCGTTGTCTGATTGCCCAGCCCATTGCCGCTCCAACAAGGAAGCTTGCTTAGTAAAGTGCGGCTCTCCTTTCAGCCCGTTGGCTTCGAATTCTCTCAGCTGACCCACCCCATCCAAGGCGATGCGACATTCTTTGCTTCTGCTAGAGATAAGGAAACCTCCCGAGAAATCTATATACTTCAACTTCAATCTGCACTGATCCACTTCTAGTTCCCCGACTCCCACTGCAATGAAGCTATCAAGTTATTTCGGATTTCTGGGAGCAGTATACAGCGCGAACGCACAACTCGTCAATCCCAATAACATTACCTTCGGCAATCCTTTCAATTTTTGGACGAAAACGGCGGATGGCTGGGATGTGAGAATTCATTCGCTGCCGGTTGTGAACGTTAATCAACTGATACCTTCTGGAGCTTACTCGCGGCAATGAGACAAATGCAATTACCCTACCCTTACCGGCTCCTCGAGGCAATGTCACTATCCAGCCTGCCACCAGTGCCCTCGTTATTATCGACATGCAAAACTTCTTCTTGGTTTGTGAACTTTGAATCTAGCGCATTTTATGAAACAACAGTAACCCTTAGCATCCTGATCTCGGCGGGGACCCACTAGGGAGAGCTGTCATTCGTAGGTGTTGGCAGTAAAAGAAGAGCACCTTGCTATAAAATTCCTTTAGCAACTACGATTGATATGATCCACGCTTTCCGTGCCAGCGGAATGAAGGTGTTATGGACGAACTGGGGACTAACTGAATTCGATTGTGAGTGCACTCGCATAGCAATTGACCTCCTTGACCTCGCTCCCAGTGATCAACATGCCCCCTGCTTTCTACGTCAGTAGTTTCTCCGAATTTCGGAAATGAATTAACATTGTCCTTCCGCGAGCAGAGAGGATTTTCCAGCGACGGTACCTCTGCAACTTCATTCGGCTCGGACATGGGAACGATCCAAGGAAATATCAGTGTTGGACGAAAGCTCATGCGGGGCAGTTGGAACGCGCAACCCTTCGGGGATCTATTCGATGAACAAGTCGGAGGAGTGGCGAATGGTACTGATTTTTACTTCAACAAAAGTGAGCGTTCGATGCCTCGAGTTTCAACAGTGTAATCACTGACGAACTGTTGCTCTGCCATATAGACCGCCTCTCGGGCATGTGGGGAACTTCAACGCCGATGCAAACCTTCCTCCAGGATAACTTGATCACGACACTGTTCTTCGGAGGCGTCAACATTGGTGAGCACCGAGCAAATGCAATCTTTTACACTGATAAACTTGAATTCGATCAGATCAATGTGTCTGGGGAACGCTCTTAGAGTGAGTGATTGGTGAACCATACAACCGGGCAACCCACACCAATCTTTATAGTTCCTATTACAAAGGATACGATGTCATCCTCGTCGACGACATCTCAGCCACAACGAGTCCTGCGGCGGCGACCGGTATGGTCGATTTCAATGCCGCATTGGATGGATGGAGAGCAAACTCAACGGATATCTTGCCCGCCCTCATGTAAACCGCCTTTTTTCTGGATAACGACGTTTTTTCTTGCGCAGTAACTGATACAAAATGGAAAGGCCAAAAATCAACAGTGTCTTGGACGAGGCAAAGTGTGGTCAGACACAAGCAACTGTGGAGACGGATTAATCGGAAGACGGGGAATAAACTTGGACAAATGAATGAAGGTCGAGTTCTTGAAACTAGTAATAACGTGAAATGAATTTTTCTTTTTCGATAACGGCTGACTGCGTACGCACAAATGTACACATCGTTCACCGAGCGGCCCAGAAAGCGCCGAATGAGGGCCAGCGCCTCGAGTTAGTATCGCCTGTTTCAGAGCACGTCAGAAGTAAAATGTGTACGGTGGGGAGTTTGGAGAGGATTGTGAGATTATATGACACGGTGGAATAGTTCGCGGTGATGGTCATTGTGTACACATGAGGAAATCTCGGTATGGCCGCAAAGTCTTTGGCGAAGAAGCGGATGGCATGCGAGATATAATTTGCGGAGACGGTCGGGGCGCAGTATCGGGATCCAGATCCCGATTCCATCTCTCACAGAGATCCTGTGAGTGAATGAGAAACGAGACACACATAACTGGAGTGCCGTGGGGTCGACAAGCTTTCCCTCCTAGCTGGCAATATTGCACCGAACAAGGCGGACGCTGGTGCGTGGCATAAGTTGGCTAGTCCCGACTGCGTGAAGTCGATCTCTTCGGCGTGAAATTGGTGGAGGCAGTGAATCGGGGAAGCCGTTGAAAGAGTGAGGCTAATGAGAAGAATGTGGAGCCTACGGAAAAAGACGAGGTTGGCGGCCACGGAGCGTTTTGGCATGAACGAACGTGCCGTGCGATTCCCTCGGAACACCAGAAATCCAGACGATTTAAAGAGTGCTCGACCCTCGTGTCTCCAGAGAGGGATATTTGTTTTTGTCGGATAGCGTAGGGGTGAAATTCGAGATGAATGAAAAGAACTGGGCGGGAAAGAGCCTTGAAATTATTGGAGGTCAAAGAGAGGGCTTCGAGAGTGTCTCGAGAAAGAAGACGGAAGATCTCGAGTCAGACTTCGTTGGGAACTTGCTCTCGAGACTTCATCGTAGAGGTTCATGAGCAGATGCAGAACAGCGCCACTTGGACATACCACCATAGGAGTCTCCCTGTCTCGAGCTGCTCCTGTCCGGAAATTCCAACGTGTTCAACACAAGTCCTAAAGCTCACAAAATCTGAAGCTCAAGACATTATCTGTCCAACGGCAGTGCGATCAAGTTGAACTCGAAACGAATGTTTGAACCATTTTTTAAACCACAATGGCTCCGGCGAGATTTTGAGATGAGTAACTGAAAATTGATTGAATTAGGATATCGACGCGAACGCGCGGAGAAAAACACAAAATAGAGTCGTGGTTGGCCTGACCTCTTGAAAGTTGACTCGCAACGCACGGAAAATGAATGAATAAAAATACTACGCTCAGAAGTATTTGGATAAAACTACATCTGCGCCAGATGGGCTCCAATAGCGCGGTATCAAATATCTCGAGGCTGAGAAGAAACGTTTCTGAGCATGCTGCTTGATCGAAAGCTATCCTAGGCTCACCTGGAATCTCTCTGGACCTCCGTCTGCGGACGAATTCATCTGCCACAAACCAGTAATCCTCGCCGCCAATCATTTCTCTCTCCCAATTAGGGAGAAACTTTGCCGAAAACATCGTCACAGCGCGAATATCCCCAGCAAAGTAGTCGTAGTACGGGACCTGGGTAAAGTGGTCGATTCGGCAGATAAGGACTTCGAGAGTCTTGCAATCCGCAAGAACGGTGCGAAATGGGAGTGTGGTGGTCTTACTCCAGTAGACCAACAGATGCGTGAGAGACGGAAGGCTGACGAGGTCTCTTGTCCAACAGCTCGTGTTTGTGCTGGTGGATAAATCAAGGTGAGTCAAGTGAGGGAAAGCCGTGGGTTCAAAATGACTGCGAGGATCGCAGAGCTGGTCGAAGCGTACCGATAGACGCACGAGCGGTGCGGCTTGTATCAAGGGAAGAAATATAGAATTAGGGTCCATTTGGAATATTGCCAGACTCCTAATTCCGGTGCAGCAGGAGAGTACGCGCCGCACCGTTTCTTCATCCAGAAGGTTGGTGAATGCCAGATGATGAACGTGATTCTGAAAGAACGACGGCGGTTTGGACTTGAGAATTCGGCGACATTGCTCACTGGACATGTGAACTAATCTGCTTGGCTGATCCTTCCAATCGGCAGGGTGACTGTGTGAGACGGAAAGATATTTGTATAACATAGGCTCCAACCTGAAAAACAAGAGAAGGGTCAGGAGGGCGAAGTGACGAAGAACTGAAGGAGTTGTTCGGCAACATACCAAGCTCTGACGCGTTTCGCCACCAGGACGAATTTTGGAATCAACCGCAAGTTGGAGAGAACCGAGACTTCAAAAATTTCCTTCTCCAGTTCCGGCGGAAGCAGCGGTTGTGGCTCATCGGGAGTGGTCATATCCTGTAAGAAATGAAGGCATAGCCCCACCAACCATTCGACCACGTACTTGCCAGAAATTAACAGCCGTTATGGTGGTTCAGGTTTGGAAAGGTTTGTCACAGTCGTCACATGTGATTGTTTCCCCGATCGGCAATTCGGCATGCCGTTACTATCGCTGTGCAGCTTTGCTCCCGACACTCACTGGCAGTGGCGAAAATAGTCGAGCGACAGTGGAAGAACATTCTCTGGTCACTGGCTGAGTGGACCACGTTGGACGACGGCCGCCGCCCTTCCTCAGTTGACCCCCGAGCTTTCCAACCCGCGGACCGGCCATATTTTTGTTCTTTTCGCGGACCGCTGTGATCATGAGGTACACTTCACTCAAGTTGCGCGTGCAGTTGAGTGTGCTTAAAGAGCGTTTGCACTCTAGGACATATGTTGAAGCAATCCTCTAAAGACAATTGCAGTAATGATCATTTGGACATCGTTTTTCTTCGCGTTGCTCTCGACCGTCATTGGGTATCATCTTTCCGTTGAGCGTCAGACCACAAACGATGGCGTCTCTCTTGCTATTACGCCCACGTGCGGCGCACTCGGTGGCAATTTCGTCAATACAAACGCTGGAATTGTGACTGAGGGCATTGAAACCCTCGTCGCTTTCGGAGTATGTGTTATACGTTTTGTTAGTTCGGTTTTGTCATGAACGGTTCCGCGCAGGACTCATACACGTCTGGCGGACGCAGCGATGGTGGACCTCTTCCTGCTGCCGTCCTGACTGGCACCAGTCCCAGGGCAGGTGGCCGAGTGACAGACGGTCCAGTCTGGGCCGAGGACGTCGCAAGCGATTTGGGCGCCACCATCATGGACTATGCTGTACGTTCCTGCTATATTCATGCGAGAGACGGTAATCTTGACCATCAACAGGTCTCTGGTGCAGTCACCAACGTAACCTTGTGGCCGAGCTTCCCCAACCAATCGGACTTTGTGCACCAGTGCAAGTAAACTCTGGTTCATTGCAATTGGCTTACCGTCTTCGTAGCCGCCCTTTTCCTCAGCCAAAATAACAACTTGAATCCCGACACGACGCTCTATGCTATATTTTTCGGAATTAAGTACGCGGTTTTCAATAATGCATATTGCACTAAATAGATTTTATTTTCAGTGATTTCGGCGCTTCTCTGGGTGCGTTCGATGCCAACTAAATCGCATCTATCTCGCTTGCCTCACGATAGCGGGCGTATCCATGACAGTCGATGGAGACAACCTTCCTCAAGCCGCCGCAGACACAATAGGCCTGATGCAGGAGCTCGCCGGTCCACCCACGAACGCCAAAAACTTTCTAGTTCTGGACGACTACGGCCGCGGATCGGAAGCTCCCACCGGTGACGCCTGGAAGCAGGACGTTTTCAACGGCCTCAGCACCCTGCGCGCAGAGGGGCTGAATGTCGCGTTTGTGGACTTTGCACCGCTGTGGGATGCCGTGCTCAATACAGCGCCGGGCTTTGCGGCGTTTGGGTACGACACCGAGGGTCCATGTATCCCGAATTTGGAACAAACGGATTTGTCTGGAGAATGCTCGACGCCGTTGAATACGTTTTATTGGCTTCCTGGGTGTGTGCTGTTTTGTATTGTGTGCCGAGGTTCATTGTTGATTTGGTTTTTGACAGCCATCCGTCGAAGGAAACGCATCGCATTATGGCCGATTACGTCGATTTCGTGCTTGCGAACTGCATGTAATGATCGTCCTTAATTTGTGTCCTGGCTTGGTCTGGATTTAATGGAGTTCAGGCTCGATACTTATTCCTTCATATTCAGAGACCAAGGATACAATATTCGCAACCATCAGCTCAGAAGCCACCACCCGCGTTTTGATTAAGCGTGTTCAAAGTATCCTTGTCCTGTGCCGCTTCAGCATCCAGCCCTGCCTTCTGTTCCAAATCGATTTTTTGTGTTGAGGAATGCCTCTTCGCCCTCGAACTCCGGCGATGTGAACAACTCGCCCGAGACGGTGTTGGCGTTTATCAGCGCCTGCTGGGCGGCGGCGGCGGAGGCAGATGCGGCGGAAGCGGCGGCGGTGATGCTGGCGAGGACTGCGTCAGAGCCAACAGCGGCCACGGTCGGGGTAGCGGCGTCGGTAGCTGCAACGGCGGGAGCGGCGGCAGTCTGAGCCGCAGCGGCACCCTGCAAGTAGTGTCAATATTTGGCTTTGAAGAGGAATCCGACTACGAACGGCTTTATGGTGCGCCTTTTTACGTGAATCCAACGGGGCTGCGGAGACACAGCTGGTGGCCAGGACGGCGATGAAGAAAGTGAAGGTTCGGACCATGATTATTTGTTGAAAAATGGAGCGTCGAGCTCAGAGGAAGAAATGAAGCAAAGTGAAAGAGGAATCAACCTGGGCTGCGAATCGACGTCCACTGTGGATTTTATACATTGCATGTTGGTGGATTTTCGCTGTGTTTCCGTATTCCGTGGAATGTGTTCCGGAGGTTCAACATTCTTGATTGCTCAATCGCGCGCATGCGGATGTCGAGAGGTTGCAGGGAAGTCAAGACACGGATATCAAAACTGCTGATGCGCCGCTCGAGTTATGAATGCAAAGCGAGCCTCTTTTCAAAGGGTCGCCGTTCTGTATATACTATATCCGACTGGCTAACCGGCCACCTTAAGGCTTTTGTATATCATACAATCGAAAGAGTCTGTGTATTACCCATTTTAATATACCTCCAGCATATCGAGAATGGATTCTGTGCAGCGGCAGCCGAATGATCATAGTTTGATTGATTGGCGAATATTTTGCCGCGCCAAGTCCGAAAACCGGCCAAAACGGGCTAGCCGGCCAGGCGTGGGAATCGCTTGATTAATCTCACTTTCGCGCACATTAGGCTTGCAGTTGCCAACCACAAATGCAATTGGCAAGTTCTGGGGTTAAAATAGACTTAAATAGGCACCACAAATCGCTCCTCATCTGCCTCAAGGTTGTCATTCATGAGGAATTTTATGGAGATTTATGTAATGCCTTTTTTATATATTTTCTGGACTATGGCGCCTCAGACAGCTCCTCACGGCGGCGCTAACCACCCCAAACCAAAATCCCGTGGTCGTACAGGCTCACGGAAGTATTCCCGGGGCTATTAACTCACAATTGGCCCCAACATTCCCAGAGTCCCCATCAGTCTGCGGGTGAGGGAGACAGTGGACAGTCGAGACGCGGCCATACAAGTGCAAAGTGAGCGATATGGCCAAAATAAACGAGGTTCAGGCCTAATGGATGTATAAAAACCTACCTGGACTGCCGCTCCCACCCCAAACCCTCCCAATCCGTTCCAAAAAATTCAAAGTTCCCAGGTTGCACAAAGTGGTGGATTGGTGTTATCGGGCACACTGACAGAGACTTGAAATAGAGAAAATTGTATTTACATCATTAAGACAGTGTATTCCTTATGTGAAATGCACATACCAAGTTCCGGGAGCATAGCGCGATAATAGGACGAGATACATGGTCGATGATGCCACGGCTTTCAACGTGTGTTTTCTCACTTTGCTGCCGGTATTCAGGTCACTGGGGCCGCGAATTGGGACTGGAGCTGTATTTCAAGAGGCTGGACGTGGAACCATCCTCTTGCTCAACAGATTGAGCCCGTAACGGCGTGGATCGGCGCAGCGGTCGTGGAGATAACGGTGGTTTTGTCCAAGTAGTGCTATGGCCGAAATAAGAAATGTGGCGTTCGGTGTTCCCACCCTGTCCGGCAATCACCACAGCATCACGTCAACTCCATCAGTTCACGTCATTTTCGGTGTGCAAGGTCGTGCATGCTTGCCTTTCAATATGCGACCAAGACCTAGGCAAAAAATATAGGCTACGCTCTTATATTGCTCAAGTGGCCGGTTAGCCCGACTGGCCGGGAAGGCAGTCGGATATAGTAGAGCTGCTGAACGAGGCAGAAAACAAACTTAAGCGTACCACCGTCAGGTTTACGGTAAATGGATTTCCGCAGTTGAAAGTGAAGCTATGAATTCGGGTGCAGTACTTTATATAGGTGGGTACGAGCGTCCATAGGCAGCATGTGTTTATGAGACCCAGATTGCTGGCTATATATACACGGACGTCTAACCGAAAATTGCACGAGTTTATTATTGAATGCACGGGGAATTTCAACCATCACTGCTCGGAACTATTCCACGGAGATAGCTGTGCAGACGAGATAGAGCGGTAACTGGTGGGAAAGAATTCGTTCAACTGGTTACACCCGAACTATCTTCTCACCCCCCACTGAAAGATCACCTTGAAATTCAGAGAAGAAAACAGTCTGCCTGCTCCGCTTGCAAACAAACCGGCGCATGTGACGGAGTATAGCCGTTGATCCCGAAGTTCGAACTTCTGTCGCAGACATTTGAAATGTTGATCCACCCGCATCGAACGGGGTCGCAGAAGCGCTGAATGAACAAGGGTCCATGTGCCTTGCATATACAGTGGCGGCAAAAAAGATATGAGCGGGGTCATGCTCGCTCAATTGGTGATCAAATTTGCTCAAATAAAATTCTATAGTGAACTACGATTACAGCTAATGTTGGAACCAAAGGCGCATGTGAATTTTTCTATTTTGCGATGTTTCAAAAGAATTCAAAATATCTCTGTCAGTTCTTTGTTGATTGGGGTGAAATGTAGGTGTATATGTGAGGCTAATTCATGTGCAATTAGTGACAGGGGAGGGATTTGTGAAAATATTCTGTATCAGGTAATACAAGGTTTAAGGCTGTTTTTGCACTTAATGCCCTCTACCAGGCCCACAGCATGTTCAAGTGACCTACAATTCTGTCAGAGACAACATATATACCTTCACAAAGATGTGACAGAGCTGAAACTTGACAAAAAACTCCAGATAATCAGAATTCACTGCGTTTAAGGCGGCCTTAGACGATGAAATGTTGAGGCCCGCTGAGGTCAACTCGCCACGTCAAGCCATGTCTAGCCGCGTTAGCCGACATCTATGGTGCGCATCGGCAAAACACCACCAAACAGGAACGAAATTTATTAGTCCTCAGTACAACCTTCCTACTTCTGATCCTCTAGTCAAAACACTCCGATTGGATACTAGTTCAATCCCCCAAGAGGGATTTCGGATTGAATCAAAACTCACAATAAATATTTTTTTCCTCAACAGCAAATTGAGACATCAGTGATCCCATCAGTCAGTCAATCACGTGCGTATTACGAAGCACCCCTATTCCCCGCTCTACTTATTCATAACCTGTTCTTCGACCAGTCGGTGTGCCTTCCCTCTCAATCCCATGCAGCAGCTTTATGCTGAGAGTGCTTCTTGCAACCCATTGTTGAGTGAAAGACGTCCAAAGAGGCAGTATGTAATTTGAAAATTTTCTCGCCCTCGAATTGAGACATCATTGATGGGATCATTGATCGTTCCAGTTTGGTGGTGTTTTGCCGATGCGCACCATAGCCATCCAGTGTCTAGGCGATGGCTAGACGTCGGCTAACTAGACACTGGATGGCTAGATGTCGGCTAACGGGCTAGACCCGGCTTGACGTGGCGAGTTGACTTCAGCGGGCCTCGACATTTAGAGGTCTAAGACCACCATGAACGCAGTGATTCTTCTGAATAACTCCCAGTGTGAAAATCAGAGAGTATATACAATGCAGCTGGAGAGAGTGCAACTGGATTGTCCATTTTCTGGCTCTGTCACATCTATAGAATGCATGTAGGCTGTCCCCCATAGAATATGATGCCCATGGAACATGTTCTGGTCTCGCTAAACAGCATTTTGGGTGAAAACAGACTAGAAAAATACATTATCTAATACAAGATATTTTCACAAATCCCTCTCTGTCACTAATTGCACATGAATTAGCCTCACATATACACCTACATTTTATTCCAATCGGTAAAGAACTGACAGAGATATTTTGAATTCTTTGAAAACAGCACAAAACAGAAAAAAATTGATCCACGCCTTCGGTTCCGACATTAGCTGTAAGATTTGGCCTTGGAATCCTTGCTACAAGTTGGCCATTTTATGCATTTTTGGCAGTGGATTGGCAAAAAATGCTGAAAATGACTACTTTGTAGAGCACTTTTCAGGACCACCATCTATGCAATTTAGGTGAAACAACATATGACTGGGATCCTATTTGCAAGTACTTTCACACTATATTCACCATTTCTCAATACAAGTTGATTGTAAAAAGTCGATTTTTCAGAATAACATAGTTTATTTTATTCTGCAACAATAGTACACATGAGGAATGGATTAAATGGTGCAGAATGTCTTGTAATTAATCGTAGTTCACTATAGAATTTTAGTTGAGCAAATTTGATCACCAATTGAGCGAGAATGACCCCGCTCATTTCTTTTTGCCACTGTACACGCCTGCGGACAGGCCCCTCGCCTCTCCAACGAAGTCTATCCGCAGGACACTGGCGGTGTAATCCGACTGCAGCTGTGGCCGCAAGTTCAATTTCCGATCGACTACTTCAGCTCACAGAGTAATAAAGCAAGGGAGTGGATATTTCCCTAGTGATGCATTCAAGGCAGTGGGTGACTTTCCATAAGCATTAAACAATGTTTTTCGAATATTTTGAGCTCAAATTCCGCCGAATCGCCGCAATGACAAGACACCTGTCAGGACCCCATCTGGCCCAGATCTCGTTTAGAATATTTTGCAGCCTCTCATAGATTATAATCTAGAAGAGGGGTCCCTACCCCCCGCTCCAGATTATTCTCGCGTTGAATTTGTGTTGAATAACTGTTTCGAGCAATACGTACGGCATCCAGGTCTTTGACACGCCGTGCGAACGTTGCGGAACGACGCTGGGCCTCTCATTTCGTGCATTTCATAGTCTCCAGGGAACACCCTTCCGAGTTCCACTTGCCTGGAAGTCGTCACGAAGTGCTCTAAACTGAATTACATGCTATCCAACACTGAAAACTCGACCTGATGCCTGCCTGATGCGTTGCGCACGCGTCAACATGCGTCCATCGGCTCGGAAGGCACTCAAAGATGATGGATATGAAGGAATGAGGATGCGGGTGAGCGCGCCCACCACAAAAGATGTGTCAGGGGTGCTGTTGTCATGTTGATAATGGGCCAACATTGTTTGTGAAATTATATTGCTTGTGGAAATACCCTAGGATTAAAGTACTTGAATAAACCTCGATGCCAACATCGTTTGGACCACTCAAACAAGCTCAAAGAAATTATAATGCTTATGGAAAGTCACCCAGTACTAGTAGGTACAGTGCAGTTGGCAGTCTTCTGTCCAACAATAATAACACTTATTGGGTGACGCCTTGATTTTGATTTTTCAACTTTCTTCCAAAGAAGCCATCTCAAAGATCCTGCGTCAAGAAGAGGAGCCACCCGTATGGGGAGCATATCAGGGGAAAGCCTTCACAAGCATCGAGAAAGACGAAAAGTCGAGAGTCCTGAATTTTTCAAGATTGTCATGTTCAAGTTATAATTAGGTGAAGAGCAGCTTGGAGGATCGATTTCTTGATTTAATTTTCTGGACAGAAACAACTGAGATTTTGAGAATCAAGGCGACATCTGTGCGGGAGAAGCCGAAGCAACCCCCGGTCCAAGTTGGAAGGCAGATCGACAATCTAATCAGTATCACGTCGATCTGTCAGGGACGATCAACGTATCAATCGACACTCGGATCAACCTTCCCTTTCGGTTTTTCGCAGCTTGATTTCGACCACATCCTCGCCTACTCTCGCGTTCCGCAGTCCCGACATGCTTTCTATCCCTAGCGCACTATGAGCCTCCACTAAAATTTGCAGCTCATACAGCCAAGTCGAAGTGGATGGTACTTGAGTCTTGGCTTCCGCGTTATAGATGATAGATCTATGATCAGGTGTAAACTTCACCAGCTTCAACTTCTGCCCAGCGTCTTCAGAAGAGATGATCTTTCTCCCATGCAAGTGAGCCCTCGAGTCACCGCAGGCTCAAGAATTTGTTTCTTGGGAAAACCGACCCAGAAATAGTTTCAAATCGGAGGAGACACTCAAGGTTGCCCCAATGCCAGAGTGGCATCAATACCACCGATGATATACTGAATCTCTGTCCACTGTTTATCACAGTCCCGAAGTTATCACTCGAGGCAGCATGTGGCGCACTAGTCTTGATCAAGTATCCATCAGTTGACTTGCTTGTCATTGACCGTGTAAACTCATTAACATCTGCCGTTTCTTGTCGTGCTTTCTGGGCGTCGGACGAGAGTTGTTTTATAGCTTCATTGTGGGTAGTCATCTTGAACGTTTCCCACCATATCCACCCGATCGAGTTGTCAGCTCACCTCGTCCACTGGCCTGCTTAGACAGACCGCCATCTTGTTCCGAAGAATCGCTGCCCATCACTGCATCAACAATCTCTTCTTCGATGTCAGACTGCTCTCACACGACATCTCACTACCTTGTCCAGACTGGCGCGGCGCAGCTCTTTTGCTCCTGGCTTGCTTCCTCTACTGACCATTGGTAGATGAAGCATCCCTACAACGCTTCGACGAGCTCAGTCTCCTCGGACGAGGTACTTCTCGTGCATGCTCCGAAGTTCGAGTCGCCATTGACCAAACTTTTTTTGTCTGGTGCAGTCGGACATAAAGCTTGCGTACAGATATTCTATTCCGCCGTCCTCTCCACTCGAGTACGAGAGGGCTTGGTTGGGGGAGCGCAGCGAGCAGACGGAGCAAACCGACGAGACCAACCGGCCAGAGCCCAAAGAACAACCGCCCATACCCGAGGCGGGTCCGAGTGCCGCTGTAGAGGGTCCCAGCCAACCGCGAAAAATATCTCGATTCAGGACGTTGTCGCATTCCGCGTTGCGTTCCATTCGCAAGACCAGGCACCCCCTCGTCATTCCCCCAGTACCCACTGTCCCTAATATCGAAACCGGGTCCACCACGTCCGGCTGGGACGAGACGGATTCTTCCTCCTCTCTTGCGGTAGCCGACGACACTGATTCCTCCGCCGCTTCCGTGGCAGACAACACTGAGACGAGAGCAAACAACCACGAAATGCCGCGCGTTGAGCTGTTTCCGAGCAGCGAAATCCTGGTGCCTCCCTTGCCCACAGATGACTCGATGCCTTCACCAGCAAACTCATCTCCGGCGCCTAAATCGCTCGTGTTCCGCATCAAGGGCAAGAACGACGCCGCGCTCGACCAGCCACCGGTGCCGATCCCGTACGCGACGCGCCAGTCGGAGCGCTCGCTCGCGAACAAGAAGCACGATATGTGGCGGCACAGGATCGCAAACATAATGTGCTTGTGATATGGGGAGTTCTGCATTTGGGGTTCTGTTAGGCGCGGTTCAACACACGACGACATACGTATACACTCATTCATTCGTTTCTTTTTCTCGATGAACAGTCTCGCTCATGCTGCCTTGTTCCCTGCATAATAATGCTTCTCACGTATCCTACACAGATGATTCGGGGAAACGATTTTGGCCGGCTCGTACATGCTCGACAACATACATTCGTTATTTCTCTCTTTCCCGTTTACTTATGCATACTTATTTATTATTTTTCAGTCTGTGCGACATACAGGTTGTCTCAGACTGACCCTCAGGTTATTATACCCTAGCGACCGCCACCTACATTTTTCTGTGGATTTGTACTCGAGGTGCTGTGACTAGCCCTGATTATTTTTTCCACTCCACACATTTGCCTGCTGTTGAGGACCCTTTCCGATTAGAACCCTACCCGTGACCGCGTAGACAACACTAATACTACTCATCAACTGTCGCCGGCGAGAAGTCCGACTGGATTCCTTCTGTGCCGAATCATGACAGGCTTGATTGCAACTTGAGTAAAAGTGAAAGCGCCGAGGATCTCCCTTGGTTCACTCGCTATTCTTGGAAAATTGTTACATCCAGGACGAGCGACAGCTATGTAGTGTTAGACAGCGCCAACAGTACCGGGAGCACTTAGTTCCGTGAAATATGTAGACTGCGGTGCAGTCATCAAGGCCGGCTACAGCACAAAATGAAGTATTCACTGGCAGGCAGTTGACGTGACTTAATTCACAGTTCACTACTCCAGGAGCCGTGTCAATTTTCTTAGGAGCTGCGAGCTGCGTTGTGCGCAAACATGAGCTGTTGCTTCTGAGTGGGTGCGGAGTGAGACAGAAGGGCAATGAAGACGAGTTGGCGAGATAAAAACTATTTGAACAATGGCCTAGATAGAATCTGAGAATGATTAGTTGAGTAATAATATCAATACCACTTCTAAGCCTGGCATCTCGTTCATTGACAATTCTCCAATTATTCTCAGTCTGAGATGTCTAGCAGGACACGAGGAGCACTTTAATCTTGCGCTCGCCAATTTGCCTACTGGATTTGACAGAGGTTTTGTATTTTAAATTTGGCGCGGGACGGACTAAATGAAGGATTATTTTGAGCTCCGAACTCTGATACATACAAAAAATTCGACTCGCATGCCGCTTTCCCAGTCAATCAACGCTGATGCCTTTATAAAGAGAGGGCTATCTGACATCTTGCGTCAAGCACTTGAAATTGGATAATAGTGAAGTCTTTTAGCGAAGGCGAACATAATTCCATCAAGACGCGTGAGTTGTTCCAGTCCGGCACTGGGTCATACATATTTTGAGTCATCGATCTTCGCCGAGAATTTAAAACTGTTTTGGTGCTTGGAATGGCTGTCTCAAGCTTTGGAGAGCCGAAGACATTGGGAAGCGACAGAATCAAGACTGTACGGTATCGACTCCAGTCTCCAGCAGTGTAAATTATCACCGATTGAGTTCAGGATGGTTATAATTTAGAGCACAATGACGAATAGGTGGATTGGCACCAATATTATGGACCATCACGAGAAATCTCGAGTTTGAAACAATAGAATTTGACCCTATTTGGCTCCGAGCTGGAACGCGTTCGGGTCACGTGCGCCTCGTTGCATGCCTCAAAAGTTCGAAGACATGATTCCGCTAGATGCTTGAGCATACCAATAGTGCACCCACAATCACGGTGAATCCACCTGTAGCATTTCGACCAGGTTACTTCTTTCATTCGGATCTGGAGACATTGTGTACACATGCCGTTGGGCTCGCACTAGGTCTGCTTCAACTTCTTATCCAACTCGATAACCCCGCCGATAGCATCAACGACGACCTGCTCAAACGGCATCCACTGAATTTTGAGGTCCTTTTCTATCTTGGAGACATCGAACTGCGTCTGCGAACCCTTCACGAGAGCATCTGGTTTATTCAAAGGAGGCAGATTGTCCTTCAGCGCGGGAAAGCGGCGGTAGATAATGTCAACGAGCTCGTCGGAGGTCTGTAGAAAAGACAAAAGAAGGGAGTTTTAGCCCAGTTAGCACCCAGAAAGGTTGGTAGAACAGAACGAAAAACGAGGACGCACAAAATTGCCCCCCACAACGATATAGCGCCCGTTCCTTGCCTGCTCGCGTTCCGCCGCGCGTAGATTTGCCAAGGCAACGTCCCGCGCGGAGACGTAGAATGTGTGCCGTTGTGCCAGCGACAGTCCGTCTTTGAATTTCCCGCTTGCGATCTGCCAGAGGAACGAGACCGAGCGGTTAAGATCGGCAAGGGAGCTGAGCGGCTGGATCGGCGCGTCAAATACAGCGCTGGTGCGAAAGTATCCAATTAGCCGAGGTATTGTGCTATGATGAGCAAAGCGGCGTACCAAGGCAAGATCGCCGATCCCGCCCATGTAGGCTTCTCGGTCTCAATGAAGTCCCAGAATGCGCGCTCCGCGAGGGTCTTGGAGGCACCGTAGGTGAAGCTGAAGTCGGTGGAAGCCTTGGCCTGCTCGTACGTCGAACTGTTCCAGTCATTCTCATTGTACACCTTGCCGGGAATGGAGCCCAGTTTGGCTGTTTCGACCACCGTCGCGAGGGTGGATGTGAACACTACGCTGCGGATGCGCGGCTCAAGCTTCGTCGAGGCAAGGAGACTGCGCGTTCCGTTGATTGCGGGAAGGAGGCAGTCCCTCTCGTTGTCTTCCTAGTAGATACAAGTGAACAAAAAAAAATATACATTTCAATAATACCAGCGAAGTGGACAAACAATCTTCGGGTTGTTGGGCGAGGCCACGTGCGCGATGATGTCGCAGCCCCGGACAGCATCGTCAAATGCGCCTGGCGCTACGAAGTCCGCGACGACGGCGCTCTGATAGGACGTTTTGAACTGCGGGAAATGGTTGATCCAGTCCGCAGCCTTGGCGGCACTGCGCGCGGTACCCTTGACGGTATAACCCGCCTCGAGGAAAGCCAGTGCAGTGTACGTGCCCAGAAAGCTGAACAATCCACCATTAGAATTTATTCACGGTGTAGCAAGAGGTTCAAGTACCCACTGATACCAGTGACAAGAACAACTCCGCGAGACATCCTGTATGAACCTGTTCTGTGTCACGGTGGACGGTGGCTTTATAGTGCGTCGAATAGGAGCGGATAAAATCGGAATCCAGCTTTGACGGCTCTCATCCCTTGCCGTCGTCATACTGTATGTCAAACAGCAACATCGCGGAAATTTTAGCGCTCTTGTTGGCGGGGAGAACCGGTGCTGCGGGGCGGATCCGTATCCCGCGACCACGGATGCTGTTGACAGATTTGAACTGATAAGCAGGTTTTTCGCAGTCGTGAGAAATTGTGTTTATGCTTACCCGCAAATACGTCCTGTGTTACCAGAGACACTATATCGTGCGTCCACACCCGAGACGTAGTATCTATTAATTGATCATGCGCGCGTGCACAGTCCAAGACATTTGTTGGAACTTGAGGGTAATATGCCTGTAATCTTGAATAACCCAGGAAAAAACTAGTTGTCGAAAGCGAATGAAGTAGGCAGGCTGGTCACGAGCCTACAAATGAAGACCTCTCCCAACATAAGGATCTCACTTGTTTCGTTCACGACAACATACATGATTGGAGGTGAGATGGGTAGATTGCTCGGAGTCCTGATCCAGGATTCCACGCTGACTGGAATAGAAAGCAAGCAAGTAGTATAGACCACGAAGATATTAACCTGAGCTATTCGCGTCCAAAGACCAGAAGTGTAGGCGTCGACATCAAGCACCGCGAGATAGGGCTTACTCAACGAGACCTCACCGCTGTCCCCTACTTCGAGACCCTTGGGCAATACTAGCTGCTGACAAGCGGCCGTTGAGATGAGGTCGTACTTTCCCAGAAACCTCTTGATTTAATCAACTTTCAGCCTATAGCAATCGGAGCTTGATCAGAGCGACTTTGTCGACGATGCTGATATTTTGAAGGATTAGGAAAGTCTATGCGAGCCCCAGACAGAGTTTTTGCAAGAAAGTGAGCCCGCAGGCGGCAATAAAGCCGACGCAGAAGGTTGAGTAGTCTCCCAGTGGGAGACAAGTGGGAGACGGTCGCATGCTACCAGCTGGCTGGCAGTGGACCAGTGGTGGCTTGGAAACGAGTTGTGAACGTTACCGAGAACTTGAAGAGAATCCTTTCAAAGGGGCCACAGTCATCGGAACCAGACATTGAGCGGCGCGCTGGTGGCGGCCGTCAGTGTTGCATTATAATGATAAGGGTTATCGAAAATAAGCCCTTATTTTAATATAAGATAAGGCCTTAGAATCAGCCAGTGAGCATTATAAGGCCTTCATAACCCTTATAATCGGAAGGCCGATATGGCCGACGTGCACCGGACAAAGCCCGAAAGCAGCAGTCGGCAGAAACCTGGTTTCGGCCAATGGCAATTCCCTATTTTGGCGTCTGCCTTTGCTTCCCCGGAGCACCTTGACATACTTTTGTTGGTTAGATGGCCTTGAAAGAAGGATTTTGCTCCCAAGGAGCTTGAAAGACTTGGATGTAATTACTGCGAGTACATATCAACACATTTTTTGCTGTAAAGAGCTCAGTATTTGCGATATTTAGGGGAGGAAAATAACCCTTATTTTACCTTTATAATGGGTGCCCTTAATAACCCTTATCTGATTGTAAGGCCTTAAATTCCGGACGAACCCTTAATAACCCCTTACTTTACAACACTGGCGGCCGTCGCCAGTCATGTTAAAGATATTTGGTGGGGTCTAAAGCAGCTGGAGGGTTCGGCGTGGGAAAGGTAAGGGAGCGTGGGGCGCGGATGTGCGCTGGATCCCGTCGGTGTGTGGGCAGCTAGAATAATATACTTATTAGCTCTTCGTTCAGCCGTGGATGGGGGCAGAACCAAATAGATTGTATGTACCTATATAGTAATTATATTACTGTGGATATATTATAAGTACGAGTTGTGTAGAAATGTAATGAATGACTTACGCTCTTCGTTCGGCCGTGAATGGGGGCAGAACGAAGAGCGTGGCGTGTACGCAATCTATGTATAGGAAAAATACCTGACAGGCGGCTCGCACGCTGGCGTCGCGTCCGAGCTCGCCTCCGCGCCGACTTGTCCCAAATCCGTACGCTAACACTCCCCCTCAAGTCGCGCGGAGTCCTCTGCGCTGGGTTATCGAAATTTTGCGCATGCGGATCTTGATGAGTTCGTCGACGGTGGGGTCGCTTGCGGCGGCGTGGGAGAGGGATGATGCCGTCGTCGATGGATTGGCGGACGTGGTGGTAACGCAAGCCGATGTGCTTCGCGCGAAGTCCGTCGTTGCTGATTGTCGTGGTGCTTCTGTGGCTGCGGGATGGCGCGGGGTCGATTCGGTGGTGCTCAGGACTATGTGCCTGATGCTGGGCTTCGAAGGAACGGGGTCGGCGGTTGTGTCGTGCGCGTCGTGGATGCTCGCGCGAGTGGCGGTGCGTGGGTCGGTGCGTAGGTGCCGTCGGGTGTGTCGGCTCGGTGTGGTCGGCAGTGTGGGCCTGGTGGTGGCCTTCGGCGATGTGTCGGGTGTTCTGGGGCTCGGTGTCGTCGTGCGTTGCGCGTCGGTGATGGTGGAAGAAGGAGGACAAGGGAGGAACGTGAATGTCACGCATGTCACATGTACCAAATATGGTAACTTCCTCTTGCTTCTCCCTCTGGCGCTCCTTGGTCTCTGGTCTCGCTGGACTCTCTGGATTCGGGTTCGTCTCGCGCGGGATTGGCGCGCCTTTGGCTCTCGTCGACATCGATGGCAATGGCGCCTCGTTTACGGCAACAGCGGCTCGGACGGCGGTGAAGGCAGTGGCTCTGTGTAGCCAGCTGTCGTTTTCAAATATGGTGTTTGCGGTGGGCTCGCGCGTCGGTATGACGCTTGGTGGGAGCTTGGTGGCGCCTCGTCCGCCTATGGAGCCGATTCCATCGGCTATGTCGCGCAGCCACTTTGTGGGCTTGCGCGTGCGCGTTGTGCGTGGTGGATCGGGTGCGGGTGCAGGTGTGGGAGATGGAGGACGGATGGGCTCGGAGGCTACGGATGGTGGATCCTCGATGGGATCTGGCGCGTCTGGCGCTGCCGAAGGTGCGTGTTGGGTTTCTGGAGGATTTTCTGGTACTGATTTGTCTGAAGGTGCCTCGGGGGCTGCATCTGGTGTTGTGGCGGGCGGATTTCGAGTTGAAGATGCTTCCGGGGCCACATCTGGTGTGGTGGCGGGCGGATTTCGAGCGTCTGGTGTTGCGGCCGGCGTGTTTCGAGCGTCGCGAGCGCTCTCCTCGCCCATCTCCCCCTCGATCGGGACGCTCGGATAGGTAATGTCTTCCTGCTCCCCCTCAAATCGCACATTTCGCTCAACAGATATTTTATTCTGCTCTGGCCAATAGATCCGGTGACCCTTGGCGTGCGCATCGATTCCGATCCATTGGCACGGCTTCGCCTGCACGTCGATTTTCGATGCGTGCTCGAGCTTCACCCAGACGTTCGCTCCGAAGCGCCGAATTTGCGATAGATCGGGCTTGTTGCCCGTGGCGCGTTCGTGCGGCGTCGAGCCGATGGTCTTCGCAGTCTCGGTGCGATTGCGAAGCCAGGCTGCGTGCGATAGGGCTTCGAGCCAGAGGGATGTGGGGAGGTTTGCCAGGTGTAGCATGGCACGGGCGTGGGCGAGCAGCGTCTGCAGGACGCGCTCAGCGTTGCTGCCCGGTGCTGATGGGTTTTGAAGGTGCGTCTCGTTCTCTCCCGTGGTGGTGCGGCGGTGTACCTTCGCCCAGGCCTGATATTGCTTATAGGCCACTGCCGCCTCGCTCTTCTTCTCCAGCCCGACTACAACAGTCTCGTCCGATTTGCCGTCGAGAAATAGGACGGCGTGCGTCTTACGTCCGAGCGATGGAGTCGGTGCGGGTCCCCAGGTGCTGCAGCGCGTATCATCGTCGCTGTAGACCTTTTCGTCGGAGTTCGAGCGGGTGTGTGGGGGGCTCATGCTTGAGCATGCCCTTGTCGCATCCTCTGCAGGCTACTGCATCGGTGTTGGTGAGTTTTATACCGGTAACAAGGCCTTTGTTAATCATGTTCTGCAGGCCGCGGACGTCGGCATGGCCCATTCGGCAGTGGAATTCGTGCAAGGTGAGTGTTGTGCACGCAGCGTTTACGGCGGGCATGGAGACGGGGTTGGGTGTGGGGGTTGCCGCTGCATGTACCTCCTGTATGGGGTACAAGCCGTTGCGTTCGGGGATGACGAATAGCGTCGCGCGGTCCGGAGTGAGGACGTGCGCGCTGTCCTTCTCGACGTGGACGGTGTGGCCTGATCTGGCCATGCGGCTGATGGATACGAGCGTCAGCGGCATTTCGGGGGCGTGCAGGACATCCAGTAGCATCATGTTGATGCGTCGGCCGTTGTGGAGGACGGTCATCGGGACCTTGCCGCTCCCGGTGGCGTAGAAGGTGTGGTTGTCGGCGGAGCGGATGGGGACGGCGTCGATAGTCTGGTAGTCGACGAATCGTTCGCGCGAGGGGCAGTAGTGCCGGTTGGCACCTGAGTCGAGGAGCGCGGTGAAGCCGCGTGAGACGATGCCCGTCTCCTCGAGCTTGGTGAAGTCGGTCGTGACGTGTATGGCGGTGCTGAAGGCGAACATGTAGTTCCCTGTGCCTGCGCCTGCCGTGTTGGCGGTGTTGTCATTGTTGTCGTTGTTGTCGCTGTCTCTTCCTCCGCCGCTGTCTCCCCTGCCGTTCCTGTTTCCGTGACTGACCTCTCTCCAGTTCGTAGGTCGTTGTCCTGCCTTGCCGCCGCCCTTCGACCAACAGTCTCGGGCCCAATGGCCTCTGTGACCGCAGTTGTTGCAGACGTCGTGGGTGCCTGCAGCGAGCGCCGCGCCGCCGGATGGGGCGGTGGTTCCATGGATCGCGGCGTCGTCGCGTGCAAGGTGGCGGATCGCTTCGGTGAGCATGTCGGCTGTGTAAAGAGGAGGGACACCGGTGGGGTTGAGCTGCAGCGCGAGTTGGCGCATCGACTCGGCGTTCGTGAGGATGGTGCGAACGTTTTCGCGCCAGCTGTTCGGTAGAAGGTGAAGTACAATGCTTTTCTTCTCTGAGTCGCTGAGAGTGCCGCCGACGCTAGCGTGTTCAGCGATGAGGATATCAAGCTGGTCGAGAGTGGGACGGGGATCGCGCTCGGATTCCGGGCACTTGAGTTGGTGCATGCGGTCGACGAGGGATTGAGCGTGTAGCTCTCCCTGGTGCTCATACAGTTTGCAGAGCGTATTCCAGGACTCGCAGGCGGACGTGTGGTTGGCGATACGGATCTGATGCGTCTCGTGGATGGATTGAAATAAAACGGTGCGTATCTTTTCGTTATTCATTTCCCATTCGTCCAACTTTTCATCGTAGGTCGCCAGTGCCCTCTTGTGCTCGTCGAGCATCTGCTTGTCGGGGGTTGTCCGCAAGCGTGGGCTTGACCGGTGCGGTCGCGCGTCCATCAAGGTAACGCGCTTTCCCTATGCCGGTGATGTGCGACTTAACCTGGGTTTTCCAGGTCACAAAGCTCTCGCCTCGCTGGCCAAGAACCGGGAGCCGAAGACGGCTCGTCGCAAAATCATCATTGTCGCAACGGGTGTCCATAACCTGTTAAAGTATATGTGGGTCGAAAGCAGCTGGAGGGTTCGGCGTGGGAAAGGTAAGGAGCGTGGGGCGCGGATGTGCGCTGGATCCCGTCGGTGTGTGGGCAGCTAGAATAATATACTTATTAGCTCTTCGTTCAGCCGTGGATGGGGGCAGAACCAAATAGATTGTATGTACCTATATAGTAATTATATTACTGTGGATATATTATAAGTACGAGTTGTGTAGAAATGTAATGAATGACTTACGCTCTTCGTTCGGCCGTGAATGGGGGCAGAACGAAGAGCGTGGCGTGTACGCAATCTATGTATAGGAAAAATACCTGACAGGCGGCTCGCACGCTGGCGTCGCGTCCGAGCTCGCCTCCGCGCCGACTTGTCCCAAATCCGTACGCTAACAAGTCACCTTCCAAGGGAGCACGTGCAATTAGTGCTGTCCATAATATGATATTGATATGGTTTTTGCCATATCATATTATATTAGTATCATATTATGCTCCCGGCCTCCATATCGTATTCGTAGTATATTATTTGCATATGTATTAATACATATTATAATATATTAACAATATATTAATAATATTTTTCGAGTTCTATGTTGAGCAGTTTTGTGCAGTCAAGGCACTTGGAAAGGTGCTATTTCAGCTGCCCTCTTGTTACACTGTGTATAGATGACCACTGGAACCAGTCAGGCACATGTAATCACCTTGGGATTTCAAGAATGTCTATTGTGATGTGTGGGTTGAACCTCAGATAGGGGCGAGTTACCTTTTTGGGCTGCTGTTCGGAATTTGCCAGTCGTTTCAAGGTCCGAAATAACTTTCTCACGGCCTTGATGGGATCAGCTCACTGGCAATTGCCATGATCTGCGTGCAGCTCCAGGTTTTGGGTGTACCATAATATGGAAATAATACAATAATATGGTGGCCACCATATCATATTATATCAATATCATATCGTATTATATTATGCTATATCAATATTATGCAGGCCGTCCCGAAGCCATATCGTATCCGTATTATCATTAATATATTAATAATATATTATTTCGTATTATATTAATGGACAGCACTACGTGCAATGGACATCACTTGACGACTCCGCGGAGGCTGTGCAAGTAACTCTTGACCCGAACTTGACCCGAACGCTGACCGGCTGGCGCTGACCAGTTGTGCAACGCGAGCGTGTTTCTTTATTATCCTCACGCTCCTCCAAATACCAGCGCGCTCGCTCCAGGTAAGACCTGGAAACGGCGCTTCGAACCGTAGGTTCCTTCAATACGTGCTTCACGGCTGCAGCGCTCATTGGAATCGATTCAGCGATGTGATTCGTTACCTGCCATCTGCGTTATGAATCTCAGCCAGACATCATAACGGTTCAGCCATCTTTGGATAGCCTCCCGGATCCACTCGCCCCGCCTGGATACCAGCGCAAGAGTGGGGAGCAGCGATGGAGCCTCTATCGCCTGCGTGTCGCGGAACACCTACTTGGGGGGTATTTCAATCGCAGGCTTCCAAGAGGCTTTCGTTGGCAGGTTAAAGACCTTTCTAAACTATTTGGTGAATATTGGGTTGGATTGGGTGCGTGGATGAATTTCAGAGACGTGGATAACATCTTGGAGTCCGTCGCGATGATGGCATGGAAGCGAGCGAGCATAGCTCAAGATTTTACAAGAAGTACGTTCTCCCTTTTCCCGTCCTCTTTTCTTTATCAACAGAGCCAAAAAGTTTCTAGGTCAGAACTCGTTCTGCGCTCTTATGGTTCATTCTGGACCTCAGTTCTTGTTACTCTATTCATCATCTTCGCTTTACTCACAATTTTACAGACATCCTTTTTTTCTGTCGTTACGCTGCTCGGATCCCTGTTTTGATTGATCCCGATGGGATTTCAGAAGATCCTGATGGTGGGAGTCGGCCCCTCATTATACAACGACTGATTCGTCATTCTGCCCGTTACTTCTTCTGTACATAGATCAAGAAAAATACATAAAAAGAGAGGCGCTAAGTATCATCACAGCCGACTGGTTACTTCTGTCCCCGCACTTATGTTCATCCCATCCAACACTCGACAGATCTCCTTCGCTACGCCGGCCGGGTTTTCCTGTGGAAGCTTGATACGATGACGAAGTGTTAGTTGGCGGATATGCGAAGTAGAATAATCAACTCACAGGATGACCACCTTGAACCCTGACGGACGCAGGCACCCACGGGAGCGCGTCGCGGGCGATTTGAGGAACGATCACATCCACTCGGGTGCCCCAGATAATGTGGGCTGGGATTCTGTGGATAATCCGCGCCAAATGTTCAACGGAGGGATCGAGAGAAGGTATATCGTGGTGCCATGCGAATTCTTGCAAAGGGTCAGTTTTGAAGGCGATACCACCGTCCCCTGTCTCAAACAGTCCATGCATCTAACGAGGATCAGTCCAAGAGCACGAATGTAGGTAGGCGATTTTCCGGGCACCATCCATGCGTCAAACACGCGCTGCTCGAACACATCCCAAGGATGAGCTTTTTTTGAACCAACGGTATGCGTCCTCCCGCGAGGGCCACTTGTTCTGTCGGGAAGCATTCCGGAGGGCGAGTCGCGTGAAAAATTCCTCGAAGTGTCGGTTGAACACATCCAGCGACATTATAAAGGGCTCCACCATGATGATCGCACAGGGAACGCCTTGGCCAGGCCGAATTGTCTTAGTTGATAGAATGCTACGCTGCTGTGAATCGTCAGTGAGAAGACAAAGTTACCAATAACTCACATTGCCGGGGCAGCAAAACAATGAGAAAGCAGCACCACTCGTTTCCCTTTCAATTGTGGGGACCGCAAAAATGCTGTGATGGCCTCGCTCCATTCAAATGCCGCTGCGAAGATGCCAGTGGTTATGCTAATTATTTTAGGCAGGACTCAAGCTCACATATGCCATTTTTCCGGTTAGAAGCCAGCTCCTCACGATTGAGGAGGGCAGCATCGCCGTGATTCATACAGTCCAATGACCATGCCTCATGCACACGGAGGTGCGGCTCCCTCGAGTCTTGGAGAGGGAAGAGCTCTTCAATCGTCGCATCCCACTGTTCTTTATCTGGACACAGACAGTAAGTATAATACCTCCATCCAGAGACACCGATACTTACGGGCCCCAACACTGTGCGCAAAGACAAGCGTAAGGCCTCTGGTATCAGCTTGCGATTCTGGGGTAAAATATCTATTGGCCGTCATCTTGAGAAAGGTGCCTGGTGCACTTTGTGCATCCTGAGGGCAGGTAAATACGAAGGGTTTGATTTCCATGGATATAGCGAGTGGAAGGAAAGCGCCAGTGTGGTACATTTATCGGACCGTCAGGAAGCCGGGAAGCATTCTCAACACTTCGAAACTTCAAAGACTCATGGGAGGATCCGTCCGACGACAAATGTGTTGGAGCTCCGGTCCCGGGAGTTCTACAATCATTGTATTTAATTCAGAAAACAGCCCAAGCTCTACCGTAGGAAGAATCCCCAAATTTAGTTTCCCTGTTCATGACTGACTGCGGCGTCCGGATAAACGGCGTAAATGAACCTGACATTCTCACACGGAGTAGAGTGTATAGCTTCCTCAACGGGACGGCTACAATGATATATCCTCCTAAGAATGAACTGAACCTGGTTACGTCCTGTTTCCGTTTCTGTAAAGACATCATGTAGTTGAGAAGAGCGCTTATCGCGGATGAGAGAAAATGCCTGCAGATGTTGAAAACGACGGGAAGCAGGGGACTCTAGTCTCTGTAACAGAACCGATATATTGACGACGAACAAGTAGGTGTCAATATATGAGGGGGCTCTACCGTCCCACACGGATGCATGGTTCTCTCCGACCTGCCCGCCTGAATGGTCCCTTTAACTGTCTTTCCAGTCGATTCCATTGGTAGTAAATTTAATTTTCTCGACTTCTTGATCGGGAGAGTAACAGTTCGACGTGTCTTCGGAGCTTCTGATCGGGAGAATATCTTGAGCGGAAGCCTTCACCCAAAGTGAACGGGGAGACCGTTGGGTCATGGACGCTCGCTCGGGGTTCTCTCCGAGTCCGTCCTTTCTGCTACTGACGAAGGTGAGAGGAATGTTACGCATCTTGCTATTGTAATTGCCGCGCGACTGACGAGACAGAAGCAACATTTTCGAAATTAAACACAATCATGGTCTTGAACCCCGTCTAGCTGGGGAAAGAGAGAAATGATTCAAGGCAAACTGAGCGACTAACATAGCTTCATTGAAGACGCTGAGGGATCCATGAACAATGCATCTCTCTTACCAGGGATGAGAATCGTCCACTCGTATTTGACAGGATAGATCACGCGCCTTATCTTCACGACGATCATTGCGAATGTCAGATGAGCAAGAAAAACAATCCATTTGCGGGTGTTCACCTTGCGGATACTATAATCGGAACATGATCATTGTGCTCGCCTTCTTGAAGTGGAATGCGCAGAAGGCGGACACCCGACGGGAGTATTCATGGGTGGTGATGGAGATGCTGTTGCATTTTCGAAAGCACAGTTCCTCACCATGCGCTCTTCACTCAACGACTCGAGCCAGCGACGTGGTTCCACATTTTGGTTGAGTCTCATCGCCAGTCTCGTTTTTAGACCCATAAGGGAAGACGTCCATGGCTGATTTAGGGATAATTCTATTAGAAACATTTCCAGCGGAAACCCCACTAACCTGTGCGGAGATATACGTGCGTTGACAGATGCCTCCCTCAAGATCGTTTCACACTCTTGAATTCCACCGTCGTATATGATTTTTTTTTTTTTTTTTTTTTTTTTTTTGCGGTATCCACGGAGTTATTATGGGATTCAATCAGGGGGTGGAGAAGAAATTGACCGGCGCCCAACTTCATGCCGCCCTTTAAAGAGAAACCTCTCCCATACGACTCAGATCACCGATCGCATGGCAACTGCTACTTCTAGCTACGTCAAAACCGTGAACTATGCTGCTTCAAAAGAGAAGCAAGGTCTACTCGGGTATCTCAACTATCTCTCCAACGGCGTGCAAGACGCTTTGATTTCGTTGCCGTTAAATAGTTTTCACTCATTCAGTGGGTAGCAAAATTGGTTTTCATGACGCCTCTTACAGTGTATGTACACCAGCTAAATCGAGCGTTCTTTCCATTCTTAAAAATGTCAAGTCTGGACGACTCTTCATCGAATCTCTGGGTGAAACGCACGAGTTTGGCGAGCCTTTCACGCTTCGCACAGCCAGTCCCCCAACCGACCTGAAGGCGACAATCAAAGTCCTTGATGAAAATTTTTGGACTAGACTTTTCCTCTCCTCGGACTTCGGCTTCGCAGGTATGCTGCTGCATTAGAGTTTACGCTATGCTTGCTGAATCCCATTTTGGCTAGATTCTTATATGCTTCATGAAATCGAAGTCGACGGCTTCGAGTTGAATAATGCGTTTCGCGTACGCAATCTTCATTCATTCATTCTTCGTGGCTCATTTGGAACATGTCTTCAGATCTTCATCCTGAACAGGAAACGCCTGTCAGAGATGAATACCTGGGCTACGCCTTTAATTCGTACAGCGAGTTACATGTTGGTACTTTCTTCCCCGGTTTAGACTCAGGCTCATTGATGGGACAACAGAGCCAACATGCGCCTTGCTAACGGTGTGAGCGGAAGCAAGAGCAACATTTCGTGAGTACAGAATTACTGGTCATGTGCAATTTTCTGATTCATTTCAGGGCTCATTACGATTTACCCGACGAACTGTTCACTGGATTTTTGTCTTGGGACCTAACGTATTCTGGCGCAATATTTGATGACGAAGCCAAAGGCTCTTGGGGAGATTTACTTGAAGATAGACCGATCGCACCCCCGCGTCTTTCGTACCTTCAAGAGCGGACAATACCGCCAGATGATCTGGAACGCGGACAGCTCGAAAAACTCCACCGTATTTGCAAACGTGCCCGAATCAGGCCCGGTTGCAGAGTTCTTGAGATCGGGTATGGTTTAAACCACTGAGCGTCATGCTTTTGCGTGATTTTCTTTTTCATAGTTGTGGATGGGGCAGCTTCGCCATCATGGTATAGCTTCGTCCATCCTTTTTTTGCCAGTTTTGATCTATTGACTTCTAGGCCGCGGGCACATATGGAGCGACGGTTGATACTCTTACCATCTCCGTAGTGCAGAAGGTTGCAATAGACAAGACAATAGCGGAAGCCGGTCTCTCCCATATGATTACCGTTCACGTTCTCGACTACAGGAATATGCCCGACTCTTTCCACCACGCCTTCGATGCTGCTGTTTCTATTGGAGTTATGGAACACAGTAAGTCCACATCAAATAATTTTCATTCCCGTCCATGATCCCTGTATAAGTTGGTATTGAGTTCATGGGAGGGTGGTTCAAAAAGATGGCCTGGGCCATGAAGCCCGAAAACTCGTTCAAGGTATTCACAATGAGCACTATTCCAGACTCACGATGGGAGAAATACTCCAGGTACGGATCCTGCTCACTTTAAGTGTCCATCTATCTCACATCTAGTAGCGAGGTTGACTTTATCCGGAAATACATCTACCCGTAAATCCGAGACCAACATATGTACACGAGCTAACTTTTACATTACAGAGGATCCCAGTTATCATCGTTGAGAACACTCATAAACCACATCACTGACGCTGGACTGAACCTCGAGACAGTGGAAAACATCGGACCTCGTACGTTCGACCGTCTTGATCATATGCGACTCTTTTGATAGTAAATCCGAGCTATAGACTATCCCCGCACACTCAGAGAATGGAGCCGCAGGTTCGAACAAAACTTTGACGGTCATATCAAAGTCGGCCTCCAAGAAAACCACCCGGATCTTAGCGAGCAGGAAATTGAGATCTTCCGCCGAAAATGGATTTGTGAGTCCTGTCAATGCTAGAACGCGTGGAACGATGCACTAATGACGCATTTGAGACTATTTTGCCTATAGCGAGGCAGGCTTTGCTCTCAACAATATTTCCGATTCGATGGTTGTGGTAACACGTGAAGTAAAACACCTTGCCAAGTCCCTCGCCATCAAGTCCCGTTGCTCATAATTCTCCAACAGGCAAACCTGAATCTCGGTAGGGAAATTCAGGGACCCGTTTACGAGTATTGAGACTTGAGGTTGATTTGTTCATTTGAGCGAACACAAAGATACCCATATACACATCTCTCTCTATATATAAAATTATCCCTGTCTGTCCGAAGCCTTTAAAAAGTCCGCTCTGGGGCAATTTGGTCCAAATCAGTGGAACATAAACTTTAGACAAGCTTTAGAGTTAGTGCCGAATCGCGCGCCGACTTAATGATCAACCGAAGTGGTGGGCCGCGAACACCGCGCTCTTGTTCACTTACAATACCTTGTTTCTCGGACTATGTGGAAGTATTCACTCACCCAACTTCAGTTGGATAAGATATACTTACCTTGAGACCCTGGCCGAAGCTAGTCTCTCTTGACAGACTCTTTATTGATTCTCACTCATACCTTGCACAATAAAGAGGCCGAAGCCTGGTTCACAGGTCTTCCAAAATTCCTGAGCCCGAGCTTGGCTCGATCAGAGCCTTTGAATTTCCTAAGCCAGGGTCGGGCTTGTATCGGGCTCGATTTCAAGTCCTGCCAGGCTCTTGCTGGATTTATGAATCCACTCAACCTTAACAGCAGCTTTGAGCAACATACTGTACCGAAGTCTTTTCTTGTTGGTTATGATTACTTATGTAATCATTTAGGCCCTGTTCAGGATCCCAAATTAAAAGTGTAAAATAACAATTTGCCCTGCCAATGGTATAAATGTTAGCTGGGACTGAATTAGAGTGTAATTACTGTAGTAATTCGACCAAAGGTTCACGGGGTGTCACCCGTCACCTCAATTGTTCACTGAACAAATTGTTCATTCCTCGGCAATCACGCCAAAATTACCGTATATGGAAGTCCGGCGGATGCCGGACTGAAAATTTTGGCATTTTCTTGCCTTTTTAGGCCCCAAAATCCAAGTGTCACCGTCACTTACACCTGTTGTGCCCACCTATCCGGCCCAATTAGCCGTGTCACACCATCACGATGACCCGGCTAATTGGGCATCGATTTCGGTAATCCGCTGTGTACAGTTTAAATACAATCTAAATGCTGCCTAAATCCCTTACCTTCCGGCTGTCCCCAAGCAAGCGGCGGCATCGACGGCGTCCATCAGGCGCTGATGCCTGTGATGGCGCCCGCCCTCGCGTCCCGCCTGTCGCGTAAGTAACGAGCAAGATCAGGCGCCATCAAGCGTGGTGTCCTGCCATCAAAGCCGTCAAATCTTGATGGTCTTGACAGTTTCGGAGTCCGTTCCGTTGCTGCCCGATCTCCGCTGTCAAGACGAACGGCCCGTGATCTCCGATGCTTCCGCACACAAGTACAAGTCAAAATTCGCTCGAAAATCAGCATAAAATCAGCAAAATATTACAGCGGCGCTGCATTCAAGACAATACACTTCATAATAGTAAACTCAAGGCATATAAGCAAAGACATGGCCATATAGCATCGTCATATAGGTGGGCATAGTTCAGATGTAGATAGTACGTTTGTAGGTAGCTCAGGCGTCCAATTATGCACTTCCAAGGCGGAATCGGGTCATGAGATACGGGGCAGGCGACGGTCCAGAGGCGGAAATGCTCGCAGCCGCGCCAGCGGCCCTCGGCGGCGCATTTTCTCCCCGCATTTCAGGCATACTGGTGTGGCCGTGCTTGTGCGCGGAGCTGGTGGTGGGAGTGGGGTTAGGCGGCAGCGCCCAGTTGTAGCCGTTGAGAGGCTGCAACGGCGGGCCCTGCACGCTGGTGGGCGCGGCCCCTGCGCCGCCGTCCCAAAAGTGCGCTCCGCCCACTGCCTCACCCAGCAGGCTCATCAGGTCCTGGTCGAACTCCATCTCAGGCATTGACCCAGGCTGATGAAGCCCCCAGGAGTCGGGCGCCGCCGCCCCGAAGGCGCACGCCTCCGAGGAAGGGGCGGAGCCAGACACCATTGACGCCATCGCAGACGTCCGCAGTACGTCTACCGTGTGGGGGGTCGGGCGAAGGAAGGCGGAGAGTAAGATTGGGAGCTGACTCGCCGGCTGCTGATGTGCTTGTAGCAGGGGCAGACGTGGCGGGCAGGGCAGAGGGGTTCTTGCCGCGTTGGCGGGGGGTTAGGCGCGCAGCAGGCGCACTCTTCGCCTTCTTCTGCTTCGTCACCTTCTTCTTTTCCCTGCTGCGCGCGTTCGACGTGTTCGGCTGGTGGGGTGCGTTCTGCGGGTTGGGCGCATTCGACGTGTTCGGCTGGTGGGACGGGTAGTGATGTTCAGGGCCCGGCTCGGCCTGAAAGCCCGGGCTCGGGCTCGGCTTGGGCGGGCTCAGGCTTCAGATTCTCCAGGCCCGAGCCCGAGCCCTGGATGCAGGGCCTGAAGCCCTGAGCCCGGGCCCAAGCCCGGGCTTTTTCATAGCCAAAAGAAAATACACTACGCTAGATTGTACATGTATGTTACGTGTCTGTAGAAGGTACGGTAGGAAGTACTTAATTGTCTGGGTGGTTGTCTATTAAAATGTCTCAGCTAGTCGGCTGCTTGCTCGCACCAATTCCTTCCCCAGCCATCACCTTGTCTGAATCCTATGACAGAAACGTGATGGCCGTAACTCAGCCGATCAGTAGTCAGTCTGCGTTTGTGAAGTTGAACACGCAGGCAATGGACAACTTTGTTGACGGTCCTATTTAGCCCGGAAATGAGAAGCTTAGTTTAATTTGTTTGCAGTTTACAACCCCCCGTGAAATAATTAAATATATATATCTAGGCCCGGGCTTGCCGGGCCCGGCGGGCCTGGCATTCCTCAAGCCCGAGCCCTGGGCCCGCCAAAGCCCTGTGCCGGGCTCGGCCCGGCTTGCTCAAGCCCGGGCCCGGCTCGGCTCGGCCTGCGGGCCTGGGCCGAGCCCTGAACATCACTAGGGACGGGTGCGGCGGGTTGGGCGCTTTCGGCGCATGCGGCAGGTTGGGCACGTTGGGCACATTCATCGTGCTAGGCGCGTTCGCGTGCGACGGGCTGGGCGCGTGGGGCGCGTTTGTTGCAATGGGTGCGTTTGGCTTGTCGGTGTCCCCGCTCGTGCGGCGCTTCTTTTGTGCGCGCTGCTCGACGCTCCCCTCCTCGTCTGAGCCATCTTGGTCATCTTCGTCGTTCTCTTCATCCTCGTCCTTGCCTGCCTTGCGCTTGTGGGACGCGTGTGTCTTGCTGAAGTCCGAGCGCTGTGCACGCTTTTTGAGGGGCCCGTTTGCTGCGCGAAGCGCGTCGTGTTTTGCGACGAGGGCGCTGTGCTCAGCCTTGGACATCTTGACGAAGAAAATAGTGCCGTTCTTGAGGCCTTTGAGCGTTTGCCGTGCGATCTCGGCGGGAAGCTGGTTCAAGGGACTCATTTTGACGGAGACGTTTCCGTCTGCATCCGTCTGGGTGACTAGCCAACCCACCATCTTGACCTTGTGGGCTTCGCAGATGTCGACCTCGTAGTTGGCCCAGGACATTTTTGCGTCTTTTTTACCTGTTACAACCCCTGCGTGCCTGTCAGCTCACCGGCGGCGCAATTTCTTGTTAACTTACGCAATTTCGTGTGTACCTCCTTATTGATCTCACTCCTGACAGCCACCATCGAGTTCGACTTCGACTCGCCTGCAAGGAAACGTCATTAGCCACAATTCAGAACAAATAAATGTTATTATTTTGTACCTCTGCCTTTGGCGACAGACCACATCTCATAATTATGCCCGATTTCCTGATAGCTCTTGTCAAAGTAGTCCTTGAGGAAGCCGCGCGAGCCGCCTGTCTCGATGAAGGTAGGCTCATTGGGATCGTGGGTGTCCGAGCGCACTGCGAACATCATAGCCCCAGTACCAGTGCGCATAAACAGGGCGTCGAGCTGGAAGAACCATCAGCACGTATGAAGTGATGCGGAGTCAAGGCAATACGTGCCTCGTTTTGAGTTTTTTCTAGGTTTTGACGCACGTCTGCGGCCTGCGCCTTGTTCGACTTGCGGACGCCGTGGCGCTGGGTTGTGCGATACTCCGCTAGCTGCTCGAGAAGCTCGGTGCGCTCATGCTCCTCCAGGTTTTCAATCATTTCACGGATGGTCTCGGCACCCAGCTCCTGCGTGATCTGGATGCTCGACTTCCCCTTCCCAGTGCCTATTTACGCATCGGTATCAATGTAATACTCGAAATAAATAGATAAAACAATACGCACTGCTCTCCTCTTTGGACTTGAGACAGAGGTCGTGCAACATCGCGTTGTAGATGGTGAGCTGACGAGATGATTTGAGGGTCGAGGCGTGCGTGAGGAGCTTGCGGATGTCGCCCTCCTTTTTCTCGGGGTACTTCTCCACCAGCGTCTTGACCGTGGCCTCGTGGGTTGCCACCACCTCGACGACATCCGTCTCCCACTGCTCGCGCCGCGCTTTGCGCTCTGGCTTGCTCAGGGAACGGCTGTTCGCCACGGGGCCAGATTTTCCCGCACCCCCTCTACCAGCACCGCCCGCGCCCGAGCTCCCTATGGCCGCCCTACGGCGCTCCTGCTCTTCGGCCGACAGCCCGTCGAGCATGCTGCGGCGTGGAGCAGTTCCAGCTGCCGAGTCAGGTGCAGTTGCCGTTGCCGCAGGCAGAGGGGTCAAGCCCTGCGGTGCGTTTCCCGAGTGCGAGGCGGGCAGAGAGGCACCTGCGGGCTGCGGCGCCATTGCCTTGAACGGCATTTGGCGGGGACGTGGCGGATGGCTGCTCATCTGCGTGAATCCATCAGCGCTTTTTTTCTGCCAAGTCCAGACAGGGGCTTACCTGGAGTAGAGGCGTCAGCAGCGCCGTTGGCAACACGCTCGGGAACGGGAGCTTGTTGTGTAGTAAAATTTGGGCTAGGGAGCGCATGTGTGGAAGTGCAGGACATCGTGCTGGTAAGCAGAACTTGTTGATTGTTTTGTGATGTTTTCACGGAGGGTGTGCACTCTACGATCGCGTGTGCGGTCTGAGGTTTCACCCGGCCCAAAGGCACTTTCCACGTGTTGGCCCTCACAAGTACACTTATACAGCTATAGGCCCTATGGTGCAATTGAATTTATTAGTTATACGAGGTGTAATCGTCACAACAAATAAATTCAGCAAAGTGGCCTCGGTGTGCCCTCGCCCCAGAACATGGAAAATAAACCAGGGCCTTCGCATCTCGAAGGTACTACTGGTTGTCTTGTGCAGAAAAGAAAGAGGAAGAAAAAAAGAGGTGAAGCAAAAAAAAAAAAAATCGGTTGATAGCAGCACCCCCTCGCCCGCCGCCCTGCGAGCGGCGGGCGATGGGGAATCACTACCAACCGGCTCTTGAACTGCAGAGGGAGTCGAACCCTCAGCATCCGAAGAACGGACGCTAAGCAACCCTGAGGATAAGTAACCTCTGCGCCATGAAGCCGATATCGCGCGACCTGCGCACATGTGGTTTGTCGATCCAACACGTATCACATGTTGATCAACCTCGGCCCCAGGATCTGAAAGGTGTACTCGTCTATGAAGCCACTTACCGTTCATTAATGCCACTCCTCAATGCAGCCAGCAGTTGAGTTTTGCAGAGCACGAGAGCAATCCGTGATCCATGGATAAGTCTCAATTCTTGCCAGCCAGAACACCCCATAGAATACGAAATTAGCAGCAAATCTTCAGCTTTTCAGGTCGCGCCAGAGCTCCCAGAGTTCAGTCGTCAGTTGCTTGTGATTCAGCCGTGACCATGCGCCTCCGTCCGCAAGATAGATGTCGGGTGACAGCGACCCAGCAGTTATTCAAGAGCAATCGGATCTGTGTCGGCAACGGCTCCCGTGGCCCGCCCGTTGGGTACATACGATTTGCACGAGCTAGAGGTTCGGCATTGAAGTGAAAGATGACAGGTTCGGCGCCTGTCGCGACGCGTTACGCATGTGACATGTGTCACACCCTTGCTCGATTGCACCGTCAAAATTCATGCACTGAGGAAACAGAAAATAATTCAAGCCCTCGGAAACAAAGAATAATAATTGCACAGTTCATTAGATAGACATAAGTATTATTCTATCATTCCGTATTCCTCAAAATTCAATCTGCTGCTCTCGAGAAACTTTCGCGCTCGCCTGCCCATTGTTCGACGGCATGGAGCATGGAAGCTAGCAGTACCGACCCAGCTGCTGCACCTCCTGGTGGGACAAAGCCCGGTGCTCAGCCACATCTCTGTAAAAGCAAAGCAACGTCAATCTGCTGTACAATCCGAACCCGCTTGAGGTACGCACCGGTCAGCGAATGCGGTGATCTCTGATGCTGCAGCCACGATGTACCACCGAAGTGGTGCGCTCATGAAAGCCTCCAGCCCCCTCGTGGTATGGGGACCATCGCACAATGGTGAAGCGGGGGGTGGTCGGGACGGGCTCATCGCGAGGATAATTGAAGGCCAGGGGAGCAGGCAGGGATGTCACAGACGTATAGGCACGAGGTACAGCAGCAGGGCGGGCGTGGATCGAGTTGGACATCTGAGAAGGTGTGCACGCAGGCTGCTGCACGCGAGACCGAGAATGAGGAGCAGGTTGGGCGGCCGGCAGCATGCGAGGATTAGACAACGATGGCGCGGCAGGCGGCGCACGGGAATTTGACGGCGGGGACGGTGTGACGTGCGGCGTCCAGGCATTGGAGATCGGCGCGGCGCACGGCGTGCAAGAATTTGAGACCGGTGAGGGTGCGACGTGTGGTGTGTCCTCAGGGCAGAAGCCTTGGTCCCAGACATGTTTGGTGAGGGCATCGACAGCCGTGTCCCATCCTCGCAGGCGTCTGTGGCTGTTGCCAGAGGCACCAATAGTGGCCTCGTTGGCCATGTTCCTTTGGACTATCAGCCGTGCCCCAAAATAATCAATGGCCACGTACCATTCTGCATATATCCCTCGCTGACAACCCTCGAAGACCACCCAGAACACACCGCGCGAATTGAAAGGCGCGTTTGGTGGCGCAAAGTAGTCCCGCAGTCTACATGGCCAGCCGTTCATATGCCTCATTGTCGGCGACAAGCGCATCGTCCATCCGGATTGAATGTGTGAGTCGTGAGTCCTGCATCGATGAGAAGAGTGATAAGAAGGGAGGAAGAACGATTGTTCGTGCACCGCCACACGAACCAACCTTAATTACACCCCTGTTTTGGCTCTGTACTCCGGCGCCTCCCTCGTCTTGAGTTCTGGGCTGGCAAAACCGAAGCGCACCCTGCATTCTGTGAACACCTTTTCTTCTTGGTCCTCTTAAAGCCGCCGTCATTGTGCTACCCCGTCCAATACATGCTTGAACCGAATTCTACTCGCCCGACAAATACCTATGTACACTGCCAGGCCCGCCCTCCTCGGTATCCCGAGAAAACTTCAAAGTCGTATTGTGCCTATTTTTAACCGGCTTTCTTGAGCCCTACTTGCTCTCCATGCCACGGAGCTCATCTAGCTAGACGTTCAAGATCCCACCTCATAATTCTGGTCAGACAACACCAAATGTCTTTTGCTGAGAAGACGGCGGCGTCTGGAACAGCAAAAACACAATCGTGAGGAGTTCAGAGCACAGGTGAGTCTAGTGAAGCTATCTTTTTGAGAGTGGGTACTTATACCGGCTACATGGGCTCAAGTCGACGGTACGTTCTTTGCATGAAATATTGGTCTCGACATCATAACAATGGAAAAAACTTTTTTTCTTCAATCAGCCCACCTATCCAATATGTTATTCGGGGTCATGTATAATGTCTAACACCACGATACCAAGGCAAGAATGGTCTTGGTTCCCATGTACGACGGCGTTTTGTGGTAAAATCTCAAAACTTGACTATGTTATTACAACTCGAAGGCTCAACGGTTGACGCTGTAACTTCGCAGGAGTTATATGCAACATATAAAGTTCTTGGCAGTGGCACGTTCCTGCCGCCATCTATGCCTATCCTTCCGATCTGAACCAGCTGCCCGCGGGAGTGAAATTTGGACTTATGGCTCCATCAATTGACAGTTTGTTAGAAATATTTGCAATTTCTCAAAGCTAACGATGTTCTCCGCCAACCGCCATGCACACAAGACTCCATGACGTCCTTGAGATGTTCAATTGGCCTTATGATCAACGAGAAGGTAAGGCCATATTAATTCGTGAACAGCATTCAGGCTGAGGAAATTTAGGGACGTAGCATTGTATCATTAAACCTGCCTGGGGATACAATCCGCCTTGTAGAAAGGGTTGTATTTACCGCCGTGTGGACAAATTTACATGATAGGCCAATATATGCTGTTTCTCTGCGAGTGTTGGTCGGAATGTTCTACAATAGCATAAAATGATTGAGAGAGACAGTATACCCATTTCTAAAGCATTTTCCGGCCAGGGAATTGAGTGGGCTTGGGGCCACAGACAAGCCGCAGAGTTCACGGTCATAATTGTCTGCCTTTTTCAAGCTGACATCACTGATTTGCCTTATACAGGCACCGGCTGAGCATGCCATTGACTGCCGTTGTTCCGACCGCTTCATGGTCTCGCTTTATCACAGTGAAATTGGCAAAAAAAAAAAATTCGAGTACATGTACATAGTCTTGTGTAACTAACGTATCTTAGGGCGTTTACAGCTCGTCGCTGAGGTCGCTGAGGGTCGCTGAGCAGTATAACGTATAACGGAGAACCGAGTTTCACCGGGTTGAAGAAGGGTGTTGGAGTGCGTGACGACGGCCGAGGGGATGATGGCGCTGGTTCCGGGAGGAAATCGAATTATGTAGCTGAAGTCCCACAGGACAAGATGCGCGCTGGTGTCGGGGTCGAAATCGCCCAAGGGTGTGATCTCACACATGCCCCCCGCGCTGTTCGCGCCGTCGAGGTGGGGAGGAGCATCAGTGACGAAGGTAGGAGCGAGCTAAAAGAGAAGCAATGTACTCGAGGCGTGGCCCAGGATGCGGCTGAGGTCAGGGTTCTGAGCGATGTGCCACATCGCACGGCCATTCGTTTGATAACGCTGGGCCAAGTTGGATCTTTGGGAGCGCCAATGAGGCCTCCTACAATGCGGCCTTTCGACTCGACGAAAGCATGGGAGGTTCTGTGGAATGAGGTGAGATACGGCGCAGGCTGCTATGGCAAAGACGGCGGGACGCACCTTCCATCCCACTCAAAATAATTCAGGTGCTTCTTGAGGAACTTGGTGTCTTTCCAGCAGTCAAGGTAAGGGTGCTGAAGCTGCTGCATCAGTCCTGTCCACGCGACGCGAGTTGGTGCGAAAATCATCGGCTGCCGTTTTTACAGGCAGCAGAGAGGCCTGTGAGGCGTGCGCAATAGCGATGGGCTTGGGCGGAGGGGGGTGGTTGCTAGAGGCGCGCTTACTAGTGTTTCTTGCCGTAGAGCCGTGTCTCTGGCGCGCCGCTTCGCTTTCTTGCGTGTAGCGCCGGTGAGGCCGTGCCACTCGGTTGGAACGGATGCGACGGCTGAGCTTAAAAAAAGCGGGGTCATCGGGAGCGGTGGCACAGGTTCCACGTCGAAGGGCACGTCGTCGAGGTGGAGGTTGCCACAGTCTTCAAAATGCATACGTCGCGCATTTTCCGCTTGGAGTGCAGCTTCGAGGTCGAAATGAGGAAGGAGAATAGGATCCCCTGATCGAAAGACGCGATCTATGGATTTCAATGAGCAAAATACGCGTTGCTGAAGACTCGGGAAGGAAGGGAGGTCGCGCCCCTGCCACCGCTTCCACCCTCGGCCGTGGTGGGTCTGAGGTGAAAGTGGACAGTGGGGGAGGGGTGAAAGGGGTTTTGGAAGGAAAGGAAGTATAGTTACACGTACCTTGGCCCATCGAGGGTGTGTAGAGCGGTAGAGGAGAGGAGGCGCGTGATCACGTGCGGAACGGGACGCGTCAACAAGTCCCAACACCAGCCCACATCAGCCACTGCAGGCAAGATGCAGAAACGAAAACCGGAGAAAATAGCCTCAGGCATGTCAAAAAAAATGCGGTCTACTCGCGAAATGAAAACCAATGTTCCTGGGGTTCGACATACGCACAGATTGACTATGGCCCAGATGATTTCCGAAGAACAACACGCCCAGGCCGCCGAGCAGGAACGACGAGAAAGTGAATGATAAAATGGTCGTCAAGAGTCTCTTCTTTTCTAACTGGTCACAGTACTTACAGCTCAGGAGCTAGCAGCTGAAAACGCATGGCGGGATGAGGCTGACGATTATGTCGGCCAGGATACCACCTATGAACAGGAAGTGCTTGACGGCAGTCGCGCAGCCGACATCAGCCATGCTGGTGAGGCCATTGACCCCAAAGATGCCGACGAAGAACTGCTGGAAGATCTGGCAGCAGAATACGATTACAAGTAAGCTCTTCAATTAATATCTGGTAGGAATACTATTCACTACTTTCAGTGCTGCCTTCACCAAGAAGCGACGCCGTCCAGACCACCGCAGGCGGCGCGATCGTACAAGGAAGCTCGTCGACGCCTTCAACGTTCAGCTCGGCGCACTTACCGACGCATACATGGAGTGGAGCTCATCGACGGGTCTGGCAGCATCGTACATGTCGTTTGATGATGAAGATGTCGCCAATCGGATTAAGGTGGTTGTGGTGGATCTATTCTGTGCGTCAAGCCCGACTGTCCCAGAACATAGCTGAGTAGAAGCAGCGTGCGACCTACAGCACATTCCCTTGCGGGCAACAGATGAATTTGTTGCCTCAGGCCTCATCCGACAAGGCCTCTTTCCATGCTCGACCGCAGTGGCTGCGGTTGCGATTACTACGCGCGCTCTGGAGGTTTTTCGCCTCGCTCAGCTGCGCTGCCCCCGCCTTGGCATCCAGGCATGGGTACGCACTATGTGCGATCTCCACGGCGCTCCACCTCGCCCCTACCTTGGGGTGCAATTTTCCGTGGCGTTTGATGTGTACCTGGCCGTGCGTGCAGAGACAGCCAGAAGAGTGCGCGTTGCCCTGGGCCGTAATAGCCCCGACTGGCGGCTGCGTAACGTATGCCCTTGCTGCACATACAAATTGGAAGGCGAGGCCAAGGATTGGCCCTTTCTCTTTACGTGCGACGGCAACGACTCTGCAAAACGCTTTGCACGGAAGACGCGGGAACAGTGGGACGACGAGGGGAATGCATTGCCCAGAGAGTCCGCCGAGCGAGACGACTCTCGTCGTGCACCTGGCGACTATTTCATTCCGCGAGACGTGGTGGACAGCTGGGCGGTAGCGGACGAGGAAGAGCTGGCAAAGGTGCACGATGAAGACGAGGAGAAGGAGAGCGGCTGCTCAGAGAAATGGCAGAATATGAAAGACGCGCATACGGTGCGGGCAGCGGCTGTTTACGATGAGACGGGTATTTTTGCCGGTCTTTGTCGGCACGGCTTTGTGCTGGCTCTCGTTGACATGGTCAAGAGCGGGGAGTTGTAGGTGTTTTTTCAGTTTTCATCGTGATCTTGTGCTGATCTTCGGTAGAGCAAAATATGCATTCGCCTTGCTCGCTCATGTCTGCAAGGCGCTTGGCCCCGAGATTGTGAAGTTAATCCTAGGCTACGATATAGGCTGCCGGTTTTACAAGATGGTGATGCGCCATCCGCGCGTCAGCGACCTCCTCCAGGATCGCGAGTTCCTGGCCCTCGTCGGCTCGTTCCACGGCACCGCTCATGACCGCCTCTGCCAGACCCGAAACTTGCCCAAGTACAAAGAGAACGTCGGGCTGGAAGGGTTTGAAGGATGTGAGACCTTCTTCTCAGAGTCCAACGCCCTCGCAGCCCGAACACGGTATTCAACGGCCTTCCACCGCTGGCAATCGTTCGTGACCTGGGCGGAGCATAAAGATCGCTTCCAGACTTATGGACAGCTGTGTAAGCTCTTCAGTTTGGCGTTCTTGTTCTAACTCACCCGTTGATAGCCCATACTTTGGTCACAAAATACCGGCACGCTTTAGCTGTCATTGCTGAAGCACCGGTGCTGGCACGGCTCATGAGTGAGCTCGACGGCGCCACGTCCGCCACCCTCGAGGGATGGCTAAAGGCGGAGCGAGATTATCTCTCCTCACTCAAGAGCCAGAGGAAGAGACGCTCCAGATGGAATACTACCAAGCCCTCGTAAATTTCTATGATGCCAGGTATGTATCAATTCTTGGGAGTAGGCAGTCTGCTCACTGTAATTTAGAGATGCAGCTGACGGCCTGAGGGCAAATGTGACCGGCATGCAGTTTGTGGGAGAGTCGGGCACAGACAGAGCGGGGGGCCGAGAGCGCGACACGGAGGTTTGAGACGAACCGGCGCCACGTCTACGAGAGGGAAAGCAAGTGCCTCGAGGCTGTGAGATATCTTGAGGCTCGCCTGGAGCTTGTGGAACGCTGGCAGCCGGGGGATGAGAATTGGGTGCAAGCTCAGGTGCTTGTGGGCAAACGCCGATACCAGCTAGCTCTGGACAAGCTGGAGTCGCTGGTGGCGGCTCGGCTATTGGAGCTGTGGAAAATGAATATCCCAGGCACAGGTGAAACTTTCCTTCGAATCAGGAGCCAGCATATCAATATTTATTCGGTTGGTACAGGATACAAGCTGCGTAAACACATCGCGAAAGCCATGCAAGCACGCTCAAAGGCGGTCCGCACGGCTCTTGCAAATTACAATGCCGCCGCTGCCGCGCTCGAAAGCCCACGCCCTCCGCTCGAGTGGGAGACAGTAGTCGAATACGCGTTCCTCGCCGAGTTCGACCTGCTGCGCTTCAGCCGTCGCGATGTGCGCTCGGAGCCGTGGGCTCAGGGCTCTGGACGTGCCGCCATGGACCTCCATTTCAAGATCAAGCGTGCGAAAGAGGAGATCGAGCAGCTCGACGTGGAGATTCGCCGCTTGTACACGTATATGCGCGATGAAGATGCGTTCCTTGCCCATCACGCCCGCTGCCTACGTGATAGTCACCAGCCCCAGCTAGCGCACCAAGTCGAACTGTACCGCCAGCAGCATACCCGGTTCAACGATGAGCACCGCCGCCGCCTGGAGAAGCTAGGGAGAGAGGCGGGCTGTACGGCTGTCTTGAAGCCTGGGACGGCGGTCTCCAAGGAACGCGGCGTACCCACAGCAGCGCAGACGGAGGAGACAGAGATGGCCGACGCAGCGCATGTGGAGGCCTTACACATGGCTGAGAGTGAGGTTGAAGGGGTGGAAGACGTGGACGCAGAGGCAGTGGCTGACTCCCTCGAGCTGGTGTTACGGATGGCAGATGATGGGTAAGGGCGGGCGACGATATTTACTTTGTTTTTGCTGTGTTTTTGCTATCTGCTGTAATATTTTGCTGATTTTATGCTGATTTTCGAGCGAATTTTGACTTGTACTTGTGTGCGGAAGCATCGGAGATCACGGGCCGTTCGTCTTGACAGCGGAGATCGGGCAGCAACGGAACGGACTCCGAAACTGTCAAGACCATCAAGATTTGACGGCTTTGATGGCAGGACACCACGCTTGATGGCGCCTGATCTTGCTCGTTACTTACGCGACAGGCGGGACGCGAGGGCGGGCGCCATCACAGGCATCAGCGCCTGATGGACGCCGTCGATGCCGCCGCTTGCTTGGGGACAGCCGGAAGGTAAGGGATTTAGGCAGCATTTAGATTGTATTTAAACTGTACACAGCGGATTACCGAAATCGATGCCCAATTAGCCGGGTCATCATGATGGTGTGACACGGCTAATTGGGCCGGATAGGTGGGCACAACAGGTGGTCACTTATGTCAAAATTGTTCAGTTCACGGGCGCCCGTCACGCATCACCTGAACCTTTGGTCGAATTACTACAGTAGTCCGAAAAAGTGTTTGGTAGCACAGGTGTAAATCAGATTTACAGTCACACCATTATGTGGCCGTGACTTCAGCTTTTCTTTGTACAAACTCACTTCGTCTATCCTCGTCACCCATGGCCAAGAAGAAAGCAGCTAGCAAGGAAAATGAGAACCCTGATGGTGCCAACAGCACAGCAAAACACTGCCAATGGAATGCTGAATCAGATGTGATTCTCATTGGACAGCTTGTCACTGAGAAGGCAGCTGGGAATCAAACTGTTGCAGCTGCAGCTGCACTAAGTGCAACAGCTTTGTGTATTTTATCCCAATGCTGAATGTGCATAGGTGCGGTCTTCTTTTTCACTGTCACTGAGTTTGGGAGGACCATAATGGTGCTTGGGGAGGGTAAGACATATCAACAACTTATCACACTGCTTGAAGGACTTGAATTTTTCACTAAAAATGTTAGTGAAAAATGTTATTTATTTTTCAGCCCATTTTTCACCTGTTTTCTTGGTGAAAAATTGAAGATATTTCCACCTGTTTCTCAGTCCAGTTCTAGGTTTTCACTAGTTTTCTATTTGGAATGGAAAAAAGGTTGAAAGAATCTTTGACTTCTTATTGAACTCTTAGTGGAAAAATATGTGAAAAATAAAAGACATTTTTCACCAATAGAGACCTTGCGGTGAGCCACCGGGAGCCACCCGGTGGCTCATCAGGCATGCGGTTCCAAGTGGCTACATCATCGGGTGGCTGATCCGGTGGCTGATGTATGTTGGTTGCATTGCCGCATATACCTCTAATCTTATAATTTTTATCGCTTTCTTGACCACTGCCACACAGAAAGCCATTCTTGAGCGAAGAATTCGCTTCCATACTCTGTTCGAACATTCTTCTTGGCATTTTGAGCCCTATTGCATACTTTAGCCATGGTTGTGCATGTCTGGATGGGGATCATGTTGATAGTGGTGGAATGGTCCACAAATGAAGCAAATAGCACTGTTATCTCTATGCCACCAGATCGGCCACCCGATGACGTAGCCACTTGGAACCGCATGCCTGATGAGCCACCGGGTGGCTTCTGGTGGCTCACCGCAAGGTCTCTAATATTCTCACCAGAAAATTTAAATGCTTCATGCAGTGTCATGGCATTTTAATTAGCAGACATAGCTTTGTGACAGTCCGAGTAATTGTGTGACTACACGTGTAAACAGCGATCACTGCAGTGATCACTTTGGGATACTCTTTTGGAAGTGTATAAATAGTCTGTAAATCAGAATTCGGGGTCCTGAACAGGGCCTTATATTATTTTGGCACACAACACACTGAAGCCTCCCATCCAAACGTCAATCGGGAGCTGTGTTGATCCTATTGTTCCGCCCGTACAGTTCCTATTTCACCCGCTATTAAGCCAATATTCCCCTCCCATGTCTGTTGCAACTGTGACATCAAGGGGCATAGATTGCTACTCGCTCCATCGCCTCGCCTACCATAGAGGAGCTGTTCTAGCTCTCAGTGCCTCGGACCAGCAGCGCTCCGAGATCCAGCAATATCAATATCGGACTCCTCTGATCGTTGAAGTTTTCCAGGAAAATTGACTATTATATTGATTTTTGGGAGATCAGATGGAGAAACAGAAGAAATCTAAGTAATCGTTTCCTGTCGCGTGCTAAGCGACGGCCCGCTCCCCCCAAGTATCCAGACTCTGTTTATTCATACCACCCATCTCAAACTGGAGTATAGTTACGATCATGTACCTTCCCGAAGGGAAGCCGACGCACGGGTTACAAAGCTTGTACTTCGACCTCATGGTTACTGAGCGAGTGCTTTCGGAATTGTTCAGCATATTAGAAATCTTTCACCAAGGTTCCTTTACCGGATCAGAATTATCGGGATATTTGGCGGTATTCGTGTCGGAATTAATTACGTGGGAGACGTCGACATTGAAGGTGTGGTTGGTTCGATTGCTGTTGAACATAATGCTCGAGGCAGTCGTGCTAGTCTGAAGAGTTGAGGTTGCGCCACGGGTTTCTTCTTCGTTAATCCCTCGGCCCCGGGATACTGCGCGTGAGTTGAGGCTGCATACGACCAATGAGATAGCATTAAGTTAGGGGACTATGAAAGAGACTTACATGAGTAGCAGACCATTGATGAAAACTGTTCGACAGAGATTGAGCAAGGAAAATAAGTTTCAGAGATAGCACGGACCTCTGCTGGATAGGAAGTGGAATATAATCCACACGTATTTCTGTGGCATCGCAATGAACTAAACAGCGAGAAATCAGTGTCACGCCCGCCAACAATCTTTATTCAAACCGACCGTGACCAAGCAAAGAAATTGTGCGACGGCTCCAGCGACTCCGGAAGTCAAGAAATTCGTGATTAGATCCCACCTCCTGCAGAGATGACTCAGATTTTTACTGGGACGAAAAAGGGACAACAGCGCACGAAGGTTTCCCTGTGCCTCCCACCTTCACGTTGCACATGAAGGATCCTCCGGCAGATGTCAATGCTGCTAAGAGTCGGATGCCTTGGCCAGTGGAGATAACAGCCTTTGCTCGTTGAACTTGAGATCGATCACAGTTATTCAACGTAAGAGCGAACCTTCATGTATTGTTCTGAAAAGTTGGCGAACAGGGTATTTCGTAGAATTACTACGCTGGTAGCTGAAATAAATCGGTCACAGGTTCTTCCCGTTACAAGATGGCGGCTATTACCAATTCCGAGAGCTAAATTACAAGAATATGTGAGAAGGATGGACAGATAGGTCAGACTGCATTACCAGCTCCAGCGATGGAAAGTAAAATCTATGGCAGGAATTAATATTCATTGAAGTTCCTCAAGGATGGGACACCTACGATTGCGGCGGGGAGGAAAGCGTTCCGACTGACTGGTAGAAGTTGAGAATTCAGACTATTCGGAACAACGAGTAGCCATAATACTTTGCCAGATCCGAACAGCGTAAAAGCTGAAGATGGATGTAAGCGATAGAGTAAACCTGCAGGGACTCCAATAACAAACCTTTGCACAATTGCAATCGCGATGCCCTATTATACGGTAAGATGAGACCAAAGTTGAACAGAAATCACTTGCTGATAAAAGGATCTCCACCTGTAGGAGACGTATAAGTGGACAGGAACGTCAAAAGCAGACTTTTGCATACACAGAAGGATCTAGAAAACATGAGCAAAATATGAACCGTACAAGGGGCCACTCACATCGTTGCATTATCAGGTCCCACTGGCAGGGAAAAAAGGGTGACCAAGTAATAATAAAGCCTGTTGTGGAAGCGTAAGGTTCTCTCGATGGTTTTGAGATGAAACCCACGCATGCGACGCTTTGCATTCAGAAAATCAGACATAAATCATATAGGAGTAGCGTCAAAACTGACAGAGGGCAGACATGGCAGTATCGAGGGTGCTTTTTGTACCAGCATGGATCAGAAACAACAATCTGGAAAAATTATTGAGGATACCAAAGACTTGCAACCTGCAAGATATGTTAGGGCCGTAGGACAAGTCGCTACATCTTCCATACCGTGACTTTAACCAACCAGCGATCCTTCGGGTATGTGGTATGGTATAAGTATGATTCTGAAACAAGAGTTGAGCTCGCTGCTTCCTCGTTCGACTGGTTGGCATACGAAAGAACGTGAAACCGAAGCCGACAGCTGCGAAAACATAGCTAGAGCAGTATTATTAGCGGTAGGTCAAAGACGAATTGTCGGCGCACCCAATGAAGAAAAGCTCGAGGGTGTTTTCAAGGTGCGACATAGTCAAGCCAGCAAAAGCGGCAAACGGGTTCGTCTGGTCAGCCATGATTTTCATTTACTGACCCGAAAACAGGAGTCTTAAGAGATGAAGGCTGCGCTACGCTGGGTATATAGTGATTAGTGATTGTCTCAAGCAAAGCGAATTCAGAACACCTCGATGATCAGACGCTGTTGCACATGATGATAAGATGGGCCATAACTGGTGGAAAAGCTTCCCAGGGCTTCGAAAAATATTTCCAAAACAATTTGTTTCGGGAACAATTTCCGAGAGACCGGGGATTGTTGCTTGATCCTTTCCCGAAACCCATCGATTCAATTGAGAATTGGGTTTAGGGGGGCGCAGAAACCAAGAGTTTCCCAGTCTCACGAAACGGTTCCTAAAACTATTTTTTTGGAAAGCCACGCATTCATCGGATTTCCCCGCGAGTGTTCATCATTTATAACAGCGTGGTGATTCGGGGTGGGAATAACTTTCTCCCTAATAGAAGCGCCGTTTGACACGTGGGCATGACTTTCATCCAAATAGAAGGGCGGTTCCGGATCCAGACGGGTCTCCCACCAGGTTCAATTAGTATCGACTTGGGCGACGGGGTTATTGAGTCTCTCAAGTCCCGCCCTCTTGTTAAGGCTCTCGAAACCTGCAGCCGTAAGTGTGAACTATACGCAGGGAATCAAATGCAGTGCAGACTCTGAAAGTGCTGTGGATTGCCACCATAGCGCTCCATAGTCTGGTAGCTCGCGGGTTTTATTCCTGATGAAGTATGAAATGGGAAAAGCCTTTTTTGTATGCCAACTCTGAGGGGACAGGACGCGGCGTGGCAGAATCATCCTAGATGATAGAGCATGCCTGTGATCCCTAGAGAGGTTTCTAGGCTTCTCTCGGAGCACTATAGTCGCAATAAATATCGCGTAACGATTAACTAAGTAATATGTACAACTTGGGCCCTCGGATTCAGTGGTTCGAACTTTTGTCAGCCTTAGAGACCATCTCGACCCCATCAATATCTATGAAGGCGAGCGGAGGTCAAAGTGGGGCTCGCTAAAATGACAAGATTTTTCACCGTGGAAATATCTCGATGTGGTGTTGCCCTGGATCGTCGTGCGGAGAGTTTGGCGGTAGTTGAGTCTGAGCATTCCAGGTCAGAAACACGAGCGGGCGGGTATCAGTAACAAATTACGCACGTCACAAGCATGGCATTGCAATATACTTGAACAAGAAGAATACAATTAGCGAATTTGTATGGATAAGTGGCATAGGCTTACGTTTACTCCGAATCAACGTGAGAGAAACGAACCCAAAGCTGTTGGGCAACACCAGCCACTTTAGATGAGTCCATTAGCACTGGAACAGAAAAAAGGAAAACGGAGAAAGATGGCATCGTACCAAAATGAGAGTCATGAGTGAAGCAACACTAAATATCAGTATTAGACGGATAACAAAGGAAGAACATTGACAGACCTTGTGAGGAGACCAAGGTTGACCATATAAAGGATGAGTTTGTCGATTGTTTTCTCCGTACTGGTAGTAGATAAGGAAACGTTCCGGGAGTGGTGGCGGCATAAGTTTACCGCGCAAATCCAGTCCTGGTAATCCCTGAGGTTAGATGATTATAATCATGAAAGTGCGAAAGACGAACCTGCCCTTGTGCAGGTACCACCATAGTGCAACAGAGATTGAAATATCACACAAGGTAGTTGCCGCGAGCTCAACGCTGCCGCCAATCTAGAGGACAGCGAGAATGATCATGTCCTTGACGTATCTATTTATTGAATGACTGACCTGTCCCTTGGTTCCATGCAGGGCGGTAAGGGAGTTGGAAATAAAGAGATCCTCCCAGAGGACTACAATGATCAGACTCTAGTTTATCTGACTGGAATTCGCAGCTCACATAACCCGAAACCTAGTCAGCGGCCAATGATTTGAGTTGCCGGAAGAAAGAAATTCGCAAGTTTGGGCCTACCTAGTTGAAGGAGGGACAGGAAACTCTAAATCATTCTGAGTTGAGAGCACACATGGATGTTGCAAACGGCTCACGATGAAGATTGAGACCCATAAATTCTTGCTGACTAGATTTTGAACCGTGAGGATCAGCTATTTCGGCAGAATATATGTACTCACGCATATAGACTCGTGAGATGTACAGACTTGGAGGCCGAGTCAGTAACGAGCGCATGCTAAATACAGAGGATCTACGCCTGAACCATGCTCGTGATGAGGTACTTCAAGAAACTCAACGAATAATTCCGTCAATAGATATTCCAACGTACTGTGGCAATGATTGAGGCCTACAGAGAAAATTCAGCATCGCAGGAGGCATGGGTCGACTTTCACATACCCCGAGAGACCTGAGGAAAATGAGAATTGAACTACCAGCAAATGAAAGGCTACTATACCAGGGAAATGTTGCAAGGCCTGCGTAGTTTTGGGGGAGCTTGCAGAATATGTACCAATCATGAACTACTTCAGCAACCATTACAAAATGAAATGTGTCGACAATCCTGAAAACAAGTTAACACACGTCCGGTCTAAAGCTAGAACGGCCGCACAGTGCAGCTCCAACTAGTCCACGGAGTAGGAAGGCATCGTCTTTGAATTTGCGAAAGTAGAGGATCGCCTGAGAGACCGTTATGCCGAATAAACTGTTAAGGCGACAGTAAGATTCTGCGCGACACAGAAATATCTGATCGTCATACAAGCATCCAGCCATCATTCCCTGTGAACGAAATTTTATTAGTGACCTTCGCCAGCTACAGATGCGCCGACCCACTCCAAGGAAGGGCGCATATACCACTGCGATTGTTGCTATTTCTTCCGACATTGTGGGCCAAAGCTTGGAGATAGGATAAAGGACTGCCTCGGTCGCGTAAGGGAGGGCCAAAGAAGAAGTCTTGCACGCAGTGGTTGAATAGTCGGAATCGAGGGAGGAAAAAGAGGAGGAGGCAATATTGAAATGCCAAACGAGATTGACTCCACGATTAGCCAATCGTGCCCGTCGCTCGGATCGTGAAAAAAACTTGAAAGCGAATCATTCGGAATTGGAAACGGCCAGAGAGCTCGTCCGATATCATCACCTTCGTTATAAAATTAACCATTTGTGAAGTCATTTCAGGTCCACCTGACGCGCGCATCTGCTCCCGCCGCTTTCATTCGACCTCCATCAAACACTTCCATGGGTCGGAGTTAAGGTGCAAAATTAGACAATTAACGGCGGCCATCTGAACGGTGCGCCTTTGTATACCAAATTTTTAGGATCGTGAGCTCCAACGACCAACAGCAGCGACATGATCATATGGAAGCAGACAGCAAAATTAGACAATCAACAGCGGGAACACAACAGGGCGACGGGGAGATGGCCATCTGGACGATGAATACCTAAAGGCTCTAAGACAGAGAAGCCACGGCCACGTCGTTCAAAAGGTTGATTGGATACTCGCCAGTTGGGAGAAGGGAATATAAGCGGATACGGGAACGCGAAGACTAGGAAGGAAGACATCAGAGATGCCGAATTCGCCAAATTAAATCACCTGCCGTCGCGAGACCAGCATCAGCAGTTCACGTGCTGGACGTAAAGCAATGGACAACAGATTGCGGGTGTTGCCTACCCGGATCACCCCGAGCTACTCTGTCCTTCACCAAGACGATAACATCCTTCGCCCTCCTTCAATTTCTCGTGGAAGATATGTCGTCCTTCACCGTGGAAACCTTCAGGGATACATTGGCGAACTTGCACCTGAAATCACTGGCTCTCCCTAGCACTCTCATCGTTGGCGGTCTCGGTGTGTGCTACCTGGTGTTCCACAGAAGTGAGCTTCCATTGCCCCCTGGCCCCACAATCTCTTGGTTAGGCCTCAGCGGTAAGGAAAGTGTGAAGATGCCGCAAGCATACGCGTGGCTCGTTTTTGCAGACTGGCAGAAGAAATTTGGTCGGTCTTCGCGTTCAGCAGGAATGTCTGGACTCATCAATCCCATGTTTTCGTCTCTAGGGGACGTGATTTATGTCAACGTCTTCCAGAATCCTCTCTTGGTGGTCAACTCTGCCGAGGCCGCTTTTGATCTCCTTGAAAAGAAAAGTGCAATTTACTCCTCCCGGCCGGTTAGAACGATGCAGGCCGAAGTGTGGGTCTATGCATCTTCTACTTTTTGGCCTGGACCTAAAATTTATAGTATGGGTTTCTCGTGGCTCTTTTCAGGTCTGCCTTACGGCCCTTGGTACAAGAAACATCGCACGATGTTCCACAATCATTTCCACGCTAAGGCCATCCCGAAGTACCATCACACACTTATTGATAGTGCTCACATACTCCTTCGCAATCTTTCACGTACGCCTGAGGACCTGTTACATCACCTCCGCCGGTCGGTAAAATCGTATCCTTGATATGTCATGGGGCTAATAGTCCCAGAACGACCACGGCCATTGTCCTATCTGTTTGTTACGGGTAAGACACGATGCCTAATGAAATGAATGGACGAAAACAAGCTATTCTCGTGTAGGCACCACGTCGCTGAGCAAGGCGACGAGTATGTCAAGCTTGCTGACCAGGCCATGGCTGGTGTCGGACTATCCGCAAACTTTGGTACATTCCTTGTCGACTATATCCCCCTCCGTAAGTCCCCATGTCATTGATACATAGCTCACTTGACAGTCATCTAGTTGAATATGTCCCCGCTTGGTTTCCCGGTGCCCAGTTCAAAAGAGACGGGCTCAGATGGCGCAAGCTCGGTTTGGAGATGTGGAACCGTCCCTTTGACATGGTCAAGACTCGCTTGGCGGAGGGCTGCGCGGAGCCTTGCCTTGCGACCGCCGAACTTGAAGACCTCTTCCAACAGCCAAACCCAGATCCCGATCTCGAGACGCTCATCAAGGACGTATCGGCCACTGCGTACGCTGCAGGCTCCGACACTGTGCGATTCTTCGGGCTGCTGAATGCATGCTTTTCTTAATACTCAGCTTTTCAGACTCTCTCTATTCTTCTCTCATTTTTCCTGGCGATGGTGATCCATCCGGAAATCCAGGAGCGTGCTTTCGCTGAGATTAGCGCGGCCATCCCTGATGGGGATCGCCTCCCTTCATTCGAGGATCGTGCCAAACTCCCGTTCCTCGACTGCCTGGTGCAAGAGTGCTTACGTTGGAACCCAGTCGCAAACGTCGCGCTCGCGCACTACCTGACGGAAGACGATGTGTACCGTGGATGGCGCGTGCCGAAGGGCACGACAGTCCTCGCAAACATCTGGGCAATTCTGCACGACCCTTCGGTGCGCACACTACTCGTTAGGCCCGCCATCATAATGGTCCACTCACCCGCGGTTTAGCGTTATCCCGACCCCTCAGTCTTCAATCCAGACCGGTTCAGTGATAAACAGCAGCTCAACGGCCTCAACCCGCTGCCAGAATTTGCGTATGGATTCGGTCGCAGGTTAGACAACCTATCGTCTCCAGTGTTCTGCGTGCCAATCATTATGTACCTTGCTTAGAATCTGCCCTGGTCGCTTCCTTGCCACAGACACCGTCTGGATCGTCGCCGTCTCTGTAATTGCGGCGTACAAAATTCTCAAACCTCTTGACGAGGCAGGGAAGGAGGTCACACCCGAGGTGGCGTATACTCCAGGGCTATTCAGGTACGCCGTTCAATTCGCTCTGTGCTGCTGACGTGTTTCAACTCTTACAGTCGCCCGAAACCATTCGGATACCGCCTTCTGTCGAGGTCGGAGAAGGTTGCTGCGCTTATGGGTGGAAATGTCTGAGCGTAAGCTAAGCGTTGGTGTATACCTCTGTTTCATTTTGGATGGTCAAAATCTTGAATATGCGGTCGACATGGCACATTTATTAGGGGAAGTCAGAGTTGACGATTCTGCGTCGAGTCTGGCTTCGGTGCTGAATCGATTCTGATCTGATTTTTGATTCAGAATCGATCCAGAATCGGTGTCAGAATTGACACAGAATCACAGTTCCTCCTCTGGAGGAGGAATTTCATTCCGAGAATCGAGATTTTCGATTCTAGTTTTCATTTGAGGCCGAACAAAGCGGGAATCCATTATTTCTGGGTTGATTCGGGAATCAGAATCAAAATAGAATCGATTCCAGAATCGACGCAGAATCCTTATCTTTGACTTCCCCTATTGTGACATAACTCTTACCCAATACTACTAGTATAAAAAAACCATGATCGCGCCATTCTCATATCCTGGTATCCACATGAGCACCGGCACAGCTTGATCGAGATTCCCGCCACCAGCTTACTCCCCTAATTCAATAATAATAAAAACTCAAGTGAGTCAAGCCTTCTACCACACCATGTAGCTGAGAAGAGCGCTTATTGCGGATGAGAGAATGTCTGCAATGATGAAAACGACGCGTCTACATGGATGCAAGGTTCTCTCCGACCCGCACACCTGAATGGCCCTTGATTTTTCTTTCCAGTCGATTCGATCGGTAGTAAATTTGATTTCCTTGACTTCTTGATCGGGAGAGTAACAGTTCACGGAGCTGATGATCGGGAGAATATCTTGAGCGGAAGCCTTCATCCAAAGTGAACGGAGAGGTCACTGCCTCATAGACGCTCGCGCGCTCCCTCTAGTCCGTCCTTTCTGCTCCCGGTGAAAGTAAGAAGAATGTAACGCAATTGCTATCGTGATTGCCGCGCCACTGGCCAGACAGAAGCAATATTTTCGAAATTAACCACAATGATGGCCTGGAACCCCGTCTAGCTGGGAAGAGAGAGAAATAACTCAAGGCAATCTGAGCGACTAACATAGCTTCATTGAAAATCGTCGAGGGATCCCTGAATGGTGCGTCTATCTTCCCAGGAATGAGAATTGTCCACTCATATTTGACAGGATAGATCACACGCCTTACTCTCACGATGATCATTGCGAAAGTCAGATGAGCAAGAAAAACATCCCATTTGCGGGTGTTCGTTCACCTTGGGGATACTATATTCGGAACATAATTATGATGCTCGCCTTCTTGGAGTGGAATGCGCAGAAGGCGGACATCCGACGGGAGTATTCATGAGTGGTGATGGAGGTGTTGTTGCATTTTCGAAAGCCCAGTCCCTCACCATGCACTCTTCACTCAACGACTCGGGCCAGCGACGTGGTTCCACATTTTGGTTGATTTTCATTGCCAACCTCGTTGTAGACCTCCTCGCAGCTCTAAATTTTGTATATTGACTTCGTCGAAAAATTTCAGCAACTGACTGGTTTTCTTAGACGGCTGTTTCCACCGCAATACCTACTATTGTCGGTCACCTACATGGGTCGGATTTCATCTGGGTCGGCAGTGCATACACCGTTGCCTCAACGGCTATCCTACCTACCATGGGCGGTCTGGCTTCCACGCTAGGAAGAAAGCGTATCTTACTAGGATTTATCGTATTATTTGCCCTTGGCTCCGCCCTCTGCGGCTCTGCTCAATCCTTGAATATGCTCATCGCAGGTAGAGGTGGGCGCCAACTTACTCATCTACCGAGTTGTTAATCCGCGTTTCACAGTTGTGCAGGGTATCGGAGGAGGAGGATGCATATCTGTAACGGAAATCATTTACGCTGATCTTATACCGCTTCCAGAGCGAGGAAAGTTCGTAGGTACCATTGCCTCGTGAGTTGTAAACGCTGTGCAGGGACTGGTTAACTAAAACAGGACAGCGTCTGGGTGTTTGCCTGGCAAGTCACGACGTCTTGACCTTTATGGTGTCTCCAACTTCTTCATCCAGTGCGATTGGTCCTCCCATCGGTGGTGCTCTCTCGGCTTCCAGCTCATGGAGATGGCTGTTTTTCCTCAATATTCCGCTGTGCGGTGTTGCCTTGTTGCTTGTTATTCTGTTTTTTCAAGGTCCACACCCCCCCAAGAAGTCTTTCGTAGCATGATATGGACCGTTGACTGGGTGTGAGTCAGATGTTCACAGAGTTCAGCCATAACGAGAGTTTATTATCACCACAGGGGTCTGGCTCTTCTTGTTGCAGGAACCACAACCATTAGCATCGCTTTGGCGTGGGCCGGTTTTCAACATTCGTGGAGCTCAAAACAAGTTCTTATTCCACTTTGCATGGGGTGCAGCGCTATCGGCGCCTTTTCGATCTTCGAGTACAAATTTAGTGTTGCAAAAATCCCAACTGTGGGTGCCATCAGGATTTGAGTTTTTCAAAAAGATGAACTCAATTTCAACAGATTCCATCTTTCCTTGTAACCAATCGAACCACCCTGAGCGGGTAAGATTGTAAATCAACTTCGACTATAAATGTGGCAGCTCACCGGTCAGATATATTGGCACTGGAATTCATGGTATTGTATCCATGGCGGCCATTTGTGAGTCTGGTATTTTTCAATCAAGGTTTCCTCTATTAACATGCATGGACAGTCTACCTCCCGGTGTACTTCCAAGCTTGCAAACTGGCCTCCCCAATACACTCAGGAGTCGACCTACTTGGTTTAGTTTGCGTCCTGCCAGTGCTCTCGATCCTCGTTGGTGTCTCTGTCCAACTGCTGAATCAGTATCGTCCTCAGAATTATGTTGGATGGGTGTTGACGATAGTAGGATTCGGCCTCGTTAGCAGGCTTGACAAAGACAGCACTATGTCTGCGTATATCGGCTTCCAAGTCGTGCTGGCCATCGGTCTTTCGATTCTCTGGATCAGTACTCAGTTTGCGGTCCTCGCACCCTTGCCGTTTTCGAACAACGCGCACGCTTTGGCCTTCTTCACATTTGTGCGCTGCTTTTCGCAGGCAAGTGCCCTAATCCTTTCTTTCTTGTCTGATTTAAATTGCAGAACTGGGGTATCGTGTTCGGGGGGACGATACTGCAGAATACACTCAAGGGACGCCTTCCGTCCGAGCTTCTTGACATATTCGGCAAAAATACACAATTGGCCTACTGGATCATCCCACAGCTCACTATCCTTCCTACTGAGCTCAGGGACCAAGTACGCGATGCTTTCGGGGAGGGTCTCAGAATTATCTGGTATTCGATGCTGGCAATCTCTGCCCTCGGACTTTTATCCTGCTTGTTGATGGAAGAGGTGAAAATGCGCAATGCATTGGATGATACGTGGGGAATAGCGGAATCGCCTGGCGCAAGAGTCCGGTCATCGGAGTTGGGCTCGACGGCTAGTGAGAAGTGACTCTCTTCCAGTTAGCGTCTGTCGGTCACCTGTAATGCCCTAGATATGAGCCCACTTAGAGGGGGAGATATATCTTGTCTCCCCTTCTAATTGGGAGGTGTTTAGGTCCAACCTCGAGCACGCAATAAAAGTGCCTAAATATTAGTTAAATAAGAGCGATATCGAAGAGATCTCTTAAATACCGATGTGAGTGATATGTGTAAGCAGCGATTGTTGCCATCAGATTTGGCGCGCGCCCGTCGCGCCATCACTGCAATCAAAACGCTGCTATCCCGACCATATTTAAGAGATCTCTCGCTAATTCAGAGATCTCTTAAATATTTAACGAGATCTCTGAGATATCCAGAGATCTCTTAAATATTATCAGCATTTGTTGCCATCAGAGCTGGCGCGCCATCACAGCGATCAAAGACCGACGACAACGCCGCCGCACAAGTCCACAGCACACGCCAAAATCAGTGTAAATTAGTGAAAAAATACAGCTAAAATAATACAAAATAAATGCAGTATTAGTAGTCCATACAGGGCTGATAACAGACAATACACGACGTGTGATTCAAGATGTACATACAGAGCTAAGGCTGAGAACCCTGCGCGGCAGGCTGGTCGTTCGTCAGGCGTACAATGGCCTCGAACGCGTCAGCAAGCGCCTCCCCATCGACCTCTGCCTCCTCCTCCTCCTCCCCCCTCCTCCTCACCATCTCTCCCCTCTGGCGGCGGCGGCGTCGGCGCAAGAGAGGAAGCAGAGGTCGATGAGGGAGGGGGCATGGGATCGTCTCCATCGGTGGATGCAGCTCGTGCGTCCGGTACCCGGCGCTCCTTGCTGACGCTGACGCCGGGAGAAATGGAGCCCGTGAAGCCCTCCTCTTTACTGAGCTTCACAAGATTCTCCATGTGGAGTGCATTGAAGCGGCTCCGCTCGATCCGGTGCACCCCGACCTGATGCGCCAGCCCCGGGTTCCCCCTCCGCACGGAGCCGCTTCTCGTGGTAGACGAGGAAGCGCTCCTCATCCATCATGTACGTGACAAAGCGCGGGATCTCGAGGTTCAGCCGGGCAATCTCTTCGTCGGCACGCAGCAGCTTGAAGTGCTGATCCATTGCCAGGCGCCCTGCTGGCTGGGCCCACGGTTCGCTGCGGATGTCCTGCCGACCCTCGCGTAGGAGGTCAAAGTCTGCCAAAAAAGCATACTCGACGATCTGCTCCCATGTGAGCTGCGTCCTCGGCGGGGACAGGGCGGCAGCAGCGTCGTTGTATCGGTCTAGTGCCGTCCTCACGCCTTTTGACCGCGCCTGCAACGCTTTTGCGATGTGCTTGCGCAGTTTGTAGCCTATGCATAGCCATCAGTACGGCGCCTTCGAACGCAAGCCTGAGTGTTACCTGTATCCGACATATGCGCTTTCGAAAGCTTGAACATTCGTGCAACGACAAGCCCCTCAAGCTCATCGAGCGCCCGCTGGTAACGCCGGCTCACCACCATGGTGGCAGCAGCTATCCACTCCGCATCTTCTGGCTCCCACCGCTTCACAACTCCCAGCCGGATCTCCAAGTCCTGCACCGCGGCAAGGGTCTTTGAAAGCACCTCCAGCGCATGGCGCCGCTGCGTCTCCAGGCGCCGCGTTTCTGCCGCCTCCCCGGCATAACTCGAGACGCCGTCGAAGACGTACGGCAGGCCCATGCCCTGCATCTCATCGAGACGTTTTCTGGGAACCAATCAGGAGGATAGGCGTGGAAAAACGCTGCACACTTACTGGTGGTCTGCCAGGTTCACCAGCTTTTGGTAGTACTCCATCTGGAGCGTCTCGTGCATCGGCTCTTTCGACAGAGACTCGAGGTACCTCTTTTTCCTCCCCGAGCCACAGCTCGAAAACACTGCGCGACTCGACGCCAAGATTGGCCATCGTCTCCCGCAGCAGTGGCTCCGTAGCTTTGATTTTCAGCGCGCGTCGGTATTTGGCAGCAAGAAGAAGCGCTACGGACGTGAGGTTAGCGAGTCTTGGCATGTAGAAAGGAGCCGTCCTCACAGAGCCCCTTGGTACGCGTCCGCGGTATCGACGTGCTTGAGGTAGGTCGTGATGGCCTGCTGTCGGTGGAAAGCCGTGGCGTAGCGTGTTGTCGAGGCCAAGGCGTTGGACCTCGAAAAGAATGATTCACATTCTTCAAGGTCTTCTAAGCCCATCCCCTTCACGTATGTCGACAGATTCTTGAGCTGGCAACGGCGGTTGTGAGCATGCCCGTGGAAAGCGCCCACTAGCGCCTTGAAGTTGTTGTCGGCCACCAGCGACGAGAGGGCAGGATGCATTCGTACCATCTTCCCGAATTTACACCCGATGTCGTAGCCGACGCCCAGCTCGCCGAGGACTCGTAGGAGGTGTGCGGTGATGGCAAACCCGTACTTGGCCCTAAACAAAGTTAGCGCAGGCTTCCGTTGAAACAAGTACACCTACAACTCCCCACTCTTCACCATGTCGACGACGACGAGTACAAACGAGTGCCTGCAGAGGCACGGGAAGAACCCTGTCTCGTCATACATTCCATAGGCCCGCGCGGTGACGTCGGCCTTCATATTCTGCCACCTCTCGTCGCACCCACCGCCCTCGTCTGCCTCCTCCGAGCCCGGGATAAAGTCCTTCATCAAGTCCTCCATCCCCTCCTTTGCCCACTTGTCCACTTCGGCGCGTGGGATGTAATAATCACCGGGAGCCGTGCGATCGTCCCGCTGCTCCTTCGACGCACCCGGAATGGCCCTACCATCGGCCTGCACTACCTCCCGCTCGCGTCTCCAGAAGCGTTTCAGGGAGTTATTGCCATCGAAAGTGGCGAGGAAGGGGAGAGGAATGGCTTCCTCGCCCTCCAGTTTGTACAGGCATGCCGGGCAGGCATTCTTGAGGCGCCAGTTGGGGGAGTCGCGTCCGAGTGCAGCTTGCACGCGCCCATCGACCTCCGCGCGAATCGCGAGGTACACGTCGAAAGCTATCGAAAATTGGACTGTAAGATGTCCGCGTGGAGGGACGGCGTGGATGTCGCAGAGCGCGCGCACGAAAGATTGAAGGCTGAGACGTGGGCAGCGAAGTTGTGCCGTGCGGAAGATTTCGAGGGCACGGATAGTGATGGCGACGTTCGGGAGATGGGGTGCGGTGGGGATTAGCCCTTGGCGAACGTATGCAGACGCGACGTTTCGGTCGCCCTGTATAATGGGCACCTCTTGATAGAGCGCGGCTACATGAGGAAGACGTTAGATCCGTTCACACGAATTAAAGCATCGCAGCGCACAGAATAAATCTACGACGTATATTTTATGCGTCGCCTCCACGATGGCGTCTTGGGGCTGGGCGTAGAGCTTCCCCATGCCCTCCTCGGCGGCGTCGAGTGCCCACAGTGCATATGCGTCGGCCATGGCATTCATTTGCATCGCAAATGCATTCACCCGGATCTGCGTGCGATTGGTGCGTTTACGATTGTCGCGGGGTCGAGCAAAGAGTAATCTAAACAACCGTTAGCACCGCGCCTTGTGGAAAATAAAGGCAAGAGAACCGATGGTGTGCGCGCAACTCTTCAAGCAGATTCTGTGATGCATCTGCGGCGGCGTCTTCGCTGAGGTCTTCACCGGCGTGGCTTATGTCGGCGGTCGTACGACCGCGCAGAATGTCGTCGACATACTCGCCGCCCCAGGCGTCGCCGTCATCGTACGGGTCGGGCACGTCTCGCGAGGCCGACTGGCGCTGTTGCTCTCGCAGGGCTTTCGGCTGCCACGTTAGTAATGCCGAGCAGAGTTCGTGAACGCAACGCACCGGAGATGCGGCGCGCAATGCGCGCTTCCTCTTCCCTCTTCATCCCAGCTATTTCGGCCGGCTTCAATGTCTTACTTTGCCTTTTGAGACGGCCATGACCAGTACGGACGCCATGGGTAACGGTCATGCGGGGGGATGAAGCTGTGGATGTCTTCAGGTTCCCTCTACGCTCGGCCATAGTCAAACTCTTCGGCATCTTGCGTGCGAATATGAGAAAGCAGGAGTCGCGCCAACGACTGCAAGACACGACTCGTCACAGGTGTGACTGTGGCACATGACACAATCACTCTCAACAACCACCCACAACCACCTACAACTTATAGGTCCGTCCTGCCGCGGTGAGTCCTTTCTGCTCTTCTTCTTCGGGTGGTTTGTTGGGCGGCCTATCTTCTTGAAGGCTCTAACCAGGGACTCTGAAGAGAAGCCGCCGCACAACCTGCCACCCGAGAAGCCCTCGCTCACTTTAAGCAGCTAACTGACCACCGTTCGTCAGGCTTTCCCGATGCTGTGGGTCCCGTGTGTGCGGAAGGTGGGTTTTTTTCTTCGCCACCGACTTCGCTCACGCGTAGCCTGCAGACGCGTAGCGGCGCCACCTTCGCTGCCTGGACGGCGGAAGCATTCCAGTTCGCCCCGCTCGTCTCGCAGGCAGTACGGGTGGAATGCGACGCCCAGGAAGACGCCGAGCCTGAAGATTCTTCGCCAGACCCCGACGTCGAATGGCCAGCCCAGTCGACCCCGCTCGACCCTCTAGACGACGTGGACGATCTCCCGCCAACGCCCCCGCCGGCACCACGTAAGCGACGCGCGTCGCCGACTTTTGAGGAGGTTTCTGCCACCGGGAAACCGCTCAAATCGTGCCACCGCCGTCGCGCTGCGAAGCGCGCGAAGACAATCCACCAGGAAGGTCATCACCCTCGCGCCTCGGTCATCGACCAGCAGGTTCGGCAGGCCGACCCGCTCGCCGTCCCCTCACTGAACGCCGAAGCTCTTCCCGCTGCTCAAGGCGCCTACGTCGCGAAGATCGAGACCAAAATCGAAAAATGTGGCAGCAAGACGCGTCGGTCCCTCGCCGAGCTCATTGGGCTGGGGTTTCAGCTCATTCCTTGGGACGGGATGTGCGTGTTTTATCCCATTGCAACTTCCCTCCCCGCACACGTGCTCACCCCACTTCAGCAGCGCTCGCCCACTGGCAGACGGCACGGGGCGCATCTTTGCCTCGCTGGCCGGCCAGCCCCAGGACGACGGATGGCGCGCGGCTGTCGCGCGCGCATACCAGTTCATAAAAGCCCAAGGCGACGCCACTGACTTCCCCATGTCCATGCGCCATCACCGACGCGGCCTGTTTGCCGCGATGAACGTCGGCCTCATGTACGGCAAAGGGCTGCGCAGCCCGACGTGGCTAGACAACAAGAAGCTCACGCCGCTGGCGGAGCGACTTCTCGCCCACCCGGATGTCGCGCGGATGGCCCACTTTGCTAGCTGTAACCCCACCTTTCTCTATTTCCTTGCTTTACTAACCGCCGTTTCCAGTCGCATTTAGTCTCTGGGCCCCTAGGCTGTACCGGTACTACGTTGATCATAACGCCACACTTGCTCACCTCCTCCCCGGCGTGCGGCGGCCCTTCCCCAAGTCCGTCTTCGCCTCAGCCACCTTTAACTTTGGGCCCAGCGTCTGCACCTTCAAACATCGCGATGTTTGCAACCTGCCATTTGGGTGGTGCGCCATCCAAGCCCTTGGGAGCTTCGATGCTACTACTGGCGGCCACCTCGTGCTATGGGACGCCAAGGCGGTGGTGGAATTTCCCGCCGGGGCGGTGATCTTGCTACCGTCGGCCACCGTTGCCCACTCCAACGTGCCTGTGGCGGATGGCGAGGAGCGAATCTCATTTACACAGTTCACTGCAGGTGGGCTGTTTCGTTGGGTCGATTACGGTGGACGCACGGAGGCACAATTGGCGGCGGAGGACCCAGATGAATATTCACGAACGTTGGCACAGAGGGACAAGCGATGGGAAGAAGGGCTGTCTTACTTTAGCACATGGGATGAATTGTCGAATAGTTGATAAACCTTTGCCATTCGCACGCCCTGTCCGAACCAAAGATCGAGTAAGGAAGACGAGTGGTTATGATCAAAATTTGGTCGCGAACTGATTCTGGTCACGAACTGATTTCAACACTCAGTTCATTGACTTCCACTGCACCATCCGTGCTCAAACTTTGTGAGTGGGTTTTTTGCCACATTTCAGAGCATTCAATTTTTTGGACCAGAAATTTTTAAACCTTAATTCGCCGTGTGCAGCTCCAGGCACGTCGTTTTTTTTGTGTACTATAACAAGCGCTCTCTTCATTGTAAAAAATAATTGAGGCCTTGGGAGGCCAACAGCGAGCGGTACGAATAAAATGAGCTGTAATTTCGATCACGAACTGACTTTTGAAGCGGAATCGAGATGTGACTCTAGTAACGATCTTCACCTTGTCTCACAACTCCCATCTTCTCTGGCTGCATGCCCGCCGGTCGGCCGCCTCTGAGCCCGGACACAAAGCGCCGACACCGCCAACAAAGCATCAAGGACTACCAGGCCAGGTACAAGGCCTCAATTCTATCAAGAAATACGCCAACAAATTGTCATATTCGCGCTCAGGAATGTAGAGAAGCTTCGCGAGGCTGCGCGAAGCCGTATGCAGCAGTCAGTTGCTGAGGTCCACACGCCGCCTCCACGCCACCTGATTCCACCCGTCTCAGGCGGCGGTCGGCCATTGCAGCGTCCGACTCCAAGACCCAGAAAACCTACCGTTTCCAGGCGGCGTTGCACTCAGCAGACTACCGCTATCGGTGAGTTATGTCCGGTGACTCTTCATGCTACTGACGACTTTTATGGCTCAGGAAACGCAGGGAGGAGTATGCTGCCGCGGAAGCAGCGCAGCGTACAGCGCGGAGGATCAGGTACGCCTGGATGTTATAATTTTTATTTCTCTCCTAATTCTCCCCTTCACTGATAATGTTGTGTAGGAAAGCCGAGGCCAATGATTTGAGGGCTCGCCACGCCGCCCTCCAGCACGCCGCACCCGCAAAAGCCGTTCCCAAGCCGTCTACTGCCCTAGACCGTGATGTGGTCTCATCGACGGACCCGGACGACCTCCCTATGGACGAGCTCCCACTGTTCCTCTCAGACGACGAGGAATCCAGCCAAAACAACTCGGACACCCGACCTTTCTTCGACGAGTTCTCGGCGCGACCTCGACCTGTGGTGCGGCGTTGCCAGGATTGTGGTGACGAGTACTGCGTTGGGTGCGCTTGCATGTGCCCCATCTCCACGCGCTGGTTTGACCACAAAGACGGCCACTTCTTCCCTACATGCAAGTGGTGCAAGGGGCAGGATTGCCCCGGGTGCGCTTGTAGTTGCCCCGAAAGCAAAGCCTGGGTGGAACACGGTGGACACGTCCGTAAAAACAAACACCCGTTCAACTCTCCTTAATACCTAGGATTCTCAGACGTATTATCCCGCATACCCTTTTTTTTCGTACAATTCATTATCATTTTATCATTTTTGTGGATGTTGTCACGCGTGACCGTGTTTCTGTCTTCTTCCCTCCATGTTGGTACCGGTCCCTGCGCCATTGATCCTGCTTTGTACGCCCATCTATGCTCCTGATCCAGGCCACGAAGATAGGGAGATACAGACGGAATTCCATGCGATCGTCCACGAGGACTGGAAGGGCGTTGTTACATCAAGGTGAGTGTTTTGTTTTTTGTTCGTCTCGTCTTCCAAGAAAACAGCAACACGATGGCGCGCATGCTTAAGGTCTACACCGGCGCGCGCACCTTCCGGGCTACCTCGTGGCCCGAACTCATCAACATGTGGCACCTCGATTGCACTGAATATCACAACCATGTCGGTGAGGAGGCCGGCCCCGTACCGGCATCAAAAGCGCCATCTCCCCGGGCTCCAGGCCTCCTGCCAAGTGAAGACGCGCGGGCCCGGGAATCAAAGCTTTGTCAAGCACAAATGCAGGACTGCGCAAACACTGCACGGACAAGCGCTCGAGGCACGCGCGATCTGGTTTCACGCGTTTTGGCGGTCAAATCTTCTCAGCTGGCGGACCGCTTCGACACGCTGAGAATCCATTCCGACGCCAGCCCACCATCCGTTTACCAGGAGCCGTCATCGGGGACATTCAATAGCTATGCGCACGCACGCACGCATCAACTCCCGTCGCAGATGGGCTCAGCGTACGGCGAAGTGGTCGAGTTGGCATGTGGAGAAGGATGCGAGCGTAGTTGGGCCTCCAACGCCACCGATGCACCCATGTTGTACGCCGTGAGTGGCCACAACCGGCTGTTTCGCAGCAAGTAAGTGCGCTGGTTTTCATGAGGGTCCCACGTAGCTGATTTCTGTGTTTTTATTTGACAGAGATCGTGCTGTCGCCGTCTTGAAGGGCACGCCAGGGGCCGAGCTCGCCTTCAGTCGTGATGAAGACGAGCTCTTGCAGTTCGTCGTGGAATATTGTAGAATGTAGTTTACCCTCCGCTTATAAAATTTAACGTCTTGTCCTTTGTTTTATAACTGTGTGATGAAAGAGCATAGATTTCAGAAGACGGTATATACATGATGAGCTCTAAGCTATTGAGTCTTTAATCATCAACGTTGACCTCCCCTGCACGCAGCTCGGCGTCGTCCCTGTTTGCTGTTGCGTAAATGCGGCCGTAGGGGTCGCCGTAATCGTGCCAAGATTCTCGAGCGAGTTGTCTGATTAATTTGAGCATTGGGAAAGGAAACCAACGTGAAGGGAGACGTACTCATATGTAAAAACCTTTGAAATGCCATCAACGACGTAGTAAACGCTCCTGACCTGCCTGAAGTGGCCTTTCTCGTCACGCTCGAAAGCTGTCTCGAAGCCCTTGCACAAGGGTAGATATTTGATCGCGTGCTCGAAGGTAGGCGCGAAGTAGACAGGATCAATATCCCATTCGTTCTCGGGCCGATCGAGTGCCGGGTCCCAAAGCCAGAGACTGTAGTGGTAAGTAGCTGTGGTGAGTTGCAGAGTAGCAATAAAAGAATAATAATTACGGGTCGCGTGTCAATAGACCGCTGGACGAGATGTACCAATCTTTGTCGTCCCACACCTCAATGACTTCGTCCTCTCGCACGATTGGCGTCGGTGGTAGAGCGGTGAGAGTGGTAAGCAAATAGAAAAGGCACCGCCGCAAAATAGCCAGTAGGTGGTTCCAGAGGGAAGAGAACATGATCGAGAAGGATTGCAGTCCAGAAAAAAAAATGAAAAGGCTGTGAGAAAAAAAAAGACGAGTCAGGGGTTTGAACAAAAGACCCAACGGTCTAGGGGTACCATAGGCAGAAATATTCTGCCTACAATCCACGCTCCCAGCCTCTAGACCATTAGGTCTTGAGGTTGGGAGCAGATTGACGGAGGGTGAGGTAAAGTACGTACTGCCTTGACAGAACGTGTCGATCAAGAACTATATAGCCCTAAAATTAAATCAGGTGACGGCAACTTTTGCTTCTTTTTTACATACACCAAACCCTCTCCCACCGTCGTCAACAACAGCCTCGACTATGGCACGCATGGGAAGATCAAAGCCCTCAGCCCACGCCACTCGCAACCCCGGCAAGCGAGTTCAATTGTCTCGCCGTCGTCTCGGGCTCTCTGGTGCGGAACGCGTCAATGCGGCGATCAAGACGCTTGAGTCACGTCAACGCAAACACGACTACGAGGAAGCCATCGATCAGTTCTTCCTCTACCGCGACGTGGAAATTTCTCGGATTGCCAAGGCCCACGGCAAGAGCGAGCGAGTCGTGCGCAACCTCTTGTGCCACAAGACTCAGTACAAAACCCAGCGCAAGAAAACCCTCCGCAACGCAATCTTGCATGATCGTGCCCTCAAGGCAAAGGAGTCGGGTACGTGTTTAAAAGCAAGCTGGCAAGAATCCGGACTCATGAGGGTTTTTTTATAGGGGAAAGCAAGCAGCTCGGTGACTATCAGGAGGAGCTACAGGAGGATGTGGACGAGGGCATTGCTGATGTGACGAGGGAGAGTTTGGGCGAAGAGGAGTACAAACGCCTCATGGACCAGCTCGAGGACCATCGGAAGACGAAGAAACGCGGCGTACGCATGACTGCCAAGGCGGCGGCGACAGATGCCAGGCAGACTGCTGTCCGTGTGGGGGGAGGAGGTAAGTTTCTGTCTGGATTTTCAGTCACCAGCGTGTTGCTAATCCAAGTGCAGCTCATTGATCTTCATGAGCGCACCGGTGTCCGCGCGTTCGCCGTCTTCTCCCGCGGAAACGGCGACGACGCCGCGCTCCCCCACTACGTCGAGTCGGGCGGTGCCATCAGCTTCTTCCCCGATGAACTCAGAATCCCCAGTGTCGAAGCCCTACGCAGGTTCGAGCGCTTCGCGTGCACTTGTGACAATGGTGAGTCTAGTTGTACCCCCTCCTTCTATAAGAGAATTGACATTAGGTGTAGGTGGCGAAGAAAAGAACGACATTAACATGGTACGATCCTTTGTCGCAAAGGTGGTGCAAGACGGTCTCCGTGAGTCTCTCTTGATATTGGTCTCATTCTCAGTCTAATGATTGGCATAGGTGAAATCAAGAACAACGGCACCCTCCACATGGAGTATGCGAACTACGACAGCGCGATCCGCGCGGAGCTGGGCGTGGAGATGAAGGGATGGCCCTCCGACATCCCTGTCGAACGCGCCGCCAACATGAACGTCGAGTCCGCGCGGCGGATCCGCGACGGCTTCAAGTCGGGGGCGATCCACTGGGCGTGGATTCCCAAGGCTGAGCGTGACGCCCTCATTGCCGGGCTGAACACAGAGCGCGCGGCGGGCAATGGTTCGTTGCGCAAGCGTGCTGAGCGCAGCGACAAAGGCGTGCTCCGGGGGCCACGCAAGCCCGCAGCAACATCCACCCCATCGACCACGACTCAAGCTGCTGCGACGCTCGCCCCTGGATGCGGCAGCGCCCTGGGGAACACCACCGCCGTGGGGAACGCCACCGCAACCCCTGTCGCTACCGCGGTTCCCGTCGCTGCCGCCATGCCCATCACCACCGCCGCTACCGTCACGCCTGAAAACGCTGCTGCCCCATCCCAGCACTCTGTTGCGAGCGTGGAGGACCTCCTTTCCCCTCCCCCACATACACTTTCGACCCCAACCTCGACATCCCCATCAACCTTGATGCCCTTGAGCACAACACGGCGGCCCTGGGGTATCTGCTCCCTCCTCCCGCAACTCAGGGTGCTGACAGACCGACGCCAGACGACGGTCCCATAGGCATTCGACTACCGCCGCCGCCGAGTTCCCCATCGCGCACACCTCTCGCGCCCTCCTCTACTGTCAACACGGCTGTGGGCTCCAAGCGCCCGTCCACTGCTGCGGCCGGCGGCGAGCCGGTGAAGAAAAAGCGCAAGGTTCGCAAAGATGCGGGGCACAAGCGCCGCGCCGAGAACGAGGGCTTGCGGGTGGTCCAGGAGAAAAAACCTCGCAAGAAACGCTCTGATGCTGGACGCCCCCGCGGCCCCCGTGCTTGATTTTTTTCTGTACGCCGTACAATACCCCCTGCCGTACCCTATGTATCTTTCCATACTGTCTCTATGCGCCGTACTTATGCTCAATATGATTATGATTATGATTATGATTATGCTGATGACTTGATGAGTGCGAACAAAGTGATATATAAATGAATCATTTAAAGGCTTGGATGGCATGGTGTATATACAGCAGACACACCCCCTATTTTTTCGTGAATTTATGCCGATTTTTGGGTGCACTGTGGAATTGTGCGGCGGCGTCATGTCGGTTTTTGATGGCTGTGATGGCGCGCCTCCAGCGCGCCATCTCTGATGGGAACAAGCACTGATGATATTTAAGAGATCTTTAAATATTGAGGAGATCTCGTTAAATATTTAAGGGATCTCTCAAATATTGAGAGATCTCTTAAATATTGTCGGGATGGGCGGCGTTTGATGGCAGTGATGGCGCGACGGACGCGCGCCATCTCTGATAGCAACAATCACTGCTTACACATATCACTCACACCGGTATTTAAGAGATCTCTTCGATATCGCTCTTATTTAACTAATATTTAGGCACTTTTATTGCGTGCTCGAGGTTGGACCTAAACACCTCCCAATTAGAAGGGGAGACAAGATATATCTCCCCCTCTAAGTGGGCTCACATCTAGGGCATTACAGGTGCTGTCGGTCATGAGTGTATCTGAATGTTGTCATCCCATATATCTAGCACCGAATAAGTATCTCAGCATGTAACTCAACTTGTTTGAGCCGATAACGCAATTCACTTGACGAATCGGGAGATTTTGAGTATGGAAGAGAACTGAACAAACGGGGCGGCAGATGCGGCGCACGTCATCCTGATGCGGCACACGGCCTCGGTGCGACAAATCGCTTCGGAATCGGCACATGATGTGCCGCTTCCTCGGCACTGTCGGATGGCTCGGCGAGTCGAACTCGCAGTAGGTTTGGTTGCTTGGAAGTCGATGGAGCCGTTCCTAGGCAAATCTTTGGATGTGGCGCGATTACTTGCGGTATTCATCAGGGGGGCTTATATCTCCCACTGAGATTACAGGCAAAGCTGTTGCAACAAGACGTCGCCTATCGAATTGTATTTAAATAAAACAAAACAACCATTCGCAATCGCGCTACAGAAGATATTGCAAATTGAAGAGCAGACCACGCTTAAGGTTTGACATTTAAATCATGACCGGCTTGAGTTCAACGACATCCGACCGGCTGCACCGGCGGTGCCCTCCGTGTCGGTGGCGGTTCTCTTCATGAAGCGCCTGAGAGCGTCCCTGCGGAAGTCGACGCCAATCGGCTTTCGATCGTTTCGCGCGCTTGAATAAGAGCGTTGGCGATCCCCACCACGGCGGGCAGCCGCATGAGCGCAACGATTTGGAGGTTGGAATTGATTTAGTGGGTTATGATATAAAACAGCGCCCATGCGCTGGACCAGGATCACGAATTAATGGGGAGAAAGGAAGGAGAAGGTAAAACATACGTGTAGATTGAGGCACTTTCGACAATGATGGCGAGAACGTCCTGGCGAACCATATAAATCCAGCTTTCGCGAAGGAATCCCGATTCAGAGGTATTCACCCGCAGATTAGTCCCACCGATGGCGGAGGATTCCGTCGCGATCTTCCAAAGCTTATACGCTATCAAACTCTTTATAAAATTTGGGCGTCTTTTTTTATTTCCTTTTTCGGAGGGTGCTCGCTTTATTACCGGTTTCATCGTTTGATTCATTATTGTCATGTTGCGATCGCCCCTCATTGCAAACCACTTCCCGACATAAAATCTAGAATCTACGTTGTGTCTCAATTTCTACATGATAACAATCCACACACACTTTGCGTGCTCGAACGCTGAAAAATGTCGGGAAGGTCGTTCAACGATTGTTTTTCTCTCAATCGCGATCTTTGCGATCGCTCAAATTTGAAATCTAGCCCGCCTGCCGCAAGCCGAATGGCGACCCCTGATACCGCGATTCGGGATCACAACTTATTGACAATTGTTTCAGATACTGAGATGCCATTGCGGAGGATCACCCCATCGGCACTTCTCGGGAAAGGCTCGGCACTGTTGGGTCGTCAGTTGCCAGCACATGGAAGTGGCCCAGTTTGACTGGCCAATTCGGCATGAAGGGGGGGAGGCGGCCGCAGGCCGCCGACCACCTTGTGTATTATATCTATATCGTATTGTATTGTATCGCGGCGTATTCGTATTCAGTTGGATGGCCGAAAGCCATATCGTATCTATGCATATCTGGATATATCCAAAATTAAATTTTTCGTCTCGCATTCTTGGCCGGCACTATACCAGAACGATAAAGATCTAGAGCAGTAGTACGCGACCCTTTGGCCGTTGGACGATGAGATAGGTTGACGCAACATAAAGCAGGAAGTAGAAGCCATAGAAAAATCCTCCGATGGCGAGACTAGCTAGATTCACCCATGGCGGTGAGATGGACGGCATCTTCCCGCGCCGAGATTCCAAATTGTGCTGGAGCAGTTTCTGGCTCTGAGGGCCTCGTTTTTAACGTTAACCTCCTGAGGTACTCCAAGATCAATGACCAATTGGAATTATTTACCGCATCCCCTCCCTGCTAACTAATGCAGGGAAATGGGCTCTCCCTGGTGAACGAAGAAAGATAGCCTCCCGATCATATCAAGAAGAAGCTGCTGGAGAATCCCGCCCAATGAATGGACAATTCGCAACCGTCACCATTGAGTGTCACTATTCTGTTTTGTAAGATACGAGGATTCTTGATGATAAGGAGGTCATTTTCACTTTTACCATGAAACCACAGCAAACGGCTCCAAAACTACAACACTATGTGGCGTTTATCAGTCGTCTAAAAAAATCAGCATTATTTATCACCGCACCGGCGGTGCACGCTCCAGTGCTACCATCCAGTCTCGTGAGCTCACAGAACAACTTCCTGTGTCGAGCACCGAGCACTGCTGGTCAGTCAATGGTGCGATCACGGAGTGCCGTCCGTATACCTGCATTTGAGCCGGTAGGGATTCCCTTGAACCGCCACGGCGAACCTGGAGGGTAGCCACGAGAAGAATGACCGTGGGACGGTAGGAAGGATACTTAATCCTGATTGGATCAGCCGGTTCCAAGTGCTGGAGAAGGAAGAATTAGACGCAATGGGTTGCCGCGGAATTCATTAACTGAGTAGGCATGAATTTTCCGCCACTGGGGACCTGCAATTATTCGATTTCAATATTTTCATCGCGCGGTTCAGAAAGAGCCCATCTCCCACGTTTTTCGGGAGGACTTTTTCCAGCGGGTTCAACTTCATGCCGTGACGAGAGCCCGTAAGTCTCAAGACCATGTTAAGATCTAATTGGATGCTTGATTAAGTACCATCTGAGCCATCGAGAAGCCGTGGTGATGGATATTGTGGGAGGGCCTAGCTGCTGAGGGACCTACTCACCGTAATAGGACCACGACCACGTAATTGGGGCGACAACCAACAGATGTTTCGGGAGTGTTTCGGGTGAGAGCCATGGACATCAATTAGATAATTGTTCGGCAAAGGATGAGAAGTAATTTAGAGAGAGGCCGGCACGCGGCGTGGCATAAACAGTGAAGAAGTTGGTTAATTCTGGCGCGCAAGGGACTGGGTATGCGATGCGTTCGTTGTGAACGAGGAATATGATATCGTAATATCCGCAGAAGACCGCTGTTTCGGTTTAAACCAGAGGACTGAGCTCGGAACTCCGGTACATCCACAACGCTCGCTGTGAGAAAATGGTCATGAGACATAATTCACATAATTCATTAATTTATTCACTCCAAGCAAGTACTGCACCCGCATGTCTGTGTGTGGTCTAATCTAAGCCTTTCTGAACATGCGAGTTGTCTGAGAGGTGGAGGGTTCATTCGAACATCCAGCTTCAGGACAGGGGCGAGATTGAAGAGCACGTGCGGACACGAGTCTACTCTCTAGCAGATCCCGCTTCAAATGCACTTAGTGGTAAATATGAGGGTAATTATAAATAGGCAAGTGAAGCAGCCCATCAAGAGATCTCGATGCGCAACCGTCGACTTTGGCTCTGTTTGGTTCAGATGTTGGAACGCGTTTTGGTCACGTGTGCTCGTTGAATCTGAGGAATGTCAAGATTTCATTCGTTTAAAATTAATTTTAAGTTCGATTCAATCACCTTTGAGTGCATTCAGCGATATTCACGTTGTTCACAAACATTTCCATGTGCAGGTTCTAAACACTGTTTCATGTCGAGCGTTGAATATGGATGTTCATACCCAGAAACTTAGCAGGAAGATGGAAACTCACTGAATTAAATGGAATTAAAGCCAAATTTTACCGGTGCATGGCCCGTATTTCCCATAGCACGCATTTATAAATTCTGCCTGAATTTTGGCCGTATTTCATTGTCGCTTTGACGCGCAATAATTGAATGTCCGAGCATTTAGTTGGGAGGCTGAATAAAGGCCAATACTGAGGGAAAAACTACACGAAAAACAGTGTCTTCGCTTCGGACCTGTAGAAGAAACCCACCACCCAATCGTGAAAGGAAAAGTCAAAACACGTGCGCTTCCGAATAATCACCCCCGGGTCTCCCGAGAGACTTCGAAGTCACATCACGGATACTGTGAAAGAATGTGGCGCGCGGATATTGTGAAGGGCGGGGCGTGAAAGGGCGCGGACGACATCGAAGGACGTGATACATGTGATGGCGGACCGAAAGCACCGAATTCGACGTGGTTGTAATCACTTTTTTGTGCTCTTGAGCTCATGTGCAAAGAGGAAAATGACGCTTGAATGAAGTGGAAATGTCCCTCAATGCCTGGTGATTTTTTGGCGGCTCTGGAATATTGTTTAGCGAGAGAAAAGTTCGATTTCGCGGCTGATGCTGTGTTCGCGCTTTTTTCCTGCTCTCTCTTTGGATCAGTAATTTTGGGAACTCGCACAAAAATACAACTTCAGTGATTTTAAAGCCTTCGAATAAATAAAAACGCGTGCGCCTCCCTTTCTCTGCTTGCAATTTGCGAATTTCTGTGGTGCACGTGATGCGTTTCCCAAAACGGGAACCGCGATGGCAGCCCGAATCGCCCAGTGACGCTCTTCTCGAGCCATCACGTCGACGCGCAGCGCGCGCGTATAAAGAGCGCTTGCCTGAGTTTCTCTTCTTCGTTCACCCTCCTCGTCCTTCCTTCTCCCTCGTTTCTCTTCTCCTGCTGCTTTCCTCGTTGCAGCTGGTGTCTAGCCTCCTTTGCAGTACGGTACGTCCTGTCTGCGTCTCGTTTCTTTTTTGATTCTGTCGTGTTTGTTCTGTCTCTGCTTGTTTCCTGGGTCCTTGTGGTGGCATTCCTGCGCTAGTGGGTATCTGGCTGTGCTTGGGAGGTGTTCTACGGTGGTTGGGGATGTCGAGGTGTCTTGGTCTTGTGCGCCCTCTTTTCTTTCTTTCTTTGGCTTTTTGCGTTCTATGCCGTCTCTATGTGGCTCCTGGGCATTCAAGAGGAGTCGTACGCATGCCTGAGACGCGTTCCGAGTCGTTGGAGTGTTTCGTGCAAGTCATCTTGTTCTTGGACTGTGCCCTTTTGTTTCGCCTTTTCTGCTCCTTTTTTTGCCTGTTTTAATGTCCTCGGAACGTTCGAGCGCTCGTCGTCTTTCCTCTAGTGGATGTTATCGAGTCCTACAGTATCCAGGACTTCATAATCGCGTCTTTTGTCCCGTGGAGACATCAAGCCATCCCCGTCTCTTTTTCGCGTTTCTTTCTTGCGGGTTCTTGCTTGCTATCCCTCGAGCGCCCGTGACCTGCTCATTCTCGTTCGTCGCTCTTTGTGGGCGCGCTATCTGTCTCATGTTTCTGTTTGGGTGTAGGAATGTCATGCTAGTGGTGGCATATCGTGATCTAGCTTTTCCTTTCCTTTGCTGCACGGGATACCTTTCCGACGTTTGTCGACTGCCGTCTTCGGATGTCTCCTAGGCCTACGAGACGCGTCGTGCGCAGGCCTGAGACACGTGGCGGCGTCGAGACGGTTCGTCGAGCTCACCTTGCTCTTGGAGCGTGGTCCCGTGTCCGCTCTTGTCGCACCTTTGTTTCCTCTTCGTTCCTTTCAGAATCGAGGTTCTGGGGACCGTCCCAGCGCTCTGTCGCTCTTTCCCGCGCTTGTCGTTCCTTGGGTGGATGCACTATTTTCTGGCTGGTTGTGGTGCGCGTCTTTTTTTCGCGGAGGGACACCGAATCTCACCTTGGCTATCCCTGGGTTTTCTCTTTCCCGTTTCACTCAGCCGTTTTTTCTCTGCGATATCTGGCCCTTGTTCTTTGGTTTTTTTTGCGTGTATGTCGTGAGGGGAGGTGCATCGTGATCGTGTCTTCCCGTTTTCTTTGGGGTACACGGTGCCTTTTCAATGCTTCATCGCATATAACATGTGTCTGAATATAATTGTCAATGGGCGGAGCTTCTCGTTCCTGCTCAGCCTCCATCTTCACACTCTTCTGTTATCCTTTGCTATGTGCGAGTCGTCAATGTCTTTCTCTTCCGGAGGCGCTAGTCGCAGTCTCTTCCTCTTCCTTGGCGGCGGTACGCTTGTGCGGCGTCGTTGTCTTTCGGCCTCTTTCGTTCTTCAGACCAACCTTCCACTTGTTCCTTTTCCTTCTGCGCTTCTATCTCGTCTTATTCTCATTTCCGGAATCTTATCATACTAACTCAATTGTTCAGCTCCTCCAGCTTACGTCTGACCCTGTTCCCGCCATCCAGCCAAACCAATCCCAAAATGCAGCACCCGCATCCGCATCAACCGGCGTCTTTGCTTGCGCACGCGCTCTACGACCACCACCCACTCTACGACCACAGCTCGCCCCCGCGTGCGCCGCCACCACCCTCAGCCGCCGCCGCGCCGTCTATATGGGCCCCGCAGCCGCAAGCAAACGAAGCCGCCTGGCCGCGCGCGCTCGAGGCGTTCTCGCGCGCTGCTGTCCCCGAGGCTTTCTCCCGTGCCGCTGTCCCGGCGACGATTACGCGTGCCCGCGAGGACATAGACGTGTTCGGGCCCCTCGCCGCTCTAGGCGTGGTCGGCGATCGGCGCGGCGTGAATGTGAGTTTGGGTGCGAGTAGGACGGGGAGTGCGAGCCCGGACATCAAGGCTGACATTGTACGTTGCTTTCTTTTTATCCCTGAGTGGGAAGAATATTGACAAGGGCCGAATAGCACGTTGAGCAGCTTCTGCGCACCCTCAACCTCAACTCGCCGGAACCCATGCCCGCACCCGCCACCCCCACGACGCCCGCGGCGCGCTCATCGCCGGGCTCGGCGTCGGGGTCGGCTCGCAGTGTGCATAGCGTGCGTAGCGGCGGCAGTGCGCACAGCATCCATAGCAACACCAGCAGCGGGAAACCCAAGCCCACCCCGCTCACGCTCGACTTCAGCTTCGCCTCCTCCAACTCCGGCGCGTCTGCGACCTCCGCCTCCGCCTCTGCCTCCTTCAACGCCGATACTTCGTCCTCCAACACCAGCAACACCACCTCGTCCTCGAACCTCAGCTCCGCCTCCTCGTTAGCGGCGGCGTCGTCCCTGGCGCAGAACCTCAGCAGCACGTCGGAAGGCGACTCGCTGCCCTCGCTGCCGACGGGCTCGGGAGGGACGGGGTCGTACCCACAATCGCCCGACTTCTCCCCGCTGTCGTTCTCCTCTGCGCTCCTCACGCCGCTCGACTCTCCGCATGGGCTCGGCTCCCCGCACACCCTCTCTCACGGCAATGCGCAGCTCGTGCAGCTTTCGCCGACGCACGCGCTTCACTCGCTCTCGCCGGTCCGCAGCACCCTACACTCGCCGATGCACTCGCCCACGCACAACTTGAATTCGCCTACGCACGCACATGGACTGTATTCGCCTGGTGGGCACGGGCTGCACTCGCCTGGGGGATATTTCCACAATAAGGAGCGCGGTGCATATGCGTACGACCCGCCGTCGCCGTACGGGCTCGGGCACGGGCACGGGCTCCTCGGGAGTCCCGGCGCGCGGCTCCCCTCGTCCTTGGGCCTGGGATTCAACAACGCGAATGACCTCGGCACCGCCGCCAGCCCGAACGCAAACGCCAACGCCAATGCCACTGCCACTGCGAATGCGAATCTCGATAATGGGCGCTTTCTGCCCCTGCCTCCGACACCGCCGTCCCTCCCGTCTTTGATGCTTACTTCGCATGCACCGTCGCACACCCACGCGCACTCGCAGTTTGGGAGTGGGCTCGGGGGTGCTAGAGTGGGTGAGGACGCGGCATACTACCATGCGCGCGGGCTCAGCAGCGGGGGGCTCGACTACCGTGTCAACGTCAACGCCAGCGCTTCCTCCGGCATGAGTGCGAATATGGGTGCAGGGACAAGCGACTGGATGCGCGCGGACGACGGGCTGGGCCTTGAGCTTGGGCCGGGGCTCGGGCTCGGGCAGGGACGCGGGCTCGGGCTCGGGTACGGGCAGACGGGCTCGACCGCGAGTGGAGGTGGGAGCGCGGTGCTTGAGAGGACGATGTTCGGCGGCGGCGGGATGGGGCTCGGTTCGGGGGGTGGGGCGGCGTTGTATGCGGACGAGGGTGTCGGTGTGGGACGAGCGTCGTTTGCGTACCAACAGCAACAACTCCAACTTCAGCAGCAACAGCTCGAGCAACAGCTTCAGCTTCGGGCACAGCGGCAGCAAGTCGAGGCGCAGCAGCAGCAGCTCGAGGCGCAGCAGCGTGCGCAGCAAGTGCAGCAACAGCAACTTCAGCAGCAGCAAGACGCGCTCGGACTCGGACTCGCTGCGTTCGGCGGGGGCGGGAAGGTCTGGGATACTGGTGTCGGTGCGGGTAACGCTGGAGCGGGCGTTAGCGGTGCGGGTTCTAGCGGAGAACATGGTCAAGGGCACGGTGCGCGCGAACGGCGGGCGAGCAGCAGTGGAAATGAGGTTCGTGTGTTTCCTTGTTGTCTTCTTGTGCCTCCGCGCTGATGACGGTGTCGTAGCCAATAAACTTCCTCTCCCTCCTGCACCCGTCGTCGTCGCCGCCGTACGCCGCGTTCGTCGCGCGCATAATCAAGAGCGCCGACCAGCAGGCAAGTATCTTCCTGCAGCAAAAGCTCAAGGTGCTTTGTCTTCTCTTTCTTTTTGCTCGTGCATATGCTGAGACATGTACTTGTCAGGTCGCTGGCGTGGAAGAACGCGGCCGCATCGTTGACGCGATCTGTGCTCGCGGCGGCGAGATGATGATGCATCGGTAAATCTTCCTCCTTATCCTTCCGTTCTGTTTCGCTCATCTCTTACACCACCAGCTTTGGCAACTGGGCGGTTCAGCGCTGTCTTGAAGCTGCCACTGGCGCTGAGGAACGCCGCAAGATCGTTGCGTGTATGCGGTGCGTCCTTGTCCTTCTCCCTTGTTACCCTCAGGCTGAACGAATTGCAGGGGGCGCGTCGTCGACCTCGCGACCAATTGCTACGGATGCCACGTCCTCCAGAAGGCACTGGACTGCGAGGAGGAAGAGGTCCGGCTGCTGATTGTGTCGGAACTGCTCATGGGCGATCCGGCGCAGACGCTCGTTAACAAGCATGCGTCGCACGTATGGAGCAAGGTATGGTTGCTCTTCCTTTCCTCCTGGTCTCTCCGCGCTGTTGTGAGGCCGTCTTTCTTGTCCTGCATCTATTATCTTCCTTTCCTTGCCTGTCATGTTGTCATTCGCTTGACCCTGGCATCTTTCTCCCCTCTCTCCGTCCTGCTGGCCTTTGTCTTGGGGCCCTTGACTGACGATCCCTTCCCCAGATCATGGAGCTTTCATGGACTCCGCCTGCGCCACCAATCTTCGCATAGTACGTGGCGCCATCTCTCCCGGTCGCGATCGATCCTAACTTTCTCCTTCAGTGTGAATAAGGCACTCAAGGGCAAGTGGGCCGCACTCGCCTGCCACGAGACTGGATCTCTCGTCGTACAGGTACGCTCTCCCTCCCCATCTTTTCTTTCCGCGTCTAACAGCTTCATCCTCATTCAGCATGCGTTTGAGAATCTCGAGGAGAGTGCGAAGGACGGCATCGTGCAGGAGTTACTGGGGCAGGGCACTGCAGTCTTCGGCGAAGTCGCGAAGAGCCAGTGGGGCTCGTACTGCATTCAGCACAGTGCGTCATTTCTCTGATTGCACCTCATCCCCGTTCTGATAAACGCTCCTTAGTCCTCGAGCACGGGTCGGATAAGCACCGCCAAATGGCCCTCGACCACCTCCTCACCGGCCTGCTTGAGTTTGCGACGAACGAGCAGGGCAGCAAGAGCGTAGTCAAGGCGCTGAAGGAAGGCGGGAAGGAGACGCTCGACCGTGTGGTGCAGCGCATGTGCGAGCCGGCCAAGGGGTACGTCCCACCGCTCACTCCCCTTCCTTTCTTCCCTCCCTTTCTCGTGTGCTGAAGTTTTGACAGCGCTCGTCGCGCCATGATCGTCGATCTCGCTTTGTCGCTTACGGGAAGCCAGCTCATCGCCAGTGTCTTGCCAACGGTATATCTGCGTTGCTGAGATTTTCTCGAAGCTGATGATCTCCCCGAAGGTCGACAAGGACCAACGTGCGCTCCTCTATGACTGCATCCGCGGGCACATCGTCACGCTGCGGGGCTGCAAGACTGGTTCCAAGGTTATCTGGCTTTTGTACGTCCATCCGATTCCTTTGCCCGCCGTCACCTTACGAATCTTCCTTTCCAGCGATCGGATGCGCGCCTACTACGGATACTAAACTCATTTCGTTCTTTTGCTCGCCTGATCGATGAACTAAAGTCATGTATGTCTCTCTTCCAGCTCTCTTTATTTCCACGTCGCTGATGTCTGCGCCAGCGCTACTAAGCTTATCCCGCGATATTATTCGGCCATTTTCTTTTCATTATCAACATCATGGGTACGACCATCTCAAAATAATCAACGGCGCGACGACGTCCTCAAAATACGAAAACGAAAAATCACTTCGGGTTATCGACGCACTCAAAAAATAGGAGAATCTTATAGCAGGACCTTATCTCGCCCGGCAAAGCTCATACCCGCACGCATGACTCACATTCGCATCTGCACTTGTACTCGCATCCCGCATCCGCATCCATTCGCATACGTCGCACTCGCACTCGACCATTTCGAATAATCCAGCATCAAAGCCATCTCGGAACAAGATACTTAAAACGTTACTCGTCATATCAATCATCCATCCATCCACGTATCGTCTGCACGCATCCATCCACGCATATACTGTTTCTGGTTTCCGGCACGGACTCCCTGCATAGGTACAATGATCATCATACGCACATATTCTCGCTCGATACGCGACCATTTCCTTTCTGCTCCTTTTGCATCCATCCATCTTTCCTTCCATTCGTCCGTGTCCGTCGTTATATCGCACGTACGTACGTACGACTCCGCCTGCATGGTATTGCATTTTACATTTACATGCTCATTCTTCCGGTCGCATACGCATAGATCTCGACACTGCATAGATACATACAAGAACCACAGAACCTGAACGCACATGTATTACCTACCACACATTCCCTTGTAGCAATTTAACTGTGTTTGCCGTTTGTCTTACTTCACTTGGGCTGGTGGTTTACACCAAGGCTGCACAGCTTGGGTGTCTAGGGTAAGCACTCGTTTCATAGGGTTAGGGTCAATCACCGTTTGTATTTCTTTTTGATACCACAAGCGTTCGTTTCTTGAAGGCTTCGCGTACTCGCCTTCGAAACACTGGCGTCTGCCACCTGAGTCGGAATGCAGAATCTTCGAGATTGCAGCGCTCACGCATCCCAATATGATACCCAATCTCATGCTAGTAGCCAGCCGGGTGAAACATTGGTATATGTCCTCCATTCAGCAATATCTTTCGACTGATTCAGTTCCGACCCAGGGTGGAACCTCTACTCTATCGCGTCCTTATCCTTTCGTCCGGCTCAAGTTACCTCGCTCGCGAAATCTATGGCTTCCCCATTATCACCATTAGCGCTCTTCTACGACTAATCGCGGCAAAATCACATTCTCCTCAGAACGCCGTCAAAATACTCGTCTCAGCAATGGTTTTCGACATTGAAATGGAACCGATCCTCGCAGCCTGCAGCAATGTATCCGACACGTTATCATACTGTGAGTATGCAGCGTGCTGCGCTAGCTCGGCTGCAACACTTGCGGCGTGTTACGATTCCATTCGACGGGTTCTTGGAATGCTGCAGCATGACCAGCACCCACCCCATGCTGGCCAACATCACGCATCTGAAATTGCACAAGACTGAGGAAAGGTCTACGGAGGGCGTATCTGCGGGTCTGCCCTTCCTGTCCAATCTCACCCACTTGGCGATCCCTTCCATCTCGCATTCGCTTGCCTTCCAGATCGCGCTGTGTCCAAACATGCGTCTCGAGTGTATCCTGTTTTTGGTCCTTGGCAGATCTGCGGCGCAGGAGTAGATGCAGGACTCAGATGCGATTGTAGAAATTCATCTGCTTGGAGCAGGAGATGGACGCTCGCTTGGATTGGTTGTATAACACAGACGTGGGCTTTTGGACACTGGGGGATGCGTTTATCGCGGCAAGGCGGGCAGGAAAAATTAATTGCGAGTTTATTCAATTCCTCACCAAGTGCGCCAACATTCTTCCGCAAATTCAACTCGTTTTTTGCATTGTTCAGGTTCCCGCTACACCCTCTCTGATGCGGAAACCTCATGGCTGGAATAGTCATTCAAGTCAAGGTGTACCGACCTCTTCCCTCCGTCGGCTTAAGCGAGAATTCTCCCTGTGTCTACTCATTCTGGTGTTTGAAGTTTGAGGGCACGTGTGTTAGTTTCCACACCTTGAGTCGCAAGCTACTGAAACTGTGGCGATAATATATGGAAAGCACGCAATCCAAGAGCGGTTTTTGGATCCAGGGAGAAATTGGTATGAGCAGCGTATTCTCTCTATCTATTTCCATGGTTTCTAACTGGCACCTGCGCCGTAGAAGGGAAGGTCCCCGAGAACACTCTTCCATGGATTGAGGGGATACTTATGGGACTGAGGACCAAAGTCACAATTGGCAGTCTGAGAGTTGTCTAGAACGGAGCGTAGCTTGCGGTCAAGAAGCCTAATACAAATCACGGAACAGCGATCATCGTCGCTTTTGACGCAGACGCGTTTCACGATGACTCAACCTCAACAAACATCTGATTGTGGCTGGCTGCTGGCGAAGCTTTTCACAGGGACAGAAATGTAGAATTTTTTTGTCTACTGAACGAGTGGAAGTAGTAGGCCAGAGTGCATACTTCAATAGTTTTTTGAACATGGTTCAATGCAGAATATCAGACTCGGTTCTAGCGGAAACTAGTGGAAACCGAGAGGGAAATTATTCAGCGAAATCCGGTAGAATCCGTTGGGAAACGGCGAAGCCACTGCAAATCATCGAACTAAGGGTAAAAACCACTGCCGAACATTGCCGATCAGCCGTTTCATAGCTCCGCGTCTGCGTTCTTCATTGTCGGCCCGACACGGGCCGGAGCCTCCGGGCCGGTTCTGCGTGGGAGCGATGTTGCTGTTGCTGATATGCTTGTCAATCATACCGTTTCTTCCCACACTTCGACGACAACTGGCGGTGCCTGCTTCGGAAAGACGGTCAGAAACCTCCGCAAAACTACGGCATCCCGCGTTTCAATATGCTTCAATCCATGCTGCGTCGTAATGCGAGCATGTCCGAATTCGAAATCAAGCTAGCTGCAATCTTCGCACACTTCCGATTTTTGCCTTCGCCCACTCTCGTACTCGAGGAGATGGCGTCAAAAACTACATTGGGTTCGTCGAAAGCGTCCACCGTCGCCTCGTTGAAGCAATGACACATCAGCAAATGCCGCGGATCCACCTGGATCCACCCGAAGTTGAAGGTTTCAAGACGGGCAGGGGTGGCCGTTTCTGCGAGAATGGCGAGTTCATTCGCGGCTGTGATCGCTCTGCGATCAGTATTCTGTTGACAGTTGCCAAGACCTGTGGGCGGCCAGGATTCTTCAGTCCCACCGGATGCCTTTGCGCGCACAATCCCCTATGAGGTTGTGACGAAACTGTACAGAAGCTGGGACCAGGACTATGCCGCGTTAAATCAACTCACGGCGAGCTAGTGCTCATGCCGCGGCAGCAAAACCGGGCGTAGTTGCAGTTGCACAAGAACCGTCGATCACGCGTGTATCCAACCGGCCGGTTCCGTTCTCGTTATGAATTGACAACAGGCAAATCTGCTCATGAACATGACATGTAAGATCGCATTTGCAATCACACTTTCTCTTTTTCCACTCTACTCATGTCAAATTCCGGCGGGTACGTGCCTGTGGACAACTTATCCAGCCCAAGTCTTGTTCCTCCAGCGCCGTCCGGGTTCTCTCAGCCACCGAGTCGCCAGTCTTCTTTCAACTCCGTACGAGCACCCCCTAACGGTCGGTCCTTGGCTGCTCCTAGTCTGCATGGTTCCGAGGACAGCAGATATATGCGTCCGGGGGGCCGCCCTTCGTCTCTGCAGCCCTCGATAGCTGAGAAGGTGTGCTGCATCGGAATTATTTCGGCTCGGTTCTACTGACGATCTCCGTTCACAGTTCCATCTTGCACCAGACCCCGCGGGCTGGGGATTAGATATCTCGCATGCGGAACCAGACGATGCCTTGCACGACCCGCGCCACGACTTCAATGCACACAACGTCTTTACTGGCCGCGGATTCCAGAACGTAGGCTGCCTCGTTGTTTTGTGTCTCTGCGTTGTCGGCCTTTTGTGCGTGCTTTTCTGATTTTCTGCTTGAAGATACTCGCTGCTAACCGTTTTTCGCAGCTTGGGATACCCCCCTCACATCGCACTTTTTGAATCCCACCCGCGTCAGCGACCTGCACGTCAACGCAACAGGCCAAATGCCCAGCATCGGAAACTGGGGGCTGATTGACCTCGACACTCCCAAGGTGCGTTTTTCACCGGGTGGCGATATACATCCCCTTCATTCTCCTTGAGTGCAGGACGCTTATACCTGGCCCTCCTACCACGACCCGTCGAAGACGCTGCAGCTTGTCTTCAGCGATGAATTTGAGACTGATGGGCGGACTTTTTACCCGGGTGACGATCCGTATTGGTGTGTCCCGTTCAGCTTCCTCGCACAGCTGTGCTGACATTCGTGTGCAGGGAGGCAGTCGATCTCCACTACTGGCAGACAGGTATAGTCTCGTAGACGGACGTAAACATGAAAGCTCATTCTTCGCTTGTTTAGGGAACCTCGAGTGGTGCGTCCCCGGTCCATCTACACTTCTTTGAACGCTAAGAATTTATTAGGTATGACCCTGCGGCGATCTCGACCATTAATGGCGCCATGCAAATCAACCTCACGAAGGCGGACCCGGCCACGAACCATAATCTCTCGTATATGGGTGGAATGGTGTCTACGTGGAATAAGGTACGATTGATGATACATCCGTGCTTGATTTACTCTACATTTCCTCTGTCCAGTTCTGTTTCACTGGTGGCCTCATTGCCACCAACGTCATGATGCCTGGCACTACGAACATATTCGGATGTGAGTTCTATTTTTTTGTATCCTTTCATCTTCAACGTCCTCATGAACATTTCTGTTCGAAGTGTGGCCAGCAGTGTGGACGATGTCAGTGGACTCCTAGCTGCTAGACGTGCGAAACTGATATTAGTCCAGGGGTAACCTCGGTCGTGCAGGCTACGGCGCCTCGCTCGAGGGCATGGTACGTCTCGTCATGGTGTGTATCATATTTCCTTAATCGAAGAGCCCAGTGGCCATACGTGTACGACGAATGCGACGTGGGCACGCTACCGAACCAGACGCTCAATGGCGGCCCGCCCGCGGCGTTGAACAGTGGCGCCGGTGACGCTGACAAGTCGCCGTTTGGCGAGCTGTCTTATCTTCCGGGACAGCGGCTCTCGCGCTGCACATGCCCAGGCGAGTCCCATCCGGGGCCCATCCACGCATCCGACGGGTCGTACGTCGGGCGCTCGGCACCTGAGATTGATATTTTCGGCAAGTTGCTGTTTGCGTCAATCTTCCGTTAAAACTCATAATTTCTTTTTTCAGAGGCCCAGGTGTTTTTTTTCCCCGTCTCGCGTCGTGCGTACCATCTTAAACTGAAATGTTTCAGATTGGCGGCTCCGGCACAGACGACTCTCCGTTCGTCGGGCAGGTATCACAGTCTTGCCAGTGGGCTCCCTTCGATGCAGGTGATAGTCATACTCAAATTTAGAAAGAACAGGTGCTAAACCTGAATTCAGCATACGCTTGGGCCAATACAAGTGACAATATGGTTATCGTGGACACGACGCTGTCGGTGAAAAATCTCGGATTCAATGGCAACACTTTCCAAGAGGCAACATCCGTCGTTAGCACGACCAGTGCGTTCATCTTTCAGGGCACTTTCTCCTTCGCCTCATGAATTAATATCAACTCTGTTGTCAGATCAAAGCTGCTATCAGCTCACGGAGCGATGCTACGCCATAAATGGGTTCGAGTACGTGCCTGGGTTCGACAACTCGGTACGTGCGGTTTCTGAACCTCTCGTCCCATATGTTTCTCCCAGTATCTGATGATGTCACTGTAGTATATCACCTGGATCACCAACAATAAGGTCGCATGGACACTGAATGTCGCCGCCATGGGTGCAAATGCCGAGACCCTAATTTCTGCACGCCCCATAACTAATGAGCCCTTGGTGCGCAGCACTGCTGTCTAATCTGTCTCGTCGGTGCGCGGCTGACCATGAAATCCGCGCAGTATATCATCGCGAATCTGGGAATGTCCCCCGCTTTTGGGGCCGTCGACCTGGAGCATCTCACGTTCCCATCGACGATGCGGCTCGACTGGGTGAGTTGGTGCGCCTTTGGTGCGCTGCACGTCTGATGCGTCCCATAGGTGCGCGTGTATCAGGATCCAGACAACATCAACATTGGATGCGATCCGCCCGAGGCGCCAACCTCGGCATATATCAATACGTACGTCGTGTCTTCGGTCGCCTTTCGGCACCAATCTCTCTGACGCTCCCTTTAGCTACATCGAAGCGTATACAAATCCGTTGCTGACGACATGGGTGGACGATTATAACCAGACGTTCCCCAAAAACAAGCTTATTGACCAGTGCTAAAGAACTTCTCGATGTTTTGAATTCTTCTTGTTCGCTGTGCACATCTCGCTACTTCGCCGTTCGCTCGTTGATCAGACTGTCATTACTGTGTACTATCGCTGTCCAGCCGTCTGCGCTGGAATTCGATATGGGTTTACCGCGTGTTCATAGCTTGCTGAATGCGAAACAACTGAAACTATGCACTTTCAGGTGAGCACTAGATAAAAATGCTCACGTACGCGATCGGTTTGCGCCTGGGAGGCAACGGCGGAAAACCAATAGATCTCACTGATGAAAGGGAGGGGTAGTTTAAGCTACATCGAGGGCTTGGCGAATATGGATTTCTTTTGCATTACTGACCTTTTTATTAATGACACTCGATTTCAGGTTCAAACATCGGTCCAGGGAACAAGTACTACGGCTACAGTACTAGCTAGTCTCGATCGGTTGACTGGCCACTGCCATTTTGCGTGCATCTGAATATAATATACAAGCCTATAATTGGGAAAATCCGTCTCGCACGCATGACCGCGTCCCTGTAGGATTAAACCCAGCCTGAATAGACAGATCGGTTACCGGTCAAGGTCCCCCGCAGTGTCTGATAAGTACTTGCTACTTATGACATTCATATCACCTTGCAGTCGCCTACACAAGACGGCCTACACAAGGATTAGTTGAATCTGTGTACACCTGAATAGAAATGTTGAGCGGCGAAGAGGCATTCAATGCTGATGGGAACTTCAGGAAATCTTGCACTTTTCAACACATCTCCACGTGATGATCGCGTTGAATGGTCATCAGCCAACCAAGGACAAACGAACTCCAAAGAACAATTATAATTATAATTATTGGAGTGCGCCTCCGTTATGGACGTTCCCCATCAAAACCGTACAAATCAGAATGCGGTGTGAATCGAACTTGAGTTCCAATTGTGTGCGAAACAGATCGCTGCGGTGTTGGGCCAAATTGACTTTGCTGCCAAAGCTCGCTTCTGGCGGAGAAATTCTTATGCTGACTTGACTTCATTATCTACACTCTCTTCAGAGAAAGACGAAGAAGACGCTTTTGAATGAGCGGAAATTCGTCATTGAGTTCGTAAATTCAACCGCGGCGATCAACGGATCGGCCTAAACTCGGCCTAGCAATAAAGTCCGATTTTGCCGATGACACTGATCCGAGTTACCCAGCATCTGCGCCCACCTCAAGTTTGCGCCCACCACGAGGGCCTCGCAACTTACCCGTCTGAAACACGAACACTCTCGTCCATGTCGGCGAACGACACTAAACACCACTCACAGAACTGAATGTACCAATTTAGACGACTTGACCCGATTTTCTGCGCCGACGTGCCTATCCCAGACCCCATTCAATCGAAACCAGCGAGGTAGATGAGAACCCAGTACTATTTTCTTCTCTGCGCGGGAGTGACAAAAAATCTGATTCCGTTCTTCCAAGTCCTCCGGGTCTTGAAATTAGAAACTGAAGGTGTAATCACCGCTCAGATTCAAGTCACCGCTCCACAGGCGCTGAACATTTTCTTGGCATTACTCGGGGATTTGACCCCGTTCAACTTTTTAATTGACACCGTTGCATCTATAAAACGAGGCACTGTGTTAGGAACAGTCATTGTTTCCCCAAACTAAACCCTCATGTTCTCTTCTCCCGTTTTCGCCCTCTTGGGCTTTTACCTTTCGGCAGCCGCTGCGGTTGAGATTCAAAGCTTCAATCCCTCATGTGTGACTTGCTGTTGACTTACATTACACTGGAACTGACTTTGTTCGTTAGTTGCCAGTGCAGGGATCCAGGGCTGCATTGCCACCACCGAGAACGCAGATGGCGCACCTCTCATCATCCACAACTGCAACACCGAGAGCACTGAGAACCAAGACTGGTTCCTTTCCTTTTATGATAAGGAGCCCGCCGGCCCACAGCCGATCACCATTTTCGGGGGAGAGAAAGTGCGCGTTTCGCGAGTTTCCCTCGTTTCCTGTTCTGAATTTTTTGGCATCATTTTCGCAGTGTATCGACGTCACGAACGGTGTCAACGCCGACGGTACGCCGCTGCAGATCTGGACCTGCGTCCCAGGGAGCACGAACCAGCAATGGATCAGTGTGCAAGATAACACGCTCCAGTGGGCCGGCACAAACAAGTGCATCGACCTCACGAACGGGTTGATCACCGACGGCAATGTGCTCCAGATTTGGACCTGCACGGCCCACGATGAGAATCAGGCTTGGACAGGCGCTTCCGAGGCTCAGCCCGATGCCTCTGTGTGAGTGTTACCTGCTAATCTACCTCCGCAACCAAAATTCATGAATCGCTTACCAGAGCCGCCAACATCTATGGTGGCCTCGGTAAGTGACTCTTCGTCATGCCTCCTCCTAATTGATTCACGCATTCCGCGACGCACAGCGGCCGAGTTCTGCATCACCCCCGCCTCTAATGCGGACGGTGCGCAAGTCGCCGTTGCTACATGCGGCAACTTCGCAACGACGTTCCCCAACGGCAACATTACGTGGGAGATCCCGAATGGTACCGAGCCTGGCTCCATCTCGACGTACGGAGGCACGAAATGTCTCGATGTGACGAACGGGTCGACGGCGAACGGCGTGAAGCTACAGATCTGGGACTGCGTCGCCGGAAATACCAACCAAATGTGGACGGTGAAAGACGGAAACCCCTCACAGATCGAGTGGAACGGAACGGGCAAGTGCATCGACTTGACGGACGGCGAGTCCGTGAACGGAAACCTGGTGCGTAAATTCATACTTAGCTGCCGCAATGAAACTAATCACTTTACATGTTGTTTTAGATTCAGCTCTGGGATTGCACTGATGCTGACAGCAACCAAGTTTGGTACCACACACCGATCGGAAACTGATATTGCTACGACTGCCACACGCACACAACACATACTCGCAATACCTTGCACCACGCTCCTGAAAACTTCTTGCCTTTTTTAATATATTGTTGTTGTTTTATTATTCATTGTGCCCTTGAGTCGTTCTCCAAGAGTTCTCCTCTGCGTGCGTTTCTCTTCCGCACGCAGTGAAGTTTGGTTCAACTTATGTACATTGGGATCAGCGCATGCTAACGCGCATCTCTAGGCATTAACTCAAGTGTTGTCTGTTTGATTCAAGGCAATACATGCGTTGTGAGCAAAAAATATATATATTGTTAAATATTCTGGTTGGGAATTTCGGCTTTCGATCAAAAATGTTCAACTGCACCCAAAAGGATTCTTTATCCCTCATTCTACACAATTCATTCACCTCGAATCCATCTTCACGTTTGAGCGTCCTCGGGCAGTGGGAACGGAGCGGTACCCAATGAGCAGACTTTACAACTTGGACAAGTGTGGTCGATGTGCTTAAGGCAATATTCTCAGGCCCTCTAGCGCCCCAGAGTTAAATTACGATTCCTGTGTGTGCTTAGTTCACTGCGAGAGTAGGATTCAGGTCAACGCAACCCGGCCCGCCCTCATCGAGGCTGGGCCGCTCGGCACAATTAATTTCGCCGACATCACGTCAACAGGTTTTGGCGAAACACGAATTGATCCGAATTACGGACCTGTGCTGAACCACCACCTCCGAGACAAGCTGGGAGTCTGGGACGTTCGCCCATGTGTCTAGAATGCTCCCAGCCGTACAAAACACGTGTGGGCCGTTTCAACTTTGGTGGATAGCAATTCACTAGACTTGAATCTCGCATAGTCTCCTAAACGGTCGCTTCACATGAACACTCGCACCTCATTACTTATACATCGCATCCCGCCAAGTAGCCACTGCCCACTGGCGAACCCTTGACAAAAAAGATGAAACTGGTATGCTTCTCCCTTCTTTGAACATCTGAAACGCCTCCAGGGCCATGTTGAACACCACTTCACTCCGGCATACGCTCATATTTGCTTGATCAAATGATGCACTCTCACGTATGCGTATTTTATATTGAATTGAACCCAGACGATGTCACGGACCTGATGTCCGTGCATGGATCTGCGTAGCTCAGCGTTTGAGGCGGAGTCTTGGCTCCGTGTTTGGCAGTCGTACAGTTCAACAGAAACAAGTGAGCTAATGCACTGTCAATGCCCTTCCCACACACACGCATTTTCACCTCCACGGGCACAACACCCCGCCATCAAGTCTTACCGACGACTACAATTCAATTTAATTGACGCGCTCGTTGTGTATAAATCGAGAGCAACAGTGCCCTTGGAGCCATTCACCTTCCTCCTTCCCCCTTTCCGCTATGCTCTCTTCCCCTGCTTTTGCCCTCCTGGGCTTTTATGTGTCCGCAGCCCTTGCTGTTGAAATCCAGAGCTTCAGTCCCGCGTGTGCGCGTGCCTGGTTCCTCTCATACATTGTACCTAATTTTTTCCTTAGTTACCAACGCGGGAATCCAAGGCTGCATCGCCGTTGCTGACAACGCGGATGGTGCCCCGCTCATCATCCACGACTGCAACACTGAGGATCCCGCCAACCAAGACTGGTCGCTCTCATTCTACACGCGGGAGCCCGCGGGCCCGCAGCCCATTACGATTTTCGGAGACAAGGTCCGCATCCATTTCTAGATCATTGTCTTACTGAATTTTAATATTTTTCCGTCTCATTCGCCAGTGCATCGACGTAACGAACGGCGTCAACGCCGACGGTACACCGCTGCAGATCTGGACATGTGTCGAGGGCAGCACGAACCAGATGTGGACCTCCATCAGCAACAACACCCTGCAATGGAGTGGGACAGACAAGTGCATCGACCTCACCAACGGGCTGATCACCGACGGAAACGTGCTCCAGATCTGGACCTGTTCCGAAAATAATCAGAATCAGGAGTGGACTGGCACTCCCGACCCGGATAACACGCAGTGAGTCTTGGGTCACTTTTGAGGGGAGGAAGCGAAATTTATGAAGCCCCCAATAGGACGGTTACTTTGTCCGGCGGAGACAGTAAGCGTCTCTTTCTGTTTAAAATAGCCATTCCTTCATGCAGCGGGTTCTAGTTTCCGCAAATAGCAGCGGCCCATTCTGCATCACCGCCGCCTCTGACACGGACGGCGCCGCCGTCATCCTCACCCAATGCGCTTCCTTTACCTCCCTTTACCCTGACGGCAACATCACCTGGGTCGTCCCCACCCCTCCGCTCACTGGCACGATCTCGACGTTCGGCGGCTCAAAGTGCCTCGACGTACCGAACGGGTCGATGACGAACGGGGTACAAATGCAAATTTGGAGCTGCACTGAGGGGAATACGAATCAGGTTTGGAACGTGCACAACGGGGATTCACAGATTGAGTGGGTTGGAACTGGAAAGTGTCTTGATTTGACCAACGGCAATTCGACGCCCGGGACTCCGGTGCGTTCATTTTGTTTTAGTTTTCTAATTCTCCTCTTTCTTACCTTTTTACGTAGATCCAACTCTGGGACTGTTCTGCCACTAACAACCCCAACCAAGATTGGTGGCGCGGAGAACTGACGCTCTGAAAACATTGGTTCATCTGAACTTCCATCCACGCCAGGCGAATCGATACCCTGCACGCTTGATTCAAACGGACATGATTACTGTGATTAGCCTGTAATAATTAATAACGACGTTGTTGTCCCATTAATGTGCTGTGTGCTGTCTTGCAAGTATCTTGAAGAATCAGAGGATGAGTTCGCATATCTGAGAATGCCGAACACCAGGCGTTTCAGTCACTTTTGTTCCCTGCGCCGTGTACTGAATCCAACCACACCTCTTTCTCCATCCTCAAAACTCTGAAAGCGAAGAATCAAATTTGCTGTCGCAAATTTCGCGTCATGACACAGGTTGAGCTGATCAGGCCGGTTCTCCAGGCCGAGAAATCGAATTCGAAAACGTGTCGTGCAAATACTATTTACCGAAGTATAGGTAGAAAATCACTCTAGGTATTAGGATGAAACGCGTTAAAGCATTTAGATGAAAAATAGTGAGGCGAAGATGACAAGTTATTGAGGCAGATACATAAGTAAGAGAAATGGGCAGGAAAAATAAGGACGCGATAGAAAGATGATGAGTTATCGAAGCAACTGGACGATGATAAAAGCGGCAATGGCGAAAAATAGGCAAGTTGAAGAAGCAATCCAAGAAGCGGAACAACCATTGCGGTTATGTGGTATCATCGCTGTGAAGATCTTTGCCCCGTCACAATCGAGTTCCCACTCGCACGATAGTATGAAATCAGCCTTCTTCAGTGGGTCGGCGGGGAGCGGTGGGAGGGAAATGGTCCATGTAAAACGGTCGCCAACGGAGCGACGCACCCTGACACCGAGTTCAGAGTTGCGGCTCGCGCTCATGGTGTGAATCAGCGTCCAGCCCCGATCCGCATACTTCTGCCTGCCAGCTTCCTGCCCCGCACCAGCAGTCTCCACGACTAAAGCCTCGTTGGTGACGAACGTCGACCGGGGATACAGCGACAATGCCTTATCGTGGGTGATGACATTCATGACGCAGGCTTGAAAAATGTCAGAGGTATCCTAAATCAAATGAGAGAGGAAGACGCACTGGTGTGGAAGCTCATGATAGTCTCCATAGGGTCAGTGGAAGCGACGATGAGCTGAATTTTGTTGTCCCCTTTGTGGAAGTCGAGGACATCGGCAATACCGCGCCCGAGATAACTCGGAGTTCTGTACGATGCTGAGGCATCCAGCTGATCATCGATGTATGGGTTCTGAGACTTTCGAGACTGGAAGCTGTAGCCGTGGTCGACGATGAAGCACGCAGCGGCAGGCGCTGATCCACGAGTAACGTAAACGTCCAAGTCGGTGTCGCGCCAGGTTAAGCGATTCAAGAACTGAAGGGCAGTAGAGCCGGAGACGAGAGTGCCTGTCGAGCGTTGCATTTGTCGGAATTGCGCCACCCCATCGGAGTCGCCGAAAAATCGACACAAAAGACGCGTAATATTGAAGCACACGTCATTGACGCGGGCGTGGATCCGGCTGGAAGTCTGGGAGAGCTGAACGAGATCGCGAGTGGGAATCAAGGAGAATAACGCGTCGTGCGGGCCCATATTCAAGTCGCTGAGTGGAGTGTGGCATCAATCAAGATCAGAGAGAACGAGGTTGGAACACCTGGAAACTGACAAAAATTGCGTAGCGGCAGACTCTTTTATAATTTGGTGCGCATCCTGCTCAGCGCCGTAGCTCTCCATCTGAGTGGTGAGGGAGGAAATAAAGGGGGGATTTGTTTGTGCGCGCTTGGACGCGTCTGAAAACACTGATGGCAAACAGTCGGCAACTCGTCGTACTGAAGTACTGGGGACGAGACTCGGAATGTCATAGAGCAATAACAGGATAATGTTAAGCCCAGATGCGGTCCAAGTGGACCAAATATGAACCTCGTTCAAGGCAAGTTCAAGCTCACCGTTCTGGAGCCGGTGTTTGCCATCAATGTCTTCACGTGCACCAGCCAACTGTGAACAAATACATCCCCTTTCTTCCTTCATCTCTCGATGAGCGGCCACTACCTCTGGTCTTATGCCACCTATTCGCCCCACATCACACGAAAGTCCGCCGCTACGCGATTTTTGTCAGCTTTTACGCGTTCCAGCCTCTTTCTTTCTGATCTTAATTGAATTTCGCAGCGACTTGAAGATGGGCCCACACGACGTGTTATTCGCCCAGATCCCCACCCGCGATCTTGTCAGACTATCACAGACCTGCAAACGCGTCCACTTCCTCGTGAATGACGTCTGTTTCAATATTACGCGTCTTTTATGTCGATTTTTCGGAGCCTCTGGGGTCGAGAAATTCCGACAGATGCAACGCCGGACGGGCACTCTTATCTCTGGTTCTATGGCCCTTCAGCTCTTCAATCGCTTGACCTGGCGCGACTCCGACTTGGACATTTACGTTACCCGCGTATCGGCCCCCATGGCGGCGCTCTTCATCCTCCAGCATGATTACAAATTCTATCCTCGAAAGTCTCAGGACGAATGCATCGACGCTCAGCTGGATGCATCAGAGGCATACAAAACCCCGAGTTATCTGGGGCGCGGTATTGCCGATGTCCTCGACTTCCACAAAGGATCCAACAAGATTCAGCTCATCGTCGCTTCCACTGACCCTATGGAGACTATCATGAGCTTCCACACCAGTGCGTCTTCCTCACTCATTTGATTTAGGATACCTCTGACATTTCCCAAGCCTGCGTCATGAACACCATCACCTACGATAAGGCATTTTCGCTGTATCCCTGGTCGACGTTCGTCACCAGCGAGGCTTTAGTCGTGGAGACGGTGGGCGCGGGGCAGGAAGTTGGCAGGCAGAAGTATGCGGATCGGGGCTGGGCGCTGACTCACGCCATGAGCGCGAGCCGCAACTCTGAACTCGGTGTCAGGGTGCATCGTTCCGTTGGCGACCGGTTTACTTGGACCATTTCCCTCCCACCGCTCCCCGCCGACCCACTGAAGAAGGCCGATTCCATACTATCGTGCCAGTGGGAACTCGATTGTGACGGGGTAAAGACCTTCACAGCGATGATACCCCACCGCAGCAATGGCGAGATGACCTCCTGAAGCGACAACGCTCGGTACTATCATCTTATTACTTCGATAGCATGCGCTTTTCCCGAGTTCTTGTATCTAGCTCGATTCTATCATCTTACTGCTTCTAAAACTTGTCATCTTCGCCCCGCCTAGCTAGTTTTATTTACCTCAGCAAAAGAGACAGCATCAGCTACCTCATGTTCTCATCTCAAAATATGCCTGGCGTCCAATGCATTAACCAAGTATAAATTTGAGTTCTTACATACATCGTGCCCATTTTCGAGACGAAACTTACGCGGTCCCAACCTACGTCAAACACTGGAAGTAGTCTGAGGATTATCAGCACACGCAAGCAGCTGGGTTGAGGAATAAATTACTCACAAGCGTTAAGCTGCTGGCAAGTAGTGCCAGATACGCAGCTGGTGCATCCAGTCCAGCCTATGCCACCACACTGACCCCATTCTGCTGAAGCGCTACAGTGATTCTATCAGAACGGCTGGCGAAATTAAGCAGGAAACGATACACACCATCCGGTGGGTGGGGAAACTGGTGTCGAAGAAGACGAAGGAGGGGTGTTAGTCGTGGTCGTGGTTGTGGTTCCGCTACTAGTAGTCGTCCCTGGACCCGTGCCAGTGATGGTGCAAGCGCCCGTTCCTGAAGCCGTAGCACAGGGTTCCGCGTTTCCAGCGGCGTAGTTCTGAAGACGTGCAGCTACCTCGTAGGCGGCGGGTTTCGGGTTACCGCTGGAATCAAACAGAGTTGCAGCGGCAGAGGTCCCGCGCCACGAAAGATCGTCTCTGAGTTTAAATATTTATTGGCGGCGTGCAGAGGAAATATTTTCACCATACCTCGGATCCCAATTAATGAACTCGAAACAGTTCGAGGCATAAAGGCAGGCCTGCGAGGGAATTAGTGAAAAAGCGCCGATGGACAGCGAGTTCACAAACGTCAAGGTAGTCTCCCCAAATGGCAGCCTGGTAACGAAGGTTGGCCGATGTGTCGCTGTTGACTTCAATGTCCATCTCAGTGATCATTGTGCTAACACCGAGCGCCCCCAGAGTCGAGAAGGTGGATGCGAGTGCTTGCTTGGTGTAAAAGCCACCGGTTGAAGCGGTAAGGTGAGACTGGAAGCCAACCGCAAGTCTGTTCACAGCACAATTAGCAAAAGAAAAGTATTGTACAGTGCTAATAACAAGAAATACCTGTTGTACGGGATGTTCGTGTTTTGCTGAATATTCTGGATCAATGCAATTGAACAAGCAGTCTTGGCGTCTTGGCCTCCCGTGCTGTGGAGAAAGAATATCAGCCGACGGAAAATAACATAACGCGAAATGGGTTCACTTGTAGTCGTTGACCGCGAGGCGAGTGCTACTTCCGGCGTATTGGTAGGCAGTATTGAAGGCGGCATAGATGAAGGAAAGGTCGGTGACCAGCGCCTTCCCGGAACCATCGGAAGTGACCGTAGGCCAGTCTCCTTTATTCTGGACGCACTGAAGCGCTGTCATACCATTGCTGACACCATCCCCAATAACTTCGTTGACCACGTCCCAGGAAGTGACGGACGATCCCATGCCTTGAATTTCTGCTTGAACGTGTTGTGGGATGATCGTTCCAGTTATTTGGGCGGCAGTGAAAGATCCGGGAAGCCAAGACTACCGGTGAAGTTCAGTCAAGAAACCTGGTTGAGCATGGAGGAACTGCGAACCGGCGTTTGCGAGTGCCAGAACGTATTGTGGCCGCGGAATGTATTTCCGTGGGCAGTAGCGAAAGACTGTGTGGCGAGGCACTCCGTGAGGTCGCTCACACCCTGGCTGGGTTCGGTTGCGTCCCACTTGCACCTATACATCGAGTCAGGATCACAGCTCCGGTTCAGAACCTGAACAAACCCATTCTCCGAGACGACATGGCGGTAGAACGTGGTGAAAGTGCTTGTGAACCAAGACTGGTCGGCTTCATAGGTGTCGAATGTGGAACCAAAATGGAAAGTGCCCTTCTTGGCAGTCACGTTTGCCAGAATCGGAACCAGATTAATTGCTCCAGTAGACGGATATCCGTGGTCGATGAGGAGAGATACAGCGGGCTGCGCACGACCACTTGCGGCGAAGATGGCCAACGCAACAAAGGGCGAAAGGAGTTGGAACATGGTTCGCACTGAGGATGGAAAAGCAACGCCAAGTCTTTTTATTAGAGAAAAAGCTTTCCGAGCTTCCACCGAATACCGAACAATTGTTGCCGAATCTCTTGGCGAATGTCTTCGGAAACGCCAAGAGAACTTCCGATACCCGCAGTGGTGCCGAAGTTTCTCGGTGGTTAAAGATGGTGTTCAAATTCAATCCTAACATTGCGCACTGCTAGAAATATTTGAATTCAAGCGCTTGCTGCATGGAATATAATAAACCATGACTCACCAAAAAGACGGAGTGCACTGGAAGCCGCGTGGAGTTTCTGGTGAGCTGTAATCTGGCAGGGATCTCCGCAAAGCAAAATTTGTTCCAATCGAGCCTCAACGTCCGGCACGCACAAGTGACGCCGTCACGGGTTGTGTCTGAACTGTTGTATTTGAAGTGAACGGGCTTCCTTCTTCCACAAAGAGAAAGTACACGTCAAATCGGCTCTGTTATTGGCAGAGAGCGCTCACCATTTGATCCTTGGAATAACTCCGAAGTCTTTAGTTGTGTGATCATGAACAGCAACCCGCGACCGTGAACTACACCCGACGTACGTGAAGAGGGATGCCTGGTACTCGACTTTGTGGTATGTCAATTTGCCAGGGTGACGTTGGAATCAACCAAAAAGATCAGTGTAGATCGCGTATCCAGAAGAGGAAGATTTGAGGAACTGGAAAGAACAGGGCTAAAAAACGTTGCTAACTCTCGGCTAGCGTCCTGTATCCTTCACCAACGTATCTCTGACTGTCCGAGATTACGTTGCGGCTATCCGGCATGGCTAGACAACCTCAAACGAAGACACGTTGCGCGGCTCGGCATCGAAAAATGTCACTTCAAACTTGGAAAGTGCGGTCTTCCGATTGGCAGTGAATACAGTCGTCCGTCGATGGAGTACTTTCTAGGACCCGGGAAAAGCCAGTGTAAGAAGGAATGGAGGAGCAAGTCCAGTAAGCCGAATTAAAAGAAATGTGGTCACTGGCGGGAAGCAGCGTATAGGGTAAAGTAAAAAGCCGATTTCCCACGCTGCGCTGACGTGACGAATCGCGCTTTAATCCGACTAGAGATCACGTGCGATACGGTTGAAAGGGAAGACTTGAACCAAATTCGGACTAAGCTGCGTCGAACAGGTGATAATCGCGCCCATGATCATTGATCCGCAATGAAACAATGGACCAGGCTGGACTGCGTTTCCCCCTTAGTACACCGACCCGACTTCGCAGTAACTTGGTTGAACGGTTTACCTTCTGTCTACCCCGTCTACCCTTGTACACCTACGTGTACCACATGATGCGCACAGAGGTTTTCCGCCACTTCGTTTACTAGTATTCAATCATTTTTGATTTTTCTGCTCCTGAGTTTTCGAGCCTGCATCAGTCTACTCTCGGGAAATTTGGTCTATACAATCGGTCGATGTCGATACTTACCCTAGACCGAGGTACGCAAACACGTCGGTGCACCCTTGGTCTACTCTGGTGTACACTGCACCGACTCTCGGTGTACTGAGAGTTGGAATAGGCCTGCGGCATATACGGTAAGAGGTCAGATCCTGATGCGGACGGATTGAGTGAAAAAATGGTCTCTATGTCTCATCCGAATGCGGACACTTTTGCAGAAAAAAAGACGCGAGTTCCGATCCTGGCTACTGACGGATCTGGCAGTCGGGCATGAAGTCCGATCCAATATGCGTACGATCCAGGCCAAAAACCAGTGAAAATCGAGGTACGGAGGTGTGCAGAGCTCAGATGCTAGAAAAGCTCCCTTCAAGTACGACGTCTCCTCTGATTTGACCTTGAAATGGGACCTTTCGTGTCTGAATGTCCGATCCACAGTGCTAATAGACTGCAGAAAAAAAAACCTCGACCTGATCCCAGTGCGGACGGATTTTAGACCAAAGGATCTGTACGGAAAGGTCGAAATCGAGCATTTTCGGATCGGACCTCTTAGCGCCTATGTCGTGGGCGCAGTGAATCGTGATTCATTGATCCCCAGGCCCAGAATGTCGCCAAGGCGCAGCATGGCCGCCTGAAGTCGGACCGCTCACCTTATTCAGGCGGTGTCCCGGGTCGGAAAACCGGCGGAAAGTTTGACGCTGACTAAGTACAAACCTCCCCGTGTCCGACCGTCGCATGTGTTGCCGATATCGATCGTGATGGGACAGTATAATAAGGAATGATGAAAATTCCCGACCTATCCAACCCACTTCCCGCTGCAACATGGCCGCTCTATTCACCCCTGTAAAGCTCGGAAGCATCACCTTCCCGAACAGAATCGGTGGGATGTGGTCATTTGCGATTCTATCATTATTGAAGAGTTGCCGCAGGGATGGCTGCTCTGACCCGGAATCGTACCACGGCAACCGTGCCTAATGACATCATGCTGAAATATTATCTTCAGCGCGTGAAGGGGGGAGCGGGTCTGATCGTTTCCGAGGCGATCCTCACCAGTCGTCAAGGGTAAGTCTGTCTATTGTCTTTCACCCTCTTTGCTGTGAGCTAGCGTTGATCTCAAGAACCGAATGGCCGGCGGCTCCTGGAATTTGGGAACAAGCGCAAATCGATGGTTGGAAAAAGATCACGGACGGCGTGCACGAAGCTGGGGGCAAGGTTTATGCGCAGGTTTGACCCTGCTCGATGTCTCTTATTGCACACCTATTGAGTTTATGACTCACTCACTCAGATTTGGCATAGTAAGTTATTTTTTCTTACCTGTCCTTTATGTAATTTCTTATCCGACTCAGCGGGGCGTGTGAGTCATCCCGATGCTCCACAACAGATTGAAGCAGGAGTGGTGAGTTAGTTATCCCCCTCGTTTCATAATTTGCGCGGAAGTAAACTAACTCTGTTTCACCCAGCCTGTATACGCTCCTTCCGCAATTTCTGCTCGGGGCGGAAAGTTCCGCTTCATCTCTGGCGCGCCCGGATATGTCACTGTATGACCGATTGTGCTGCAATCTCAACGATTGAACTTGACATGTACTGTTTCAGCCGACCGAGATCCCTGACCCAAGAGTCTTGATTGCCCAGTTCAAGCAGGCTGCCATCAACGCGAAGGAGGCAGGGTTCGACGGCGTTGAGGGTACGTACGCTTTCCTCTTTTCTTTCTCCTCTTCTCGATTCGCATTATGATTTCCAATTTCGTGTTTTTAGTTCACGGCGCCAACGGCTACGTTGTGCACCAATTCCTCGACTCCACCTCCAACCAACGTACGGACGAGTGGGGCGGAAGTCCCGAGAACCGCTCACGATTCCTTATCGAGATAATGAAGGCGTTGGTTGAGGTTTGGGGACCAGATGCTGCTGTCAAACTGAGCCCCGGTGCGTCGCGTTCCGACTTTCTAATGTGCTATGTTGAAATTTGAACCGTTCATTTTAGCGGGTGGGTACAATGACATGGGAATGCCTCTGCAAGAGACCATCGATACGTTTGGATATTTGTTGGGCGAGCTTGACAAACTAGGGCTGGCGTACGTTTGCCTCGTGCGGTATAGTGAGATGCTGGATCCAGAATTCGACGGTACGCATTCGACTTTCATCTTCCTATTTCCCGCTCGAAGTTTAATGCTCCTCCGTCAATTTACAGGTAAGAAACGCGCAACACCACACGACGTTCCCTCCACCTACAGCCCCTTCCTCCCGAACACCCCCGTCGTCGTCAATTGCGGGCTCACGCCCGCCGAGGCCGAGGACTACGTCGCGAGCGGGAAAGCCGCTGCTGTATCGTTCGGCATGTCCTTCATCAACCACCCAGATCTGGGAAGACGCATCAAAGAGGGCAAGCCGTTGGATAATGCAATAGATTTCCGGTATTTGTATGGTGCAGAGGGTGTGGATCCTGCGCTTGGGTATGTGGATTATAAGGAGGCAGAGTATTAGGGGTACCTGTGAACCGTTAACAATAGATCCAGTGTACGCCGTAGTGGACGAGAATGAGAACCTATGAATTCCCTGGGTAGAGAGGCCTGCGTTTATTCCTGGAAAATGGCCGACTGAGAAAACTTCGCGTACATAATAACAAGTGTACTCAAGGCGCTTCGATCTCGGTCGTGGTAGTGGCGTTTAGCAAAACCCGAAGTGCGGTGCGATATTCCTCTAGCTTTGTTGGGTGAGGGGGTGTGGTACTATTTTGGTGAAGTCATTTGTTCTTGCGCTTTCGCGAGGATCTACTGTGGGGCATGGGGTTTCCCATGGTTTCTGCGAGCTCTTTCCGGAGAGTACAGAGGTCCAGGGGCAGAGGTGTAATTTAGCTTGTTCTGTACACTGGGATAACTCCTGGGAACCGGCGTTCGTTATCCGAGCCATGCCGTGTAATTCTACCTACCTACCTACCTACCTCCAACCCTTCCAAGTCCAGTTTGTCTCTTCCGGGATTGTGTCCGCTATCGCCTTCAGTCCCGGCACAAAGCCCGGCGTTGATCGGACGAGATAGAGCCAGTGACGAGTCTTCCTTCCTTCCAACACTCTCGTCAGGTGCAATTCCATCCGTCCGGCGCTAACAAATGCTCGCGCCGTAGCATAGGCAAACGCAGACTCGAGTTCTTTGAGCCCACGAATTCTAATCGTGCAACTGACCGTTATATAGTCGAACCAAATATACGGCACGGCGAGAGGGTTCTTCCGGATGAAGAGCAAGCACTCGGATGCGATGTATTCCCGACGCGTCTTGTATTCATAGGAAAGAAGGGCACGAAAGAAAGACTTGTCTCTGGGATGAATATGAGAATATCCTGCAGAACGAATATCAGTAAGGGCGCCATGGAATATTACAGACTTACTTTGCCACGACAGCAAGAGAGTCACACATCTGACGGCGCCCATGGTTCCAGTCGGCAGTTTGACAAGCCCGTGAGCAATAATGCGAACTTGCGCAGGCACTACAGCTTTCGACCTCATGTTTGAGGCATTCTTTCACGCACTTCATAAACTCATAAAAGACCACCTCGATGAAATTGACGAGAGCTCACCCCGATGTTTTGGCATGTCATGGTGATAGTGAACACACCCGTATTGTATTCATCCATTATTTTATTCCGTTGTTGCACGAGTGCCAAAAGTGATTTCCAATACACAAGAAGATCCGGGTCGGCCAAAATGACGTCTTGATGATCCTCCATGGCTGCCCGGTACTTCTGGAAGTGCCAGAAAACAGTAGATGCAGGAAGGAGGACTCAAAGGAGTTGGACCAAAGGAGCACGCGTCTCGTCATTGTGACGAACCAAACCGTAGGCGACGATAGCAGGCAGCAAATTCGTACCCAGAGACTCCGCAATCCTTCTATGAAAGGGAAATACCACAGGTGGTGCGCTAGGATAGGGAAGACCCTCACCAGCTCGTTCCACGCGGCCGGTAGGATACTGTACACAAAGACTTGTGCGACAGAGGTGAGCGCAGTGACAATGCCGAGAGATAGGAGTTCATCTCGGAACGCAGGAACAGAGTGTCTTCCGAAGGCTCCGGTGGTATGGCCGACAAAAGTGAAAACAGCGCCAATATCGAGAACTGCTTCGTCCGTCACCGCGGTGTCAAGCGTCGGGGAGGACAGGTGCGATAATATGCAAAGCAAGGTCGTGATGTGTCCCTCCGACACTCATCACCAGTGTATCGAAAGAGGCAAAAAGCCAATCTCTATTAATGAACCAAAGCTTTGGGATTCGGGAAATTTTGGCGAGTTCCTTCTGGTCCACCTCAGTTTTGGCCATGTGGTGCCATTCACTCCCCACCACGGCACATACATCAGGCCATGTTCAAGAAAAATACCGATAAGCCACCTGAACAGCAAGTGTTTGGATTCTGCTGCTAGAAGTTCGACGGTGGGCAGAATGTCGTGGTGTTCGTTGACAAATTCCACCCGTAGCCACATGACAGCGCACAGCTCAGCAAGCGCTCCTGAGGCCACAGCATCGCGCCACAGTAGTAGTATTCCGCGTAAAGAGAAGAGAGCCCCAACAACGCGGAGATTAGTTTCGACTTGCATTCTGGGTAAATCGCGCTGATTCAGCACCATGGCAAGGTAAGATGGGTCCAGAATGGAACGAAAGACAGGGAGTACTTAGAGGGGATAAATTTCCCAGCGGCATATCTGGTATTTTCTTGGCCAACGGCACAGATGATAACGAAGTCTGCGCGGTGTTCTGCTGAGCCAGTTACAGACGCTTTGGCGCGGATCTAGAAAGCCAACCCACTAAAAATTCTTCACGAAAGGTTGATGTTACCCTGATGGTGTGGGGGAGCCGATCCAGATTCGAGAGTTTGAGAGATGGATGCATAAAGACCAAGACCGAGTTGTGGCTGTGTTGGTCCGGTATGAGCCGAGTCACAAAATTGGACGCTGCGTGACTGTCATTGGTAACTGGTTCTCCTCAAGTTTCCTCCTCCTTGCATTCAACGGTCTAGGCACCCATGCCTCAGACTTTCCAATTTATCCAAGCTTCCCCTCTCCATCAGAGTGAGCCATTTGCTCTTTTACCGGATGAGAAATCACCTTCATTTCAGACGCGTGCTCACGCTGCTGCTCCTGCTGCCAACACGTTCCCACCGGATACTAGATATGCGCTGTTTGTGTCTTTTTTGCGCTTCATGCGTGAAAACGACAAGGTAGACCAGCTGATTGGTGAGTCTCTTGCCTTGTGTGTTGTGGTCGGGAGGGCATGGCATCACCTATCGAATTCAGAAGATGAGGAGAAGGGATTACACTTTGTTTCAGATTTTCTGTGCCGTTGGTTCAGGCGTACCTCCTGGAATGCTGCGGCTTTCGAAGGCCTCGTTAGTGGTGCAGGCACCCGCACGAAACTCGCGTCACTCGTTGTGGCTCAATTTAACCGCTAACCGCTGTCTTCCCAGTGCCGACTCTCCTGTTACGGATGAGACCGTCCGCCTTCTCCTCGGTGTCACTTTCCTCGTTGGTCACTCATGCGAAGCTGTTAGAGGGGTGTGCGACCCTGCATTTCGAGATGCCCTTTTGTCGCAAGGACTAATTGCAGCACTCACGACGGTTTCGGGGGCGCTCTCCCGTAGTGATTCAATGATCTCGGTTGTGGAGATCATCCTGAAGGGCCTTTTTGCTGCCCTAGTGGAATATCTGGCCCTGTTTCCCCACCAGACAGGTATCACCGACGCCCTGCGCGCTGGCCTCCTTCCTGTCATCCTCGCCTGCGGCACTCGTGCGCACATTGAAGTAACACATGGATCTTTGCTGGAACTGCTCAGCGAAATTCTCCCCGCGTCTACGGTTTACCTTTCGGTTCTCTCGCAGCTCCGCGTTTCCGTCGTCTAAATGCGCGACTTCGATGCCGCATCGACATTCGCCAAAGCGGATCTGCTTGAGCATTGGCAATCACTCCTGGAACTGATAGAAGACACAGGCCAAACTCTGGATACATACAATATGCTTTCGTTGACCATAAGGGCATGCGATAATCTCGAGGTGGATTTCATCATTTTGCGTTTACGAATTCTGAGCGATTCCAGTGCGTTAGAGATTGTACCTACCATGAGCTGAAACGCTGTAGTGACTGCTCCATTTCGCACTACTGCTCCCGCCTCTGTCAGCGAGTTGACTGGGATGGGCATCGGCGAACATGCAAAGCTCTTTCATCGTGGAGATATGGTACGTTACCGAAGTAGAAAGTTCTGCTATTGACAGGGATTATAGAACATTCGAATATCACCAGGAGGGACAGGTCTTTCCTACGTGCTTCCTTTTTTCACGATTACGAAGCATGACGGGAGAAGATTGTACAATCTCACCGACTCTTTTTGGAGGCCAACCCTCTAAGGTACCGTATGCCCTGTTCGACTATACCGGCGGCTATTGCGACATTACCGTCGGGGCGCTCGAGGAGCTCGAGTCCCACGTTGACCACGATATAATGCAAAAGGCAGCTAGCAGCGGGCAGGTGCGATTACACGTCATGAAAGTGTTGGAAGGGGACAAGGAACGTATCTTGCCTTTTTCTTTGCCTTGGCCAAGTGCAATAATGGAGGGCCATGCAAGGGCGGAGGGGCTGGAGGACTTCTAGTCTGATCAATCTGATGGAGAAACTAGCTAATTCATCTGCCACTACGCTATTGAATCTCCACTTTCGACATCGTCTATTTTGGGGTTGATCAGCAGCATGCTTGGATGATGTCTCGATCGGCGTCATGCAAAACGCACCTCTCCTTCAAAATCGCGCGATTTGCGCAAATTCATAGCTGTGAAAGAGCATGATCAGCATCGATTCAAAACGGCGTGGCTGCAGGACAGTATCACGACCGCCTTTAGCGGATTCGTTCAAGCTATTGCGGTTCCGATGACAGGGGAGCGAAGGAAACGCATCAAAACTCAGCAGGCTTACGAGGTCTGGTCGGGATCGGTTCGTTCGGTTGGCTTACTGTTACACGCTGCACAGCGGACTACTTGCGCGAAAACTACGAGAGAAATCGCAGGAGCAAAACGAGGAGCAGCAGTCCGTCTGTGTCGGAAACTTGCACGGGATTCAGACTTTCGATTCAGTTTTTTTGTAACGGTCAGCAAATCAAAATTCAAATTGCATCAGAAATCGCGATCGCATGTGATTCACAGGACGCGTGGCACGGCATGATTCACCCACCAACGCTGACGCACAGTTCGGCTCTTCCGAGCTCGCGTCATATAAAATGGAGTCGTCGATCTTCAGCGATTTCCAACCACCTAGAGCTATGCCGACTTTTGGACTCACTTCCACCGCTGAGGAAGTAGCTTCCGCCTTTTCTGGCCAGATCAAAGGGAAGAATGGTACGCATGTTAACTGGAGCTCGATTTGCGTTAACGCTGACTGCTCTACGCTACTCTAGTGCTTATCACGGGGACGTCGATAAATGGAATAGGGTTCGAGGCAGCGCGGGTCTTGGCCATTCATGGCGCTGGACTCATCATCATCACCGGGTATAATTCGGAGAGGAAAGTTGCTTGCAATCACAAATCCAGAAACAATTAACGCGTGGATAATTAGGCTTCAACTCACTGAGGATGCTCTGAAGAAGGAGGCACCTAGTGCAAACATCCGCCAGCTGGTTTTAAATCTCTCCTCTCTAGCCGACGTCCGTAAGGCGGCGGCAGAGGTAAACACCTACCCCCGAACACATCGACGTACGCATTTCTCCTCGTGTAAATAAGTACAACTCATTCATTGTTCAAACGTTCAATAGATCCTTATCAACAACGCCGCCTCCTCCGCCCGTCCGTTCGAACTCACCGTTGATGGATTCGAGCACCAAATAGCCACCGCCCACCTTGGTCATTTCCTTTTCACCGCACTCATTCTCCCCAAAGTTCTCGCCGCGCCCTCCACTCCCACCTTACCGCGGGTGCTCTTCACCGCAAGTGGGGTGCACGTCGCCGCAGGCGTAAACTTGGAGACGTTGGAGCATCCCAACGCAGAAACGTACCAGCCGGCTCTTGCGTACGCGCAGGCGAAGAGCGCGAACATTCTTACGGCGGGTGAGCTGGCCCGTCGAGGGGCCGGAAAGTTGAAGGCGTACAGTTTGACACCGGGTCGTAAGCGGTTATTGTCTTGGGGTTGGGACATCTTGAATGAGATTCATTTCTTTCAGCGGTTGTGACAAATTTCGTCACGAACGAGGTAGCTAAGGAAACGCTCATCGCAGGAAGTGAGTTTCGCTCTCGCTTTTTTCGTGCAAAATGCTGATTGAACTTCAGAGGTTATTTTAGAGGATGGGACACCCAATCCTGAAAAGCCGTGGAAGACGATTCCTCAAGGCGCAGCTGTGTACGTCACCCTTCTCGTCCTTCCCTCGAAGGAGAATTAATTCATCACAAATTAATATTGATAACTTGATACAGAATCCTAACAGCTGCATTCGACCCATCCTTGGAAGACAAATCGGGCAGCTTCATCCAAGATTGTGTGGAGAGCAATGGCGCCATTGCGCCGCATGCGTCTGATCCGGTACGTTTTCATTTGTTTCTCGCTCCACTTCACCTTCTACCTTGCTCAAAATGGACTTCGCTTTACTGATTCGGAATGTGACGTACAGGTTCAAGCGGAGAAGCTGTGGTCGCTGAGCGAAAAGCTCGTTGGGACAAAATTCGAGGTTTAAATTTACACTACTCGAGTTTCTGTATCCAAGTCAGCTCAGAAGAAATGAATGTATCATTGAACGATTGTGTTCGGGAATCCAGCGTATGTCTTGTGCACATCCTGGTCAAGTATGCAATTAGTCGTATCTTTAAGATTGTCTGGTGATTTTGTCGGGGTCTCCTACCTCATCGTCGTGTTCTGCTCAATGTTTACTGCCTTTCGCTCTTTCCCAAGCTCGGGCTTCGCCTGCATGGACCTTGCCTGAAGTCTCAAAAATCATCTGCCCAGTAATCTGCTGAGTCTGAGTCTGCAGTGCAAGAGGCGAAATATCTGTTGTGTTGTTGTGCAGTGGAGAGTCGCGGAACGGATTTCGAATCAGGTCGCCAGTCGGTCTCGGCCTCGGTCCCGAAGTCTACTGTGCCGCAGATCCGCAGACAGCGGGGCAATAGCACCGGCAGCGGCGTAGTAACTTGCCGCAGCCGTAGTTCGTTCCGTAGTTGGATGGACAGTCATTAGTAGTAGTTTCTCGGTTCCGAGGCTCCCAGTAGATAGTATAAATACTCAGTACTTACCAGTAGTTGGGCAGGGTGAAAATACCGCTGTGCCGCTGTAAGTGCCGCTAGCGGTAATTAATTTTGCCGCCAATTTGCCGCTGTGACGCTGCAGAATTCTGTTCACTGCCGCAGCAGTGTCACACTGCCGCTGTGTCACACGCGGCAATGTCTCTCAGTGTCCCTCAAAAATTAGACTATTGGGATAACTAGGTGGTACAATAGCGCCTTCCTCGCAGAACATGGACGCCGGGCACAATTCTGAGCTAAAAGTGGGATTTATCCAAAATAGTCATCAATAGTCTTACCGTTTCCGTGGTGTGGCTGCCGCAAAAAAATATTCTGGGCGCTGACAACTGGACGGAAGTGATAGCGATTAGTGCCACCCAGTGATATCCTGTTTCTGGTTGTCAGGCTAATGCTAACTGATCATTGCTGCTGCAAAAAGAGATTGCTGTTGTTTGTTGCCGCAGACTGCCGCTGCAAACATATATGTTTCGTGCGTCGACATCATCTGCAGCATTTTATCTAACATAAGGCAGGTATCCAACCCTATATTAACACTAGTGGCTTCTACTGAGATACTTTACACTGTCGAGTCAAGCGCTATGGCAAAGTTCCTCATGTGCCGCACACTGCAGCTACATATTGCCGCACAATTGCCGCAGCTGTTTTTTTTTTTTGCCCCAATAGCTAGCCGAATATGTTTGAGAAACTCAAGGCATCATCAGGATGGTAATACATGGCGTTTGTGAGTGTATGGCAGATGTTGGTGAAGTTGCCGCTAAGTTGGAGTACCGCAGGAATATTGCCGCAGAGTGCTGCAGCCGTGTTGAGTTGTAGTTATATTGGTGAAAATAATGTGTAAGCTTCCCCTGAGTGCCGAGGCCTGTTCAGGATGGTAATACACGGCATTTGAGAGTGTACGGCAGATGTTGGTGAAGTTGCCGCTATGTTGGAGTGCCGCAGCCGTGTTGAGTTGTTGTTATATTGTTGAGAATGGCATTTAAGCTTCCCCTTGGGGCGGGCTAATATGCAGGACGCCAATCTAAGTCGGTTGAAAGTGTGCGGCGGGGGTCGGTGAAGTTGCCGCCAATTTAATGCGGAGTGCCACAGTAACGTTGAAATGTTCTTATAGCATCGCAGATAGGCTGCACGCTTTTTCCATGCCCCCAAAATAAAAACAATGGTGATTCATTGCATGGAGGTCGTCGAGCTCAAGGAAACAGCAGCAGTCGAAAATACGGCATGAAGTAACATTACCGAGCAATTGCCGTTGAGTACGACAGAACCGTAGGGCTATTTGTGCTCCCTCTATGCACCCAGAGATTGGGATTATGGGAGGGTGTGCAATAAAGAGCTGAAAGAGACAGCAAAAAAAAGTGCATGCCGTGGGGGTATTTAGGAGTGCATGGGAAAGCCTTGTAGAGGGTTTTGATTATAGTGTCGAACAAGGTCTTGGAAGCCCAACTTTATGCATTGTGGAAGGGTCACAACGTGCTGTGGCCAGAAGCGCGGGGACCATGAGTATTGACGGAACTGAACCATCCGGAAGAGAAGGGTACGAATTAGGCGGGGACAACAGTAGCAACGGCGTTGAAAGATGGACGAAATTTGCTTGGAAGTTGATATTCGTAACACTGACGAGGGGTTATGCACGTTGGTAGAAGACAAAGATAGTACACAGTAATGAGCACAAGAAATGCACAGAACAGCACAAGTCCAGACTGCCGCAGATATGCTGTTGAACTGGCGCGTGGACTGCCGCTGCAGTGTCACATTGCCGCTGCGTCACGCCCTTGCACTGCCGCAGAGAAGAGGGAAAGTGCCGCTGTTGCTTTCGGACTGCCGCAGAGAAGGTGCAGCTTTGCCGCTGCAGGTGCTAAATTGCCGCAGAAAAGTGCCGCAAATTGCCGCAGCAAAAAGTTTGCAGTTGTTCATTGTCGCTAACTGCCGCAGACTGCCGCTGCAAACATGGAATCTTCGTGCTTCAACAGCGTCCACGATGTTGTATTGAACCCGAGCTCGGTCCAAAACTATCTATTAAACCCACTAGTATCTACTGACACACTTGATACCTCCAAGTAGGGCGTCACGGCAAAGTTCAACAACTGCCGCAGATGTAATTGCCGCAGACTGCCGCTGCACATTGCCGCAACAGGCGGCAGCGGCACTGCAGCGGCAAAATCACTTTGCCCCCCAGTAGTTGGGCATTAATCTTGTCAAACACGGAGCTGTACCGACTCAACTTCTCAGTCTAAGTAAAACTCCCCCGACTTAAATCCCTGTGTGCAACGACTTTCCATCAAGAAACTCCGTTGCCTCACAGCCAGACTGCCAGTCGCCGGTCAGGTTTATGATCATCAAGCTTCCATTATAGGCCTGAGGCAAGGTGACTCCCACTCGGCCAATGCAACCCGGATTGGATTTCCCCAATACAAAAGTTGATACATTCAAGCTATCTGGCTTGGCTGAGGTGACGAATGCACCCCGCAGTTTTTCGTTTGAACTCCGGGCTGTCAACGAGAGCCTCAAATAGGCTTCTCGGGAATGACGGCTGCAATTGCGGCACATCTTCGCACTGCGGCCACTGGCACGTACACGGATGACTTTTACTGCTGTGCGGGCTCACTCCTCAGTACAACGTATGGCTTCAATTGACCGTCGAGACTGCCGAGCTCGCTGATACGACCTCCTTGCACGTGCACACCTTAGCTCTCGCGCAGACTCTTCGTAAGTTAGCAGCGGATGCTCTTCCGGCTAATCTTTTCCGCGTGGTTGTTGTGTTGGTCTTCAGTGTTCAACATTTCGGTTTACAGTCTATCGGATGTGCGGGGAATCAATTGAATCGTATTTGTGCCTTCCATGCTTTATAAAGTTCTTACGGCTGCTGTTGAAGCGGAGCGAGGCGCATAAATCTCCTTGTTTCAGATGTGAGATCCGTGTTCCAAATCGGGAAGATACTCTCGGCAGACCTCGCAGATTGATGGCCGCTCATTGAAACGCCGCCGCCAAGATATCAGAAAATGATGATATCATGTCAGTTTTGCTATTTCATCAACGCGCGGGGCGTCCCGCGGGAGGATCCCGATCTGACGCCTCCGTGATCTTCGTGTTTTCATCCAGTTTCTTCCCCCCTTCTCGCGAATGCGATGGCCTCGAATACGGCGATTGTAGACGACAGGGACCCTCTCATACAGTATGCTGGCGCTTGGAGTCAATCAGGAGTATCCGAGGAATTCGATTCCACCACCTCATTCTCTGTGGCGACTGGAGCCTCAGCGACGTTCTCCTTCGTGGGTGAGCTGAATAGACGACGTTATTGCGCGATGAACTAACGAATACGATACCCAGGAACGTCCGTTACGGTGTATGGCTCGATTGGTCCCCACAACGCGACGCAAGCGACCTGGTCGTTCGCCGTCGATGGCGCTGCCGCTGGGACATACACCCCTCCTGCGAATATGACATCCCCCATCCACCATCAAGCACTCTGGACGACGCCGGCCTCGTCTCTCGCCAACGGAACTCACAGCCTTGTGATCACACAGACGGGGACCGACTCGGTTGGAGTGATTTTTCTCGACTACATTATGTGGACCACGACATCGCTGGACGTCCCCACTTTTTTCATTGACGACCGTGACCCACAGGTCACCTACACCCCTGCGTGGAGGCAATTTGGGTCCGGTGTGTGCTCCCTGTCCTTCCCACCTTTATTTATTCTTACCTGCAATGCTAGATCCGGACTTTGACCACACGTCGCAGGCAAGCACATCAGTTGGTGATTTTTACACATTGCCATTCCAAGGTGCGTGCGCTTTCCCCTTTCCATTCCTTTTTTTTCCCTTTTCATTCTTTACGCAGGGCGAGGGATCAAAATCTACGGCGGTATGACTTCCATGACAGAGAATGCGTCGATCGTGCTGGATGGCGGACTACCTACGTTTTGGGTTCCGCCTGCTACTGCAACCCAGACAAACAATTTCATGTACGATTCGGGGTCCATTCCACCTGGGAATCATACGCTGGTTGTAACCGCCACATCCGACCAGTCTGTTTGGGCCGACTACTGGTTGGTTACTCCAAACCCTGTGGGCTTTGTGGAGACTTCTTCCAGCTCCGTGTCGAGCTCTGCTCCCACGTCGTCCGGCTCATCACAAACTCAGACCTCTCATAAAAAATCAACACCAATTGGTGCGATCGTTGGTCCTGTCGTAGGGGTTCTGGTGCTCGCCGCGTTGGTGGCCGTTATCTTCTTTTGGCGAAGGAGACGGCATCGGTATGAGGCTCCGGATGACGGTACGTCCCTACTCCATTCTTGTCATGCGATTCACTGATTACTCTCAAGCCCCGATGTCTGACGTTCTCAACTCTCGACACTCCGGATTCAACTCTGCATCTTTAATCAACTCGGGTCATAACGTGTCTGGTGCCGCAGGTCCCCCGCCTGTTCTGGCGCACGGATACTCATCCGAGCTCGGGCCGTTCGCAACACCCCACCATACCCCCTTCATCGAGGAAGTCAACCGCGGTGTCTCAGCGCACGAGCCGGACTCGTATTTCGCTGCTGGCACAGGTAGCCCCGAACCGGCTTCGACAAGCCGGTACCAAGCTGGTGCCTCGATCTCGGGTTCCAGCCGCCATCAAGCCACTCCATCGACTTCCGGTTCCGGCCACAACCCCGCTACTCCCTCGATTTCCGGTTCCAGCCAACACCCGCCATCTACTACATCCGGCAGCGGTGAGGCATACGGTGGAATTGCCAATGCGACTGGGCCCCCAGTTTACGGGTATCTTACCGAGCAACAAACTCTTGCGGGAAGCAGAGCGCTCGCGGCAATTGCATGTTGCTTCTCCCTCCAGCTCAGGGAGCGTCACCTCTTCACGGCCTGACGGCGGTCAAGAACAACCTCCAATTTATTCTGAATAGACACTTTCCTTTTTATACCTGTCGTTTACTTGCGCCTCGTAGGGGCATTCTTACCTAGTTTATATTGATACTGTACAAGAGCGCGGTGGGCCGCGAAGCGGCCCACTACTTCGTCTAAAGAAGTTAATACTGAGTGCCAATTTCAAAGATAATTGTGGGCGCTAAAGTTGGCGGTAAATGGCGGCGAAGTGTCGGAAGTGGAATTAAAGCGCTGATAGCGGGGTTCGAAAAGGCTTCAGACAGACAGTAATTTTATAAAGAGAGAGAATCAAAACCTGAATCGGGATGCAGATGGATTCAAAGTCAGTTTGGAATCAACTCATTACCTGAAGATTGTGCTGAGAGCCAAGGACCAGCACGAATGCCGGACTGGCCGAGCACTTCAGTCTAACTTGAGTCTCCTTTGCGTTATTTAGACCAGACAAACGATACATTTCACAGAGAGAGGACAGCATAATTCGAACTCGTGTCAAAAGGAATAGCGGGTGTCCCGGAACTTAGCACGCCGCGCGGTTGAACGTGAACGTCGTCAAACTCATGCTCTGCAGCGGCAACTCCCAAGCCGTGCTGCCCTCGTCCTGCGTTGCCGCAGCCACCGTAGCGAAATCCTCGGTCTCACTCGTGCGGAAGGCGGAGACAGCGCATACTGTGTCGGGGAAGGAGAGCGTGAGGACCGAATCGGTGGTGGTGGGGTTCATGAGGATGAGGTTGTACGTCGTAGAGGTGGAGACTGCCATCATGGTTTGGGTCACGTCGTCTCCGACGAGAGGGATGTCGATGAGCACGCTTCCCGCTGTGGCGAATGTTCAGCACGGAGAAAAAGAGGGAATGGCGGACTCACGTTTGATGAAGTTCCCGAAGTGCTTGAAAGTCCAAAAGTGCTTTGTGATATCTTGCAAAAAAAGGAGGATTATGGAAATATACACTCTCGTATTGTGATTTACTTACAAAGAGCGAAATTATTGTTTGTGGCGAACGCAGGATCATAATAAATAAGGCCGTCCTGGTCAGCGGGCATTGAGAACACAGTAAATGAGCTGAAAGATACTGCATACCGTCCATCCCACAGAATTCGGAGTCGTGGTGCACAAGGCATCTTCGAGAGGAGAGCATCCCAAGCCTAATTTACATTATTTGTGAGAAATATCACCGGCAAACGAATGCCAGAAACGCACTGCTCGAGACTAGGGTCCAAAACTACCACGAAGTACAGTCAGTCATCATAAAACACTGCACGATCAGCACACATACATCGAATTGCGGCTCGCCGGCGAGGACAAAACTCTGGAACATCACCCCGGAGGACATGAGCGCGTTCGTGATCGTGGGGTCAAAACCTTGAGCATAAGCTCGGCCTGTTCCGTCGGCCGCGCCCAGTCCGCAGCATATGTCCTGAATTAAGGATAAATGACAGCCAGGAACATTGTGTACCGAATAATTACCGACATCCATGTCGCTTTGCCGGGAGCGACTGACTGGACGGTGTCCACGAAAGATGTATAGCTGGAATCATCTGGATAATCATAGAGGTGATGTGCGATTGCGACGACCTGATTTGAAGATTAGCGTGAACGTGACTGAATGGGATTCACTCACCTTGTCTGCAACAGATGGAAGCCACGCGGAGGACTCCGACGAAGCGAGTGCAACGGTGGACGATTCATCTGCCAAGATCCCGACCGTATCACTCAAACCCTGGTCTTGCAACGCAGCGAAAACGGCGTTGATCACGTCCGCCCGCCTGAAATTTGATTAGTCGACGAAGCCTTTCATGATCAGGGAAGGTTAACGCACTGCTCGATGGGCACTGCCATACCCTCTTGCGTGCACGCCGCGAAGGAATCATCCGGTTCATGCATGGGAGAAACAAAGTCGATGTTGATACCGGTGGATCGAAAATGGGAGACCACATCCGCAATAAACGTCCCGTAGGCCGCCTCGGTGCCTGCACAAAATTTCAGCCTGAAGTTGTCAAAGAAGAAAGAAAGGAACTTCATACCAGGAACAAATGTGCCTCCACAACTGAGGTTGTTGGATGTGAGCTGAGCGGGCGCACTAATAGCGAATGCAGTGAAGGACGAGATTCCGTGTGCAGCCGCCTGCTGCATGAAGTGCACGCCCTGCGGATCGGCAGTGAAATCGTACACCCCGGGGCTGACGTAGAACGACTGTGGCGCATGGAGGGGAACCGTGACGCCCACGCCGCCACTACCGAGGTTGTATCGGTAGTGACTGAGGCCGAGGCCACTCTGGGAGAAGAGCAAGGTCGAGAGGTTCTGGCGGACGGCGTCGGGGAAATTGAAGAGATCGTTTGGCCACCAAGCGCCAGAGCCGCCAATTGCCGAGAAGGTTTGAGCTGGAGTGGCTGATAGAGTGGCAGCAAGTCCAGACGTCGGCGACTTCGCCAGCAGCAATGCAGCGAGAACGACAGCGCGCATAATGTTTCGAAGTTTTCGCAGCAGAAGGGGTTGAATACCAGGTTTGAACCAGGTATGAGTTTCTCCAGCAAGTTTCGGTCTTCTTTATACCCCAGAGACACAGCATAACGGGCCCATTAACCCTTTTGCCGACGCTTTCCAAACCGTTCGCCGTCTCCCAATGAGCAGCAAAGTCTCGAAGATGGTTGAAGCTCATTCGCGGCACTAATGGGAGACCCATGAACGAGATATGAATAGATGAGAAGCCTCCTATCTACATGTCGGCAATTCAGTCTGAGCGCGGAGGGAGTGCCTAGTTGTCTTGCTGGCAGCGCTGCGGGGCAGCCGGCTGCAAGTCTGGGACAGCTGATACGGGAGAAACAATAGGGTAGTCCCAAAGCAATGAAGATTTCACCATTCGGTGGGTCCAAGGGGTGTGACAAGACGGAGGTTGGACGGAGAAGAAAGAGTCATTGTCAGTCAGACTGACTCAAAGCCTTGGGCTTGGCGTCATCACGAGACCACGTGCACCCACAGCTTTTCGGCATCCGCTGATTCCCACAGTTCGCTTTTGCCTTATAACAAGTGTAGCGCGCTCCGCGGCAGAGCCCACTAACTTGCTGAACTCATTATTGTCAAACTATGCATATGTAGTACTAGTAGCTTCGCTCAAGCTGGACTTGATTGAATTCATCTAAATTGCAAAGGCTGCGCAAGCCAACATGAAAAAGCCCACGCTACGGATTTACGTAGTCTGTAGTTTACCGCGCCACCTGTGATCGCTAGGTCTCGTTATTACTAATCTTCGGAGTTTGAATTTGTTCCCACGAGTATATGAGGCTCGCACTGTGCTCCCAGCACCCCAGTTCACTCCTTTCTACTGATAGGATAACAGGTAATACATGTTTTGAGTGAAATATGACCTTCGAATCGCTTCTTCAGCTTTCTTTCAACAAATGCTGAAATGTCGGCTATTTCCGGTGCCGTGCCATCAAAATGCGGCATTCTCATTCTGTGGCTCTATGGCCAAAATTTGGCTGGGGAAGTCTCACTTCTGAGCCCAAAGAACTCGAATCTGACCTCTAATTGGGCAAAAACACGTCGCATGAGGCATTTCGGTCACCGCGAATTTTGTGATTATATAATAAGGTCACCTAGCGATCACTCGATCGAGGTAATCAACAGACTACAAACAAAGCGAAGTATGAGCTTCTGTGTTTGTAGCGTCTGTCTACGAGAGACTAGGATTTACGACTGATTGATGAGTGAGTGACAAATATTTTTTGGCGGTCCCAAAGCTTGCTCGGTCGACGCTGCTGCGCCGACCAGCTCGCATTGGGACCATGTTACCAGACGGTGATTCAATAAGGTGTGGATGCAAGTTCATGCAAACGAGCATCCGTGAATGATAGTACATCATTTCATAAAATCATGAAGATGGACAACATAATTATAAGCAAATAATGGAGAAATACATATGTGCTTACACGGGCTTCCATACATGTATGAGGCGCCTGTATATGTGCTCCGTTGCATGAATTACTTGGACATCAAAGCAGTTCTGAAGGATTTGATCAAAACTGTGAGGAATCCACGCACCATTGCACATTGTGAGCATTGAGAAAAGATTCAGGAAAGGTTTAGGACAGTACACAATTATTTTGCCGTATGTATCGTCATTCGACGTGATTTCAACCTAAATCGAGCACGGGCGCGACATTACCCGAGGGAAGATATCATGCAGCATTGAATTCTTGTGTGCAGAAATAGCGGACCAGCGTCGGGATTATTTCAAGGAAAGAAACAAATGCAAGGGCATGATAGTCAAAAGGGAACCATTGGCAGAGAAAACACTTGAATTGAACTTCAGGAACTTTAAAAGAGACCAAGGAAGCAGGCTTTTAAAACTTGAGGTGCAAGACACAAACCAGAGAGAAGAGGACCGAGGTGGTGAAGATGAAGATCTGCCGCGCCTCAAGACCTTCGAGAAAGAAAGTTCAAAGCACGTGAAAGCGGCAAATATTCACAAACAGGACCACGTGACTTATGTGATCTACCGCAAGTAAGTTAACGCCGAGCACCACAGGACCCACTACCTAAAGTTAGTGGGCATTCTCGTATTTTTATCGCGAGCATGCTCTATTGAGGGACGCAGTATAGCTCTTTACCATAGCAGAATCCACCCGCTTTGAGTCAAATCCACGTACTGCCCCAAGAAGTGCTAGTAATTCGCGACTCACCTCATGGAAATAATATTCCAAATTGGACCAATGGTACGTACTGTTGGAAGCGGACGGCCGTTCATCTGCCAGCGTCCAGGAACTAGATTGTTGGATCGGCGAACGAATAGATAGCATATTTACCCGTGTGCTACCGGCGCTTGAACTTCAGTCTGCTCAGAACCTGATAAATTATTTGCAGAGGATGGCTCCGCAGTGGACATTAAGACGAATTTTTTGGAACGTTTGGGAAAACCTTAGTTTCAGTTCATTAGCAAGACGACCACTGGGGTTTGCTGCTTTGACCTAGGATTGTTCGATCTACAGCAGGTTGGCCGACGGCCCGACATTCGTTTGCGCCACATGGGAAACGGAGGATTCAAGGTCCCGGACGAGGATTCAACTGCTTCCACGTACATTTATACATAGCACCCAGAAACAAAAGCTGAATTGGGTATGCAGATGAGTCGAAAGTCAATGTGACACTTAGTAGCCGATGCATAACGTTACTTCAGCGTTAATAGAGTTCCTCTAGGACATATGTAGTCAAAGTCGTCTTCGATTTCCGACCCACCTCGCTGCAGATTGGCTCCACCAACGAAGGACGGCACATCTTGAATAGCCGCAGAATACCACGAGCCTTCCGCGCTGAGGCCGGCCGAAGATCGTGGTGTCTTCCTGTGTTTCCGACTCAGGGTTCAATGATACGCTGTTTCATTTGGAAGCTGGTTTTCGTTTTTTTTGTAGTATAAGCCAGCATCAGTAATAGCATGAAAACAAGACTCGAGTCAAGAGTGAAAGACGAACGACGCAAGCAAAATGAAGGCCCGATCAAGATGGAGGGGAAGACTCATGTACGACGGAGCAGCGGAAAGTTCCCTCACTAAAAGTTCAAGTCGCAGCTGGTCATTGGACGATGTCCTATGAAAAGGGTATCTATCAGCATCCGAAATTCTTTTTGGTGTGAAGAACTCAAAAGGAGGGAACAAATCTCCGTCGATATTATGATGGGAAATGAATGCCGCACGACACAAGGCGACGGACCGAAAAGTTCACTTTCTTCAATTCGACAACGACAGTTGATAGCAGTGGAAAATAAACAGTACTGGAAGTATTTTAGCTACAGTCACTTGTTCCTCTGCGTCGTAAAACCAGCCGAAACAGAGAAAGAATAGACGAAATTTGAATTGAAATATAAACTGCAAAGTTGACACGGTCACCGCTTCATGCTGACTCCACAGCTTACTATTTCCTGAAAAACTCCGTGATATTCATAGTGAACGGCTCAAGGCCGCATCCTGTGTCAGGATCGACAGGCGCATCCGGCTGCGTGCTTCTCCCATACTCGACAAGCCATCTGGCATTGTATCTAGTAGATGAGATTTTATCAGTATGCAACGACGTAGCATCACACAAGGCCACGTACGTGCCAAGGTCCAGGGTCGGGAAGCCAACCGAGAACCCAGCTCCCGAGAATATGCCGCAGAAATCGTCGTTCATGCCCGGTTCTGGATCCAGGGAGAGGCTATGATATATTATCGTCAGCACGATGAATCAGACAGACAGAAAACAACTTGCCTAAAGACGAACTGCTCGAGACCGGCCGGAGGAGTATAGAATCAGCTGATGTTCTTGGCGAAACCGCCGAACACAACGACGGGGTCGGTGGGGTTCGTTACAGAATTGAAGTCCCAGCCAAGCCACGAGAGTTGGCCCTGAGGCACTGTGGTGTTGAATACGAGGTTGTTCACGGTCGGGACGAATGGCCCGATCGTCATGTTCACAGTCGCGGCAGCACGCAAGACATGATGTCCGTGAATAAGATGAACAGCCTGAATGCCGCGAAGAATGATGAATAATCCACGGAGATCTGCAACGACTGTTCACCAGTCGCTTCCGAGTCGAATTGTACCGAACGACGTCGTGAGAAAATATAGGAGAGGGATTCAATCAGTAACACTAACAGGGTCTCTGAGGGAGAAGGGGATCACGTCAAGAAAAAAACCGAAGACATGCTTACTACAGAACACGCTGGCCGTGCCGACATGATAATTGCGACCAATATCCCGGCGCCTAGAATAAATAGCCCAACCTCTCAAACGGGCATAAACCATTTGAAAAAATATCACAGTTTATAAACAGCAAGACCAGTTGATCATAACGAGGACACAGACCAAAAAATACGCCATATTCATCAGCAGTCATGCCCCCAAGAAGGTGGAACTAGGCGGATTATATACCTATACAATAAGATCGGGATGAAAAAGCACAAAACTGCAAGACGTCATTTGCATACGACTTGAACTATGGCACCGAGGCCGGACATCCAACCGCAAAGTTGATCATGACAGACCTGCACTTGTACTAACGGGCCAGCGTTCGCAGACGGGATCGAAATGTGGACTTGCCTGCGAAGAATCCCAATGCTCCTTCATATTTTCCACCGGCAACCGAGGCTCGATAGGACTGAAAATTGCGACCAGCACCAGAATCCCACCCGAAATAAGCAACACGGTAATGGAATTCGCCAGTTCGCCAATGCTCGTGGCCGTTCGCGACTGCGGTTGTATCGTCCTATCTCCGCCGGCGTCAGCGGGAGAAAGCAATGGGTGATTAAAATGACAAATTGCGACGACGTGCCAGCGCCACCGAAAAAAAGGAATGAAGGCAAGGTTCCTGGGAGTCTGAGACGAGAATGCGGCGGAGCTGGAAGAGAAGAGTTTCGGCGATTCGAAAGCGCTGCTAATTCATCTCGGATGAGGGATCGTCGAGACTGAACGTGCATCCAGGCTCGAAATCAAACGTGCTGAGAGTCTGAGACGATCCATTTGACCTGGATGGAAACATTTCAATGTCTTAGACCGCACGTCCACAGTGACTACGGAAGACACGAGGAATACCGACGAGAAAAAGGACTGCCTTGGGAATGCCACTACTTACGCACGATCTCGAAATCACCCAGGAGCCACGGATGAAGCCTCAGAGAGCTGAGTGTACATGTGTGGCAGCGCTGGAGAGGGGTCGTTGATGAGGGAGGCGGCTCCGATTCGGCGAGTGAGACCGCAGGGGCCCAGGGGGTAAAGGTGGCGAGCCGGGAGATCCAAAGGGGTTGGAGGCAAGGGAGAATGGGAGGCGCCGTAAAATGCGCGCAATGGCGCCAAAAGCCCAGCCTACAGTCGGCCGACTTATGCCGTGATGACACATGGTCCGAAAGCTTCCAATCCAAACACAACCGCACCGCGCCGATCTTCGCTCCTTCCCTCGAGGCAGTGCATCTCAGATATCACTTGCCGCAATAGTAACCGCAATGCTCACCAGACAGGACCAAGTACTCGCCACCCTCGAGCTTGTCGAGCTCATCCTCGTCCAGCTATTCATGAAAGATTTACTCTTTGCGTCCCTCGTTAGCAAAGCCTGGCACGCCACCACGCTTACTCCGGCTCTGCAGCGAGCCCTCTTTTTTTCTCCCCTGACCCTGCTTCGGCCGAACCCATCCAAAATCCGCTTCTAGCAGCGCTCTTCCCTCCATTCTTCGGCCCATCCAAGTGCTGCCAAACATGGACGATTAAGGCGATGCCCTGGGCCAAAGCGCCCGATGCATTCAAGCGCGCGCAGGCGAGCTGGCGACGCATGCTGCTCACCCAACCCCCGGCGCGTACGATGGCGATTACGCACACGTTTGGGCGATCGGTGCGGCACGCGATGCTGGGTAGTGATGTGGACCCGGACGCACTCGCTTGTTGTACGACGTCACGCTACAGCTTATCGATGGGAAGAGATCCACGTTCGAGGTCCATTGGCCTCATGGATGTGCGTCCTGCAAAGGCGATCTTACTCTGGCCATACACAACGCCTGTAGGATCCGGAAGGTTGGTGAAGAGTTTCATAGCGATGCAGAGCAAGAAGTGGAAGTTGGCTTCGGAGAGTGGGAAGCACAAGATGCTTGATGCAACGAGATACTGATCATGGTTCGTTCTGCATTCTCAACGCAGTAGCATAAATTAAATTCGACTGTTCAAGGCCTGCTGCATCCGAAGAATGGCCCGCATTTGCTCCCATATTTACACCTTCATTCTTGCCTTCATGCGTCCAATTCAAAAACGGAGCGCCTGACAATCGGTACTAATCGGTACTGAAATTCGTTGCGACTTTCCACTCATCCGACTTACCATGGCGTGACTTGGTGTACTTTTCGTTCACACTTTGATCATTCTCGTTATGGTGCTTTGCTCCCCGACCCAAGAATCGCCGCCGTGTCGGAATTGAGGATTCGGCTGCCCAGGTTGCGCTTCAATCTGAGGCGAGAGCTATGTAGCGCAAATCTGTGAACAATACAGTTTTGATCCACTGATGTTTTTGATTCCGGTGATTTCTGGACTGCCCATCCTAGCGCTGGAAGGTGGAAGCTTTTTGAAACTTGGTTCATTGAGGCGCTACGACTTCGAGTGCTGTGTTTCGGGATATGAACAAGATGAATTTCAAATCATCTTGAAACCATCCATACCGCGATTCGAAGTGACTGGTATCGCCGCTCAGCGCTCAGCCTAGACTCCTCACTTGGTTTCCGAAGGGTTCAGGAATCTGTTCTGAAGCGGTCTTCACACTACACTTGTTTAAGGATTGTCTGAGACCTTGCGAACTGAAATTAAACTGCCAGCGACGGCATGTCGGCAGCGACGTGATGAATCACCAAGACGGTGGCGGTGTTCTCCACCTTACCGTCCTCCTTGACCATGAGTTCTCGGGAACAAGTCCCTGACGAAGTCTGGTCCGAGATATTCTGCCTTCTTCCTCGAGACAATCTCGAGGCTCTCTCTTTGACTTCCAGCAACTTCAAGGACATCTCTCGGCCACTTCTTTTCGCCCATTTTAAGTTTCACCCTTACGCCTTCCACGGCCGACAGACGGACATCGTACTCCTCCCTTCTGAAGCAGAGATCACGAGCTCCCTCAATCGTCTGGATTTCTGGGCTTCTGACGGAATAGCACGGCACGTTCGTTCTTGCCAAATTATTCCGTGGCAGGCAGGGCGGTCGGAATTACTTTTTACCGAGGCCACTACCCAATCGCGTTACATCCTATTGGAATCGTTCTTTCAACGTCTGGAACTATTCACTGGCCTCCAACATTTTCACGGCGACGGAATTCACTTTACTCAGGCGGCAGTTACCACCTTATGCCACGCACTGGCCCTTACCAAAGTTCTCCTGATTCAGTGCAGCATTGCCGACGGAGAGCATATCGACCCCATGTCCCTGCAGCTGGGCGTTTCCTCGTTCTCATTTATCAACGGAGTTACCCATGACGATGGAATTGGCCTATGGATCCCGTTACTCCGTCCTCAGCACCTCCGCGAGCTACATCTCACATGCCATCCTCGCTTCTTCGGCGAAGACCTTGCGGCCATACCGAGATTCCCCCACGTGCACACATTGACCGTCACCGCGAACTATTCCACCATGTCATATAACCTCGCGGTCCTCTCCAAATTCCCCGCCGTGCAGATATTCATGATGCGCGGCTGGGGACTGGTTCAGGACGGTGCCGGCGCGCCCGTGAATGCCTCGACTGTGTTGCCTGTTATACAACGGTACACCTGCGGTTGTGAAACGATGGGCTTGTTCCTTCATCGCCGCACTCTCACTCATCTCACTGTCCAACACTGTAATCCTCGTGACTTCACGGAACAGCTTCGGGGGACGAATAATAGCATCACTTCATTCGACATCACTTTCGACGGCTTCGATATGAGTGTCCTTCGGGGAATCTGCGATTTCTTCCCGATGCTCACGGAGCTACGCATTCGAAGCGAATGTGAGGTGGAAGAAGACGACGGCGAACACATCAATGACATAGTGGGTTCTCGACTCGGAAGGCATTCTACCTGGCTGCTCATTTGTAATTTGCAGGCTACAACCTTCTTTACTGAACTTGAGGACTTCACTGCCTTCCAAGCTACATTGCAGCGGCTTGCGATTATTTGGAGATTCGAGTATATTGATCAAGACGAATCGGACGAGGCGTATTCCCATGAAGTCGAAATACCGAAACTGAATGAGCTCCGTGACGTCCTCGTGGAGCGTTGCCCGGGCTTGACGACGCTTTGGCTTGACGGTGACGACTTCCTCTTCCATTGGCGTAAGTCCTCGCAGGGCGCAGACGAAGAATATTCCACAGTCGATGAAGGTGACCATAAGCCATCCAGCGAGCCGTGCAGCCGCTGATCCAAAACAACAGACGATGCCAAAACGAGACGAAAGACGCTCAATGATTTTTGGGCTGCCTGATGAACTTCATTGGCCTTGGACAAGGTGTACACTCGTGCGTATGCTGTCACCGTCGTGGTGTTATCGAAGAAAAACTGATTTTACTTTCTGTTCGCCTCAGGAATTCGTCCCTCATCTCTTTATTCCTGTTCCAAATTATTCGGCTTCCTCGATCCATTATTTCGTGCTGGTGATTTTGCACCTGAACGAGTTACGCTGGGGATCTGTATTCGATTTTATGGCTTTGTCTCGCGTTTCGACTCGCCCTGGAGTTTTGAGAGAAGAAATATGGTTTATCCCTTTTTTTCCCTACCATCGTTAGGGAGATTCTTCCTTTGTCCTTTGGTTCTCACCTTCCTCGGACACCCCATTGTTTGCCCTCGCTTTTCCGGCGCCTCGCGACGAGTCTCCGGGTGCATTGATTTTATTGCCGAGGTGAACAGATTCAGGGTCGGAAGTCAAATCTGAGTGGGAAAGGTAGCTTTAGGACTTAGACAGTGGATTCATGCCGAGACTGAAAAATCCAGTGTTGCAAAGTAAGGGGTTATTAAGGGTTCGCCCGGAATTTAAGGCCTTAGAATCAGATAAGGGTTAATAAGGGTACCCATTATAAGGGTAAAATAAGGGTTATTTTCTTCCCAAAACATCGTGTATGCAAAGCTCTTTACTGAGAATTATGTGTTGATTTGTACTCATATTCACTCACAGGCTGCCAAGCTGTCCGGCCGAGACCAAATTTCAGCCAACTGTGCTTCCATACCGCCTTCGGGCCTCTTCAGGTGCAGGTCGGCCATCTCGGCCTTCTGATTCAAAGGGTTATGAAAAGCTTATAATGATCGTTGACTGATTCTAAGGCTTTATCTTATATTAAGATAAGGGCTTATTTTCGATAACCCTTATCATTATAATGCAACACTGGGGAAATCATGTCTTTTGGCGTGCTCGCAGTGCTCTTGTATACTCTTGTCAATAAAAGATCTTGCGAATATAACTGTTTACATATTCCTCAAAGGTCAAGGTATTTGCTCTCCGTTCAACTTCGCATTCCACTGGTTGGAAATGAGCCTCAAATGGTGAGCGCCACGAACTAAAATTAAACATGTCGGCACCGGCGTGGGATGATGGTGGCGGTGTTCACCTCTTCTCTTCTGACCATGAGTTCTCGGGAACAAGTTCCCAATGAAGTCTGGCTCGAGATCTTCCGTCTGCTTTCTCGAGAAACTCTCAAAGCTCTTTCCTTGACCTCCAACGACTTCAAGGACATCTCCCGGGCACTTCTTTTCACCCATCTTAAATTCCACCCTTACGCCATCCCCAACCCACAGAGAAATACCGTACTCCTCCCTTCGAACGCCAAGATCACCGCCTGCTTTGATCGTCTGGATTTCTGGTGTTCCGACGAAATAGCACGCCACGTTCGTTCATGCGATATCACACCGTGGCAGCCAACTCGCCAGTCGGCATCGCTTTTTTCCGAGCTCACTACTCGCTCGCCATACATCTTATTGGACTCGTTCTTTCAACGTCTGGGACTATTTACTGGCCTCCAACGACTCCACGCAGATGGGGTTCACTTCACGCAGTCGAGAGTGGCCAGCTTGTGCCACGCACCGGCCCTGACCGAAGTCCGGCTGGTTCGGTGCAGTATTGCCGACGGAGAGCATATCGACCCCACCTCCCTTCAATTGGGCGTATCCATGTTCTCATTCTCCAACGAAGTTACGGTTGAAGATGGAATCGGCCTCTGGATCTCGTTACTTCGTCCCCAACACCTCCGCGAGCTATATCTCACATGCCATCCCCGCTTCTTCGGTGAGGACCTTGGGGCTATACCGAGATTCCCTCATGTGCACACGTTGACCATCACCGCGAACTATTCCACCATGTCATATAATCTCGCGATCCTCTCTAAATTTCCCGCTGTGCAGATTTTCGCATTGAGCGGCTGGGGAGAGGTCCTGAGTGGACCCGGTGTGCCTCTGAATGCTTTGGCGGTATTGCCACTTCTACAGAGGTACACCTGCCCCTGTAGAATGATGGCTTTACTCATTCCTCGATCTACTCTCATCCATCTCGCTATCGCCTACTGTTCACCCGAAGACTTTACGGAGCAACTTCAGGCGACTAATAATAACATCACCTCATTGGACCTCACTTTTAACAACTGCGACATGGCCGTGCTCCAGACGGTCTGCGATTTCTTTCCGATGCTTACGGAGCTCCACATCCGAATTGATTGCGATGTCGAAAGGGACGATAAAATGGAAGACGGCGCCCAGTACATCAATGACAGGGCCAGTTTGATCTTCATAAAGAGTTTGGCCCACCACTGATTTGTAATCTGCAGGCCACAGCGTTCTTTTCCGAGCTTGGGAATATCGTCGCTATCCCGGCTAGACTGCAGCGGCTTGCAATTATTTGGACATTCGAATACATTGACGAAGACGACTCAGTGGGACCAGATTTGCACGAAGTCGAAATACCGAAAATGAACGAGCTTCGCGACGTCCTCGTGGAGAGTTGCCCCGGCCTGACGACGCTTTGGCTCGACGGCGGTGATTTCCTCTTCCATTGGCGCATATCGCTGGACGGCGTAGTCGAAGAATACTCCGCGGTAAATGAAGGTGATCATAACTTATCGGAACATGGGGCGCTCTAAATTGATTTCAACAGACGAGGCCATAAAGAGACGCGAGACACTGAGTGATTTCTGGACTTCCCGGTGAACTTGGTTGGCCTTCGGCAGAGTCTACACGCGTGGGTACGCAGTCACCTTCACGGTCTTGTCGAAGAAAGTTCATTTACTTTTCTTTCGTTCCAGGAAATCGTCTTTCATTTTCTTCTTCAAGCTCAAATTACTCGTTTTTCTCGACCCAATTTCATACTGGAAATCCTGTTTCCCCAAGTTCTTATACCAGGCATGCGTATCAGTGCGTATCCAAGAGTTGACGAATTTCACGTTTCTACTCGTGCATTTTTTGGGCGCCTTTCAGGTACTTGGCTGCAAGAAGTGCCGTGTTACGCCGGCAGCTATAACCATGCAGTTCACTGGGATACTGTTTGTTTACGCAACTTGCGCAAGTTTCAAGATAAGATTCTGTCAAATATTGGAGAACATACGGTGAGGGATGCTTTTTTGTAAACTCAGGATTCCACCGCCTGCACTCCTCCTTCATTCCAATTCCATTGCGTTCTATTCCAATTTATACTGGAATTACGTAGGCGCAACCCGAGATTGTGGGAGGAAAAACACCACTTGTAGCGTTGCAACGAAAATATGGTGCATTCTATACAGAAGGTCGCTTGCAGACCTCTCATCCATTTCAGAATGCGGGTTCCACTGGTAGATAGGTATATTTTTGTTCTTCAAACTACTGCCATTGGCAGAAGGAAATTGATCTATGGAGGAAGAGTTTGTCAGAATATCAAGCGTAACTTACCAATACGTTTGACTGCCGGTCTGAGCCCCGACCATTGATTGAATCAATTTCATTGTTTCGTTTCTGTTACAGACAAAGTAATCTCAGCCTGAATGGCAGCCGAACGTCAATCCAATCGGCGAGTAGGTTCACATTGAAATTTACGCGGTTACAAACATACAACGTCCTCGACTTCGGTTTGGAGGCAGAATCGGTTTAGCTGCTCTCAAATGGCATCTTTCCACAAACGTCTCGCAACATCCCTGAGCAGAACCAACTTCGCCCACATCTTCTCTTCAGTGACGCCGTCGCCTGCGCTGAAACTCACGCTCGCAAATCCGCACTGCGGGCTGACAGCTAGCGTGTCTTCCAACACTTCTTCCGCCGATCTCCCTTGGCTTTTTGCAATGACCTCAGCCGCCTCGCGCACGCGAGCCTCCAGCATGTCAATATCTTCCAGCTCTCCCGTCTTCGTCGACACAATACCCAGAACCACGCTCTTTCCCGGCGGCAGGAATCGCAACGGTGCGAACGATCCCTGACGCTTCGGGTCCTCGTACTCGAGATAGAACTGCTCGTAGTCAAGCTTGGTAAGCAGTTTCTCAGCGATGCTCTCGTACGAGCCCCACGCGAAGTCGTGGAAGGCATTCATATTTCCGCGGCAGAGGTGAATTCCGATGTGCATCCCCGGCGGGCGGTCGCGCAGCATCTCGTTGTGTGCCCAGACGTACAAGTCAAAGAGCTCGTCGGGGTCGACGCCGTCCGCACGGCATCCATCTACGAAGGCGTCCACGAAGAACCAACAAAGATTGGGGTCGTCAATCTGTACGTGACGTAAACCCGCATCGTACAGCGCCCTGAGCTCGGCACGATACGCGGTGGCGAGGTCGGCGAAGTAGGCGCGGTCGGAGGAGTAGACCCCCGGGGCCCAGGCGGTACCGTGTGCGAGTTGGAGGTGCTCGAATCCGATGGAAGGCAGAGACATTTTGCACTCGCCCCAGTGCTCCGGGGGTGTCACAGACTTGAGCGTCTCCCACGCCTCCATGTAGGCCGGCGCCGTGCGGCGGATAGGCCCCGTCGCGATGTTGGCTTCCCCCTCCTTGCGCCCGAGTTTGAGAAAGACGGAGGCATTAGGAAGGCCCTTACGAAAGCCGTCGGGGAGCGGAAGAGCTCTGTTTGTGGTCATACCATCGAGCTTCTCGAAGAAGCCGCTGTAGAAGATGCTACGCTCGTATTCGCCGCTCGTGATGGGTCGAATGGAGAGCTCGAGCTGCTTTTGCACAGCGCCAGCAATGGCCGCTTTGGTAGCCTCTGCAATGTCGGGCGAAACTGCAGCGTCGCGGTAGGCAGCCTGCGATTTGCGTGCGTCCAGGAGCACGCCTGGCCGCAGCAGGGAGCCAACCTGATCTGCGCGGAAACTGGGGGGCATATCGTCGTGTGAAGGGAACGTATATCTGCTCACGGGTCCATCTTATGAAGAGGTCGTTGTACGACGGGTATACGGCACTGTCCCGTTAGATTCAAATACCTCGGGAAAGTCGTAATCCCAGTCTGACCTTGTGGAGAACCATCAGCGGATACCAATTCTGTGTTAACATCTGGTATTCCACCGATCTACATCCCAGTAAGACTTCCGTGCACACCCTTTGTATGCAAATTATCCAACATTCTGCAAGCTGTCACACATCTTCGCCCTGCGCACTCGAATCTTGTGCACCCCTGCATAGATAGAATGAGATCTTGGCACCTGCAAAACGTGTGAGTAGTAAGAAGAGACTTTGTCATATCAATTGTACTCGGAGTATTTTAGCATCAGTCCGAGCCGGCGGGCTGCGGAATTGAGCAAATCCCGAATGACGGGCCGAAGCGGGCCGATCGCGATACTCCACCTTCCGAGTCCAAGTTTTTCATTCCGGGATTACGTCCGCTATCACCCTCGGCCCCACAATGAGGTTCGGGTTCAAAGTGGGGTCAAGTGCACCAGATAGAGCCAGTTACAACTAGGTGGGTGCAGGCCGTCGCAGGCGCGCGGCGGTTACGAATACTTCCATTTTGGTCTCCTTTTAAAAGAACTCACTGACGAATGGTTCAATAGCTTATTGGCTTTGTATAGGTTCTGGAGATAATTAGTAGGAATCTGTTGATACATAAGCCTGAAGTCAGGACAAATATAAACGACCTTGCTCCACCGCACGTTCAAGTCGGAGGTAGCTGGTTAACCGTGCGCTTCACCGTCTTCGGCCGTTTTCCATTTCCCAGTATCTGAATGCAATTCAATTTCCTCTCTTTGTCTCATTCACCGAATATATACACGGAAATGCTCATGAATACAACCGTCAGCGCCATCCCAACTCCGAGAAGAGCGTGAGCCGAAGATTCCCGAGCCATCTGATCGCAGTTCAATTCCCTCAGTATCTCCCGATGCATTGGTTTCTATTCAACCTCAGCAGCAAAATATGTCCCGTCTACAGAAAGATCAGAAGTGAAAAAAAAGCCTATGAACCCCATTGAGTACGAAACACCAAGCCAGCCATTGGTTATGATTACGGATCGCTCCGCTCTGGGTCTCCTTACCTCCCTCGCGTCCCTCTCGCACCCCATGAAATTGACTCCTACAATTTTCAAGCACGAGTCAGATGCGTTTACTGGCGAATCAAATCCACTGGCGAATTCAAAGTCATACTGTCGTGTCAATACCTAGATACTCCGTTCACAAAGTGACTTCGGACTCCAATTCACCATTATTCGCGAGCACTGGCATGGAAATCATCGTGAAAATAGAACTCTATGACTATACCGTCAATATGTTCATGCTCAATTCTTTTCTCAATCTCTCCCCATTGGTAAAGAAATTCCGGAGTCCTGCAAAGTAAAATAAGAAGAGAAAAACCAACCCGACAGGCCGGGGATGATCCAGCCCCAAATCGAACAAAGGACACCACTCAACTTCCATCCAATTTTATAATAATATGTGGTACAGACCACCGCTCTGGGCCTTCTTCCTCCCTCCCTCGTAGGCCATCAAACTCAATTCTGAAGGCGCGATTCACATCTTTGCCAAATAGACACGACCTGCAGTATTCTCGTTCTGTCCAATTCGCGAGCAACCAAATGGAAACTAAAAATTTCAAGGCCTTGGTCAGTCCAGAAAATTCGTCTCGTCTATGCTAAGACTCATTCTTGGCTTGAACAAGGAAAATGACATGTCAAGCTAGTAGTACTAGCCTAGAACTCACTCGGCCAGCTAGTACAAACTACCCCAGCTCGACAAATAACTAGCGCCACTCCAACTTCCAAACACTTGACGCCTGCAAAGCCTCCAGTCCAACTTCAAATCCATGGCCAAATGAAAGTGAACCATGTATCCCCTCCACTTCCCAATAGTAATGCGTAATAACCTAGCTCCACCCTATCTTATAGGATGTCCGTGATGTAAATTGCATAGCATAGCAATGTCCCAGCTTCACAGGCAGGCACAGCGCTTACGCTGTCTTCTTAGGTCGGCCGGCATCAGCCCCGGCAGCAGGCGTATCGACAGCGGGCTTGGGCTTGACAGGGTCCTGTGCCGCAGGGCTCCGTTCACCCAACTCGCAATTGCTAAACTCAAGCAGAAAGAAAGGGAAGACATTCACTCTCTGACTCTTAATCAAAAAATTTGCAATGAACGAAATTGTGCTGTGTGTCCACTTGTAATATTTATGCAAAATAGAAAAAGACGAAAACACCACTCACCTTGCAGTAACCAACAACAAATTCCCTCCAAAACCCATATATTGTCATGGTTTTGCCCTAATTTGCAACATCTTATCCAAGTGCCGAACACGTGACAAGATACCACAGATAGATGCTAGACAGATTCAATGTATGGAGAATAAGGATAAGTTGTTATCAGAAACCCTTAGAGGGCAGGCAACAGGAGGTGTAGATTTTCAGGGGCTACATGAGCCGGGGTTGGACAGTGTCCAGTGAAATCCAAAGATGATGCTGAAGCGGGAGAAGTGAATAAGCAGGCATATGATAGACTTGCATCGCAGCAACGAGGCGATAGAGCTTCATGGGGTTGAAGGAAGACATAAAGAAGCGACAGGGGAAACAGGAGGACAACATGTCAATGCAGCAAATTAAAAACAGGGGCAACGGTGAGATTAGTTGGCACGCAGTTGACTAATGCCCCCAGCATGATTGCGAAGGAGAAGCCGCACCGATGACGATTGTGCGTATTTTTGACTGCACATACAATCCAAGAATAGCCAATTCGGTTGGTAAACTAGAAAGGTTCGAAGGACGGTGAGTCAATTGATGGGAATAGGGGACAAATTGGATAGAATCCATGGCGGCGCATGTTGCTCACCCAACCCCCCGCGCGCACGATGACGATTACGCAGATGCGCGCCCCGTGGGTGCGTCACGCGGTGTTGCTCGATCCAGACAGGTTGCGCATGGGCCTACTCTACGACCTCGCGATACAGTGCATTCATCAAAAGTCACCCTCTTTCCTGGCGCAGTGGCATCACACTGGTTATGGCGGTGTCAAAGCCCACGGCGAACTCACTCTCCTGGTGAAAGACTTCGTTCCCCGTGGATTTCTCCGCGTGGGACCACTACAGGTGGTTGATGACCAGTTCCATAGCGATGCAAAGGAGAAAGTCGAACTCCATTTCGGAGAGTGGGAAACGTTGGACGGTTAAAATGACAATCATCGTTTGTGGTGACTGTAGCCATTGGCGCGGGGATATTCTTGGAAAATGGATGAGTAATAGAAGGCTCGACGTGCATGATATCCGATGTACTCAGGGCACTACGTTGTCGGTCGAGTCGCACCAGTCACAGAAGTTAGCACCTCTCGAACCACGGGACAATAGTTCTCTAGTGCTTGCGAATTTTGGCCTTCGGGAATTGCACGGGATATAGCCAATCACCAGCGGTGTGTCCCTCCAGGACTTTCTATGCCATGCAATTCCACCCTTACTACCAATGACGTTTAACTATTGGTGCGAGCCCGGCCATCGATTAAATTAATTTCATTCTTTCTCTGACTCATTGTCTTTCTTTCTGTTACAAAGAAAGTCGTCTCGGGCTGAATGGCAGCCGGACGTCAATCAAATCGGCGAGTGGCTGGACATTCAAATTTACGTGATTACAAGCATACAACGTCCTCAACTTCGGTTTAGAGACACAATCGGTTGAGATGCTCTCAAATGGCATCTTTCCACAAACGTCTTGCAAGATCCCGGAGCAGAACCAACTTTTGCCCACATCTTCTCTTCGGTGACGCCGTCGCCTGCGTTGACATTTATACTCGCGAATCCGCACTGCGGGCTGACAGCTAGCGTGTCTTCCAATACTTCTTCCGCCGATCTCCCTTGGCCCTTTGCAATGACCTCAGCCGCCTCGCGCACGCGAGCCTCCAGCATGTCAATATCTTCCAGATCTCCCGTCTTCGTCGACACAATACCCAGGACCACGCTCTTTCCCGGCGGCAGGAATCGCAACGGTGCGAACGATCCCTGACGCTTCGGGTCCTCGTACTCGAGATAGAACTGCTCATAGTCAAGCTTGGTAAGCAGTTTCTCAGCGATGCTCTCGTACGAGCCCCACGCGAAGTCGTGGAAGGCATTCATATTTCCGCGGCAGAGGTGAATTCCGATGTGCATCCCCGGCGGGCGGTCGCGCAGCATCTCGTTGTGTGCCCAGACGTACAAGTCAAAGAGCTCGTCGGGGTCGACGCCGTCCGCACGGCATCCATCTACGAAGGCGTCCACGAAGAACCAACAAAGATTGGGGTCGTCAATCTGTACGTGACGTAAACCCGCATCGTACAGCGCCCTGAGCTCGGCACGATACGCGGTGGCGAGGTCGGCGAAGTAGGCGCGGTCGGAGGAGTAGACCCCCGGGGCCCAGGCAGTGCCATGTGCGAGTTGGAGGTGCTCCCATCCGATGGAAGGCAGGGACATTTTGCATTCACCCCAGTGCTCCGGGGGCGTCACAGACTTGAGCATCTCCCCACGCATCCAAGCAGGCCGGCGCCGCGCGGCGGATAGGTCCCGTCGCAATGTTGGCTCCCCAGTCTGTGCGTCCGATTTTGAGAAGAACGTACGATGTCGGAAGGCCTTTACGAAAGGCGTCGGGGAGCGGGAGACCTCGCGTTGTGGTCATGCCCTCCAGCTTCTCGAAGAGGCCACTGTAGAATACGCTACGGTCATATTCGCCGCTCGTGATGGGTCGAATGGAGAGCTTAAGTTGCTTCTGCACAGCACCAGCAATGGCCGCTTTAGTGGCCTCTGCAATCTCGGGCGAAAGTGCACTGTCCCGATAGACATCCTGCGATTTGCGGGCGTCCAGGAGCGAGGCTGGCCGCAACAGGGAGCCTATCTGATCTGCGCGGAAACTGGGGGGCATGGATGTTGTGATGCGAAAAGAACGTCACTCGCGGGTCCATTTTATGAAGAAATCGTTGCGTGATAGGTATACGGCACCGTCCCGATTCACACTCCTCGGACGATCCGTAACGACGTAACCTCAGTATGACCTTTTGGGGAACCATCAGCGGATGCCAATTCTGTATTTCGTTACCAGATATCTGGTATTGTACCGGCCTACATCCCAGTAAGCCTCCCGTGCCCATCGTGATGCAATTTATTCAACGTTCTGCAAGCCGTCACGCATCTTTGACCTCCGCATTCAGATCTTAGCAATCAGTGTTGTAGTTTAAGGTCTTGCTAAGGCCCGAGGGTCCCCACCGAAGTTAAGGGCTTCATAAACATTAAAGATTAATTAAGGGTGTGTTTCTAAGGGCTAATTAAGGGTTAAATAGTATCTCAGGACAAGGGTATTTATGTAAAGCGAGTATGAGTCCCGCAATATTGCTAAATGATAATAAAAGAACCTGAATATAATGAGAGAAAGAAGGGAAAAGTTGCATGTACGAGTTCACCATGAGGTCTCCCTTCTCGCTTAGGTATATCCACAGCTATGTGGTGGGAAAAGGTACCTGCCCGTCCGCAAGTCAGGGCTTGATGAAACGTACAGATCCACCATTATTTCCCCGTCCTCCCTGTCGATACGGCCACAGCTATGTGGCAGGAAAAGGTACCTGTCAATGTCTGTCCTGTCCGGATGTTAAGGCTTAATTAGGGGGCTTAACCACAGCGGACCTGATGTGAAAGCCTTGGCTTAACTTCATGTTAAGTCCTTAATGTGTTAAGGACTTACCCTTAACTTACAACACCGGAGCTTGCGCTCCACGACATAAATAGAATATGATCTTGGCACCCATGGTGAATGATATCAATCGTACTCCGAGTCGTCGGGTTGCGGAATTGAGCAAATCCCCAACGACGGGCCTATTGCTCCTTCACCCCTTCCGAGTCCAAGTCTAGGTGACTTGTAAGCGGAAGTGTCGGGCATTCAATATTTCCAAACAGTTTTCTGGGAGCTCGACGGATTCAGTCGTTGGGAAGGACGGTGCGCCGTGGCCCGTTCATGCTCTGCTCAAAGGAAAATCCATTTTATATCCGGAACTTGCACATTTGTTTCATCGTTTTCGTCCATTTCAAGATACAGAGCGAGGATGGAATTTATATTGAGCACATCAAATGACTTTGCACTGCTGCCACTGGCCCGGGAAGGTTCCTGGAACATGGATGAGTCACAGAACATTTGGCATGCACAGAATCCGACCGAAGCGCTCAATCGTCAATCAAATCGCATTGGCCATGGAAGTCAGGAAATCTCGAACCACCGGACGATACTTCTCCAGTTCTTGCACCTCCAAGGTTTGGGCTTCCGGAATTGTGGCGGCTATGGCCCTCAATCCCGGAATAACACCCGTTGGGGAATGCGCAAGATAGAGCCAGTCGCGAGCCGTGCTTCCCTCCAGGACTCTCATCAGGTGCAATTCCATCCGTCCCTCGCTGGCCATTGCTCGGTCTGTATCATAGGGGAACTCAGACTCGAGTTCTTTGAGCAGCCCAATTCCTAACGCGCAGTGACCTTTTGTGAAGTCAAGCGAAATATAGGGCACGTCGAGGGGGTGCTTTCCGAAAAAGAGCAGGTGTGCTAGTGCAATATCTTCTCGAAACGTCATGCAGGCATGAGTACGAAGGACGCGAAAGAAGGATCTGTCTCGAGCACTTATATGAGAGTATCCTGCAAAATCGTCGTCAGCAATGCTACCGTGGAAGATGGCGAACTTACTGTTTCGTGAGAATGAGAGAGCTGCACACATATGACGGTGTCCGCGACGCCAGTCAGCAATTTGGCAGGCCCGCGAGCAGTAGTGAGAGATTGAACATGCACTGCAAGATTTAGCCTCGTGTTTGAGACATTCTTTGGCACACTTGAGAGAGATCAAAAATCAACCCGATGCGCAGAATGAGAGCTCACCTCCACGTTTTGGCATGTCATGGTGACACTGAGTCTGCCTGCATTGTAATCAGCTAGGATTCTCAGCCGATATTCCACCATCGCCCGAAAGGTTTTCCAATGTGCAAGTAGGTCGGGATGTGCGAACATCGCTGCGGGCTCCTGATCCTTGAATTCAACTAGGAAGGGTTGCAACTCCGAAATCACAGAAAGATAAACGGAAGACGCGGGAAGGATGACTTGAAGCAGTTCGACCAATGCGGGAAGCATTGTGCCAACACGCTCGCTGGAACTGCAGGCAAAGATGACAGGAAGAAGCCCGGTAGGTAGCGATTCCGCGATCCATTTATGGAATGGAAATGAGGACAAGTAGTCCACTAGGACATGGAAAACCATTATCAGCGCATTTCCTGCGGCCGGAAGGTCTCTGCAGCCCAACACCCATGAAACAGATGTAAGCGCGGTGATGATGTTGGACGATAGAAGGGTATCTCGAAATGCCGGATTCGATCCCCCGAAGGTTCCAGTAGTATAGCCAACGAACTCGAAAAAGGGCGCCGAGACAGGAAATGGTTTCGGCGGTCAACGGTGCGTCGGGGGTAGGAAGAAAACGGGACATAAGTTCGAAAATAAGCGCCACAAGGTCTCGATGCGTGCCTCCGACACCAATCACGAGTTCATCGAAAGCGGCTGGGCTGCATTCCGTCTCGGAGAACCAAATACCCAGAAAATGATAGATCCCCCCGAGTTCCGGTTTGGTAAAGTTCGCTGCACGGAGCATTTGAACCCATCCTTTTCCAATCACACCACACAGACGAGGTGTGGCGTGCATTGACTGGGAAGCCTGGGGATGTTTGTGAAGAATCCCGATGATTAAGGGTATGAAAATCGTGTGCATGTAGACGTCTGGAAGAAAATGCAGAGTACGGACAGTGTCATGGTGGCGATCGAGAAGTTCCATCCAGGGCCATATAAGAGTCCACAGATCACCGAGCGCTGCGGATGGAATGGCATGATGTTCCATTAGTGCCAATATCGCACGTAAAGTGCAGAAGATCCCGACAGTACGGAGATGAGCGTCGCCTGTCATTATGGGCGAATCCAACTGATTCGACACTGTGTCAAGAAGACTGAGGTCGAGGATAGCACAAAAGACGGGCAGAAGGAAAGGCAGGCTTTCTAGCGGCACATCTGGAGGAAGATGTGGTACGAATCGCATGGCGAAGTGCGCACGCTCTTCTGCGGAGCCACCGGCAGCCGCTTTGGCGCGGACCTTGAAACGGAATTTATTCGTCATCCGGCAAGGAGGAGTGAGATTACCCTCAGTTCATCGGGGAGCCGGTCCAAATTCGAGAGTTTGAGAGATGGATGCATCTCGAAAGACAAAGAGAGAGCCTCTTGGGCACGTGGCGGCGATCTTCGCTTCGGCCCGAGAGATTGCCTTGGAATTTCAAATGCGCTTTCCGATGGATCATCAGCCGGCGATCGGGCATTTTGATCCAATGACGCGTTAATTTATGTGCCTGATGCGCCTCCCGCCGATTGAGCCAAAGCGCCGAATGGTTGGACTAGCAGGAAATCCGAACACGCAAATCCAAGGAATGTTTCAAATCCAATCCCGAATTCCAATTTCCCAAACTGTGCTCCACTATATACAAAAATAATCATAATCCTACGTGAACTCTTACATATACGTACATTTTATTCGAACTTCTTCCATGTTCTCCTACAACCGACTCCGTTCAGGCGGGGCAGCGTCAACCCTGACGCCGATGCTGTCAAGCACGCCGACGAGCGCATGCGCGACACGCAGAGGGGATTCTTGAGGGAGCTGGGTGCGTCATCGGTGAGTGAGATGAAGTTAATGAGCAGATGATAGATAGATCGAACGGCAGAAAGGAGTACGATCGCAGAGGGGGAGAGAGCGGAAACGAGGAAATGAATGAGAGAAAAGGGAAGGCTGAAGCAAATGCGATGCGGCGACAACGCGCAGTAGGAGCGAGAGAGCAGTCCAGAAATGGAATGAAGATCCGGTCCGGAGAGATAAGCAACGGGAGCGAGATCTTCCAGGCGAGGAGTGAAATGAAATGCAATCTAGTCTAATGAATGAAAATCCAGCCTAGAAGCTGGGTGACGGGAGCGAAGTAACACGCAGAGGAGAAATGAAGTCGAGAGCGAAGACGAAACAGCGCAATTCGACCCACGAACGAAAAGAAAAGGCTGGATCACCCACCGAATGCCCGCCCTCGACCTTCGTCACCGACGCACCCACACATGTATCTGCGAGCGCGTCTTGCACCGCTTTGGGGCTGCGATTCTTCTATCAGTATATCGTATGACATACGGGAAGTGGGAAGGAAAAGGCAATGCAAAGACGAGCATAGCTGAACATAGCAAAAAAGGGGAACGAGAATCAAAGGCAAGGGCGGTAAGTGATGGGACGGCGATGCGGAGGGCGAAGACGAAGGCAGATACGGTAAAGGGAATACAAAAGCAATAGCGAACGCGACTGAGAATAAAACGAGCCGAATAAGGAAATGGAAGGAGGAAATGGAAAGGCAGAGGCAAGAGAACAAAACGAAAGGCACGCACACAAGCTCACTCCCTCTCGCCCACATAACATGCACCTGCGCCCCGCGTCCGCCTCTCTTCGCTTTTGTGCTGGTCATCCGCGCCAGCGCGGCTGCAGCATCGAAGTGCGGATGTACATCCGGAAACGCGAGCGCCTCCTGCCTTCTATTGCATTTCAGCTTCACGTCGCCGTCGGGGGTGTCCATAAGTCCGTGCTCCTTCACGCGCATCATCAGCCCATGCATTTGCTCAGCGGGGAGACGTATACGTACAATGAAGAGATCAAGCACGCTGTTATCCCATTTTCGGTAAGGCGATTTTCGCTTCATCCACTCGGCAGCGTCGCGCCGAGAGGGCCAGCGGTCGCGGCGCAGGAGCGTGGCAGCCTCGAGAGCGGGTGTACCGGCGGCCATTGTGGCGTGGTAGCACGCGGGAGTGGCGATAGTTGGCTCGATGAGGAGGACGGCGCGCGTGAAGGGGTGGGTTTGGAGGGCGAGGACTCTAGAGATGGAGTGCGTGAGATGACAGAGGATGCAAGATATGAAAAGAGGGCACAAACGCACATCGCCCCCGCACCCGCAGAATGCCCTACGCCGACGATGGGCCGTCCTCGGAGGCGGGGCGAGCGAACGAACGCGGCGAGAGCGTCAGCCCATTCGTATGCAGCTGCAAGCGAATACGTTAGCTTTACTTTCCATCTCGCGGAGATGAAGAGAACAAAAGGGCAGGGAAGAAGGCGGAGGGACAAAAACGAAAGGAGGGAAGAACGCGACTCACAAACCCCGCCCTTCCTACACGCCTCCAACATCGCGCTATTGAGAACCGCCGCTTCGCCGTGGTTCTGCCAGTCCACCGCCCACGCCTCCCGCATGCGGAGGTGTCGGGGCGTGTTCAGCGCGTCCTGTATGCGGAACGTGTGGAAGATGGTGGGTTCCCAGCATTCTTTGTCTGCGGCGGCAAGCGTCAGATAGGTGAACGAGTGTGGATAAAGAGACGACGCACGCGACCCAATACAATGCGCGAACACGACACTGAGACCCTCTTCGTTCGAGGCGGACTCGGCCGTCCAGTACCGCTTCGCGGTCATCTTGAGCACACGCCCCGAAGGGTCGCGCGGCTGCAATGGGCAGTCGAAGACGAGCGGAGTGATATTGATGTGCAGGCAGGACATGCAAGGAATAGGAAGGCCTGTGGAAGAAAGGCAGGATGGAGAAGCGAAGAGGACGAGGACGGAACAAAGGCCGAGGGACGAGCAAAAAAGAGGAGAGAGGAGGGTAACCGCCGCGGGAACAGATACAGGTAAGTGCTATACACGCCCGCCGATGGGAACTGCGTTCTTATATTTATACACCTTGAATCGCGCCGAAGATCCTTCATGGCTTGGCTTCCTTAGCTGGCTGCTTTCCTTCGCACCCACCCTTCCATTGCTGGCTCGTCAGCTTCGTTCCCCGCAGGAATTCTGATCCAGTTCGTATCCACGCTGCGATTCGTCCATCCGTGCGTCGTGGATGATCATGACAAGTACCCGCCACTTAAATAGTCGTAAGAACGCCATGGAAAAGCCCAAAAAGGTAAGCTAGACTGACATCGTCCCGCTTCGCTGTTCGGGTGAACGTAGCTCGCGTCCGACGCGACAGGCGACAAGTGCTGTTGCAAGAGTCCTGCAATGGATCCTCCCGAAAACGACAGACGGCATGGAAGCGCCGAGGTAAGAGGACCCGCATGGGGTGTTGATGGATGACATGACAAAAGCCTGGGTTCGGTGCCGTCGACGCCGATTTAGCTCCGCGCCAGGATTGGCCTCCGAGGATGTTGCGCCACCGGAGTCGGGGCCGCGGTTGGGCTCGGGAGTCGCACAGGCTTTCGGTAGCCAGTCATTTGGTAGTAAGGGGCAGATAAGGTTTAGGTCGCATTTTGTTACACACGTACAATTAGCAACACGTATAAATGTGAACATTGATTGGGGGTAAAGAAAGTTCTCTAGGTAAATGAGGTCGGTCAGTAATGTAAAAGAGTCGCAACTGCAAATACTTACCAGACGAATGTGCCTCACAAAAAATGCAATCCGGAAAATATTCAGAGGCGAGAACATTGAAATAATGGACATCAATATGGAATCAGTACGCATCTTCCCGTTGTCGTACATATCTGTTTGATCTCTATCGAGTCGTTAGCAGAAGAAAGATGAATTTATTAAGTGTCAGATTGGACATTGATATTGAGGTGTAGCCCATCGAACTCCACGCTGTAGAGGATGCTGTCTGCAGCAGTTGTGCGACGCGGCGGCTCCTTCATTATTTGTGCCCGAAGAAGTGAGCAAGCATCAGCCAGCACAACAGACCAGTGCTGGGAGAGAGTGCAATTGCCAGTGTCGATCCGCACCACGGTGGCATACATCTGCTGGATGCGCATCTGGTCAAGGTGCTTCGAAGATATAAACAGAAAGGAAGACGTACCCCGAAAAGGATTATACTACCGCTGCGTACCGTCAGCTTCGCCAACTCAAAGCAGCACTACCTTTCTTTTGCGAGATAGAGACGCTATGACATTCAAAGGACACTCACTACACGCGTGTCCGCCTTCGTAACACCATCCAAGCTTTGTTGTAGCCACAATGCTCGGGTAGGAGGCGAGTCGAAGAGGATCTGCTGCGATGCATCGACGACTCGAGGGCCGACATCGCTACACCTCTGACGGGGCCGTGGGCGCGAGCTTTCTTCGGAAGAGTCCTTTGGCTTGTGAGGGTACAACAAGTTGGCCGGCCTAGGATTGGTGATTTTAGGAACGATGCAATGCAGATTCGAGAAAGCTGAAAAAGATGAGTAAAAAGCAAATTATATGCGCACAAAATTTTTATTTGGGATACTATCCGGCCATTATACCTTGTAAAATCGTCAGATACATCAAGGTCCATGCATGGAAGAGTACGCATAAGGATACCGAAAGTCTGAGGCGTTCTCAAGGCGTTCTTCCGACTGCGAGTATTCTAATTTTTCAGAAATTGGAAGCTGGCGGAGTGGAATAATTGGAGTGTGGGAGAGCAGAGGAACAAGGCAAGGCAGGAGGCGCGTTGTAGCGCACCGCCATGATGGAGAGAAGCAAGAGGGTTGGACCCTTGTCACAATCACGTGCCATGTCACAACGCGCCAAAAACTCGACGCGCTCAAATTTATGAAAACACAATCTTAGAAATTGGAAACTGGGGAAAGATGAAATTCCGTTTTCCAATCTTGTTGAAACTTTACCATTGAGGGCAACTTCGGAAAGTTTGATGCAGCCGTGGTGGAGTGTCTGTAAATTTCAAAAAAGCCCGGCGAGGTTGGCAAGGCAAAGTCTCAAGATAATTACGACGACAAGTCTGGCCAAAATCGGGATTTATGCCTAGCATCTGAGGACCACAATATTAGACTCGGGATTCCCGCGTCCAGAACTCATTTACAACTTGAGCGTTCCTCTGGTTATACGGTTTTTTGCGAGTGCTGTACATGTTGACGCATTTAAGAGACTTATATGATAGAAAGCAGCTGCCTATGACGTTCGAATGCACCGCAGAACTTGACTATGATTTATGAACTCCGCCTACCCCATGGTCAGCTGGACCAGACAGAACGAAAAGGGCAAAGATTTCTGCTCTCATGGCATGGCTTCTATTTTCACGGGCAGTATTATTTCTGAGACGTAGGCTCGTGACCAGCCTGCCTACGAATAGCAACCTTGTGGCGAGCACGTTGCCGTAGGCAGGCTGGTACAACTCGGGGCGCTCGAAAGGGCGGGGCCGGAGCTTCGAATTTAAGTGGTTTCCCACGCTAAGTTCTGCGTGTAACTCGCGTAAAAGTGATGACACATAGGCTTGGCATACTCGGCAATCACATTCCCACGCTCAACCTCCTTCAGCGCTACCTTGAAAATCGCGGCAGTTCTGTGCACTGAATCGCAATTCTGAGGAGGCAGAATTCAAGTAACATGTTTATAATTTGTTTATCTGACTTGAACCAAAAAGACCGCTTCAAAATTGACTGAGAAATGAATATCTTTTGACACGCATACTTAAATTTCAAACTCCGGCCCCGCCCTTTCGAGGGCTCCGAGTTGTACCAGCCTGCCTACGGCAACGTGCTCGTCACAAGGTTGCTATTCGTAGGCAGGCTGGTCACGAGCCTATCTGAGACGTTCATCGCAAATTCTTACAACTGCCGCGTGCATCGAGTGCGTATCTGAAAATGAAACTTGATCTTTATAGGTGCTCGGAGACGGAAAGCCTGGATAAATGGGCGTATGACGTTGTATGCCAGAGTGGTAGGAAACAAGCAAACCTGAACTTTATCTTTTAAGCATCTAATCTTTTTAACGACCAGATTCCGAGCTGAACGGATCAGATATGTCGGACGAAACGGAACACCAACGGAACACAGCCGCTTTGCTCCAAGACTTGTCTTCCACGATGCATCCCTCTCTCGAACTCTCGATTTTGGACCGGATTCCTATGCCATTCAGGGTACTTTACACTTTCCAATTGGATGTCGAATGAATCTGTTCGAAGATCCGCGCCAAAGGAGCTGTCGCTGGCTCCGCTGAAGACCGTCTGGCCTTCGTCGTGTTTTCATGTCAGAAAATGCCCGATATGTCGCCAGAACACTTGACCTTCATTCTTCCTGTGCTTTTTGCCATTCTGGAGCCGGATTTTCTCAAGATAGTACCAAATGAGCTCGATTCAGCCGTAGTGCCCTTCGACACTGGCGTCCGCGTTACTGGGATCCTCGTCACCTTACGTGCAATATCGGAAATCCTTGGACGTAAAGGCGTCCCTTCCGGAGCGTATAGCGATCTGTGGACCCGTATTTGGCCCTGGATTGAACTTCTGGACGACCACGAGACTATCCAGACCATCGATTTTCTCCCAGCGGAAAGGGGGTACCGACTATACACATCCTTGATCTACAGTTTCCTCAGGAATGACGAGGCCACCGAGGCGGTGTATACTTCATCTGGCGTTTGTGCTGTGGTCGGAAGGGCATGGAATTATGCTGTGATAACGAGGGACGATACGGAGCTCGCCAAGATTCACCAACTCTTGGAGTGTTGGTTCACTCGGAGAGGGTGGAGCCGTAACTCATTCGAGGAGCTCGTCATAGCTGCCGGGGGGCGGAGAGACCTCGGTGCAATTGTTCTCGCACCCGTCCTACGTCTTCTCCATACGCTTGGCGTCAAGATGACAGACGATGCCATTTGCAGTCTCAGCGCTCTATTTAATTTTGTGCGCCATACGACTGGAGTCGCTGGAGCACAGTGCGATTCCGCGTTTCGAGAGACACTTCTATCGCTGGGGGTCGTCGAAGCACTCACGTCTGTTTCACGGGTGTTCGCCGAAAGCCGTCTTTCGATCGCATGGGACAAGCTGGGGCCGGTTTTTCGTACTCTAGTGGACTATGTGTCCTCATTTCCTTGCCACAAGTGGCTCGCGCAGTCCATACGTGCCGGCCTTTTCTCTCTCATTTTCTTCTGCGGTTCTCGCCGTCACATTGAAGCAACGCGTCCTTCGTTGATGAAACTCCTCCAAGTCCTCCTTCCTGCATCTTCTGTGTACCGTTCAGTTCTCACGGAACTTCGGAATGCGGACACGACCCACGAGCATGGTTCGGAACTTTTTCCTGAGCCGGATGTGTTCGCGCTTTTCCGGCAATTTATGGCACCATCTAGAGCCCGGTAAGACATTTTGGATGAATATATCAAAAAAGCATTCACTGTCACTATGACATGCCAAAATGTCGAGGCAAGTTTTCTTTCCGCGCATGTACATAGTTTTTGATTTCCCTCAAGTGTGCGAAAGAATGTCTCAAACACGAGGTTAAATGCTGTAGTGCTTGTTCAAGCCCGCATTACTGCTCGCGACTCTGTCAAGCTGCTGACTGGCATCGTGGGCACCGTCAGATGTGTGGAGCTCTCTCGTTGGCTCGGAACCGTAAGTTCACTTCGTTCATCAGGTCTTTCACCACTAGCGGTATTGCAGAATATTCTCATATCATGGCCAGAGACAAGTCTTTTATGCGTGCCCTACGTTCTCATGCATACAGGACATATCAAGAAAATATCGCCCTCAACCGCCTGCTCTTCCACCGAACGAACCCTGTTACCGCAGTGCCCTATATTCTATTCGACTTCACGAAAGGCCCTTGCAAGATCGCCCTTAGGCCGCTCCAAGAACTCGAGTCGGACTTTCCCTATGATACGGGGCGAGCAATAGCCAGCAACCAGCGGATGGAGTTGCACGTTATGAGAGTCCTGGAGGGAAGGACGTCTCGTAACTGGCTCTATCTTGCGCATTCGCCCCCGGGCCTCCTTTCGGGGCTGAAGCTGATAGCGGAAACAATCCCAGAAGGGAAAAACTTGGATCGGGATGCCCTGGAGGAGTTTCGCCCCGCGGTTCGCGATTTGCTCAATCCCCGCAGCCCCCATGGCTCCAACCGAGAGGGTAATGCTCTGAGTATAATTGATATCATTCGCACGAGTCTTCCCTTATGTAGTTGCCAGGGCTAGGTGTACGCCAATGGTACCGAGGCCTCATTCCATCTAGGTATCTTTTGGAGCGAAAGATCCGAGTGCGCAGTTCGAAGACGTGTGACGGCTTGCAGAATGTCAGATATACGGAATGGTGACGAGAGTCTCGCTGTGGGATGGAACATTTAACCTGAAATGTGATTGTATAATACTAAACTATGATTCAATGTAGGGTCAATCGCGCCAGCGAGCCGATGGCAATGTTAAGGCACGTTATTCCAGGAGGACGAGCCACCGCCGCATGCGATGCGAGAAGTGGCGTATCCAATGATATTCAATTGACTATTTGCGCCGTGACTGTCCTTTTTTGGTGCGAGGTACGAGCGAAGATCGATAAAGAGTCTGTCAAGAGAGACTACCTTCGCAAGTGCTTTGAATCAGCAAGAGCGCGGTGGGCCGCGAACGGTTGAACATTGAGGTGGAAATGTGCCCGCGATTCGGCGCCTGATTTGGCGCTAACTCCAAAGCTGATGTTCCGTTGATTTGGACTAGATTGCCCCAGAGCGGTTTTAAAAGACAGGGATAATTTTATCAAGAGAGAGATTCATGATTATCCGTCTCGTAATCTTCAATGACTCATGGGCCAACTGCCCATTCCTCCCGTAACCGAGCGGTTGAGTCGGGGTGCATTGGTGGTACCTGGAACATGTCATAAGATGAGCGCATATAGCGTGTAGGTTTAAAGCTCCCGCATCCATTCGCCCCATACTGAATGCCCGACGCTGTCGTGCGAACAGTCAACATTGTTGTCGTAACTCACGAAACTCATCTAACCCATCTGACGCCGAATCAACCAAGGGAGCAGTCGCTGGTTTACGATTCTATTCAAAAGTGTACGGCGAGAATCTGTCTGGCCCAACAAATTGATCAGAACTCGGTAGAATTGGTATCGCCTGATGGTTCTTCAGGGAGGTCATACTGAGGCTACGACTTGTCCGAGGAGTGTGAAATGAGGTGGTGCCGTATACCCATCACACAACGACACCTTCATAAAATGGCCCGTGAGCGACGTTCTCTTCGCACCACAACATCCATGCCCCCCAGTTTCCGCGCAGATCAAATTGGCTCCCTGTTGCGGCCAGGCTCGCTTTTGGCCGCACGCAGGTCGCAGGATGTCTATCGGGACAGTGCACTCTCGCCCGACATTGCAGAGGCCACTAAAGCGGCCATTGCTGGTGCTGTGCAAAAGCAACTCGAGCTCTCCATTCGACCCATCACGAGCGGTGAATACGAGCGCACCATATTCTACAGCGGGTTCTTCGAGAAACTCGAGGGAATGACCACAACCCGAGGTCTCCGCCTGCCCGATGCCTACCGTAAGGGCCTTCCGACGGCGTACGCTCTTCTCAAAATCGGGCGCACTGAGGTGGAGGGCAACGTCGCGACGGGGCCTATCCGCCACACGGCGCCGGCCTGCATGGAGGCGTGGGAGATGCTCAAGTCTGTGACGCCCCCGGAGCACTGGGGCGAATGCAAAATGTCTCTGCCTTCCATCGGATTCGAGCACATCCAGCTCGCACACGGTACCGCCTGGGCCCCGGGGGTCTATGATTCCGACCGCGCCTACTTCGCCGACCTCGCCACCGCATATCGTGCCGAGCTCAGGGCGCTATACGATGCGGGTTTACGTCACGTACAGATCGACGACCCCAATCTTTGTTGGTTCTTCGTGGACGCCTTTGTGGACGGGTGCCGTGCGGACGGCGTCGACCCCGAGGAGCTCTTTGACACGTATGTCTGGGCACACAACGAGATGCTGCGCGACCGCCCGACCGGGATGCACATCGGAATCCACCTCTGCCGAGGAAACACGAGTGCCTTCCACGAATTCACGTGGGGCTCGTACGAGAGCATCGCTGAGAAACTGCTTACCAAGCTTGACTACGAGAAGTTCTATCTCGAGTACGAGGACCCAAAGCGTCAGGGATCGTTCGCGCCGTTGCGATTCCTGCCGCCGGGAAAGAGCGTGGTTCTGGGTATCGTGTCGACGAAGACGGGAGCACTGGAAGATATTGACATGCTGGTGGCTCGCGTGCGCGAGGCGGCTGAGGCCATTGCAAAAGGCCAAGGGAGATCGGCGGAAGAAGTGTTAGAGGACACGCTAGCTGTCAGCCCGCAGTGCGGATTCGCGAGCATAAATTTCCTGGCAGGCGACGGCGTCACTGAAGAGAAGATGTGGGCAAAGTTAGTTCTGCTCCGGGATCTTGCAAGACGTTTGTGGAAAGATGCGATTTGAGAGCATCTTCAACGAGTTTCTCCAGACCAAAGTCGAGGACTTGCAATAGCGTTATATGTGTAACCGTGTAAATTTGAATGTGAAACCACTCTCCGATTCGATTGATGTCTGAGTGATTTCCAGGTAGAAACCGGAATTATGAGTACAAATCACGAAATAAGTCATAAGCAAAAGAATCCGATAGGTTACATAGAAAATGAATCCCTTCTACCAAAAAATATCAACTGCAAATTTCCACTCAAGAGTCACCACAATCACTTTACCGTACTTCATTGAACACTCAGCCCTTCCCATTTTCCAAACTCGACGTCAACTTTCTCCTCTGCTTCGCTATGAAACTTGTCCTCAACGGGCAGGCGTACCCCCTGCGCGCATGCATCCGTGCGGCACGAATTCTTTCACCGCGACAGTGAGATTGCTTTCGAAATGAATATCGCCAGCATGGTGCCAGAGTATGCGGAAGGAGGCTGCTGACCGATGGACGAACTGGACTCCGAGGTCGTAAAGGACGCCCATGCGCAGCCCCTCAGGATCACGCAACATCGCACGCCGCACCCGCGGAGAGTACGTCTGCGTAATCGCCATTCCGCGCACGGGGGGTTGGGTGAGCAGCATGCGCCGCCAGCTTGCCTCTGGCCGCTTAAATGCATCGGGCGCTTTGTTCCATGGCATCACCATGAAGGTCCGAGCGTAGCAAGCCCCCGCATGTGAGGCAAAAAAAGTGGGAAAGGCTGCTGCGAGGAGTAGATTCTGAATGGGCTCCGAGTTGGATGAAGCAGAAGGGAGAAAGAACAGAGCGCGCTGCAGGGCCGGGACAAGTGTAGTGGCGCGCCAGGTTTTACTGACGAGGGGCGCAGTGACAAGGAGATCCCGCATGGGTAGTTGAGCGAGGATGAGTTCAAGAAGCTCCGGAGTGGCCAAGATGTCTTCTTGGGCGGCGGACATGGTGGGAAGAAGGTAACCTCGCCGAGGCTGTGCGATATGGAGACCACGGCCCGGATCAGCCGAGTCGATTGATAGGCATCGGTGCCAAAATATCCGTTTCTTCCTTCTATCACAAAGATGCACCGTGCCCTATAAATTCTCGAGATTCTCGAGCTCATTTTCTACCGCTTCTACAACAACGGCTATGAGGTCCTCAGGCCTGGTCTCATGGCCCTTGCGTGCACTTGCAAGACTTTCCAAGAGTAGGGCGCTGTTTATAATTCCTCAGGCAATTATAAGCAGTTTTTTATTTCTGGTTTGTAAACAGGGCATTTATAAACGTGTTTATAAACCGGCCCAGAAAAATAGCGTAGAATTGGGATTTTCGAACCGTTTTTGTAGTTTTTTCACTCAATCTCACTTCCAGCAACGCAGAGGAGTATTTACTGTGTATCCATTCAATATAAACAGCCAGATTGACCGAGTGAAGGCTGGCAAGGTTTCTCGGAGCGATTGTTCAGTAAGAGATGAAAGGTATATGATGGGATCCTCGACCAGGGTGTGGTCAGAACGCACGCCGGTCCTTATTTTGAATATATTCTGGTCCAGGAGTCCACTGAATTGTGCTCAAGTTTGACCTGAGCTCAACGAAACTTGGCCAATCCAAGGTGATTTGACACAGCCACCTCGAATTAAACACCAGAGGTTCTGACCAGACCCCTTATAAACCGGTTTTTAAACAGGTGTTTATAAACATGTTTACAAACAGGCAATATAAACAGCGCCCTATCCAAGAGCCCGCGTTGGATCTCATCTAGCATTTCAATGTTTCACTGAGGAAGTTTCTCGAGCTCTTCCCGGAAGCTACCTTTGTGAGAGGGGAGAAAAGAGCTTCGGCGCCCATTGTGGCGTGTTTGTGTTCCCGAAGACGGATCGTGGCTCAAATTGATTATACGTAGCCCCCCATTACGGCCACTTGTGCCGGCCGATTTTGAGCGTTTCTCGTTCGATGCGAATCGCGTACGACATTTCGTCTTTTCGGAAGGAGAAATCCTGGACTCCTGGAAGCTCTGGCTCCCTGTCTTCTCGCCGGCTGCTTGTTTCCGAGCCTATGCAGACTGACCGTCAGACATTCTGAAATCTGGCGGATACGACTCTTCATGTCAGAAAACCTCGCCGAGATATCCGGCCGATACAGAAAACGTGCGCTGCACTGACTTTTATTATCCCAATCGCACAGAATCAGAATCGCTTTTCCATTACCTCACCGAGGGGTGGACGAGGACACTCCGGTCGTATTTGTGCTCATACAGCAACCACGTCAGCTCGTCCACCTTCGCACTAGGACATTGTCTTGGGATGCTTTCGTGCATCCGAGCAATATACTCTCGCTTCGGCAGTTGATCGTCGGCGAATTCGTATTTGATACTCTCCTAATGGCTCGTCTCAGACCATTCACTTCTCTGGAATATTTGGAATTCCAAACGGCTCCAGCATCTTCCCTTTTTTGCTTCCTCCGACTGCAGTCGACGTCGTTTCCACTCACCGCAAAGATGTTCCGTACTGAGATGCTAGAGGATATTGCCGTTGGAATTGAACGCATCTACGAAATGATTGGTGACCATCTGTACCACACCACTATGATGCAAAAAGGTGGATAATGGAAATGAGCTATCGCTCTGTCTCTTGAACAAGTACGCTTTCTCGGGCAAAACTCTGTAAATTTATGCTTTTGTATCCTCGAGTTTGTGGGACATGCAAAACTCTCGCTATGCGAGATAAAGTGCGCAACGGATGTATCCGTTCGGGCCCGCTCCTGCGGCTTGATGACCAACTCAGCGACGGAACGAAGGCAATCAAGCTCAAGTTTGAATCGTTGAAGGTGCTGAGAGGGTACTTGATGGATTATTGTTTATGGTCGTAAGACTGCTTATATCGGGGTGGAAACGGATAAAGTTTGAATTCGAGTTTCGCGACATAGGCGCGTGAAGTCAGGAGCCTGTTTGTTACACCAATAAATATATAATTCACCCAACATAGAATAATTACAATAGCTCGAAGTCGTACTAGTACCAAGTGAAAGACAGTGAATTTTAAAGACTAGCGGTCACCCCAAAGCCAGCAACGAGTAGCACAAGCCCCCACGCGCCCAACGGCCTATTCAGTTGCCCATGACTCTTGACAATTTTGTCGACTGCGTCCTTGATATCCGATGGAACTGCGGTCGCTTCCACGAGCTGCGTGTAATTGACATTCGTCGGTAACGCCCCATTCGCAGAATAATAGGACTCGATGCCAGCAATGTTGAACGTCGGCACCGCTTGCGTAGCTGCGACCAGCGTACCGGTCGCCGCGGGGACGAGTCCGGCCAGCGCTTTCGCGTCGGGAGCGTTTGCAACAGCAGTGTCGTCATTGGCAATGACAAAGCACTCCGGCGCACTCGGGGGTGGCAAGTCGCTGAACGTGAAATTGTCCGTGAATATATTGTCATTTAGGTCCGGGAGGAGGGCCCCGGACGTGCTGACTTGAATGTCGATCGCAGCGGCAGCCCCAAATGTCAGCGCAGACGAGAATGACTCAAGATCGTTGGGGCCAGCAGCCTGACACTGTCGGTTGACATTTGAGACGACGGAGGCGTTCGCCACCATTTGCGGAGTGTTGATATCAATGCGAGCTGTGGCAAGGTTCGCGTCTGGCCGCTCACACATGAGAGCATGTTACGCGTGGAGATATAATGGAAACAGCGTACCCAGCAAGGTTATGTCCAACTCGAGAAATGGAGACAGGGATAGTTGCGCGGACGCACTGAACGAACCGCTGTTCAAGCGGAATGGGATAAGGTCAAATGAAAGGTCCCTGCGAATCATGGTGAAAAGGATCCGAAATAAATCAATGAATAGGAAACTTACCAGCCCGTCGCGGACGACTTCTCATCACCCGCCAGCACGAATGTTGCACTGGCTCCTGAAGGTATCTATAGCAGAACTTCAAGTTGCGGAGGATCAAATGAAAGAAAGGGGAGAGCTTACACTGGCTTCGGCACCGATCGAAAAGTTGAGTTCACCAGTAATGTCGAGCTCTGCACCGAGGTGACCTCCCCAAAACAGTCCAATACTGCCGATACCATCAATCTTGAAAAGGCAAGGTTATGGAAGAGGAATGTATGTATATTGCGGAAGCACGTACATCGAGTCCCAGACCTGGCAAGGGTGCCTTGATAACGTCCACCGACTCGTGAGCGGACAACGACGCGTTGAGAGAAAACTCGAGCTCAATTCGGTGCTGGAAATCCAAAACTGTGAAGTTGACATGGGCAGCCGTGATGTTAAGACCAGTGACGTCCACTTCGATGCCGACAGAGAAGTTGGCCTGTGAAATGCAGTTGACACAGAAAACTTCGAATGTGCCGTCAGCGTCTGAGTTCGAGTCGGAGTCCGAATCTGAGTCTGAGTCCAAGGGCTGCGCGTCTCTAATAAGGAGAGAGTTAGTAAGTAGGAACCATGGAAGAGGGTTGATATACATGCTACCGCGCTCCGAGAGAAGACTGTCGTCGACAGGAAAAAGCTTCTGACGCGGAGCGAAATCGAAGTCGTGCCCGAAGGTGAATACATCGTCTATGTCGCGTCGATGGAACTGCGATGGATTTCCCGGGAGGGAGGACACTCCAGCTGACAACATGAACGTCAGGACAATCGCGTGGTGATTGGTCAGAATGTACCAGCGTTATGAGAGATGTGGAATGAGTGCCCAATCTCGCTCAACGGAATGGCCGAGGCGTCGAGTGTGATTTCTTGAGAGTCGGGAGCGCCTTGGACGGCGGTAATTCTTCAGTTATGGATATGTCAGGAAAGAAAGAAATGGCCCAGGGTAAACACTGACCGCCAGGCACCACGCTGGTCCGGTAGATTGCAGGTGGGGTGGAGTGTAATGAGCGTGAATATAGATGGGGTTGACCAAGAATCCAGCGCCTCTGCACAGGCATCCGAGGAAAAGAAGCTCAGGGTGATCGTGGCGCCTCCGTGGTGTTCAAGTGGATCGCACAGCACTGTAGCCAGGAGGTGGTCGATGTCCTCGAGCGAAATGATTGGCAAATTTTGGTGAGCAGAAAACTTGAGGACGGTGGAGGGAAAGGACGCATATTCTGATGCGAGGATACATATTAGAAGCGCTGAATCCTGGAAAAAAAAAAACAGCTCACCTGCTCGGTATGCCAAATCAAGAGTGTCTTTCGGGGCGAGCGCTAATTTTACTTCTCGTGCCTGGTGGCTCCTTCGGGCCATTGAAAAAGGTACGAGACGCCGCGGAACCGCAAGGGATCCGGAATCCCGAATGGACTGCGGTCGGCTGAGTTCGTGGGCCCCAGCAAAGCACGAAAGTAAGAGAATGAGAACGGGTGAAAAATGCATAGAGAAACTGAAAATTATGGAATAACAACTGCGAAATGTGCGCTCATAAATATGGTTGACAAGCCAGGGAGGAACCCTAGACTCACATCTGTCCCAATCATGATGGTGGTTTGGCGCTGTCGTCATTAACGCCCAACCTTAGGTGCGAAGCGCCGGGTTGCGTGTCTAGGGCATGCACCTAGATGCTGCATCAATTTAAAAGGCAGTGTTTTGAATAGATAGCGAATTGGCGCCGACATTTGCACGGTCCCGTTGCCGCCGCCTGGGAGGCGAGGTGTCGGCGTTCAGCGTTGCAGATATATACATCAAGGGCGGTCGCATACCCCTGAAAGATTCAGCGCCATGTGTGTTTTAATGCCCGGCGGCGCATTTGGTTGTAATGTTGTGTAAAAACCATCACCAAGAGAGTACCATTTCACAACGTTTCAGTTTGTGCAGCTACTTCCAGTTACCAGTAGCGTCGAGTGGGAAGATCTTCCCAGAACCAACATCGCGACCGGCAAAATATAGACGTCCAGCGCAAATGACCGGGGAGCAAGCCCGGGATACACTGAGATACAGTACTTGGATGATGACGGGAGATGACGAGGTGAGGCGCTCGGCGGCCATCTTGATGGCTTGATCGGCCGACGCGGGAGATGCCGGAGCGCGCGGCAAAGGGAATAGTCACACTGAAAATGGAAATGTTTCTGGTAGGATAGAATCCCTCCCCAAAACTGATGGTTTCTGTTCATGTTCCTATTTGAGCAGACACTACAGATAACAATAAGTTGGAAACCACAACTGAAATACATGGTTTCAGAATCACTTTCAGTGTCAGTGAAAGAGGATGTTTCTTTGTGTGGTGAAAGCAACCCAGAAACTTCAGGTTTGTCCATGCCTTTCAGGCTCACAGAAAGGGAGAGTTTCATGAAAAATCCACAGAAATGACCAGTTTCATGTGATTTTTCATGAAACTCTTTCTTTGTGTGGAGTTGAGAGGGACAAAGAAACCCAGAGTTCCTGGGTTGCTTTCATCACATAAAGAAACTCTTTTGTTCTGTGACAATGAAAATATTCATGAAACTATGTATTTCAGTTTTGATTTCTGACTTATTTTTACTTGTAGTCTCTCCTAGAATAGAAACATACATAGAAACTATGAGTTTCTAAGAGGGTTTCTAGCTTACCAGAAACATTTCCATTTTTGGTGTGAGTAATTCTTGAGCTTTTCAGGTTGGTATGGAGCAAAGGAAAGAAACATGAAATTGACAGAATTGAGAACTTTCCAAATGGTATTTACCGGAACTGTGATCGGACTCCCAGGATCGCACTCGAATCGGACTGTCAGGTTTTGCACAACGAGTCCAGGCATTCTCATTTTCGGTGTCAGACAGCATGTCACTTACACAACCACAACCACACTGAGCTCAAATCTTCATTACTCAATATTATGGTCAGGGTAGGAGGGCAGGGAAAGAGCGCTAATCTGCTCTCTCAAACGATGCACTTCCGCTGCGAGCTCTTCACGAGACGGTCCGTCCACGGATAAGTAGCGGAGCTGGCAAATAGCAGCAATATGCTCTTTTAGTGGGCCCTGGAAACGAAGCTGGAGCAGGAGCGGCGGGAGAATCCCACCGTAGCACGATCGATTGTTTCAGCGTCCGGGCGACTCGAGCTGCTCGTCGCGGAGGATGTCGGCGCATGGGGCAGAGTGCGGCCCACAGAACTCGGAACAACTGAATGCGCTGGCTGTAGTGGGTCGTTAGGGATTGTGGGCTGCTACAAAGTGAATTTCATCTTCCTTATCAGTTGTTGGGATCAGTCCGGAAGATAAGATAACGGTGTGTAGCAAAGCACATTTTGAACGGCTGGGTCACTCTAGGTCCGAGACACCCAACCGCGCCCAACGCTTACGTTTTCTGTAACTGTGCAGCTGAGCCGGGAATGTCCGATAAATGGCTGTGCTTGTTGTTGCCCATGTTTGGCGTCGGGAATTTTCGGCCGATGTACTATCATGTAGGTTTTGCAAGTCGATCCACCGAATTCTACGAGCACTGAGCATCTCCAACTGTGCAAAAGATTCAATTCAACATGTCCCATTTCTTTCTGCAAGAATCCGGGCTATAATCTACATAAACCGAGTCAGCGTTCAATACAAACACCGAAGTTGCGGTCACCTACCGAAACTGTCCTTAATCGAGCACATACACCTCCCTGCCTCCCATAACTGCTGCGTCTGCGGGCAGTGCTGCCAATCATCGTGCTGGTATCCGATGTCCTCGAACAGATGGATCTGCGATTTTTTCAAGAAAAGTGACGCAGCGATGGAGTGCACCGGCGCGTCTCCCCAGCGCTACAAAAAAAAACAGAAAAGCGTGTCAGAGTAGAGTACGATGACTGAAAAAGAATCGTGCCTCGTAGTAAAACCCGCCTGTAGCGTCGAGATATTCGAAGAACGCCGTGTAAGCCTCACCACGCCAGAAATCGAGCGAGGCGATCTCGAAGTTGCTCCAAACTGATTTGTGTGAACAAGCGTCAGCGCTGGATTGCTTCCACGAAGAAGAGCACAAAGATCAACTCACAGTGGCATCGGTTATAGGACCGGCCGCCGTCTTGCGAGATGAATGCAAGCGCGTTGTCCGCAGTACGAATATATTCGGGATGTTTGTCCCTGAATTCTGACAGGAGTATTCAGCTAGTCTATTCATAACGAAAGGGGAATGTCATACTCTTGACAGTGTCCCACAACGTGGGGATCGTTGCCGGAATCTCATACACGGCGAGGGTGAATCCTGAGAAAGGGGTGGGAGAGAGTGTTACGTCATAATTCAACGGTGCCGCCGAGCATTTCCTTACCATATATCTTGTCGTTGTCTTCCATGAAAAGGAACGGATCGTTTTGAATGTCGCAGGAGAATTTTACCTTTGGCCTTCATGCAACAATTATGAGCATACGTCAATTGATGGTTCTGAGAAGGAAGAGAAAAGCAAAAGGGTGAACTCACTCGACACGCCAATACCAGCGATACTGCTGCATCAGCGGGTGTTTGAAGAAGAATCCAGAATTGTATCGGCACATGTTGTGGTACCTATTAACCCCAGGAATCAATCGCGATATCTTCGCTGCACACAGGAGCTCACGCAAGGTTTCCTGTCCTGTTTCAGCATATCGTCGAACGCAAGATGGACCGGAAAGAGAAGAATGAAAACGAGTATGCATACCTCCATACTTAACGTTCATCCTGTCCATCCTCGTCATCGCCGTGCGAGCCTTGTCGTTATCGATCCAGTCCGGCTGATACCAGTGCTCCTTCGGAATTAACCCAAACTCGACGCGAGAGGGTGTTAAATTCCGGATCCGGCTGGGTATTTCATTCAGCATTCATAAACCATTTGGTTGAGCAATACAACACACCGCTTGAAATCCTCTGTAAATTCCTCTTCATTGAGGAAGACGTAGGGATAGCCGTAGCGGCTGTTGAACCGGTCCTCCAGACCCCGCACGCTGAGGAGCGCGCCCTCGAGATCCGAATTCCGAGCAAGCATCACAAACGTGGCATTTGCTCGGCGACTCGATCCCGATTCCGAATACAGCGGTATTTGGGGGCGCGGGGATGCCTTTGTGACGGCGGAATCTACCGCGTGATCGACGAATTTCGCGGGTTCCGCTGGTGATTCTGCTCCAGGAAAAATGTCTGCAGGATCCCTGTCTATCCATAGGACCGGTGAGTACTTTCGGTAGAGGGCCAAAAGTGCCATCTTGGCGCGAGTGAGTATTGATGCGAACGAAATATGGTATGAGTACCGAGACGATGAAAGCAAGGGCGACAAATCGAGCGCGTCGCTGCATTCTGGGTTGTAGTAGGTAATTAGCAGGCAGAGAAATTCCGCTTGGTCTTGGATTTTGGATTTAAATCGGAACGCCGCAACAGTGCGGACACAAAATCTCGTCAAATGCCACGTTGCAGGCGCTTGTTTGGGATTGACGGCCAGGGGAGATTCTGGAGGGTATCCACTCGGTATTGCTGAGGTGGACGAGTGGAGACCTTGGTGTGGGGCGAAGGCGAAATTGAGAGCCCACTGAGAGGATGGTGGAGAGAGGCAAGATAATTTTAGTTCAATTGTGATGTGACTACGTATGCGTTACACGGTGATTGGCCCGAACAAATGCTGATGCTTATCTTCCCGGCGTAATTGCGGAAAGTGTAAAACTTCAGTCAGCCGTATACTAGAAAAAAATAGTAAAACTTGAACTTGCAAAACGTGAGGCAGAGTCTGACGAAACCGCTGACTTATTCGAAAAATGTCTGAAGTCAGTGTAAATGAAACCTGTGAATTCAAGGTATTAAATGAGGAAATCTCGTGCGCTAGTGGACGGACTCGATCAAATTCACCAGAAAAGCCATATTGACGGAACATAATAGCAGATCTATCCCCCCACAACCGAGGTGGAAAACTCACCTTACAATATTTGACTGAACCTGGTATTCACCCAAGAAGCGTAAGAAAATCGTGCGTACCAGCTGCGGAAGGGTGCGACGTACCTAATCCATTCGTGTCATCGCAGTATCTTGCATCACCCGCAACTCGGGCCACGTTGCACACTCAAAGGTGCGCGGCAGTCCCGCCCAAACATCCTCCCGCGCCTGTGCGCACTCCTGCCGCATCCCCACGCGACACGCAGCACAGCGCACGCGCTCGTACTTGGCGATTCCTTCGTCGTCCCAGAAACGTAGCGCATCCAGAGGAAGGTCGCGCGCGATGAGGCCAATGAGCGTCGTGGCGCAGTGCGAGGAGCTGCGCGCACATCCGAGGGGGTCGGTACAGCCCGACTCGAAAACACGTCCCAGTGCAAAGGCGTGGACCTTGTGGCAGCGGTCGAGCCGCCAGGAGTGCGTCATCAAGATGAGGTTACGGGTCTGCTCCGGGAGCACAGACCACGGAGCACCTAGGACAATAATTTGTCGGAGTGGTGCGCAAGAAATGGTGTAGTGCACTGCAGGGAGTAGCCATTGAGCATCGACGTCCATTGCCGCTTTGAGAACTTCGAGGTGACCGGAGAGCGCGGGTTCAGGGAAAATGATGTGGCCACAAGGGAAGGGTGAGATGGTAAGGAACTTGCTGACTTCGGTGGGATACAGCGCATCCAAGTGCTGTAATGCCCTTTGAAAAAGGTAACCAATTTCATATTTCCGACTGAGCCGCAAAATCGAAAGCACCGTGGAGAGATGTGATGGACAGGGAGGCGGCATGAAAAAGCTGACGGGTAGATGAGCTCAATCAGAGGTCCAAGAACATGCTGTGTACTTTGAGTCAAGGATTGCCCTGAGTAATACTTCCAAGTCCTCATCGTCGTCTGTCAGCTGTACAACGGGGACGCCTCCAATAGTGTAGGACGGAAATGACAGCATATCAGCCAGAACAGCGGATTTGGCGGCAACTAGCTGGCCATAGAGGCGAAAAGACATGTTTGCAGCTTCAAGAATGACGTTTCCATCTGAGAACCAAACGTGACGACTCTGCAGTCTCTCCGGTCCTGCGTAGGACGAGAACGGTAACGTGGTCATGAGCGAAGAGGAAGAGATCCCGAACACTGCCACTGATTGATTCAGGATGACATAACCCCACGGTCATGCAACTTTGCAGTCTAATCTCAAACAACATTAGGGCTGCTCCGTCAAAATATATAAAAATACCATGTTTTAACTTTTTCTCGCTCTCCCAGGACTTCCTCATCCCGGAATGTTAGGGAAATATAAAACCGCATTTTGGTTCTGTTTGGCCAATTACGCGTAACGCGTTTGATCACGTTTCTTACGTGTACTTGGGGTATTTACAGTCAAACCGGTAATGAAAGACTCAAACAATCTCAGGCGCCCGGTCAGTGTACGCCGGCGGCGCAGTCATCATCGTACCGCTCGCTTCATCGGCTCTGGATACTGGCCCTGCGCGCGACATGGAGGCCTTGAGGGCCATCACCGGGTTGGGTTGCGTGCTTTTGGATGCCAGAAGCTCCCGTGCTCCCAAAGATGTGTTTCTAGGCCTCGAGCCAACGATGTACGGCGTAATACTTCGACTGGACGCCGTATCTAGTCGCAAGTCAGTATCCAAGCGTGCAACACAAATAATTTCACGAAACGAACCTGAGTGAGTTGGCCAGACGGATGTGCCTCGGGATACCGTATCGGCTTCCCACATTGTTTCCTCCCCCTGGGGCGCATCAGACGTCCACGGCGGACAAGAAGCATTATCAGTGCTGCTAGACTGAGACAAACAGCGATCCCGATGCAGATACCGGCAATGGCGCCCGGTGGGATGTTTCCAGAGCTGGGGGATGTAGTTCCCGTCGGCGAGCCCGTCGTTGTGGTGGGTGTCAGCGCAGTTGAGCTGGTCAAGCTCGGTGGAAGAGCAATATTTGCTTTTGGTGGAAAGGATGCGGTCGAAGACTGGACCGTAATGAAGTCGAAATAGAAGGCACCGGGGATGAGAGGAGTGATGACAAGTGAATGTGTTCCCACTGTGCCAAACGTCTGTGCAATAAAAGGAAAGTTGGATTGGGCGTTTTCGTACGATGCATCGCTTGCGGGCATCTGAACGTCGGTCAAGGGCCCGCCATCAATGGAATACGCGGCGACGGGGCTCGGGAACGGCGTTACCAGCACTCCGCGAACCTCTATCCCGACTCCTATCATCCATCTTTCTTTTCAGTTGCGAGTTCATCATCGCACATAAGAACGCACCTGTGAAGTTCAAAGCTACCGTCGCCCCAAGGTCCACTGCACCCGCCACGCTGCTGTTCAACGAAATCGCCGTCTCAACAAGTCCGGACCTCAGACCCGAAATAGTTGGACTCCATCCCGAAGAGTAAGCCAATTGCGGACTCGTATTGAGCACCAGCAGCCGTGCAGTGGTAGATGTGTCCAGTGCGGCATTCTGCGACGCCTCGTATATTAAATAGTCCAACAACACGTCTGTCGACTGTGTGGCAGCGACGAGAATGTCAAGAGTGTGCGGCCCGTCGGCGAGGGTCTGCGACTGGAAAAACTTGCGGTGAAAGTGCTCGACCCCGTCGGTTCCGATTGTTGCATTCTGCGAGCTTTGCGCGTCGCCGTCGATTGTGAAAGTGAAGGTGGTGTTTGCCCCGCCTGAGTTGGCACGCATGAGACCGAAGACTGAAATCGATGTACCTGAGTCCAGGTAAGGTAAAAAAAAATCATTAATACACGGATTTCCACGACGTCGGTGATGTACCTTCAAAACTATAGGTGGCGGTTGACCCTTGCCCACCGGGGGCGGTCATTGTCCCCGCAAATTGGAAAGCATTTTCAGCTGCCGTAGGACCCCAGCCGGTGCTGAAATGGATATCGGAATCCTGATCATCGACAACGACGAATAACCCCGACATCGATGGGCGAGCGAGAACGAAGGGAAAAGCGAGCTACCACCCACATTGAGAGCGGTCGTGAGGCAATAGGGTGGGTTTTTGGAAACAACTCTGGGAGCTGTAGACGTAGATCGGGAGGAAAACAATCATGAGATAGTATCAGATCAAGTTCTTCCGTGCTTTGACGGAAGATCTGCTTCCGCATCAGCCTATTCAATTATGAATACCTGTGACTCGTTAATTTTGTTCTGGAACGACGGAGGACAAGCAGATTCAACTCTGCCCGTGCCAAGGAAACGGCGAATCACTAATGCCGAATAACAGTCTTCTCCAAATGTTGTTGAACTATTGATGCAATACAGTGACTTCGAGCTCCCCGCCACCATCATAAGCCGGATCATCCACTCTCATGAGGCGGTGAAGACGAAGCGCGACGCAAGCTGCAGCTGTGATTAGCAATGACCCATTGACCTCCCGTAGCAACTGAATCTGCGACTAACCCATATCGCCCAAGGATACCGTTTTGTATAGTATCTATAGGTGTAACATGTTCGGCTACCCGGCATGCTGATATACTCGGCACAAGCTGGGAGCACGAATAATCCACATCTGTTTCGATGAACACAGGATGTCCGAGAATAGAGCGTGGAAGGGATCGTCTGAGAATCTCCCTCTTTATAAAATTATCCGTGTCCGTCTGAAGCCTTCTCAGCCCTGCTTTTGGTTAATCCGTTCCACATGTACATCGATGGAACATCAACTTGAGAGTTAGCGCTCAATCAAGCGCCGAATCGCGCACCTACCAAGTACCTCAACCGAAGTGGTGGGCCGCTTCGCGGCCCGCCGCGCTCTTGTGCAATCAGTAGAGAATCATGCAAAGAACAATCGCTCGAAACGGCAAGCCACGGTGACACGGAGTCCGCAACTCATGGTGTCGAATCCTCGTGGGAACTAGTTGAACTGCCAAAGCCTCCCACGAATTCTAATTCAGTTTGCAGTCAGTCCGTTTAATTGAATTGCAGCGGGTTAGTCGGTGAGGGTATCCTAGAAACCATGTAGTCAGATCGTGAACTCAAGACATGATGGCGAACGTTATGGAGCTATGTGCTTGACAAGAATGTAGATTTGGGCGCTGCGAGGTTGTGGTGGAAGACTCACTCTGAATATTTGACTGAACCTGATATCCACTCAATAAGCGTTCGAAAATCGTACTTACCAACTGGGGAAGGGTGCGACGTACCTAATCCATTCGTGCCGTCGCAGTATCTTGCATCACCCGCAACTCGGGCCACGTTGCACACTCAAAGGTGCGCGGCAGTCCCGCCCAAACATCCTCCCGCGCCTGTGCGCACTCCTGCCGCATCCCCACACGACACGTAGAACAGCGCACGCGCTCGTATTTGGCGATTCCTTTCTCGTCCCGGAAACGCAGCGCATCAAGAGGAAGGTCGCACGCGAGAACGCCTCCAATAGTGTAGGACGGAAATGACGGCATATCAGCCAGAACAGCGGATTTGGCGGCAACTACACGCCTAGCCCGGCTGACACCGGAATTTGATAGGAAAGACGATTTATCAAAATTCAATCATTTTCCGTTCGGGTTTCTAAGATTCGATCATCAGCTACCAGTGAATGTACGAATTAGCGGAATACTTTGCACGAAAGCTCGGATTCCTATGGTCTGACTACGGGCCGGAAGCTCCTGCTCCAAATGGTAGGTACATGTGGTATCATTACGACAACACAATCATACCACTCTGTCCGCTTGCTGCCGGTGAGCGCTGGCGCCTCCGCCTCATGAGCTCTTGATGTCTCCCCACCGCTCGCGGACTCGCAGGCCATTGCGAGCCCACCCCTGTGGCGCGTGATCAATGTGAGAGCTCAAACTCCTTGCCATGGTTGCATAAGTGTAAGTGAGAGGTGAGTGTCAAGTTCAAACTTCGAAAGGGAGGGAAGTTGGAGTTTTTAAAACTATGGGGAAATAAAGGAGAAGACGAGCAAACAATGAACCTGACTACATTCATTCACAGGCCAGGTGTGTCTACTATAACTCAATGGTTATTGCACCGTTGAGCTTCACTTTATTTTGCTAGTGTTGTTGGTTCGATCCCTGACCTGTGAAATTTTTAAATTCGATTTGCGCCTTTACCGAGCCTTATCCGACGTCACCGCGCCCACGGGGGTCCGAGGGCCTAGCTGCTGGAATCCGACGTGCTGAACCATTGGATTCCGAAGGGGAGTACATCTATAGGAATCCAGTGGGTTTGAGCTTGAAATCCGAAGATCAGAATTTCTACCAAATTCCGGTGTCAGCCGGGATAGGCGTGTAGCTGGCCATAGAAGCGAAAAGACATGTTTGCAGTTTCAAGAATGACGTTTCCATCTGAGAACCAAACGTGACGACTCTGCGGTCTCTCCGGTCCAGCAGAGGACGAGAACGGTAACGTGGTCATGAGCGAAGAGGAAGCTGAGAGAGCCCGAACACTGCCACTGATTGATTGAGACATAATCCCACGGTTACGCAATATTGCAGCCTGATCTCAAACAACGTTCGAGCTACTCCGTCAAAATACATAAAATTAAACTAGAAAGCTCGGGCTTCGCTCGAACGTATCTTGCCCGCAATTCGAGGTGGGACGTCCGACGTAGACCTTGGAGATTTGTTGCAGAGCGGACGGACCGGTATTCTGAGCACGTGAATTCGGGAGAAATCGGGTCACGTCGGGTCGGTGATTGATCGAATTTTGGGGGTGGAGAGACCTTGGCAGACAAGGAAATTTTCTCGCTCCCAGTACTTGCTCATCCTGGATTGTTAGAGAAATATGAACCACACTTTGGTTCTGTTTGGCCAATTACGCGGAGCGCGTTTGATCACGTTTCTTGTCCTTGGCGTGAAAGGGTACTTTAAATAAATTCACAGGCAAACCGGTAATGAAAGACTGTATAATTAAACAGTCTCGGGCGCCCGGTCAGTGTACGCCGGCGGCGCAGTCATCATCGTACCGGTCGCTTCATCTGCTCTGGATACTGGTCCTGCCCGCAACATAGAGGCCTTGAGGGCCATCACCGGGATAGGTTGGGTACTTTGGGATGCCGGAAGCTCCCTTTCTCCAAAAGACGTGGTTACAGGCCTCGAGCTGACAACGTACGGCGTAATACTTTGACTCGACACCGTATCTAGTCGTAAGGAATCAATATCCAGCGGGTAACACAATCAAGTTCACAAAACGAACCTGAATGAGCTGGCCAGACGGATGTGCCTCCGGATACCGGGTCGGCTTCCGAGGTTGTTTCCTCCCCCCTGTGGCGCATCAAACGTCCACGCCGGACAAGAAGCACCATCAGTGCTGCGAGACCGAGACAAACAGCAATCCCGATGCAGATGCCGGCAATGGCGCCTGGTGGAATGTTTCCAGAGCGAGAGGATGCGGTCCCTGTCGGTGCGCCCGTCGTGGCGGCGGGTGCCAGCACAGCTGAGCTAGTCAAGCTCGGTGGCAGAGCAATATTCGCTTTCGGTGGAAAGGATGCGATCGAAGACTGGACCGTGATGAAGTCGAGATAGAAGGCACCGGGGATGAGAGGAGTGATGACAAGTGAATGTGTTCCCACTGTGCCAAACGTCTGTGCAATAAAAGGAAAGTTGGATTGGGCGTTTTCGTACGATGCATCGCTTGCAGGCATCTGAATGTCGGTAAAGGGCCCGCCATCGATAGAATACGCAGCGACGGGGCTCGGGAACGACTTGACTAGCACTCCGCGAACCTCTAACCCAACTCCTATCATTCATCTTTCGTTTCAGTTGTGAGTTTATCATCGTACATAAGGACGCACCTGTGAAGTTCAGAGCTACCGTCGCCCCAAGGTCCACCGCACCCGCCACACTATTGTTCAGCGAAATCGCCGTCTCAACAAGTCCCGACTTCAGACCCGAAATAGTTGGACTCCATCCCGAAGAGTAAGTCAATTGCGGACTCGTATTGAGCACCAGCAGCCGCGCAGAGGTAGATGTGTCCAGTGCGGCATTCTGCGACGCCTCGTATATTAAATAGTCCAGCAACACGTCTGTCGACTGTGTGGCAGCGACGAGAATGTCAAGAGTGTGCGGCCCGTCGGCGAGGGTCTGCGACTGGAAAAACTTGCGGTGAAAGTGTGCGAACCCGTCGGTTCCGATTGTTGCGTTCTGCGAGCTTTGCGCATCGCCGTCGATTGTGAAAGTGAAGGTGGTGTTTGGCCCACTTGAGTTGGCATGCATGAGACCGAAGACTGAAATCGATGTACCTGAGTTGAAAAAATTTCATTGATACACGTATTTTCACGACGTCGATGACCTACCTTCAAAGCTATAAGTGGCGGTTGACCCTTGCCCACCGGGGGGTGGTCATCGTCCCTGCAAATTCGAAAGCACTAGCTGCCGTAGGACCCCAGCCGGAGCTGAAATGGATATCGGAATCCTGATCATCGACGACGACGAACAATCCCGACATCGGTGGGCGACCGAGAACGAAGGGGAAAAGCGGGCTGCTGTACTATTTCAATCAATTCTCCGACGCTGTGACCTGTGACAGGCAAGTAAATCGTACATGGCACTGGAGGCATAACTCGATAACCTATGCCCAAATATGCAAAGGATAGGCTGAACATATTTACAATCTCTTCTGCATGTCTTTGGCTTCAAACATTGTTCAAACATGGAGAAGGTATTCAAAAGATATTCTGAACCAAAGAATGCCTTTTGAATACCCTCTTTGCTTTGAGCCACAAAATTGCTCAAGTCATTCTAAATGTTTTCTGCATATCTTTTCGATGTTCTAGGCTTGATTATTTGGTTATGCTCCCTGTGTGGGTCGGGGCAGGTGTGACACAAGAAAGATTTGTAAATTCCCCGAGACACCTCCCGCAGTTTTGAAGCATTTCAGCAACGAATGCTGTAACAATTAAGTGTACCTCAATGAAAATGAGGCTCGATAGACTCATCTCTTCTATTTTAAACACTCCAAACCAGATTTTTGAGCGAAGGTGAGCATGTTCTGGGGTGCGTGAAGCCGAAAACACGCGATCTCAAAACAGTGCAATTTCAACTCGGACGTAGCTTCGGAGCGAAAAATTGATTTTTTGACTCATTTTGGCCCATTTTGTGACTTGTTTTGCACATTCGTATATGCCTTCGGTGGCATGCACGAAAATTTTCATAAATTTCGGGGGCTGTGACGCGTGACATATGAATGAAATAGTACAGTACTACCCACATTGAGGGCGGTCGTAAGGCAATAGGGTGGGGTTTTAGAAGCAACTCTGGGAGCTGTGGACGAAGATCGGGAGGAAAACAATCACCAGATCAAGTTCTTCCGTGCTTTGAAGGAAGATCTACTTCCGCATCAGTCTATTCGACAGATGATGCAAATGCCTGTGATTCGTTAATTTTGTTCTGGAACGACAGAGGACAGACAGATTCAACTCTGCCCGGGCCAAGGAAACGGCGAATCACTTATCCCGAATAACAATCTTCTGTAAATGTTGTTAAACTGCTGGCGCAATACAGTCACTTCGAACTCCCGGCCACCATCATACGCGGATCATCCACGCTCATGAGGCAGTGGAAATGAAGCGCTGTGCAAACTGTAGCTGTGACTGACCTCCCGTGGCAAAGAACGGAGAACTGAATCTGCGGCTACACACACATCGCCCAAGGATACCGTTTCTATACGTGTTCGGCTGCCCGGCTTTCATGTTGAGCTACTTGGCTCAAGCTTGGAGGGCAAATAATCCACATCTGTTTCGATGAACACAAGATGTCCGAGAATAGAGCGTGGAAGGGATCGTCTGAGAATGCAATCAGTAGAGAATCAGGCAAAGAACAGTCGCTCGGCACGGGCAAGCCACGGTGACACGGAGTCCGCAACCCATGGCGTCGAATCCTTGTGGGAACTAGTTGAACTGCCAAAACCTCCCACGAATTCTAATTCAGTTTGCAGCCAGTCCATTTGATTGAATTGCAGCGGGTTAGTCGGTGAGGGTATCCTAGAAACCATAGAGTCAGATTGTGAACTCAAGACATGATGGCGAACATTATGGAACGATGTGCCTGGCAAGAATATAGATTTGGGCGCTGCGGGCTGTCGTTATTTGAAAGACGGGAGGAGGCCGCCGACACAGTCGGCGGAGCATCAAAATGAAGATTTGAATTCAACTCAGACAGACGCCTGGGATCCAGGACACTGTAAAAAATAATTGCGCAGCGATTTGATGGAGGGGACCATGAGATGGAAAAAAGCCATAAATGATTGGACCAGAACTAAGAAAGGCAGAGTCAGAGCAGAGCAGAAGAGTGCTGTCATGAAGAAATCAATGTGCACGGCCAGGATTCCAAACATGCTGCTTTCTGGAACGCAATGAAGTGAAAAAGTGTAATGCTACCGAGATAACGATCAAGCTGAGAACGCTGGGCGCACGATGACTTCTATATGGATTGCAGTGGGAATTGCGTTTAGGATGACATCTTCGAAGAGTTGTCTTCAAGCGTGAGGCGTATGAGATCCGTTATCCTGGCGTGCAGGTCCTCTGAGGAGTCTGAATAGATTTCAAGATCGTGAGGAAAAAGGACACCAGAGCGGACTACAGCCTGAAGACACTCTTCGCTGACAACGGTCAGCTGGTCATCGAAGATTTGAAAACGAGTTGCGTGGAATTCAGATGTCGGGATAAGATACATGAGAGGAACAGAGAGACAGCCTTGTTCCTCCTCTGGCTCTGCTTGAGGAAGCGATATGATCAAGTACTCGACCTGCTTCGCCTTCACAATGAGATCTATCATGAGCTCTTTTTGATTCGCTGAATCCAAAATAAAGAGGGCATCAGCGACTCAAGAATGCAAACAATAGACAAGACAAGGTGGAGAATTCAAGTGCCGTCAAAGACCTCCGCTGTATCATACTTCTCTGGTTGCGCTGCTTGATGGTAGGGATGTCCGCGCTGATTTGGACGAAATTGGCACGAGACGTTGTGTGGGCGATGGTAGATGGCATGACAGTGAGGAGCTGCTGGATTTCGTTCTGGAGTTGGGTTATTTCGCCTCTCGATGGGAATGAAGCGGTGTTTTTGCATCAGTCATGGCTTGATAGGTACACGTGCCCCGGACGCGTCACAGAAGAGGCCAAACATCACCAAGCATGCAAGGGAGTTGCCCGAGAATTCAAGATCTCGCCGACAGGCGAGGTTCAATGTTTGTAATTGTTTTTGAATTTTTGCTTCATACTCGCGCTGGTTTTTTGTCTTCAGATCTAAAATCAACCCCATCGGTGTCTTGGGGTGTGTATACTTATCCCGATGCTTCAATTCATTCAGAGTGGACAGGAGCCCGTCGTATACTATGCTTGAATGAATGTATAACCTTTAACAAAACGACGGCGTTGTGTCTAGAGTAGACGGAACGGTTTTTCCATGATGTGTAGATTACTTAATTGAATAATGTACGCCATAACATCATCGCTGGTTATAGGGCGCGAGGATGGAATTGGAACTCGGATGGAGAGTTGAACGACTGATCAATGTGGGATTCTGGCTCTCCAGGAAGCAGCGGAGATGTCGATAACGTCGAGTGCGAGACCGCCGAGGCGCTGAGCAACGACGCAACGGTGAACGAGTTCGGAGGCGAGGGGAAAATCACAGGGGGGTCACTCTGGTCAGTCGAACCGCTGGTATATGGCCGCGTCGGAGGACCAGCTGTACGTGAACGCGTGCGTGAAATTCCGTCTGCGCTCCGTGCACGTGGCGGACCTGTCGTGGGCGAGCGCGGCGTCCTCGTGTTGCTTCGAGCAACGACCGGGGGTAGAGGACGAGTCGGCGGCGGGCTCGCGAAGCGCATCTCGCTCGTGTAAGTCACGTCGGAGAAGGTGGTCGTATTATCGGCCGAGTTACTACGGTTCGCGAGAGCAAGTTCCTGCTGTGCACGGGGGATCTCAAGCACAGCGCCGAGCATCATATTACGGAAGGCGCGCGTGCCAAAAGTAACGGTGAAGACCACCGCGATCAATGTCGCGCTCAGCGCAAGCGGACCAGACGGCGGTGCGTGGCTCTGTATGACTAGGGCGACTGCAGCAGTGAGCGTCGTGCCAGCGAGATACAGAAGATTGACGCGGTAGATGATATGTCCCACGAGGGAGTTGCGAGGGCGATAGTGGTGACTTTTGAGGAGAGTCAAAAGTACTGCGATGAGCAGGAAAGTGGTGAAAGAAGCGTTTGCCAGGGGCAACCATGGAACCGTAGGCAGAATGCGACAGCTGGAACCAAATGAGCGGGCAGGGGCGGCGACGGCGCGATATTGGGTAGCCAGGGTGATCTGCCGAGCAATGGGCAGTTGATCGAACAGAAAGCATGATACACCTACCCAACATGCGCTCACTCCGACGATGAGCCCCCCCAACGCGCGACGAACGGTCCAATTGCCTCCCCATATTAGCGATGTCCGAACAGCAAATATGATTCCGGACGCCGTCACCACCAAAACGCGACCGACTTCTGAAAAAGAGGCGGCGATCTGGCAGTTGCTGGTCTGAACTGCACTCAGAAACAGTACGGGAAAAGTGGCAAGGATTCCGCCATAGCGCAGAGCCAGGAACCTGTGAGGAATTTGATATGATAATGAGACGTCACAAGTTTTGCGCACGCATATGGCAGGATTGTGGTCCATACAGGCCTACGATATAGCCTGATCTCATCGGGGAGAAGCGTCGCGCTGCATTGCAATGGATTAGAAGTGGAGATGGACATGGAATGAAGTGCTCACTATTCCCACAGGACTACCGCGAACGCAATACAAGCGGTAACAGCAAAAGCCACTGCAGGAACGTTTAAATGCCCTTCGTCCGACAGAGCGAAATGCTGTTCGCGTACATTGAGCATCTGCATCCATGCTGGAAGGAAGTGACTTGGCGTCCTGCGAGTGAGCTGAAACATCGACAAGGCTAATAAGATGGGGAGTGTCCATAGAACAGGACCAGCGGGCGCGGGATGGCGAAGAGTCCAGTAATATACCGACCCAAGCGCATGTATCACAATTGATGCTGTCATCTTTGGTCGACACTTGCACGCAGCTAGAGTAACAGAAAAAATTGGCGGCCGCCGTCCTCGAAAGTCTGTCAGTTGTCTTATAATTTAGGTCGCGGCCACCCTGCAGACACTAGAGTGGGAATCATCATCGCATAAGGTCTCTGGACTTTTAGTTGATCAACCAATATTTTGCATCGAGGCGGCGCTCGATACTGGATTATTGGTAGCGCACAATCGCCAGGTCGGAGAGAAGATGGAGATCAATTTCGGCGTGGAGGAGAGGAGGGTCTGGAGCCTTTAATAAAGACTATCACGGCAATAATTGCGTGGCGTTTCCGCGTTAATCACGACATATGTGAGAGCTTAATAAAGAGCAAAACGATTAAGGTCTTGGATCCTCTGAAAAGGTATTATAAGTAAGCCTGCTCTGGCACTCAAGATAGATGAAACATTCACGTCCCCCGCCAACAGTAAGGTACAGACTCGAAAACTTTGCGCCGCACGGTACTGCAACAGATCCGAAGGAATGGGCGCATGAGACCGCATGAGAGCCAATGTGAAGTGCAGATTTTGACGTCGTCCCGTTATCAAGCTCGTCAAGCATGCGGAGCCACGTAGCGGCGTCCTGACATAGGATGTTTTCTGAGGAGAAAGGGTAGTGACACTGCCACTGATCCTGACGGCCGGGAGTTTCCGTCAAACAAAACAAAACAGAAATCAAAATTATCTTATCACGAAGGTAGTCTATTAGTTACCACGCCGGCGACCTGCGTTATTATATAAGCATCCGTTTTGGGAAAGCACGTGCACCTTGCAACGACGCGACTTGAGCGTCGAGCTCTATATAACAAGGCCCGAAGACCGAGGGTTGCGTGAAGTAAGTGTATTATCCATTCACAAGATGTTTTAGAACTCTCGCGGCCAGGATTTCGAGCGAGGAAGAAACCTCTCGTCCTACGGCCGAACCAAGGCCGAAAGAGCCGAAAATCGTTCTTTTGACTTGTGAGCTGCGCGGGAAACATGGATTTGGGGCTCAATAGTCAATAAATTGTTTCAAAACAGACATTGAACCCGTTCAGTCGCAAAATTCGCGTCGAATGGTGCAAAACGCGTGAATGTAAATGAGTTGTTTGGTTGTGCATCTCCCATCAATCAGTGATAGCGCTGAACGCCGCTTATCAGAGCGCGTAACTAACAGACTATAACTAGCGAGGTACGAGCTAATTGTTATAGCGTCTGTCTGAGAGAGACTATCACGAAGGCAGGTTCCATGATAAAAGACTATATTTCGACAGGTTAGCGAATTAACACACATTGTCCCGAGACCTTTGGTTGAAGCCAAGCATTAAATCCATCAATGACATGTCAGTTCCACGGCCAACAAGCCGTGTGAGGTCTCGTCTGTTTGAAAGGTCACCCCACGAACGGCTGCGAGCATATTGCGTCCGGATGATAAAGCCCCAATTTCTCCGGAATTCATGAAGCCGAGCGAACTGAAGTAAATTCAATTCAACGCCGATGTTCTCCTCAAAAGAAAACACCGGTTCCAATTTAGGATCGCATCGAGTTCCGCGCCATCATCACTATTACTTCGACTGTACTTGGGTCATGGGTCTACTCTTCGCTATCATGTGGCCGCATGAAGGAAAATGAATTTTCAACATAACAAGGAGGCACAGCAGATATTGTGCAGAGTCTCGCAATCGCTCTGGCAGCGCTGCGGAGGATTGCTTTGAAAGATCAATTTTTGTTTTGTGTGGACATGTCGCTGCAGATGGAAGCAACGGCCGCAAAGCTTAGCACACTCTGTCTCACATGTGAAACATTGGACACGGAAATCATGGATTTTGATCTTCTCCCGCAGGATTCCATTGAGGCTTTCTCTCTACCTGTGAGCAGGATCAGGCATATATTGGTTATCCGGAGATCGGGATCTACCCATTATCAGTTACATCATGGCGGTTACCTCCAAACACAATTGAGTAGAAACTAGTTAGTGCCGTTGCCACCTCCACTGGCAGGAGCCCAAGGGACACACTGCGCAACTACAGGGAATCAGCTGTGAAAATTACAAGCCAAAGAATAAACATACATCTCCCACTCGGACTTTCTGGAGTACTCTCCTGCATCCGCAACCGGAACGTGCTGTGCCTCATCGAAATATGTTCTTCGAGGAGCGAAATCCCGAACAGGATCGAGGTATGGGTGGAATTGAGCTGGGGTTGGAAAGGTTGTTGTTTGATTATATCCATCGGGAAAGTAATCTGTCGACGGGGGACTTGGCGGCGGAGGCGACACCGGAGAACTGGAAATTGTTGGATCATTCTCGTGGGTTGACGATTGGTCCCTCTGCATCGCGATTGGGATATACTCGCAATGCAGGCCTTTCTTCGTGCAGCGGTGGCAGGCATTGATAGGCGGATCCTCAGGGGTCAAACACTACAATGCCAATCAGACACATTTCGACATTCTGGAATTGTTGCCCGTACCCGAATTTTACGTTTGCGGCACATCGTGCAAGCAATACAAACCCTCCGTCGCGTTTGGAATGCGGGAGGGTAAAAGACTAGCGAGGAAGGTTCTGTACGATACGGAGGCATACAGAAAGAGCAAGAGATACTTCCTAGATATAGTCCGAGCAAGTGACGGTCACCAGGGACACAAGAGATTCGAGACGTCGATGTGATGCATCAAAAGTACTTTGCGGCAATTCAGATAGTCCGAATGATTCGACTGTTGTTCTTTCTGCAAAGGAGCTTCAGTATCCCTCAATGAGCGATCAACTCAGTTGACTTCGTGGCCAGCGCGTTATATGTGAATGAAATTTACATTCTCTTTTCACCAGTTAAACCAAGAAAACCATTTCCGCAGTCCCCCCGAATACACTGCACTGCACATGGGAGAGACCAAGTATGAGCGTTGGAGTGTCGCTCGTTATCATATCCGTGCCGTGAGAATCCATGTTCTCCTCCCGATCAAAGCTGTATTTGGTAGGGAAAAGAAGACTCGAAACGAAAACAATCCCACGAGGGATAACAGAACGCACCGCCGAGAGGCCACAAACTTTCACTTCTTCCCCGATGGCGCCTCCTCTCCACGATACTCGACACTCCACAGGTCCAGCGAAGAATAGGATTGTGTGTGCATAGGCTCTGCTCGGATTTTTTTAAATCCCCTCCTCCAAGACGAGATGATTTGTTTCATTTTCCGAGCGTGATTCTATGTTGGAAATGGAGGCGATGGAAATATGAAATATATAGATGAACCGCCCAAATTCAACAGCCCGGGTTACCGGGGTGCGAAATCGTGCGGATGCGCTGTCTTTTCTCCAAATCCCGCGATGCTGTTGAATGGTTTATGATTTGTTGGCGCCGTATTCCAATTTTTGATTTGTTCTGAACACTCACTGTGGCTTCGAACTTGATATCGCACCTTGCGTGACTGTCGAAGTTCGGCGGTGCAGAGCTGTAGCCTGCGCCACATCGTAACGAAGTACACGGCGAATATCTACCTGAGTCAGTGAGCATGGCTATGGGAGGCTGTGCCATGACCTCTTTCTTGCCTTCCCTCCACCTCGCCTAGAGATGATTCTTGAGATTGGAATTAGAGTCTCGGTTGCTACTGCTGTGCTGCAGGACAGAAGCGCCAATTCATTCCGGCGTCTGACTGCAGCTCACTCACCAACAGTCACCAGAGGGCATCAGGACAACCCGGGACGCACGGGTACCATCAAACTCCGACCCAAGCAAAATTCAAACCAGATGCAGTCGACGTTCACGTATGCACTACATGGTGGCTGGACTGGTCGGGGATGGCTTCTTACACGGAGGTCACTCCGCCCGCTGGGTCGTGCACGCAGAGTAGCAAAGGTTGCCCACGGTCGTTGAGTTCGGCACAGCTCTGCTCCTGGCGTACACTGAACATCAGCACCCAGCCCCCGGCAGGAGGTTCCAGGAGTTCGCTGAGGACGATAAATCAACTGGAAATTCGCGCTGTTCTTCCGAGACGAAGAGTCGCGATGTACCGGCCGAACTTGTGAGCGTTGTCCTATTCAAAAATGTGAGAGGCGATGATTCACAGTAAATACTCCATACAATATAATCTTCCATTACCTGCGAACTCGCCTCTACCTCCTCGACATCTCGTCAAAGTTAACGCTAGGACCCAGCAACTTTGACTACCAATGGCAGCTGATTCCCTGCCGCACGATCGCTATTGAGGATGGGCCTCTGTACAATTGCTGTCCCCTTCTTTCCTAGGTCCGTGATCGGTACCGCCAGGTCGAACTCGAAGGCGCGGACAAGAGTGAATAAAAGGGCCTTCATCCTGCAAGGTGTTGAGGAGGGAGAAAAAGATAGTAGGAAAAGGTACGCACTCAATGACAGCGAACCGGAACCCAATACAACTGCGTGTGCCTCCGAGGAACGTGAGCATGTGCCCCCACACACCCGGAATGGCGCTCGCGGCCGGAGGCGGGAATTCCCAGCGTTCAGGTCTGAGTGCACACTTATCAATTATCATGTTAGGCTGAAAGAATGGATAAAAAACAAGTAGATATGATATGTGAAGCACGGCAGAAGGAGAAAAAAGCGAGCAAGCCACGTACTTGAACTCCAGCGCATCTTCACCCCAGATCTCGAAGTCGCGATTGAGCGCGTTGATGGGGATGTGAATCGCTTCTCCCTTGCGTATCCTTATAGAGGCCAACAGCGTTAGCTACTGTGCGAGATGACAATGAACAAGCGAGGACACGTACCGCAGGGTCTCGTGTACCTTTCCCTGCGTATCTGTAACGGGCGTGCCAAGCGGCACGACATCACTCTGCAGCGCAATGCGGCCTAGATTCGTTCAGCACGCGAAATTGATGCATTAAAACCATTCAAGACAAGGAAGGGAAAATGAAAAAAGTAATGATAATGAGACGTACTTGTTGAAGGAACGGGCGCATACACTCTCAGTGTCTCCCTTACAACCCAGTCAAGGTAAGGAAGCGCACTGGCGCTGAGCTCGTCCATAGTGGGCCGGTCGGTGGGAACCTCCAGGAGTTCTGCGCGCAGGCGTGCCTGTGCAGCAAGGTTTTGGGTGAGGGCGAAGAGAGCCCATGTTACAGCAGTACTGTGAACGCAAACAAATGACAAGTCAGTCTTGGGGGGTGGATTTACATGTGCGGAAACGCACCTAGTGGTTTCTGTCATGTTGAGCCATGAAAATTAGAGTGAAGAAAAGAGGTGAGCCACAACTAACCGTGGCCAGCGACCAGAAACGTCGGTACCTCTACAATGATCTTAGCTATGCACTCAGGCCAGAAAAGCCGCTCACGAGCGATAACATCTTCGTCTGAGAGGCGCTGGTCAGGAGGCAGATCTTTCGCTGTGTTCGCGCGGACCAGAAGGGTGAGGAGGTCACGCGCACGACTAGAGTTCGCCTCGCCATCCTCAGCGAGCTGGCGCCTGCTGTCTGCGAGCAACTTTCGCCCGATTCGCTTCATCGTTGCCTGCGCGTTGGCGACGCGTTTATCCTCCATGGGCTGTTACCGTTTTCAGTACCATGATAACTTGGAAAAAGGTTTGACTCACGATTCCCCGCAGAATAGGAAAGACCATTTGCAAGAAACCACCAATGGTGAATCCAGTCTCGGCTGCGAAGACCGCTTCGAACGCCTCTGCAAGCTCGTTTTTCGGAGCTCCCTCCGGAGTTCCCAGAGAGTCGATGGGATAGTTGAACCCTGGGTTGTGATCAGTATCTTCAATCTTGAATAAAGGCAGAGGAAGACAGAAATTCGGGAGAAAGCGCGGCGCACCTGCGAGCCCGATGATGTCAAGTGTGGCTTTACTGAGCCATGACAAAACTTCCACGCGGACGGTACCATCGGTAGCCTGCGCGACCCAGATATCGCGAAGCTGCGCGGAGAGGACAAACATGTGAGCATAAAGAATCAACTGGGAACGAATGTCAAAGTACCTGAATTGATTTATCTATGAATATGTCGGTGAGCTCGCGGACTTGAAGGGCTCCGAATGCAGGATTCTGAGCACAGAAAGAAGGTCAGAGACATATATCGAGAGGGAAGTCTCGAAGCAGCTACCATGATTTTACGCTGGTCCATTGGTGTGTTAGTTTCTGTCCACATCGACATAAGAAGTAGTGTAAAACAAAACCTGCTGTTTATGTATGTCGCCCTCCACGACGAGAATGCCTTGAGGAACCAGGCGCTACTTCAAAACAAGCACATTACCTCACGAGTTACGGGACGCACCTGGTCCAACAATGCGCCCGAGGCTGAATCGAGACGCCTCGGCCTTTTGGTATATCTGGGTATTAGAGAGAAAATGGTGGATAGCCTTGGTATCTGCCGTGTGTAGTACGGTCACACCCTAGCTATTGCATCATTATGGGAATGCAAATGTCAGAAACATGGTGAGCTTACAAAAAGCGATTGAAATCTGGGAATAACGTATTCACTCAAAAAGAAGGAATAGGAAAAAAATGAATTTTCACTTGCTTGTGCGCCCATACTGCTGTAACCAACGTTCCTCCAGCCCAGAGTTCTCCTAGAAATGGGTCATTGCTTAGAAAGGAGACACAGAAAGATTTTACGCACGTCAGCCATGAATTCCTTCAGGTTTCCATACAGCCAATGCGTGGAAGGGGGCCCACGAAGATATCTCCAAGGCGAAGTACTCTCACGATACAGAGCTCTGAGAATCCGGTATAGCGTGTATGTGCCGAGCAGCGACGCGAGCAGTTTCCGAAACGTGAGAGGCATCGTGCAGATGGATACACCCAGCTCTGAGTTGCTCTTTAAATGCGGACTGGGCCGGAAGACGCGTCCTTACGGCGACTTTAGGCGACGGTGTGAAGTGGCCGCTTCGGGTCAAGTCGTGTGGGACTTTGTTCATGTTTGGGACCGTGGTTGATTCAGCATAGCCACTGACTACTGATTTTCTCTGAATTCCATCGTGTTGGCCTGATCTCCATGTAATTTTTTCATCTAGATTAGATTAGTCCTCAAGTGATTCTCTTGACTCGGTTTCAATTTTCGAACATGCAATTCAACCGGAATTCAACTTTGATCCACTCCAACCAAACTCCAACCCAGATCTCAAACTCGGCCCGCCCCAACGCTGTGTGCCAGCACGTCGAAACTTCGACAGCAGCTATTCTCTGCCCCTGGTCCTGACGCCGCCGTGACATTATTTCATTGTTTGTCTCTTTCCGCCACATACTTATGCTTGGTTCTTGGGGTCGGACCAGCTTGAAGATTTTTATCGCGGCGTGTAATCCTAAGAAAGCGAAACATACGGAATTCAAGGAAGAAGATGGATTCATTCAGATTTCTGATCAACGGAGTACATCTTTTGTGCCCCAAGGACGCTGCTCTTCGTTCCTTTTCGGGACCACTGCGGTTAAACATCCTTCCTTCCTTCCCTTTCTTGCAGTTGCATACCACGGGTTGACCCGAGTTCGAGGTACCGCAGGTAATGTAAAACCTGCGGGTGAACTGTACGGTCAGTCGGGTACGGTATAATGTACTGACGGGTACGGGTGCGGGTCGGCTTCTGGGTACCCGCAGGTAGACCCGTGTTGAGGCCTGCCCTGGGCCAGATCGGTCCGGAATTTTGTCTGCAATTTCCCGTGTTCGTGCTGATCTACTCTGTATTTCCAAGGCTCACCTAACTACTATGAGCTGCTATGTGTTTGTTTGGCACGGCATTATCATCCCGGAACGCGCTCGAGGTCACGAAGCCCGCACGTGGGAGACACGTGGCTGCACCCTTTTTTCGCATCTTCATTTCAAGCCATTCGAGCGATGAAATCCACCAACTATGTATACAATAATTGCAGATTCACTCGCAAATACATTTCTCATCCACAACAATGGTGGCAAGGTTCGGTTCGGAAATCGGTTCGAACCCGAACCGAACCTGAACCGAACGCGACGTTCAGGTTCAGGTTCACCAATTGACCGAACCGAACGCCAGGTTCAGATTCGGCGTTCGGGCTATAGGGGCCGCGTTCGAACGCCGAGCGCGAAAATGTTGACCTTCAGCCAATTTTTGTTGGTTTCAGCGCGATTTCCGGCGACATTGGAGTAGGTTCGCACATTACTCGCCACTCACTTGCTGTTGGCTTGTTAGATTGACGTCTTGCACCCAATTCCATGGCCATCTCCATGAGTGCTGCATCGCCGTCGCTCGGACCGTACTGTCCCACGACTCATAAATTCACGTGAACAATGCTTGAAATCTTGTCCGGGGCCATTTCTGAGTGGGTGAGGCACTAAAACATGATCATTCAGAACAAGAACAACCGAATGACCCACATGACACCCTCCAGGGTCGGTTATTGGGTCCCCGAAATGCCCGAGTTCCTTCGCGCGTTCGAACGCCGAACCGAACCTGAACGCGGGTTCAGGTTCGAGGTTCGGCGCTTTGCTGAACCGAACGCCAGATTCAGATTCGGCGCTCAGAGCAAAGTGCTCTGAACCTGAACCGAACCGAACCTTGCCAGCACTACACAAGTGACAGAAGGCAAGCTTAAGGTTGAGGCAAGGAGCAAATTCTCTGAGACAGAAGAAGAGCGCAACAGGAGCCAGGCAACCCTTGATCCAATTCACAGCCAACTATCACAGATGAATATACGCCAGAACATTCCAATCCCCCTCATTTCATTCCATTCACTCATGTGTTATCCGGTACGAAATTGCTGCTGTATTCTTAAACACAATTGATCCCATGATCCATTATGCCCCAGTTGCACTTGGCTGGCTGGGAACGATACCGCGGATCCCTTCGGATACCTGTCGGTTTTAAATCTCTTTCCGTCACCAGTGTATTCAAGGCGTCGTCTAGTTACTATGTGAACGGCAGGACCTTTCCCGTCTCCATCACGCAGGGCAGCTCCGCCACGTTCACATTGAATGGTAGAATCAGATTTATATATTCGGTGCGAAGCGGAATCACCATTCCCCCTACTGTGTTACGCTCGATGGAACTGCGAATATCCTCGGCAGGTTTTCTGACAGTTCTGTTTTAGGGCCTCTTTTCGTGCCCAACCTTCTACAACTTGGCCTGCACAACCAATCCGGTCTTCCCACATTTAGATTTCGACTCTTGGAATGTGTGCATCCTCGGTCATGAATTTCTTCTTTCAGCCATACCAGAGATTACATGGACCACAACAATGCTCGGTAATTAACTTATGAGGCTCAGACTGTCGAGGACACCGGCCCCTCTTTCAATCATTCACTGCGTTGAAGGCCGCCCTGCATTATCCAATCGTCTATATATTATATCTCACTTTTGTGGTTACATGGGTCCGGAAAAAGTTCACTTTAGTATCGTTCGTGGATGCTGCAATAATCATAGCTTTGCTCCAGCCAATGTATTTCGCTGTACAGCAGCTTAAGGATTGGGAGATGAGGCGAAATGAAGTGGGCCACTTGGATCTGAATGCAATCCACAGTAAGAGCAAACCAATGATCGCAGCACGTTGCGGACTGAAAGGCGGTTCACACGTCGCAATGGTTAAAAATCGAGCATTCAACATTTGTATGTGTATAGGTGCAGCATGACCCTATAGTGCAGGCATCACCAAGATTCGAAAAGCTGTTCACTATCGTACGCATACGTGTTGGCTGGGGGCTTGCCTTTCCAAGCGTTCTTTTTGATTTTCCTCTCTTCGACTGTTCTCGTGCACTCTGGTGATGGAGTAAACAAGACGCGCTGCTTCACACAGCAGGACGCATACCTGGTTTATGTCTTTTCCAGTCCCCTTTTTGGCAAGTAGACCCACAGTAGACGACCTGGCGCGAATAACGATCAGGTACAATTGAGAATGACAAAACCGAAGGACCAGACCGCTCGACAAGCAGCGCAGCGCTTAAATTGAGTTGCTTCAGCCTCTTTGACATCGCATTCCGGCCGACTACAGGACTTGAGAATCGCTGCACCAGCAGGATCCTCGTTCACCCAGTCCCACACATCAGGTGCCATCCACAAGTCCTGCGCCACCCACAGATAGTCGTGCGCTTCGTTTGGACCGTTGAAATCCCCGGCCCCGACTTTTACCCTCTGCTGAAGTCTTAGCTTAGCGAGGTTGAGCGAACGAAAATGCAACACGATACTCACCGGGTCGCGCGCGGCGACCGATAATCTTGGCGAGAATATCGGGATTTGTGCGCGCAGCAATGCGGAGGAGCTGCGAAGCCTGCGGGCAGCGACCCCAGAGCTTGAAGGCCGCCAGCGCCGCGTTGTGAACCATGGCACACGGCGCGATCTTCGCGTACTTTGCCTCCGTCTCAGGGACTAGCAACTTGTCACTTGGGGGCTTGAACACTGTTCCTCCTCGGATCGGGATACTACTGCTCCCAGAAAGCTTGATCCATAGTTGGCAGAAGGAGAGCGCATCAGCGAAACGCCCGGTGCGAATTAGCATCGGTCCTAGCCACCATCGTTGATTGAGATTGTCGCCTGGGGAGAGTCGCAGCATCTCGATGATCGTGCGGCTTGAAGGCGGCTCAGTCAGCAGTCATGAGCGAAGCACACGGAGACACGCACGCGCCCTTCTCGCATTGCTTTGTTTCAAAACACATCCGTACGAGCGCTTGCAGAACGCGCATATATGGTCGCGTCGGAAGAAGTGACGCGTCCCAGAACCGCCCAACGCAGGGTCCTCCGTCATCGAAGCAGTCTTCACCAAGACGATTGAGGAGAAGTGCACGGGCTGGATAGTAATCTGGATGAGTAGGTTCAAAAGAGGAAAGGTACGAACCTCGTTTTTCAGCCGATTCAAGCATCTCGATTGAGAAGAGCAGATCTGGCGAGAGATAGGCCATTTGTATTTCCGCATCGAAGTTGTTGCCATCCTTCATGGCGATTGTAAGAAACGGAACGGCGTCGTTAGGTCTTCCCCGCCGACATAGATCCTCTCCGATGTCCAAACTTTTTTCGCAGCCAATGATGATGAGTGCCATTGTCACAAGGGAAAAAGACATCGGGGACAGACTTTCTCTGGGATTCTTCCGAAATAATTCCTCCGCCACCGATTCCGTATTGGCCTTCTGGTCCGTACCGTCTGTCCATGATGGTGGGCTGAGGCAAAACGTTTTGCGGAAAGTCACGTTATGTCACGTCCACGTGGATGTGACCTTCGCTCTTGATTGGCAACTCCTCCAATCGCCCGTGACGAAGTATCGTGTTTTATCCCAACAAGAAGCATGTCCGTTATAGATATCCGCTTGCTGCTCGCGAAGGACGGGTTCCGGCTTGAGACATCGAGCCCCTTGATTTCTTTCGCTTCGCTTCTGGAGAGGCGAGGTTCAATTGCAATTCAATTGTTCAGGTGAGACAAGCAAGTTACTTGTTTTTACTCCTGAAACGGGGGCCGATGACAGCCGTAATTTTCATTCCTGCGCATTTATATTTCAAGTCATTGTGTTACTGAAGTGCACGAACACAAATTCAACCACCAGGTGAACCAGCATCCGGATTTAGCCGAATTTCGGCGGCAGCCGTAGTTGCCATCACGGCGATTTAAGTCGTTTGACAACATCTGCTCTTTCGCTAGTGGCCACCCCTGCCTGTGCAAACAACAGGAAAACCGGCCAAAAAAATTTCGAGCTGTTAGGACCGCAGAAAACAGGACTCAGGCTGAGGACAAGCCAATGTCAGTGTTGCAGTCAAGGGTCTTAATAAGGGTTCCTCTCATGATTAAGGCCTTAATTTCAAATAAGACTTATTAAGGGGGGACCATATTAAGGGTTATTTCCCAAAAAGGTAAGGCTCACAGCCGCCGCAAAATTGTTGAAAGAATAGATATTAGAAGCATAATTAGCCGTCGTAATCGTCCCTGAACCTGCCTGAACACCAGCATGATCAGGCTCTTCATCGCTGTGCCCAGTTGCAAGGAACTCCATGTACTAGCTTTCTTCCCTGCTTGGGAGGCATTGAGGATGGATGCGGAGCCGAGGCGATTTTTTTCAATGGAGCCAATTTTTTTCAACGGAGCCGAATCATTTTTTCAAAGCTGAAACGTCAGATGTATCAGATCTAATCACACTACGCAATGTTATCGCTCGGCGCTCGGTTAGGTAAGGATGTTGAGGGTTAATAAGGGCTTCACATGAATTCAGCTGCTCATTAAGGCCTTAGCTTAATAAGAGTTAAGCCCGTATTAAGACTAAGGCCTCAAGGTCTTAACTGCAACACTGCTTGAAGCCATTCGCTACTTATCAATGCTCAGGGAAGAATGTCGAGAACGCGGCGCCGACTCCACTCGAACTGTAAACTGATACTGTGCAGGCTTTTTTTTTCTCTGAATTCCGTATATAAAACAACCACCAGCCGACAACTGGTGTGGAAGGATGAACTCCGCATCAGCTGCGGTTAGTGCGGCTTCAGGATAATGACAGTGCACCATAACTGCGTCTATCAGATTTAGATCAAAGGCCCACCGAGCATTGTTTTCGCGCCCGCCTTCTAGACTGGCAATGATCCATTCTTCCAGGTAAGCCGTCCAGATCCATGGCTAAATATGGAGGCTTTCTCCTTGACGAGACGCATGCGACACAAATCAGAACAAATAATCTTTTCACGATTCTAATAGGTCTTGTTGCCGTATCTTGCCGTTCTACCTTCGGGGCTCCGCGTGTTGGCTTCGATTGTTCGGCCCTGAACATCTTTTTATTGTGAGCTGGCGATCCGATCTACCCACGTTTAGGAATGCGCATTTAAGCCGCATATAGCACTTGACTTGCACATCTCACTCGCTTGTTGATTCACCATGTGGATCATACCAATCCGAATTCGAGCCCTCATTCTTGGGGTTTTTATCTCGTCGTTCCAACACCTGGTTCGCTGCGCCGACTTGGATCCCGTTGCCTCGCGTATCCTCCGTCAAGCCCTCGAGGACGGGATTGATCTCGCCGCCTTCAATTTCACCGCGCCTGCGCTGGACGAAATCGTAGCCTGGGCTCATTTCAATGCGGAAAAGAGTGTTCCCCGCACCGAATGCGACGACCGTTGACGTACATGGTGGGCAGATACCAAGCAATAACTTTACCGGTTGGAACGCTTTGCAGCGCACCATGTTCCGAATTGGTATCGCACTATTTTCCCATCGGATGGCGGTGAACCCACGCCAGTGGTAATTATAGTTTGGGAGCTTATCGGTACTGCCTTTGATAAGTGGCACAGTGGACGCTCGATTTGCAGCTCCAGCATGTGGCGAACTAGTCTATTGGGAGATCGATCATGAGTATTCCGGATAAAAACGTCTTCCTCGGGGACAGGAATGCCACTGTACGTCCATGAATTTAATTCCTACTACAGTCTTGAAAAGCTTACATTCCTCTCCCAGTTAGCAGTTGCACGTCTGCTGAATGAGAATTCGGCGGCGTTGGTTAGAGCCCTTCCAAATCGATTCAGCTTCTTTGCAACCTCCGCCCTGCCGTACGTAAATGAAAGGTGAATAGTGCTCTTGCTTGGGCGGAGCTTGCAAATGCTAAACGTTGCGGCAGCATCCCTGAAGTGGAATAGTAGGCGGTGGGCTTTCGCTTGCGTATTCCAACTCTCTGATTCCCACCAAAACGCTGGGTGCAGTCGGGGTAGCCCTCACCTCGAATCACGAGGGGAAGTATCTCGGAAATCCTGATTTTGCCCCATTTTTCGCTCAGATGGATGCGATGAGCGGTGTGTTCCCCCGTCGCTATTCTTTCCTTAATACCGCTGTTAGCGGAGGTTGGAGAAATTTTCCTCTTGGCAAGTCCGACTATGTACCTCCCGGTAAGTGCTATAATCTTGTTCACTGTCATTCGTTCAACAGTTTGCATATTCAAGGGAATTTTTGAGTTCTAGTACGTAGTTGTCTCTCATCGCATTGTATTGATTTATTTCAGTCGGATTCTCCAGCTTTGAGACAGGCAAGCAACTGGTGCCAACTTGGTTCATGTTCAAATGCGATAACATACCTATAGCGCGTACGTTTATCGATTTCGCCCTCTCAGGCACCCTCCAGAACCTGACCAAGTATGTCCACTGCGTCGCTTAAAGTACTGTACCATTTCGACCGTAGGTTCAGCGATTTGCAAATTTTCGATCTCCGGGATGGCTGATAAATTTTCTTTTGAATAAAGGCGATTTTTGCACACATCAAAAAAAGTCCAGTGTGACCTGTGACTGAACCTACGGTCGAAATGATACAGTGGTCTGAGTCAACTTTCTCAAATCTCACTGTAGTATCAACTTCATCGTACCGCACGGCAACTTGCAAGTACACGCACATTGCTAATATGTTAAAAATCGAATAATGGCGGTTCCCTGCTGTCAATCATCGACAGGTATGGTCCATGCACTTTCTGTAAATTACGACTGAAAAGACTTCTTGTTCTGCAACAGGAGTATAGCTTCTGCTGACAGTACGGTGATCATGGAAGCTTTCCACACGCGTTGCTGGTGGGACAGCGCCGGGGTATGTCCAGTCTGTGCCGGCTATGCTTCTCTTTCACCCATTTGCTCTCGTTTACAGCTCACCTACGCTCATCAAATCGGAGGTTTTCTCGCGTACAACATATCTCCGTCCTTCCTCCTCTATGGCTCTGACTTCCCCTGGGTTCCCGCGCTGCTCGTGGACCCCTCGTTCGACGCCATTGCGACATCACCGTTCCTTGACGATGCGCAAAAGCAGGCGATGAGGAGCGAAAACGTCAAGGGACTGTTTGTGGGGAAAATAGAGTTTTAATTGGGAGCCGCATTGTCGCAGAGCATCAGTGGAAATGGAGGACATCTTGTTATTTACTCCTTTTGAAATGTGCCATTAGAAGCGGAAGAGTTGAGCCGCGGACACCTCAATGCAAAATAATTCACGGCACCCAGGCTCCTCAAAACATCGACAAAAAGGCTCATAACCTTTCAAGACTAGGGGGTATGGGCCGTCGCAGTTGCACGGCGCTTACGATGTACTTATGTAAATGCCGAATATGCAGACCCTTCCTGTGATCAAACATAACAAAGAAACTGGGAGCTTTCCCTTCTCTTCATCAATGCCCACCGTAGTAGTACAAAATCTCAGTCATATTTATGAATGGAGGCCCATCGCAATATCAATTCTAGCCTGTCATTCAAAAGTCAGCCCAGAGCTCCGCTTTTGGCTTTGTCATGCGTACGTCTTTGTTCTAGGAGTGACCGCTCACCCGCATAAGACGGTCTCCTGTCCACTGAACCGGAGCTGTGTGTTCGGAATGAGTAATCGCGTGGGCTGTGTGAGCCAAGGGTTTGCCTGGAGTACTCAGACTCCATGGCCAGTCATTTTCAGGCCAAGAGGGTTGCGACCCAATGAGTGCCCTACAGAGAGCAACGTAATGTTGGCGAACCCAACAGAAGAGCAAGTCATAAAACAGCAGTTTCTGCATAACGGAGAGCAAGGTGGAATCTGATCTCCGTTTCAAATCGACACATGTCTGACACTCTAAATTAAGGAAACAAGTCAGGGGAGTTGCGAGTTCAACCCGGCCGTCAATGCCGAACATGCTGACATCACTCAAACAAACAAAGCCATCAGTTTACGTCCAAAGTCGATATGAAAGAAAACGCACGACTGATTAAGAGGACATATAGAAGAGAATGATTAAAAGGTAAATTGATTGAGGTATGACCGTCCAGTACGTAATGAGACCGTTGTAAGGTACGTAAATTCACTGAAGAGACATCAGATTGAAATGTGCTCGAATGCAAAGCAAGTATTGTCGTTAAAAATATAATTGTGCTTGTGAAAGATAGATTGGCGAGTAATTTTTAAACATCAACAAAAATTGAGACACACGAAGCTGGAATGAGAGCGCAAGAGGAAAAGTGGATTCCGTTACATAATACTTTCCCAGTACAGCCACTATTCCAATTAAATTTGCATACTGATAAAGCAGCTAAATTCGGGCTGGAACTAATGAAATTTGACTTTCGATCACAAAAAGCTATTGAAATTTGAATTTCATTAGCTCTGAAAAAAGTAAGACAGCGTTGGGGGAGGTCGAGAAAATGGCCCTGCACGATTATTAAGAACGATGACATAAGTCCATCGTAATCATCAGCAGGAATAGGTTGCAAGATATAAGGATTGAGCTGAATTGGAGAGTGTACCTTTGTTCTTCCTAGAAAACGTACCCTATGGTATTCGGAAAAGGTCGAGTGAGTCCGAAAGCAGGAGGAATTGAATAGCGGTTTAGGCCGTCAAGCAAGAGCCGAGGATGAGGTAATGACCAGTCGATGACAGACACGTATAAAAAGCCAGCAGGCGCAGCAAGACAAGCAATAGAGGCTGAAGTGGGGATGGAGCACTGACAAGCCGTGCTTTGACATACAACATCGAGAAAAATCTCGGTGTTGGAGGAGGGCGAAAAGTACATGTGAAGGCAACATACAGGTTTGACCTTGGACGAAACCAGGTGATGCTACACACTAATACTGGTGCACAGGAGGAGAGGCAGAGTAGGGATGCATACAGTCCCGTCTCCGGGGACGGCCGCAAATTTTGAAACCCGAGATACCAAAGGTCCGGTCTTCAGCCGGGACATGGTAGGTGGGCAGATTGACACCGCCACGGTCCAACTCATGAATAACAAGTCAGGATAAATGGGTTTGATCATCAAGGGAACGAGAGTTGAAATTACCTGAGGCTCGTGATCGGTTTTCGAGAGACAGATAAGACTGAGGACAAATTAGAAGCCGGCTGTGAGATGAAATCGAAATCTGGGATGGGTATGCAATGAGAGTGGGGGGAGAATCGCAGGTAGCTGCAGAGAGAATCACCTATGAAACTCAAGCAACAACACTATACTGTAAGCTGCTGATAGATATGCTTGGTGAAGTACTGCCCAATACAGCAAAAAGATGTTCAGTGAAAAAAACGACATGACTGAGGTTCGAACACACTCTGCGATTCTTGAGCACAGCCACTATTTACATCAGAAAAAATGTAGCCCCAATTTCAGTGTCATTAGATTTGGGCTGAACACAGCCAGCAAAATCTAATAAAAGTGGAGCACAGCCACTAAATTCGTTCAGATGCGACAGTAAAAAAATGAGGTCAAAATTTTGTGTATGTACAAATATTAAGGAACAATTACATGATGTAGGATTAGGCCTCTTCGAGGCAGGTGGCTGAACCTTTGAGAGCATGTAGAAACTCTCAGATAACTGAGCATTGCTTTCATTCTTCATATGGTATTTCTAGATAAATCTTTTAGGGAAAAGATCTTATGGTGACCCAGGCCTCACTCGATCGATGCGGCAACGTTGCCCAGTTCCATGTCACATTGAAGTGAAAGTTCAATTAGTCTCATCAGTTCCTACAGGGGCGGCCGAGACAGGCACGAGATGTAATCCAGCTCTCCGAAGAACGATTCAAACTGGCCAATTTTATGTAAGCACCCACAGAAATGCGACTTGAGAGACATTCAAACCATGGCCAGGTCCCATATTCAACTATGTGAAACTCTTCAGTGGGTATACAGCCCATTACTCGGAAGATTGTAGTTGGATAAGTCAACTCAGCCAAAGTCCCACACTGCGGCTTGAAACCGGTGCATAACGGCATTTCGTCCTGGATTATTCCCCAGCTACATTGGGCAAAGCCAATTAAATCAGTGGATATGCTTGGATATGCATTGCAGACTAGGTTGTATCATACCAAAAAAAAGACTATATGTAACTCTTTTGGTACAAACTCCGCCCTGATATTAAGACAGCAAGGAGACGGCAGTCCAATGGAGATAGTACTTGATGCGCTACTTAAACACTAAGCAAAAGTGACACATCAACTAAGCAGGATTTTGAGGGGCAACAAATCATACACCAGACAAAAAAATCCAATAAAATGAGGGTAGACCAGAACAGAGGTATTCTAGCGCATGGACACGAGAAATCTTCTGTGCACTTCTCTGTTGCTCTGATTTTCACCGATGACCAACTTCATATGACAAATTCTTTGTTTATACTTGTAGCAAAATAGCACGAAATCCACGTTCGCTAAACCTAAAGGTTCAGCCAATAAGTACTCGTAATCTGTTATCCCGATACATGTATCATCTCAGTAATATATGCATGTATGTGCGGTCTTTCCGGCACCGGCTGTTCACCGCCAAGGGTCAGTCAACCACAACAGATGTGAAGGACATAGTTGCACCTATTCCATGGCACCACACCGGCTTCGAACCAGCTTCCCAGCCTCCAGGCCTTGAACTTCGGATCCCCCAGCAACCATTCGCCAGTTCTGGGCTCTAAAATGCTAAAGATATCTCTCTGTCGTTGGAAGGAATTGATAGGTGATAACCACTCGATTATCTTGCTGCACTCTACCTCCGTTCCACGAGTCAGTTACTCCCCCGATCTCCTCCCGGAACATCCACAACCTTCGAATTTCTCTTCCTGCTGATGGGCAGCATCTTGCATAGAAGTCAAAATACCTTTAGGGATCACATCCATAATGGAAAACCTGACATCCAGAAATGAAGCGTACGATAGTAATCTTGGCCTATTTCTTCGTTCACCTGTACCCCTCAGTACTCGGACTTCCGACCCACCTATCGGTCTACGTGACTAGAACTCGCTACTGTGACACCGTTATATCCATGAAGATCTGTCAACTGGCAACCGTCACAGTGCTTCCGGATCCGATAACTCCAGCAGAGTATGGCCACGAATACTTAGCCCGCACATATATTTACCAGTCATTGTTTTCAAAGCTTCGGAAAGGCATGTGGTTTTTTATTTTTATTTTTCCCAAGTTATCCCGTAACATGCTTCCCAAGTTCAAGTTCCGCCTACATCTGTCAACATTGAAACTGTTCTGTCGAGGCTACTCGGAACGCGCATATGATTTAGACATTCGCACACAACCCTAAAGAACAAGTATAAAGTCTTGGAAGAATAACCGATCATGCAACTGTGGGCTGGCCCGTGCGCAACTGCTGATCGTGAGACATTTTTACGTCCAACGCAACAGCTTCTTTTCTTCCTCGATTATCCGATTGCTGCCACCCAGTGCCCATCCTGCACCCATTGTCAAAATGACCAAACATGAATACAGGAGAAGCGATCGTGCCCGGCGGCAGCGCTGAGGTCGCGCACCCTACCACTGGGAAGGAGAATCGCGTCACGTTAACTCTGGTTGTTATGATTGCTGGGTTAGTCTTTTGCACCAGGTTTGCTCCAGATACCAACCCTCTTTGAGGATGAAACAGAATGTGTTCATCATTTTCGACGTCCTGAGGACAGAGTGCTATGAAGACTACGATGAACAACGGATCGAGACACTATACCGTGATTTCATTGTCAGCATCAGCCCCGAGTTGACTCACAATGCCGAGCCATTCCAGTGTTTGGAGTGTGGTGAGTCTTTCTCCTCAGTCTGAAAGATTCCATAATTCACGTCGATGTCGTTCCAGGTCGTTCTGCAACCGACATAACCTGGGTATCGTTTTACACCGCCTCAAGGCCACTTTCCAAACGCTGCGTCCTTGTTGTTCGTCTTGTTATTTGCTTGCCAATTTGTCGATAGTGACTGTAAACATTCCCAGATCAGCGCAGTGTGCGCCGAATGCGGACCCGAAATGCAGGAGACGATGCCGAGGTTTGCGCAGCTCGAAAAACAGTGTTCCGATCGGGAGGGAGATTCAGTGCCCGATTCTGTGATTGGTACCATCCCGCGACCAGCGGCAATGAGCGTGGGACTTTCTGCTGCTTGTCTCAACTGTCACAAAGAGCACAACGTGACCCCAAATTTCAGGATGTCGCGCTGGGGAAAATGCAAGCTTGTCAGCTACGTCAGCTTGTGGCTCGTGTCACATACCGATCATGAGTCGGCGCCCACAGGTATTGCAGGTGCAGTTTCTGGCTCCTTCGAATGGTGCACAGATGGATTAACGATCGTTTCCGTCACCAGCGCCGAGTGTCAGAAGGAAGACTGGGCAAGACATAAGAAGGTAAGTTAAGTGAGTACGTGCCAGACTCACAGAATAATTTCGAAATTATTGTACAGATCTGCGGTATAATTCGACAGGTCTATCGAGATGAAGTTGATAGATTCCGATAAACATGCTGGACAGATGTTGGGAATAATCCGGCCCGCCGTTTCTTGTGGTTGGCAGTACACAGACATATTACGATGGACTTATGTTATCGTTCTTAATAATCGTGCAGGGCCATTTTCTCGACCTCCCCCAACGCTGTCTTACTTTTTCAGAGCTAATGAAATTCAAATTTCAATAGCTTTTTGTGATCGAAAGTCAAATTTCATTAGTTCCGGCCCGAATTTAGCTGCTTTATCAGTATGCAAATCTAATGGGAATAGTGGCTGTACTGGGAAAGTATTATGTAACGGAATCCACTTTTCCTCTTGTGCTCTCATTCCAGCTTCGTGTGTCTCAATTTTTGTTGATATTTAAAAACTACTCGCCAATCTATCTTTCACAAGCACAATTATATTTTTAATGACAATACTTGCTTTGCATTCGAGCACATTTCAATCTGATGTCTCTTCAGTGAATTTACGTACCTTACAACGGTCTCATTACGTACTGGACGGTCGTACCTCAATCAATTTACCTTTTAATCATTCTCTTCTATATGTCCTCTTAATCAGTCGTGCGTTTTCTTTCATATCGACTTTGGACGTAAACTGATGGCTTTGTTTGTTTGAGTGATGTCAGCATGTTCGGCATTGACGGCCGGGTTGAACTCGCAACTCCCCTGACTTGTTTCCTTAATTTAGAGTGTCAGACATGTGTCGATTTGAAACGGAGATCAGATTCCACCTTGCTCTCCGTTATGCAGAAACTGCTGTTTTATGACTTGCTCTTCTGTTGGGTTCGCCAACATTACGTTGCTCTCTGTAGGGCACTCATTGGGTCGCAACCCTCTTGGCCTGAAAATGACTGGCCATGGAGTCTGAGTACTCCAGGCAAACCCTTGGCTCACACAGCCCACACGATTACTCATTCCGAACACACAGCTCCGGTTCAGTGGACAGGAGACCGTCTTATGCGGGTGAGCGGTCACTCCTAGAACAAAGACGTACGCATGACAAAGTCAAAAGCGGAGCTCTGGGCTGACTTTTGAATGACAGGCTAGAATTGATATTGCGATGGGCCTCCATTCATAAATATGACTGAGATTTTGTACTACTACGGTGGGCATTGATGAAGAGAAGGGAAAGCTCCCAGTTTCTTTGTTATGTTTGATCACAGGAAGGGTCTGCATATTCGGCATTTACATAAGTACATCGTAAGCGCCGTGCAACTGCGACGGCCCATACCCCCTAGTCTCAAAGTTTGGACCCCTATTTCTTGGCACAATTCCATTCCTTTCATGACTAAACGTGAACTGCGCCCTGTTGCTTCAATGCACTCTGTTCTATCGTCTCACCATCAGCATATCCAGCAACAGGGTGGTTCAAGTTCAAACCGTCTCATTGCCAATGATAGGCCTGGTTCCAACCACGGTTCGAACCATCAGGTTCGAACCACTTGTACCTCAGGTAGTCTCTATGCCAGTTGGTTCGAACCATTTGTATGTCTATGTCAGTTGGTTCGAACCGGTTCGAACCTGATGGTTCGAACCAGTTGTATGTCTAGGTCAGTTGGTTCGAACCATCAGGTTCGAACCAGTTGTATGTCTATGTCAGTTGGTTCAAACTGCTTGTATGGATTTACCGACTTCAAATCAATACACTATCAAATTGAAGTCAATAAGATCAATGGATCTAATGACTTGAAGTCAATGGAGTCAATAGAGCTACTGAGTTGACATCAATAGACTGGTGAATTAGAGTCAATAAAGTCAATGAATTTACTGATTTCAAGTCAGTGATCTACTGACTTGGAAGTGGATAGATCACTTAATTGGAGTCAATGAGGTCATTTGCTAAATGGATTGAAGTCAACAACTGGCTAACTTGAGGTCAATTGATTACCCATATTTTGGTCAGTGTGACTGTACAAATGGTTTTGTTATCCAAAGTTTCATTCAGCTACAAAATACCAAGTATTAACTGCCTTGTGGTTTTATAGATCACGTTGACCCTTGTGGTTGGTCAGATAGATTCTTTAATACAATACTAAGCAAGTAGTCAGTGAGGCAAGGTTAGCTACACTGATAATGGCCTTTATAATACACTTTAACAACTGCAAAGACTCGCGTTTGCTCAAGTATTTTGCATTTTGTGATGCAAAGAAGTATTGGATAAGAGAAATTCTTATACAGTTAGATTCGTATTGAAGAGGGCTATAACTTTAATTTTAGTCTATTTTTGGAATACTTGCCTTTTTTGGTAATAAAAGCTTGCATTTAGGCAAGTACTTGGTATTTTGTAGCTGAATGAAGCTTTGGATAACAAAACCATTTGTACAGTCACACTGACCAAAATATGGGTAATCAATTGACCTCAAGTTAGCCAGTTGTTGACTTCAATCCATTTAGCAAATGACCTCATTGACTCCAATTAAGTGATCTATCCACTTCCAAGTCAGTAGATCACTGACTTGAAATCAGTAAATTCATTGACTTTATTGACTCTAATTCACCAGTCTATTGATGTCAACTCAGTAGCTCTATTGACTCCATTGACTTCAAGTCATTAGATCCATTGATCTTATTGACTTCAATTTGATAGTGTATTGATTTGAAGTCAGTAAATCCATACAAGCAGTTTGAACCAACTGACATAGACATACAACTGGTTTGAACCTGATGGTTCGAACCGGTTCAAACCAACTGACCTAGACATACAACTGGTTCGAACCATCAGGTTTGAACCGGTTTGAACCAACTGACCTAGACATACAACTGGTTTGAACCATCAGGTTTGAACCGGTTTGAACCAACTGACCTAGACATACAACTGGTTCGAACCATCAGGTTTGAACCAGTTCGAACCAACTGACCTAGACATAAAACTGGTTCGAACCATCAGGTTTGAACCAGTTCGAACCAACTGGCATAGAGACTACCTGAGGTACAAGTGGTTCGAACCAGGCCTATCATTGGCAATGAGACGGTTTGAACCTGAACGACCCTACAGTACGCATATCAACGACCTTCATCAATCGCTCGTGGCTCACTGCGAATTCGTGACTACGTTCAACATTGTCCGTAGAGAAATTGCTACTAAAAAACAGACCAAAGTCAATGAAAGAGCAAAAGATAAATCAGCCGGTGTCCTAAGCCCGATGCATTAAAGGCTCATAAGATGGAGGCTGCATTGATATGCAGCCGATTTAGATTGACATGATGATGCTACATAAGTACTCGTTTAAGCCGCGTGAAGCGACGGCCCATACCCACCAAGTTTATACAGGTCTTTGGCCATACACCACGAGGAGAGTCGGAGAAAGAATATTGGTCTGGCATGGATCTATCTGAATTATAAAGAAACCGACAGCCAAATTTCATCAAATATTTTCGGCAGCTTTCTGAAGCAGTTCGCCTTGACCTTGAAGCTCATACCGGCGGGACTCCAAGAATTATATCACCATCATCATGCACGACAAATCTGGCTCGCTGCCGAAGAATTAATTCGCGAATTCCCAACCATGATTACTGCACACTCTCAAGTTTATTTAATCATCAATGGTTTCGATGAGCGTCCAAAGGACCGACGGCACACCATATCCAAAACCCTACTTAGCATCATGGGAGGCTCAGTTTGTCTGATGGTCACCTCCCGGTCCCACCTCAGGCCAGATTCATACTTCCCGGCTATTGAGGTTCTCGAGATCCGCCCCACAGACAACGATATCGGTCAATTTGTTGACCAGCAAATATTGGAATCACCTCCATTGTCGAAGCATATTCGTGTTCAACCACAATTAGCTAGCAAAATTCGCGGCACAGTTGTTGAAAATGCCCAAGGAATGTAAGACCTCACCAACTGCTCGCTTGTTCGCCAAATCCCACTAACCTTGTTCTCTGAAAGGTTCTTGCTCGCAAAACTTCGCATTCTATCTTTAGCAGCAAAGCTTACCCTCAGGGTTGTTCGCAAGGCACTCCCGCATTTACCCAATGATCTAGACCAGATGTATGATGAGACCATGGAACGGATCAATGGCCAGAGGGAACTGGCATTCGAGTTTTTCTTCAGATTTCTAACTCAAAACGAAATCTGATCGTGGCGGAGCTTCTGGTAGCTCTTGCTACTGAACCGGGGTCTACAACTCTATCTTTGGACAATCTACTAGACATCGACACCATCCTGGCTGCGGCAGGCTGGTTATGGTCGATGGAAGCACATCTCTGGTGCGCCTGATTCACTACACCACTCAGAGTTACATGGAACAAATTCAACCGATTCCATTCCCTGGCACCCACACGGAGATCGCATTGGGATGTTTGACATATCTGTCCTTCGCCAATTTCATTTGCCTACCGGAATCTGTGCAAGATGCAACACAATTCTTGGAAGAACATCCCTTTCTTTCGTACTGTATTGCCAACACTGTCTTGTGCACGCTGGGGGCGAGCTAGAACTAGCTCTTCAAGACCTCATCAGGTTCGTGAAACAAATCCCTAAATGGCGCTAGTTCTAGATCCAGACCCTACACGGGCAATGCATTGACACTCGGTCTTGTAAGCCTGGCTATTGGCCAGAATATGCCATGACCGTGAGGATTTGTGTATCCTTTGGTCTATGCGCAACAGCCAAATGTCTCCTAGCCCAAGCTCCATTTTCCACATAGCACCAATTCAAGAACCGTCTCCTGTATCTCGCTTCATCTTATGGAGACATCACTCTTGTTGAATTGTGCGTTGAAAGCGGGGTCAATTTGAACACATGGTTTGGGGTTATTGGCAGTGTTGCTGCATTGGAAGGACATCTTCACATAGTTCAGCTGCTCGACCAGGGTGTCGATCCAGACACGGGCGATGGAAGTAACTATGGAACTGCACTGCAGGCCGCTGCATCCGTTGAGAATATCCCAGTGATGGAACTCCTTGTTGATAAGGGTGCGGATCTGAATGGACAAGGGAAGCTATTTGGAACCCCACTACAGGAAGCTGCACAAGCGGGCCATGACAGTGGAGTTCGGTTCCTCATTGAGAAGTGTGCAAATTTGGATCTTGCAGGAGGGGCATACGGCACAACGCTACATGCAGCCACGGCTAAAGAGCATACTTCCATGGTCCAACTTCTTCTCAAAAGAGGTGCCCATCCAAATGTCGATGATGAAGCCGCGGGAACTGTGCTACACATGACAGCATTGACCGGAAGCAGTTCAATTCTCAGTCTTCTCGTCGTACACGGCGCTAATGTGAACAAAGTCGCCGGATTTGGTGGAACACCACTGCATGACGCATCCTACGCCGGGAATGACTGGGTAGTTGGATCCCTGATTGAAAAGGGCGCATTGGTGAATAGCCATGGAAGAAAATATCGAACAGCTCTGCATGCTGCCGCGGCAGGAGGTCACCTAACCGCTGTCAAACTCCTCATCAAGAATGGTGCAGACGTAAACACCGTCGATAGAGAGCTTGGAACTGCAATTGCTCATTGACCATGGCGCAAAGATGAACGCAGAAGCCGGATATCATGGAACCGCTCTCCACGATGCAGCATACACTGGGAAAGCCCACGCAGTTCGGCTTTTGACTGAAAACTTGAAAGGTGTTGATGTGAGAGTGACGTTTTTGGTGTGCCAAAGTGGCTTGCGCCCGCGCCAAATGGCTTTTTTTTGGGCATGGGCATGGATTTGGCTGTGATCACACACCCACGCCCGACAAATTGGCTTGCAAGCCAATTTGTTGGCTTGCACAAGCCACTTTGTTGGCTTGTTGCTAGCCAAAAATGGTAAGTGGCTTGTGCTCCTAGCATCTTGTGTAGGGCCTTGGCAACATAGCTGAAATGGTAGATGGATTTTATTGAACCCTCATGAGGTTCCCGCAATGCTGTTTCTTGCATGATGTTCATACTCTTGCAGATGCACTTCACTATCGCATCAAATTATGGGTTCATTCGGGCTCCTTTTGCAAGCCAGCTGGCTTGTGAAGTTCATTCAACACATCTTGGCTAGAAGCATTCACCTACACAAACACTGTTGTCTAAGTTGCTCAAACTACCCGGAGAATCCATAAACTATCACTAGATTTGCATCATTTCCACCATTTGTGCATATCCCACCCAACCTGACAGCAATTTATTGTATACAGGTTCATATGCTTCCTCCTAAACACTCTGTGACGAACCAGAGAGCTATTTATGTTTTTTTGTGGCTGTTAGGACATCAGATGTACTAAAAAAATTCACAGAAAGTATCAAAAAAACTCGAAGCTGCCGACAGAAATAGCTTGACCAAGTACAATGAAGTGCAAAGTCATTAACTATGGTGAATATAACACAAGCGAAGGGCCTATTCTCACTGTGGACAAAATGGCGGGCACAAGCCATTTTGGCTGATGCCATCAATTTGGGCGCGGGCTGGCTTGTGTTGAAAAGTAGATGTATTTGCCCAATAAGAACATTCCAATGGCCTCTATAGTGTTTTATTCACTGGATATAATTATTCTTCGATGTTTCTACATTGAAAAGATGCCGTGTTGGAGGGAGTTGAACCTGTTATATGCCATCACAAGCCATTTTGTCGCCTGTTTGGCTTGCATTCGATGTGATGTTAATTCTTGTGAGAAATTTGGCAGAACATTATTAGGCATTGAATGTAACCAATACACATGTGTACAGGTTAATTCAATTGATTTCTGTGTTCTACTCGCTGCAGGCAAAATGGCTTGCACAAGCTATTTTGTCTGATGCCATCAAAATAGGCATGCGGATGAAAAGTCTCGAATTTAAATAGAAATGAGTGAGGGAAACTACAGTTAAGCTTCACTCACTGCACTCTACCATCTGGTAATGAGTCTACTGCGAATTATAGCCAAATCAAGCGGGTTTGAACATGGACTAGGCTATCAGAAGCCAGTTTGGCTGATGCCATCAAAACAAGCGGCTTTTGGCTTGGGACAGATGGGGTGGCAATGGATGGGTCAGATAATGTTTACAACACATCCCAGATATTTTAATTATGTGCTGAATTTTGTTTGGGTACAAAGCGCATGAAAATCAAGCGAGCTTCATTGCCTAATTTGACCATGAAGTTCTGAGACCTAGTTGATAACGGTTCAAGATCATAGTAATATCTTTGTTTCCATGCTCAGAATACTGTGATATCTTTGTTTTGGCTCATTCAACAGCCCACCTAATTTCAGCTCAACAAAATTTGCTATACAGTGTCAGCAAATATCAACAAAGCGAACCAGAATAAAATTGAAATAGGCTTTCCCAATTGGCAGTATCTCTCCGAGACTGTTTTGAAGGAGATTCAGGTTAAAGATATATTTGATTCTTCAGTTTCAAGTGCTACATGAAAGCAGAATGCTGCTCTGTGGTAGAATTCATGGATTTAAAGCCTAGAATTTTCAACAATGATTTCCAACACAAGCCATTTTGTCCAACTGTGCAATAATGGCTTGCGCAAATTAGATTACACACAATCTGGCTTGTGCAAACAGCTTGGGAACGAGTATTTTTGTGCAAAGTGGCTTGCATACATTCCCATCTCAAGCCGGGTGCAAGACGGCACTGACAGGAACCCAAGCGGCGAAATATGAGGGAAATAATTGATACTCATAGCCTGCCATCGCACTCATATGGAAGTGGTTGAAAGAAGCACCTCCGCACTCATGTGTGCAAGTAATCCAGCCGCACAATACTTATCTGATGTTAAACTCATCCAATTTTTGCTGCTACAGTGGACTGTTCACCATTGATGAATAGGGTAGCAATGGAATATCCATAGAACATTATTAGATGGCATCGTGAGTGAAGGCCATGCATTATTGCATCGTCGCTGGTTCACCCGCCGTTGATGCGATCCATGACGGCGACAACATTGATCTGGAACGGAGGTATACAACAATGAAGACAGGAGGGGTGAAGGGAGCTTCACTATTGAGGAATGATAGAAATACTTACACTGAGAAGATGTACATACTGTAGCCGAGCCCAAGGAGGCTCACGCCACAAGCCATGCCACACACGCCCCTCACAGCCAATTCAAACTCTGCTAAGCGGCGCAAGCCATTTTGGCATGCCACTCGGCTAAGTCTGGTGTTGACGTGAATGCACGAGGAGGATTGTATGGCTCAGCACTCCATGTTGCTGTAGCACAAGGCCATCGAGCCGTGGTCAAACTCCTCATCGAGAACGGCGCGGACATGAACACTGAGACTGGGGGGCGTGGAACAGCTCTAGAAGTCGCATCATCCGTTGGAAAGCTGCTGACGATGAAACACCTGATTGAAAATGGCGCGAATGTGAACCTGGAAGCCAGCTTTCACGAAACAGCGCTCCACAATGCAGCTTACAGCGGGAAGGTCAGCGCAGTTATGTTCCTGATCAAGAATGGTGTCGATGGGAATGGTTATATGGCACAGCACTTCATGCGGCCGCCGCAAGAGGCCAGGTTTCCGTGGTTAAGCTTCTCATCGCCGATGGTGCACACTATGCGCAGGTCCGACCTTTCGGGACTCCTTTCCAGACGGCTTGGCGGTACAAACAGTGGTCTATGCTGCGCTTTCTACCCCCATGTTGGACTTAAGGGTTAGGTTAGCTGAAGGGTTAAATTGGGAATAACTTGAATTCTTCACATTGATTCTGGCCAGTCTGAAGTGTAGTAATTCGACCAAAGGTTCACAGGGTGTCACTAGTCACTTCAATTGTTCATTCCTCGCAATCACTCCAAAGTTCCCTTATATGGATAGTCGGCAAATGCCGGACCGAAACTTCTGGACATTTTCTTGCCTTTTTAGCCCAAAGCTCAACCAAAATCCGAATATCACCGTCACGGTCAAATTATCACAGACTTGCGTACTTTCCACCAAAACGTGACTTCCCAATGCGGAGCGAAGTATGAGCTTCAATGTTTGTAGTCTGTTTACGAGAGCCTGGCTGGGACCAGCAGAAGCAGAGGAAGAGACCGGAGTGGGTTGGAAAAGCAGGCAAAAAAAAGAATGTCTAATGGAGGAGAGGGAAAATGGTGTCTCTTAGAGAGACGATACAACCACAGTCAAGACTTAATGTGCTGTTGCGTCTGCCAGGACAGGTTAATGACGACACGAAGAATTTAGGGGAATGAACAACACGTACTTCTCCCGGCTCCGGCTCCGATATACTGGCAGCATCCTAGTCCCCGCGACCCGGGGCGGCGTCACGACGGGCGACACTTGCCTCCAGGTTGAGTTTTATTTCGTTCCCATTCAAGCTGCCTCTTGTTCATTCGGTGCTGACAATTCGCTCGCTGCGTTCATCCCGTCATTCTCATTGACTTCGACTTCCATTGATATCGTCCCTTCATTCTCCATCTCCCTCATCGTCAGTGTAATGCCCTTAAGCTTCCCTTACCGTGCGCGGGGTCCGGTCTGACACAACATGCAGACACAGAGACACCAATAATGGTCCAGGCATGGGAACGATCCGTCCGAAGAAACAGAAGCACAAGCAGATACGGATGCAGATACTTGGGTTGGAAAGGCACTGGGTGATGAAACTTCAAGGCAGGTAAGAGATGTTGAGTGGGGGGAGAAGGCAATGGTTTCACGAACAACTGCCAGGAAGTGAACATGACAACTGGCGCAGCCTCGTTCCCTTCCCCGCGACCCGGGGTAGCATCACGGTGTCAATGGGCGACCTGGCTCCGGGAGTGGTGTTTGCTTCGTTCTCATCTACTAGTAGCTGCCACTTCTATTCGCTCGTGCTCGCTGCGTGCATTCCGTCATTCATTCTCATTGGCTTCGACTTCCATTGATATCGTCCCTTTTAGTGTTGTGTGGGGTCAGTGCTCAAGCCCAAGCCCGGGCTTTTGGCGGCCCATGCCAGGCTCAGGCAAGGCCCAGGGTCAGGCTCAGAAAGTTGGCGACCCTCAACCCCGAGGTGGGACTCCATACACGGTTCAGGAAATATCACAATACTGTGGGCATTTTGCACGCACATGTGATGGGTTAGCCGACCCTGTGTGAAATTGATAGAAACCGCATTAAATATTCACATTCCTGGGGCATTTTGACCAGTAGGACATGTTTCGATGGATCTGCAATGGGAATTATCATAACACAAGAGGTGGAACACTAACCAGCCCAAAAAAGTTCACACAGCCAAGCCCGGGCCAGAGTTGAAATAAGTATGTACTTACTTGCGCATACTTGACACAGGTTCGGCAGAGGCACACGACCACCTACATACCAGCGCCGCCACCCACCCAGCGCCGCCAACGTGCGGCAAGTCCCGTGGCACTCGACTGACTTCTTTATAGTAGTTCCCACATATAAGCCTATGTCAGTGAAGTAAATCGAACTTCTTCGGTACCGGTCTGTGACCTTTGAAGTCAGTCCCCGTCGGTGTCTCTGCCTTGCTTGCTTGCAGCACAGCATGGGATGGCCGGGGAAGCAGGATAGTGGGGGAGAAATGGCAGGGTCGACACAAGCGCCTTGGCAACACTGCAAGCAACGGCGTTCTCATCCCTCTCGTCCCTGTCGTAACTTCCCGTCATCTCCCGCGTTTCTTTTTTTTTTTTTCGTTTCCCCCGCTTTTCAAATTCATAGCTGAAAAAATGTGCTCGCTGGAAAATAAAGAGAAAAGGGGCGCGGGATGCTGTAAAACTGTACCTGCGCACCTACGGACACACCGACTCCACTTTACTCATGATCAAAACCGCCCCTTGCCGAACGCTTAGGTTGCCGTCCGTCCGAGCGCGAAGTGAATGCCGTGTTGGTGCCGCGGCAGGCAAAACAAGATGCCGCTTCATGCTGTAAGGCGCGTACCTGCTCCACCTCAATCAAAATTGAAGTCCATTCTGAATCCCCGCCCCGTTACCGCTTACCGATTGCCGAAAGCGCCTAGTTGGCCCCACCGCCCAGAACGTGTTTGCCGACACGCCACGCGAGACGCGGCTCTATGGTGTTTTGCAACTTTGGTGATCGCATGCATATGGCCCGGGCTGTCGGCAATTTTTCTGCTTTGCCAAGGCTACATGGCCCGCAAACTCTGAATCATGTCTCGTACTCAATCGCTTCTTTAATTCAAGTATTTCAACTGGGCTCAAACCTTGTCTTTGGCACCACAACTTTTTTTCTAACGCTCCAGTGCTTGTTGTATTTTTTTCAACTTCGCTGATAAGGATAACACTTCAAGATCCACTGTCCGTGCCGAAGAGTTCAGACGAAACAGCAGCGCTTAGCGCTTAGTTGGCCCCACACCTTATTACCGATGTCGACGCACGCGACGCGACGCGACGTTTACGGTTGTTCTGCTTTGCTGATCGCATGGCCCGGGCCGTCGGCGATTTTGTTTCCAACTTTGCTGCTTCTTATTTCGACTTTGGATAATTCTATTTGCCACCCCATTATTTGAAACGTCATTTTCATGCGCTGGTCGATGCTGCGTTGACAGATAGCGGGTAGGCAGGGTGAGGCGGGATGTGTTCAGAACAAAGAAAATATGCGCATGCTGTATAGGCCTGCAAGGGTGTTACTCGCGTATGAACCCACCTACTTAGATTTCATGGCTGTCGCAAGCTAGATAACAAGGACGCAATAAGATTCAGATTTATTGCTTGCAAGTTGCGCCGCCGCCGAAATCAGTCTAAGTAGGAGGTGGAGTTTTCAGTTTCAGCCTATTATCTGTACACACATCGGGATTAGCTAAATTTCCGGCCAAAATAAATTGATTCCAACCTATAAAGTATTGGATCAAGTATCTCGTGAACGGAAATCAGACCGGAAATTACACGTATTCGTCGCTAAAAATGCTTCGGGCTTGCTATAAATGGGAAGCCCGAAGCATTTCGGCACAGAGGAAACGCAAAATATCCCAGTCAGTGGAAATCCAATCCAATATTTTATGTGTTGGAACCAATTTATTTTGGCCCGAAATTTAGCTAATCCCGATGTGACATGTGCGAGATGCAAGCTCAAAAAAAAAAGAAAGAAAAAAAACCTGCAGCTGGGCATGCACGACGCAGTTGAGCACGAAAACAGCGAAAAAAGGACCTTCAACTTCGCTTAAACCTTGTCAGCACACAGCTTCGTTTTCCCGACGCTTCGACGCTTCCTGGGAGCATTTCTCAACTTTGATGATGATGGATGCATTTTTTTAATGCCAAGTGCTGCTTCGAATTTTCCTGATGAATTTCAATGTTCCGCGCACTTTCTGTCCGATATTAAGGTGTTTTGCGCGTTTTCTGACATGTGCATTTTGTTGGCCGTCCCCAGCCTCCCCAGCCAAGCCCAGGTCCAGGGCGATGTGTATCCGCACCGTCTTCCAATTGGATCGGGTGTGTATCTTGGTTCTTGCAAAGATAAGTATGTAGGTGGGAATGTCCGGAAACTGGGCCGCCTGCAGTGGGGATGCACTGTGCCAAAGGCTTTATTATTGTAATACGAGAGGCTCGACCTTCTTCAAGTGCGTGATTACTGCCCACGCGAGCAGCGACGTGACGACCCCCGCGTGCGGAAAATCCTATCATGAGCATCAATTCAATTTTCCCTTCCGCTTGTCCGGAGTCCGCGGACGTTCATTCTGCTGTCTTCTCTTCTCGGCGGCGTCAACTCGAATCACTCTTCCTTATTGTTGCATGGACAACGAACTCTTGGCGTAATCAATGATGCTTATTCTGCTGTCCGGGCCGTACGTGTTCCGAGTTATGACAGCTCAGTTCATATGATATCAAAGGTCGGTTCCAATTTGCTAAAAAAGAAAAAGAACAGAAAACTCAATGCGACTGCGGTAACCCTGCGCGCCGCTGCCTGCGCTCCACAAAAGCGTGCGCGTCGGACAACTTCCGTAACCCCACTCGTACAGTGCACTCGGAGACGTGTTCCGTTTTGGGGTGGGCCTTCCCGCGGTCATTGATGGGCGGGTGGGTGATGTTCGGTTCGGCCTCCGACTCGAATGCAAAAGGTATTATGTATTATGTAGCCGATAGATAGATAGATAGTGTTTGCCTGTGGCGTTTTCGTGACACTGACAGCTCAAAAGAAACACCACGCCAAAAAGCAAACCTCTTATATATGCTTCTAATACACACAGTAGTGGTACCTGAACGGTAGATGCACGCCAAGTCTGATCGAAGGTAACTCATAATTGACTCGGTAACTTGATCATAATTGACTCGGACGTTGTTAAGTTGTGTAGCTGTTAGGCGTTACGACTTACCCGGGGTGGTGGGATCGTTCGGGCTCTGTTTCCGTTTCTGTTTCTGTTTGGTGGGAGGTAAGGAAGCCAACATAGAAGCGAGAAAGTTGCAACTCACAGGCAAGCATCAGGGAGCGCGGCGAATTTCGTCTAGCCTGCGTTCAACGTCCCACGGCGTTCAACTCGGGCTAAATTCGAGCTTGAAAGATCATAGATAGCGTTGAACAGCGTTCAATCCGGGTTCAACTTGAGGCTCAATGACGTCACTGACCGCCGTCCTCACCAAAGAAAACCGATCGCCGAAAAGGCCCGGAATCGGGATCGGGCTGGATTCCGTGATGGGGTCACAGCGACGGCTTGCACGCACCCGCACAGGGCGACTGACGCCGCCGTCTCACGCTGCGTCGTGCATCTGTTTCGTCGTCGTCTGCTCGTTTCGTCTTCCTCGTCTGCTTCGTTCTTCCTCGCACTTGCGCCTTTGGACGGACACACCAGGCATCGAAGCGAATGAACTGGGCGGAGAAGCGATAAGGATTGACGAGTAATTAGCAGGAAGGGAAGGGAAGCATGGACCAGGCACCGACGTAAGGCCTCATCTTCCTTCCAATCCTTGTGACTGCGCAGCGCAGCTTTGGGCATTAGCGCTACCTCGACAGACACAGACTCTCTGCGCCACCTCGACACCGACTCTCCGTTTCTCCTTCTTCCTGACTTAGCGGCCTCGCATCTCCTACTCCGACTCGACTCGATTACTCACACTGGCTCACACACCGACTGACCCCTCTCGCCTCGACGCACTACACAAAAACTAATCACGCGCAATGGGCGCCTGTCTCACCTCCCCCGAGGCCCCTCCGACCGCGGCGGCGTGGGATGACGCACTCTGTGTCAAAACGAGATAAAGCGTTGCACCGGCAGGCGGAGAAGGCGATGAAGGACGCGAAGGCAAAGATGGCGAGTAAGGTCAATAAAGCACTGGAAATGCGAGCGCAGGTGAAAGCGGTAATCCAACCACTCACACCAAACACCAACAATCCAACGTGTGCGGGTTCGGGGCTCCACACAAAGTATATGTGTGCTGCAATCCATGAAAGTGCCGAAGCGAAGCTTGGTGCGATTGAAGTGTGAGATGCACTCGCCAGCAAGCGCAGAGCTCGTGAAAACAAAGGTAATAAAAGAGATTGTGATGCGACCAGCGCACCAAGTGTTTTGTGAAACCCTTCCCACCACCGCGTTATCCACCATTCAACCCGAACGATCCGGAATCCCTCCTTCAATAAAACCTCCAGTCCAAAGTGTCCATCCGATGCCGAAACCATCCAACAAATCAAAAACACAAAAACCCAACAGATACTCAACATTGTGATCCAGATCGCTCCTGCGCCGGGTCTGCACGCGTCGAAGGCACGCAGTCGCTCCATAGTTGGCGAGGGTTCTGGTCAACTGCCGATTCTCCGTCACAAATCGAATAAAAGCGAAATCAAAGGATGTGGGATCAGAAGTAGGGGTTCATTCCTCTCTATCAAATTTACATTGGGCTTTTATAGCTACAAGTTGTTTTGGCAGCACAGCCAATTACACACACCCATTGTGCTGCTGAAACCCATTGTTCAGCAGGCTGTCGCGTTCTCCTTGCAACACCGTCTCCATCTCAACACGTCACATGGCGGTGCACGTCGTTCTCATCAAACACGTGGTCGCGTTTGATGTTTCAACTTCGTTCGAACCATCTTGCGGATGAATTCGGAAAATCGCAAAAATCAACGATTTACGGTGTTTTCACTGCTGGACACATTGCCAGCTCTTCATCAAGGTGCGAGGTCGAAGAGAGACAGTGGAACATGCGGAGGATATACGGGACGAAGAGCCCTTCCCGATGCGGTATTTTGCGGTGCGTAGAGCGTCTCTCCTGGATCTTGGGTGAGACGCTGATCTTCGCGTATGTGCGGGTGCAGCCATTAACAAGACTCTAGAAATAAGACGTCGTCCGCTCAGCCTGGGCGCGCGGCAGCGAAGGGGCGATTCCGGAGAAGTGCGTCCCCTTCCTCTCATCTTCTCTTCGTGCCCTTGCCTTACTTATTTTCGTCTTCGTCTTCGTTTTTGTCCGTTCTCCGTTCTCTTTTGTTCATGCCTCCTTTTTTTTCTCTTCATCCTCTTTTTGGTTTGTTTCCGTCTGTTCTAGTTCTTTTCATTTGGCGTTGGTTTCATGTGTTGGTCTTGGTGTCGTTGCTGGTGCTTTGCGGATATTTCTTTGGTCATGTCGCTTTGGCTTTTTGGCGGTCAGTGGTCTTGAGCTGGGAGCCGCAAGCCACACATGGGTGAGGTTTCGTCTCGTTCGTTTTGTTTTCTGCTTTGCACCTCGCAGCCATGTCGTTCTGTGGCGGTGTAGTTCTGCGCCAATATCATTCGCACCTCGTCGCTGGTGATGACTTTGCAGGGTTGGCGGCATTCTGCGTTTCGGGATTTAGCCAAGAGTGGGCGGCGTTTGGGCCACCGGGTACGACGCAGTAGGATGCTGAACCGGAAAAATTATCTTTCCGGCGTCTGACATGTCCTTCGATTCAATATATCTTCGGCGTTTTTTTCCTCCCGCCCTGCTCATTCGCTACGGTCGTGTGACATCGCACTGTCTTCCACCCCCTTTCAATTCTCATTCCGCTTACATTCTCATTTCCCTTTCGAGTTTTTTTCTCTAGCATATGTTTTCTCGTACCTATTCACTGACCTCTTGGATTCTCATTTCTCTCGTCTGCTTATACCGTCGATTCTTTGCCTCGTTTCGTCCCAAAATATAGCACCCTCTTATAAAATTTCGTGTGTTCGTGCGTCCGAAGCTTTTTCAAACCCAGCAAACTTCGCTAGGTCAATGACTATTAACACAAGAGTGCAATGGGCCGCTTCGTCTAAGGAAGCTGAAACCGAGTGCTGAGTCCGGAGATAATGGTGGGCGCTAAAGTTGGCGCTAAGTGGCGGCGACATGTCGGAAGGGGAATTGGAGTGGCTTCAGGCAGACAGGCTTAATTTTACTAAGAGAAAAGAGAAGAAACTCGATCCGTAGTATCGGCTTCTCCCCCATCCCCATCCGCCTAGTTCGTATCCAGACGGCCCGTCCCCCCCACAATCGCCTTCGAAAGACTTCTCCTTCATTTTATCTCAATTCATGGGACATGAGATTTTATTGTACAACTTCGCGGCCCACACTTCGGTTGATCATTGAGGTGGAAGTTGGCGCGATTCGGCGCCTGATTCGGCGCTAACTCTAAAGCTTGTCTAAAGCTGATGTTCCGTTGATTTGAACCAAATTGCCCCAGGGGGACTTTGAAAGGCTTCGGACAGACAGAGATAATTTTATAAAGACAGAGAAGTGCTTGCATTTAACCCGAAGTGGTGGGTTCGCGCCCCACCGCGCTCTTATGTTGATTCAGTACTAGTCTTGATATAATTTGCTTACATCACATCGCAAGTTGCCCCGCTTCTTCTCCGGCGACCTGTGCACGTTCGACCAGAGTTGAATCCGTCTGGTTACCTCCCTCCTCTCCAGCTGTTTGTTATCCGTTTTCATGGGCGACGAGGACAGCCACGTTTCGGGGGAGGTTGCGCAGAGGCTACTGCCGTGGCGTGGGTAGGCAGGCACGACCTTTTGGGCGCTTGTTTTCGTGCTGAAGCACATGTTACCTAGAAGCTACAAACCTGGCCCATCACCTGCCCGGATTGTCTCGTCAGCACACTCTCCGTTACGTGGGTCGCTTTAATCCCAAGACCGATCCGCGCATTCCATTCCCCCCCGCGTCTCCTTCTTTCACGCAATGGTGGGAGAACTTGAACAAACGAATCCGCAACGAACCTTACAGTAGCCGAGTCCCGATGAGAACGTGCTCCTGCAAGATCATCCTCGTGCCGGAAAGTTTTTTTTAGATAGTTCGAATTGCCGCTGAGCGCTCGATTCTCCGGGGTCCACTGTCCACTTGGAAAATAAATGGAATGGAATGATCACAACTTGAGAGGATAAACACGAAACGGCAATCTGCTCCCAACTGCTGTTCATGCACGTTCATGGGGGCGCCCCAAACTTGTCGTTTCTGTCACCAAGAAGAGACGCTCTGACAGACGTCTCGGAACTTACTAAACATGGAAGTAATATGGGAATTGAGGTGGGTGCGCCGGAGCATCTCGACTCCAAGCTGACACCACGAATTCTTGCAAAGCCGAAAACACTCTATCAATTTGCAATATTTCGCTGTCATGGACATATGAACGACATTTCACCCCTTTGTCTCACAAATTCCATCGTGTAATGCTACCTGGGATCGGGAGTCATGAACGGGGTTATATGGGCGTCAAGTTGAGCGGACAGCGAAGTTGACGGAACTTGATAAGCCGCGCACGGATGTCATAGCACTTTGGGCTAGTGTCACGGGCCGGAGGCTGGTGCACTCAAAATAGATCATTTTATATGTTGGACCAGCGGTCATTGAACGGTCACCCTCTTGTTTCCTCCCACCCTAGTCCTCTGCCGCTTCCCTTAGCCAGTGTCCGCGCACCAAGTCCTCATTTTTTGCACGAGGTGTTGAATACCTCTGACGGATCTGAAGTCATGGAGAACAACGCGGGACTGCCTGCTAAAACTACAGGTACATCGTAGATTGTAAACCCAGCTCAGCCACTGAAAACTCTCAAAGATGACCCGGTGTCAGCGACAACTCACGATGAAGGGTTCGCCCGATACTGCGCCGATGATGCCCTGATTTGGAAGCTCTACATGAATCGAGCGAAAGAGACGAATGAAAATCTGGCAAACAGCTTCAGCAGCAATCTGGACCCTCTTCTGCTATTTGTAGGCCTTTCAACCAGTTCTTCTGACCATCCATGACTCTTGGGCAGGCCACACTGTTCTCAGCGATTCTCACAGCATTTTTGGTTGAACTTCAGAAAGATCTCCAAGATCTGCCGGATACCACAAACGGCCTGGTACTGGCTGATGTGGGCCAGAATAATCCTCTTATTCGACAAACTTGGGTGAATCGTCTTTGGTCTTTGAGTCTGATGTTCAGCCTGATGAGCGCACTTTTTGCAAGTGTGGCCAAAGGCTGGGTCACGCAGCTCTCGCCTGTGAATCCTGGAATGCTGTGGAAAGATGCATCTGCACACAGTAGACATGTTTTGGAAGTCCGCCGATGGCAGATGAAATTCGTCATCGAGTGCCTTCCGGTTCTAGTGCATATCGCATTCTTCCTCTTCAATGCTGGTCTGGTTGTGTTGCTGTTCCCGAACGATCGTCTAATTGCTATTGCTCTTCTTGCCCTAACGGGAGCTTCAGCCTTGGTCTATTGTGTCAGCAGCCTTGGTGCTGTGTTCTACCGGGATTTACCTTTCCGCACCCCTGTCTCTGAGATCATCTATGGTCTATGGAACTCTTCCTGGCGATACAAACGATTTCCTTCCGATGATGAAGTCGTCAAGGCGAAGGTCTTGACCTGGCTTCTGACACAGTCACTTGATGTCGCCACAGTCACACCAGCAATTCAGGCAATTGCAGGCTTGAAGAGTAGCCCTGCTGTCCAGAATGAGTTGCTCAATAACAACTCCACTGTGGGTGTGTTGTTGCGCGCTCTATCTACCGGGCTCACAAGCAACCCCCCGGATGTTGGAATATTATCAATGTCTTTGTATGCAATCTTGCAAATGCTTCAGGCTGGCCCACGGCCTAAAGATCTTGATGGGCCAGTTAACTCACTTGTGGCATTAGTCAGGCCTGGAGGTGTATTGTCTGACATATGGTCCATGCCATTTCAAGTACAGAGAATTGCTTGCTGTGTCAAAGCTCGCATTTACTTCTTCCTCTGGGATAACCACAATGAGCCAGAGCCAGAGCTCTTTGACACAACTATTCCCATCCTCAAAGAATCAGCAAGGCTTCAAGGGTCTCTCTGGCGTGTATTGGTGGAAATTCAGTTGCTGGCAGACAAGAAGCTTGCCCTTCTTGCTCCCCTTCAAGATGCAACAGACCGGGATCGAGGCTATGCCAACTTCGTTGAAAAAGTCAGGGCTGCCACAATGATTGGTCCAATGCAGGAGCACGAGAAGTTGGAAACATCCAGTACAGGTCGATTTCGCCCTGCTCCCATCTTGAATGCCTTGAAGACAGAAGTCACCCAACAACAGCGAGTATATACTGGAATGCTTGCATCTCTTGCAGCTGATGGTATGTAGCAGTCCCTCCTTTTGTTCAAATTAACACCGGAAACAGGTTTGTTTCGAAGTTTGCTGCTGCTTAGTCCGTGTGAGCAGCAAATTTGGAGCCTGTTATTGCTGGAGGATGAGGAAGCACGCCGGCATGCTATTGAAGCTGTATCACATTTTGTATCTGATGGTGAGATCTCTCAGATAGTGGCAGCATCAGGAAGACATTGACAGTTTATGCAGACCTCAGTGGGGTGTTCCTTACAAGGGGGATCCACAGGTTGATTAAAGACTTGCCAACATTGCCGACTCGGAGTACTCCTGTATTTGATGCAGTCATGGTTTTTTTGGCAGATATTGTCAAGAATTCCGGTATTTCTTTTCTGGATGCGAAGAACACAGCCTGAAATGACACCCAGATGTCACACAGCAGATTATAGGAAAATCTCCGCTCATGAGCACTCTTGCTCACAGGATCAGAACAAACAACACAAACATGCAATTGGCGCGAAGGGTGTTTCAAAAATTAGCCAAACACTGTAAGTCATTTGCATGAGGTTGATTTCGAGTGATTGTGGGCTTGTGACACCAGCTGCTCCTCGTGCTTCAATCACCCCTGAAACAATACGAGATTTCCTTTGGGGATTTGCCGCTCAGGATTCACTGGCAGAAGACGCAATGGAGACCATTGTGAAACTGATGGACAATGGTGATTGCTTTTATCTGTCTGATGCCCCCCAACTAACCTGGACTTATCAGTCGATATGTGGCCCATCATGTCAAACCCAACCATCATTGAAACAATCCATGTGTTAATGGAAAGCAACAATTCTCAAGTTCGCATCTTTGCACTGCATGTGATTGAGGTTCTTGTTCAACATGGTGAAACTGCTTGATAGTCTCGTACTCTAAAATCAAACTTTGACAGACAAAATGAATTGGAAAATTTCGGAATACACCATGAACAGGCTGATCAAAATGCTCAATGACCCAGAAAGAATTGTCCTCAAGCAAGTATTGATTGTGATCTCTGTTCTGGTCCAGCACGGTTACTATCAGGTGGCATTTCAGAGATTTTCTTCTGTGCTGACACTTTCTCAGGCTCCAATGTGACATTGGAGGTGATACAGAAAATCTTGAATTTACTGGACAGTGTATGGTTCTCTGCAGGCAGAACCATTGCCATTCTAGCCAATTCTGGTGAGAGTTCTTCAACTATAATATTGTGGATGAGATTCAAGATTCACCACTGGGAACAGGTTCACAGAATGACATCACTCAAACAATTGAGTCAATGTTGGTGGATGTGGGACAGCAGAAGACTGCCTTGACAATGCTTTCTGCTCTCGCCCTTCCGACTCTCGGTGAGCTGTCTTCAGTCCTTTTATCAAATGGACAGGCACTGAAATTATTAGCTCCCAAATGCCATCTTCTTTTTACACCAAGTCTCAAGCAAAGAGTATTCTCAGTGCTTGACCAAGCAAATGATTTATCTCTCCGCATCCAAGCACTCAATACAATTACAAGGCTAGCTGAGAACAGTATGTGTTAAGATATAAGGTTGCATCGCTTTGACTGAGCAAACCTTGGCTGAGATGACATTTGGGTCAACGTCGTGATTCCATCAAGTTCATTGGCGATTATTATCCAGATGATAAGCGATGAGGATGATTATGCTAAAGAATCAGCATTAACTCTGCTCTATCACGGTATGATCTCTTGATGACAATCCCGAGCTAAGCTCTCCTTAGATAAGTTCCGCGCTACGGCACAAATTGTCGCAAGAGTGCTCCCTGGAATTGTGGACCAGTCAAAAAATACCTGGTGGAGGCTACACTGTTTGGCACTCGATATTCTGTCTGCACTCGCATCACACGGCACGAGCTGACGTTCATCCACTGTGTGCATAGGCTGACTTATGTTGTTCACATTTAGAAGACTTCCACAGTATGATGCCGAATATGAAAATGGCAGAAGAAATTGCTAAATGTCTGGGAAACTCCAAGGAAGAGGGCGGTTCAAAATATGTGGATCCAGATGGTATCACAACAATAGTCCTGGAGTGGCTCGAGGACAACGATGAAGATATTCGTGCATCAGCAGTAAAGCTAGTGGGTGCACTGGTCAAGGGTGGTATGTACAACTGTTTGAGGAACTGTGTATGGGGAGCTGATGTGCAGCACCAAGGACACCTCATCTCCAACCAAAGCCTAGTGAAGGAGATGACAACACTCCTGCATGACGAGGACTGGCGAGTGCGGCATTCGGCACTTGATACAATTGTTGTTCTGATAGCAGGTTTACCTGAACTCGGTGAAATTGCTTGTAAACACTGCTGGCAAATATTGATTGAGGACACAGATGTTTCAACTGTGGAAAATGTGTTTGAGGCAGTCCTTGTCAAGTTATGTGATGCAGATGCAGATGTTCAATCTGCTGCTTGTGATGCCATGACCGACTTTGCAGAATATGGTGAAATGGAAGCTTGCCATGTCAGGTTTGAACTGACAGCTTGTATAGTGGCTTCATCGAAACGTGAACAAAATTTGGTACAAGGGATGCTACGCAAGAAGCTGGGCACTGAGTCCCCAGATGACAAACAATTAGCTCTCACAGCCCTGACTGTCATCCCACCCCTAAGTAAAAATTACCTTTTCAAAATGTGTGTCCTAACCTCCATTATTGTAGCTGAATCAGTACTACAACGAGATATTCTCGAACGTATTATTCTCATGCTCGCAGACTCGAACCCTGATCTTCGAATGCTTGCAAGGAAAGCGGCCCTTCGCCTTGTAGAACAGGACTCTCATAAGATCTCTGACTCCCAATCTCTATTTTCACTGTCCTCATCCGAGCGGCAGACTGCCTTGAGCGGTAAGCTGAATCTTAGCGGCAAACTACAGGATACAATCGCGAGGATGATCAATAATACATCCTCGAGGGTCAGACGCTCGGGTCTAATACATGCTGCTGCTCTCAACCAGTATGGTACGCCTGTTTTTCCATCCCCTCGTTGTATCGCCTATCTCCAAATAGATGACACACGTTCGGCCAAAGAAACGACGCAAAATGTTCTCTCACTGCTCACGGATAAGTCCGGAACTGTCAGACAAGAAGCACTTCAAACTCTTCGAATTCTTGTACAAGATGGCAGGAACAATTTAACAGTACAGAAGCAGATCTAATGCTTTTGCAGACCGGCTTCATTCATCAATACTCACGCGGCAAACAGCCAAGCAAATCACCCGACTGTTGGTAGACCCAAACGAGGATGTTCAGGAATTAGCCGTTCACACTCTTATCGGCTTCTTTGAATATGGTAAGATCTACGTTGTCATCCCCACATTCTTCTCTGAAATCCCATGTGCAGGGCACTTTCGAAGGCACATATCAGAAGCAAGTTGTTTGCGGGATATCTTTCAGGCTCTGTCCGTAAACAGCGCTGGGGAACATCTTCTCTCCATATTGGATCAGATCGTCAAACGAAGTAAGCATTGCGTATTTTCATGCTGCTTTGCCGATGGGATCACGCTAGAAATCACTCTGAATGCCAGCATCATTCTTCTAACGGAAACCCTGGACCAAGTTATTCATGCCTCGCCTGCAGCGCGACAGCTGTACACAGATGTTGTGAAGGCATTACCCCTGGCGTCAGACCTTCCATCATTCATTCTCAACATTCGTTCACTCACCTGTGTTGCAGTACTACGTTGATCCCAAAGACAATCGTCAATAAAATATTTGACATCCTCGAACCTAATGAACCGGATCCTGCCATGTTGAATTCAGTCGTACAAATCATGTTATCGTGCGCAAAAAATGGTGGGATCTGCCAACTCCACCCATAAACTCCTGACCAATTACCGAGTTCACAGACGAATTCCGAGACAATATTATGGGTTTCATTTTTGAGGGCCTGATTGCCAAGCACTTGCAGCGTCTTGAAACCGCGACAGCAATGCTGACTCTGCTGACAGGTCTGGCAGTTTACGGTTAGTCCGTGCAGTACATACAGGCTGTTTGCAGTCCATACTCACTCCCGAGTCAGATCACACAAAAATTCGCTTGGTTCAGATGCCGCAGATTGTGCTCCAGTTGTTGTCCATGTACAATAAGGGCATAGCAGACAGCGACCATTGGTACATTGGCATCAGGGGCTTACTCGCTTTGGGCCTTTTAGCGTAATGTTCTCAATGTACTTCCTAATTTGCTAGCTCGTCAACACAACAGAGAAACTATTTACCTGTAATTGTGTTTCCGATTTCATTCACTTTCGGTGAGCTGGCTACCATATACGTCAAACAGTGTAATCAGACAATTTTGTTCATTCTCTTTTCCGAATAGTCTCTATGCTCCGAATCAGCCTCAAGCACCGTGCGTTTCACACTCCGAACCGGCATCGCGGATATCACCGACGACTTTCCACGCTGTCAGTTGTTAGTATTGGTTTGTACAGAGTTTTATTTCATTCCCAAATGTTCATATCGTTCCCGATTGAAGTTCTTATCCGCTTGTTCTCAACTCGCTCGTGGTGTTTCGCTTGCTGCGTTGATTTTGTCATTCTCATTGGTTTCCACCTCCCGGACCGCTTCCATTGATATCGTCCCTAGACCTTCATTCCCCTCCCTGTCCGTGCTGCTCTTAAGCTTCCCTTCCCGTGCCGCGTGTTGGGCCCCGGTCTGGCACCACATGCAGACACAGACGGCAATAATGGTCCAGGCACTGGAATGATCTGGGGCAATCGTGTGGCGGAAAGCACATCTCAATTCAGCAATATCCATTGTCCAACGTATTGGAAGCCGAAGTTCCTGGCTATTCGAGACCTCGGACAGCAAGAATGCTTTGGAAGTCTCGAATCCTGATCCGCTGTCGTCGATCCATTCATCCATCACAGATGGATCCTGATGTCATCATCTCATGTCCAGTTGAAGATCCTTGGCCCTGGCACGAGAGCTGTCTTCGCCGAGTTCTCCGATGGGAAAAGCAACACAGTTGAGAATGTCAAACAAGGTATTGCGAGTGCTCTGAAATCATGCTTCGAATTGGGCTTCACCGGAGAAATAGAAAGACTGACCTCGTTTATTCTATCTAAGGAACATCACTTTTACCAGCGCTGTGATGACGGCCGTTTGGAAGAAGATAGCTAAAGTCAATCCCGCCATGAATACTTATGGTCCATTCAGGGTAAATAAAGCCTTTAGTGCGCCTATTGGCAAGACATCTCATGCTTGCCGAGGGAAACTGAGTGACTTATTCCTGTTGATGAGCGTGGGATGCCTTGAAGTTCATGAAGCAATTCGATATCACGTTTGGGTTCTTCTCGGAGACAAAGTGCAATACAGTTTCAATTTGGAACTTCCACTGGTGAATTGGAACCATGCGTTGAATGATACAAGAAGCCAGGACCCCTTGACTCCGCAGATGTTCCGGTGCCAGAAAAGATCAGAACATAGCTTGTGCAGATGCCATTCCACAGATAAAGTTTAAAATAACGTTAACTTGGAAAAGAAAGGTCAAGCTGAGCCAGATGTACAAAGAACCTCTCCTACGGCAGGTGTCATGAGGCAGCGAAAATGACGCGGATAGAATGTCAATTTGAAACTATTGGACATTGGCGGTATCAAGCATCGTGCTTGTGTGCGTTCCTGGTCAGAACCTCGGTGAACAATATTGTCGTTCTCAGAGACCGAATGCCACGCAGCTGCGGTAGTTGACATGTGTACTTCCATTTGAACCGACACCTGTCGCTAGAACCCATCCGGTCTGGATTTGTGTGCACACGGTATTTTCTGAATTATTCACACCCGGCTCGACAAGGGTCCTTGCATTGGTTTCGGCGTATCAGTGTTACTGAACGACGTCGCTTGTTACCTTATCACAATTCATGATACATACACTATGACTTGGCGAACTGGGCTCGCTAAAGTCGTCACGCGTAACCTGACATGTTGTGCACGCGTTCCGTGCGCGGCGGAGAGCGGAAATAGTGAACACGAAGAGCGTCAGACACGTCTCTGGGTGCTATATGTTTGGTGTCGACTTTTTGCGGAGTCATCCAGAAATGCACCTCCAGTCTCGTACCATTCACCAGTTCATGCTGTGTGCACTCTCATAAAGATCTTGAATGTAAAACTTGAATTCACGCTAGAACTTGAGTTGCACAAAACTCAAGTGATGTGACGGCACTTCCAGTAAGTTCATTAAGTGGGTGCGGAGGCACATACCTGTGCGCTATGGTCGCAGAACCTGAAGGTTGGCGTGAACTTGAGTACCATTTTGCCAAAAACTTAAAAAAGACTAGTTTGATTACATATTGAGGTGACGATTCAATACTACTGTTCGAAATAACAAATCATAATTTGAACCGCAGGAACATTTGAAAAAAAAACAACCGATATTCGATCAATCCCATCTCGCTAATCCAATGCAGCCAGTCCCGAACACGGCAACACGCTAGCAGTGACCACTGTCGTAAATGCAGAAGTATCTTCGCTCTGAATCATCGCCTCGAATGCGTCAATGATACTTGGGGCGCTAGGATCCGCTAATGACAACTCTGCTGAGCCTTTTCAAATGATGAGGATCTGTTGCGTCAACTTACTCGAAGCAATGGGTGTGACTATCCTCGTGTCCAAGCCTGTGTTGAGAATGTTTTCTAGATACAAAGCACGAGTGTCGCTGTTGGGAGTGGCTCCAGTGATAAGAGTAATATTTCCCGCGAAGAAAATGACCGTTGAATTATTGTTGACGTTGACCCCGAGCGTTTGTACATGAACCGGCGAGTTGACGGGGTATCTTTCGCTCCGAAGGACATTTCCTCGGGGCACATAATTGAATCCCTCCTCGATGGCAGCAACTCCGATCGTGGCAGCCCTGGTACAACTTTTCATCACTCGTTTAAACTATCCATGAGCGGCGGCACATACAACATTGGGCCCAAACCGAGGGAGCCAGGGTCCAGGCCAAGATTGGCTTGCACGCTGTCCGGATCTATTACCACGCTGGCAGACTCACCGCCAAGAGGCTGGACAGCGACAACACCCTAGAAAATAAGATATCAGTGGCTCGGTATTTGGAAGAGAAAACCGATTTTAACAGGGGCGGCCGTTACTAGCGACACTCCGGTGAGTGCAGTCGTTGGAGGGTCCAGGCTATACTTGACATACAAATCCACTTCGAAGGCGTTGACTGGAGAGTCGTTCATTACCGAAACGTATGAACCCATCCTGGGGTGAGTGAGCCTGGGGTGGGTGATGAGGTTTACTCGATCGAAAGTAGCTCTTGGTTATAGACATACTGTTTAATGGCCTGGGACTCTCCGTAATTCAGGTCCATCTTGATCAAAATTCTTCAACTTCCAGCATCGATACCTCTTGTCAAGGTCAGCATTGGGGAATCATGTGGCGATTGACCCTTGTCCGTCGGAAGACCGGGCAACTCAACTCATCCACATGCTTGAATGTACGACAGAAGGCTCCCAGTTGGGCGTTGAATGTGCATCAGCTCGTGCCAGGGACCTAAAGAAGCGCAAACGTCAACACATCCATCGAAGTACTAGAATTGCACACTGGCTTCGCAAGTATGTTCGAACTGTCAACTACATCTCACTTTGGTCCGGAGAACCCAAAGTTTGTTCCTGTGCATCTCATGACAGGAACACAAATAAGTCCGAACATTGATACCGCAAGCGTCCGGGATTTCCATAACATACACGATCCTCGTCCTCTGAGAACAATAAGTAGGTCTCATGCGTCTGGAACCGATCTCAGTTCTCTTGAAGCACAGAACGCAACACAATGGGCTCTTATACGTCGGTTTTGAACGACACCAGTTCCACTCTCTATATCAAATACGCCGCCAACCACGTAGCACTTGACGTTGCAGGAGCCATCGTTGGGGCTATTGGCGTTATTGCTGCCCTAGCATCCGGCGGAGCATTTGCTGTGCTGATTGATGTTGCGGCCATCTCTACCGAGCTGGGTGTGGGTGGAGCGGCACTAAGCGCCGCTGGGCTCTTGTAAATCGTTTCAATCTATCTCTTGGTATGCAGCTCATCCATATTTCAGACTCGCAGCTATCGATTTGTCGAGTGGTCATGATGGTTATCACCTTGTGGCTCCCGGCGGCACCTATCGCTCTTCGAAATTAACACTGAGTCTGGTGCACCAAGCCGACGTCCATCTCGCACAGATTATCAACAACAATACCATAAATTTGTATTCAGGGAGCTTCACTGTATTCAGTGGAGCCACAGCTGGGTAGAATCGCTTTGTCTTTGTTCTTTCTGTAACGTTCGTTGATATCTCGTTCTCAGCTCAACAAAGAGATACACGATGAGCAGTCAGCTCTCAAAGCTGGATTTGGAAGTAACCACTGTCACCGTTGCGAACACTGGTGCGTCTTTCCTCGTGTGTAGTTGCTACAACCTAGTGTTCACGAATTTCTGGTCCAGCCTCTGCTGTAGAGCTGGCGCGCTTTGGAAACGTTACCCGTGTCCAGCTCCAGTCTGACTTGTTTGCACCCAAATTTGCATTCCAGCAGAACTGCTCGATCTCGGATTTGGACTGAGGGCCTGCACTCATGACTATGATCATTTCGCCCATCAACGTATCGTCTCCATTTGAGTGTTCTAGGGTTATCAGATCATATGTAGTGTGTGTGAATCGATAATTCTTGGTATTGCTACAAACACTCTCGCCGTGAATGAATACGGTGATAAAATTCACACTCGCTCAATTTCAAATTGGAGATGTTGGGGTTATTTTCATAGTTTTCAGGGGATACCTGGGGATACTGTTCGACTGTGGGTTATAGATCTGAAGAAGTGCGATTTCCACGTCTCTGAACCCTGTCCATCTCGGCAGTCGGAATCAACGGAACTATCCACTTGTCAATGCGGATCACTGCTTCTAACTTTGCCATCTTTTGGCCCAAATGAGATGCTCGTCCGTGGCGGGGCTACGGGGCCAGGTCTATCGGCTTCAAGGGGTGTCAGAGTTGCTGGTCCTCAAGTTGGAATTGCATCTCAATCAAGGAAGAGGAAGCGCATGAGCGTATGATAATGCTTAGCTTTCATTCTATTCTCCGCCGGAACCACGAGGCTAGTCAATCGTTGCTCATCAGCGATAACCGGATTGCAGCGGGATTTTTTTTTCAGCCTCAATAGTTACATGTACCTTCTCGTGGGGAACTGCGGCGAACACTTTTTTTTACTTGGCGCGCTTCCCGGACATTAACAGAGCCACATTCCAACATCAAGAATACTGTGTTTTTTCGTTCAAATCGACATGCAGTGTGACGCGAACTTTACATTAATTATACAAGATGGGCCGTCGCTTCGCTCCGGCAGAGTTGATCACTTTAAATGCACCAAATCGCCATTACTGCACTGACTCGTCCGGGCAAAGTCCGCACCGAATGAAAGGCATTTCAAAGAAGTCTTTGCCTAAGCACATCAAACTTCATAGCGTAAATTCTAAAGGATCATTTAACACAATGGGAGTACATTCTATCCGTCCTGACCCTCGTGAGCAACTCATGGATTGGTTGTACGAATACTCAAGGCAAAATTAGAATTCTTCAGATGGATGTAAAACAATTGCGCACAATCTGGAGTGGATGCCAATACGACATTACAGCGATCAGAGGTAACATACCTACCAGGAACCATCAAGGTCGTCTGGAGAGGATTACGGTGCTCTTTCTTGTTGATTGACGTCAGGCTTCCCGCCGAATCAAAACCAATTGTCAATGTCAATGCGGTTGGAAGCGAATGAAAAGCCACTCATCTCAAGCGCAATACTGCATCGCAAAAAAAAAAAAATGATCAGCACGACTTCATCCAAAGATGGGAGTTGATTTAATTTGTACCTCGAGCAGGAGATATGTCTGATTTATGCTGAGAGAGTTCTGTATGTAGTCTAGAAGCATCTGTCAGGCCACCACCAGCGAAAAGTAGGATGATCGACAACGAACCAGACGGACTAAGCGCAACATGAAGATGCTGAAACGGGTTGCGGTTCACGAAGTTGCTTATCATCTCGGCCGAAATGTCAAAGTATACTGAAATAGTTCTACTCAACTCATCAAGTAGGACCATAGAAGAACGACGGCTTACAACGGTTTACATTGCCTTTGGAATAAAAGGTCTGGATCTAAAAAGTCCAGGTCAGCTCGTGAAGTGGTAGCCAAGCGAAGAAGAATCCAACGAAACCTTCCATGGCTTTCTGGACCACGACAACTCCGGGAGATCGTGCCCGTTACGGAGGGCAGTTGATATGTTGAGACCACCAGTGAAGCTACGCTGCACAACAAAATGGGGGCTTGCAACCATTTGAAGTTCGTGCGAAAGCCATTCTTGATCTTGATCCTAGTGCTGTGCGTCTTTGAGTTGATGTGGTGTGATGTTGCCAGCATTTGTGAATTTCCTGTGGCCCGAATAGTGCGGCCGGCCATTGGCGGCTTGAAACATTGCCACAACGCACAGACTGCGAACTTGCATACCCAGCCAGCCAATCTTGATGATCCTTGCAATTGCGGCGTCGATTATTGCAGCTTTGAGTTGAACTTGAGGCATTGAAACCTTGAACGGAGCCACGAAGAATCGAGTACTATGGCTTGAGTGGTACCAGTGTTCAAGTTGATCCAGACACGGACCGGAGCTGCGTTGAAAGAAAGTAGCGAACAGATGAGATGATGGGGGAAGAAAGGAAGGATCGTGAGAGACGGCTCTGTCTTTTGAGCGGCTGTTGAGCACGGGAGATCATAGAGGCGCATTCGGAACCATGCCATAAAGAGGAAGTCCTCGAGGCCAGATTTGATGCTGAAAGTTAATGTTGAGCGCTTGGTGAGCGCCCCGTCGAAAACAAACAACTGCATCTCGGAAATTGGCGCGACGTGGGAGAAAAAGGAAGAATGTAAACATGTACATACGAAATCAGGACATCTGCTTAATATACGAGTAATTTGCTGACCGCCAGTCAAAGTGAGCATCTACCACAGCTTTTTAACAGTGTCCTCGACAGCCACTATTCATCAGCTGCTTGCTGATCCCGATCATTCGTACGCTATTTTGACATACCTCGCACGCAATATCGGCCCGGAGGAATGTCAAAGAAGGTCAGTATTCTGGACAGCTATATCAAGGGGCAAGGAGGCTCCTCCGACACCGTTTGTTCGAGTTCCGCCGAGGAAAGTGAGGATAGTTCCCTCCACATTGCAGACTTCTTCGTTCTTAGTCCCATGAAGCTCCCCCCTGGTCCTTGCGTTTGTTTTCGCTTTTTCGAGCTTCAGCTCGGGATTACTTCGGGATGGTCGGCGTCAATCGTCTTTTGTCAGCGAAAGCGGGCACGAAATTCTTGTCAGAACCGCGACGTGTCCAGAGCGTCGTCGTACGTTTGGTGTCCCCGCTGAGCATGAGTCTCAGCTCGCAGAGCGCGCCGGTGCCTGCCTCCCTGACCCAGCTACGGTTCAGTCTTCCCTCGCACTCTGCGTTCAATATAGATGATCTCTCGCAATCCAGGTCCTGTTGCGAATTGCGCCTCAGGCCCTCAGCCCTACCTGGAACCACCTTCATGTCCGATTGCAACATATTCCGGACCGGGCTCACTATCTTCTGTGCACGCTGAATTCACTCATCCCTCGGAGAATATTGCCCCCCGTGCTTCCTCAGCGAGGAATTTCACGACACGATCCCAGGATGGTGTCTACATCACATTCAACACCTGCATGGTCTTCTGAACCTTCGAAACCTTCCCGACCGTGGTGAATCCCATCTGTGGAAACACTCTGGTGGGCACGAGCTTCGTCGTGTCATAAACCACTCACGAATTTCATTCAATTTTAAGCCTTGGTTGGGTAGAGCATCATGCAGCATTGCTCCACTGTCGTCGCAGGTGCTGCCCTCTGCCCAGATGATGTTCTCATCGAGTGAGTTCTTTTCCGCCCAGAGCTTCGAGATGTTGTATTTACTGATCTGGAAATAGCGTGATTCCTCCTTCCGCTGCACTTGAAAGTGGGTTTTACATACGAGAGATACGGAGGATGTGCCATTGTGCGCCTCCGATGTACATGGTTTCGTTGATCGCTGTAATCCCTGTGAATTGTTGCTTCTGGTATTATACGCGACTGTCTTTTGCTTCCGTGCCTCAACGCCGATGCACTTGAACATTCCGCAAACGACTATCTACCACCCTTTTCTGCCCCCCTCCTCTCGTATTTTTCAAGCCGTGTGCGGAAATCTAAGTTATATTTCGTACACAATACTCACTTGCGTATCCAGTGAGCGGGTGAGAGGGAGAGTGTGGGTGAGTGGGTGTGGAGTGATGACAGTATAATACGGTACGATGCGTATGCGTAATACAGTGGTGCGTGATGAGTGAGTGTGACGAGTATGCGGCGAGGAGTGGGTAATAAATAGACATCCAGCCAGTTTAGATGGTGGGTATGAAAGTAGTATGTGATATGTATGTGTGGGTTGCGCAGGCGTAGTGTGTCGAAGTGTTGAACGCGAAAGAGAATGAGAACGAGGAAGAGAGAAAGCGAAAGGCGAATTGCGAATAATGAATGGACAGACGGAATAGTCTAGTGACAGAGCGATACCGAAAAGAGAGTAGAAACAGAGGAAAGTAATACGTATGAGACAACAGATAAAATAAGCTCGATGAGGGTTAAATTAGCCCTGCGCCCAGGAGGTTTCCTCGCATTACGATGCTGTACGGAGATTGTTAGCACACGAACGAAAGTCGAGACAAAAAATGATGCAAGGCATGGGACGAGAAACTCACTCTGCAACCGATGCAAGTCAGTATTTTTATGCAAAACGAGGAACTGGAACGCACCTTCGACAGCAGTCATAACCACCCGTAACATCTCCGTGTCCGTCGCTGTTGTTATGCTGCGAACGGGGCGTTCGTTATTAGCTACCTGACGCGCAAGAACGAAGAGGCAAGCACGCACTGAATGTAAATCTCCCGATCCTTCGCTCGCCCCGCTTTTTGCGCCAGCCGCCCGAAGCGCTTCTTGAAGTACTCCCGGCCTACCTGCGCGTTGCCGGACTCGCCGTCGAAGTCCTGCGTGCGAGCGTCAGCGAGCGCCTTTGAGGCCCCGCGGGCGCAAGGGGAAAGTAAAGTTTGTGGAACGTGGAGGGATGGATACAGAGGATGAAGGATAAGAAGGGAAACGCACGGGGAAAAAATTCTTGAGATCCGACGTCGGGATTTTCTGCTCAAAGAGGTCGTCTTTGTTCAGGAACAGGATCTGTGCGCGCGAGCGTCAGCGGGCGAGTTTGTATGCGTGCGCCGAAAAAAAAAAACCAAGTGTGGAGACGAGGCGCGTGTAGAAGAAAGAAGGAACACGCACAATGCTCGTCTGCTTGAACCACTGTGAATGGCATATCGAGTCCCAGATCGTCATCGCGTCTTGCATTTGGTTCTGTGTGGTGCGCGAGCGTTAGCGAGTGTATCGAAGAATAAACGAAGAAATAATGGGAGCGAGTATGAAACACAACCTCCAACGACCACGGCACGTGATGGACGAGAGCAACCTTCAAGCCAACCCGCAACGACGAAATAACACAAAGTCTGCAAGAAAACAGAACGAAAAGAACGAAATCGTACGCACCGCATCCCGATCTTCCACCAAACACTGGTCGTACCCGCTCAGACTCACGAGGAATAATATGGAGGTGACGTCCTGGAAGCAGTGGATCCACTTGCGGCGTTCGGATTTTTGGCCGCCGACCTGTGCGTTTTGTCAATATCTCAGCATCCGCAGGGGAGTTAGTGAAAGGAGAGGGAAATGGAAGACAGGATGGGAGCGAACGCGTTACGTAGGTGCATTAGCATTTACCGGCTCGTCAGCATTTGCGCCATCGGCCAGTTCTGTCCATGGGCCGAGCCCGGCCCAGCTCAGAGGGCGGGGCGCACCGAGCCCCCCTTGTCCACGTCTTGCATCCCAACCGGGACGCGGAATCGCGGATACGCCCGAGGACAAAGTTACGGCTAGCTTCACCACTTCGCATTTACACACCCGCCATTTTCGAAGGATGTGAAGAAAAGGAAACAGGGACGCACATCAACCATCAACATCTCCATCCCCCTCAGCGCAAACGTCGTCTCCGTGATCCCGATCGTGCGCGCGCGCGTGCGGACGATGTCTTGTTCTGTGGGCACATACGCGGGGTCGAACAGGCGCGGGAGGTCCGAGAAGAAGTAGTGTAGGCTGTTTTCATGAACGATTGTCAGTTTGAGTTCGATAGCATGTAGGCAGAGGGTAAACCAAACCAAACCAAGTAAAACAATCAAAATGAGATAGGTTGTGAGGAAACAAGACGAGATCGTTTGAATGAAAAAACAAGATGAAACAGGTTGAATGAAAGACGATGCCCGAGCCCGTGCCCGAGCCCGTGCCCGACGTCCGCACAACGAAACGAAACGAAACGCAGGGAAGGCGAACGAAACGCGGGGTAGGACGCAGGGTCGGGTCGGGTCCCGCGTGGGTGGCGCGTGCCGCATCCCGCATCCCGCGTGGCATCCGACGTCTGCATCCGAAGAGAAGCAAGAGACCACGATCGCCCGACCGATAAGACGAGTGGAAATGAAACGAACAATAAGACCAGACCAGACAGATAAGATGAAGATGAAAACCAAATGAAACGAAACGAAACGAAATGAACACGCTAAATGCACCGTTTGCCTAAATTTGGCAAATGCACATGCCGAGATGAAAGGCCAAATAATAGCGCAGGGCAGGCAAAATAGCGCAGGGCAAATAATAGCGCAGCGCATGAGGATGAAAATAAAAATAAACAATGAAGATGAAAATAAACAATGAAGATGAAATCAAAGACGAAGACGAAAACCAAGACGAACAACCAAACGAGAACTTTGCCCAAATTCGGCGATGTGATAAATGCACATGGACACACCATGCCGAAAGGCAGAAAAGAAGAGCGCATGGCGAAATAGCGATAGGGAATGAGTATGAAAGTGGAAACGTAAAATGAAAATGAAGCCAAAAACGAAAAACGAGCGTGCTGCGGCCCTGCGATCGCCAGCCAGTGCCACCAACCAACTCTGCAACACCAGCGCCAGCGCCACCAACAATCGAAACCGACGCCGCGGCCGACAGAAATGAACAAGGGCGCCGAACGACGACCCTGCCTTGCCGTGTGGCGACAGGGCGACGGTGCCGCAAGACGCAAGACACGGCGCGGCGCGGCGCACAACAGCTGGTTGTACGACACGAATACGAAAAAACATCAACATCAACACCGGGTTGGCAAAAATAAGGGGAGCAAAACCCCCAAAAAAGTCAAACACGCAGAAGCAGAAGGAGGCAAGGAGAAGTCGGCGACGAATGAAAACAATGCCAGCGAACGAGCGTCGAACTCGAAAAACGCAAGGAAAACACACACGGGAAGCCTGGGGCGGGGAAGCAGGCAACCCAAAACAAAAAACAAGAAAAAAACCGCCGCGAAAAGAAGCCGAAGCCGACGAAATCGAAGGAAGCGGGATGAGGTGAGGTGATGGAAACCAAAAGCAGCGAGCGAGCGAGGGATACAATAAATAAAAACGAAAAGCGCCGAAAAATAGCGAGCGAAAAGAACTCGAACGAACTCCACAAGAAAAGCCGAAGGAAACAACAGGAAGGAAAGCAACAGCAACGAGGGAAAAGAGGACGGGGACGCACTTCTCCGGAATGGCCGCCTCGTTGCCGCGCGCCCAGGCTGTGCGGACGATGTCTTGTTTCCAGAGTCGTGTTAGTGGCTGCGCGCGCGAATCAGCAAAGTTGCAGACTCGACTTGAAAAATGGGGGGGAAGGAAAGGACAAGGCGCGGGCAAGGCGGGAGAACAAGGAAGGAAGGAGAAAAAGGAAGGAGGGAAGGAGAAAAAGGAAGGAGGGAAGTGGGAAGTGGGCGGGTGCGTGGGGATGGACGCGGGAGGGAGGGAAAGGAAGGAAGGAAGGACTCGGTGGGAGGTGTTGGGACGTGTGTCTGTCTATGTAGGCGCGGGGTCAAAAGAAAGGAAGGAAGACGACGTGGGTGTGCGGCGACGCTAACGCCGGCCATGGCCACGGTTCCAGGGCGCAATCGCCCCGCGCCACCCGACCAAATGAAAGAACTACGGACCAAGGAGGGGACACCGAACAGAAAGGACAGGCCACGCACCGCAAAGTACCGCACCGGGAAGGGCTCCCCGTCGCGTATATCCTCCGCATGCTCCACCATCTCGACATCCCGCTTCAAGCTCGCCCCTCGCCTGCGTCGCCCCTCTGGCTCCGGCGGGTCGTACTCCTCCGGCAGCTCGAGCCCCAGGTCCTCTAGTGCTTCCAAAAGGTAGCGAAGGCCACGGACGAGGTTCTCGAATACGAGTTGGCGGTAGGACTCGATTTCCGCGGCGGAGAAGGGCACGCGGTGGATGAGGCGCATTTGTTTGAGGATAGTGGATTTGCCGGAGTCGCCTGAGCCGAGGAGGAGGACCTGTGCGCGGGGGGTTTAGTGCATTGTGCGCGTTGGCATTATAGGGAGGGGGGGGACGACGAGGGGAGGGAGGAGGAAAATGGAGAGGCGGGGACGCACCTTGACCTCACTCGCCTGCTTCGCCTTTGCATCCTTCAATGCCTTCTCCGCCTGCCGGTGTAGCGCCTTGTCTCGTTCGGACACTGAGTGTGTCATGCCGCCGCCGCCGCGGTCGGAGGAGGCTTCGGGGGAGGAGAGGCAGGCGCCCATTGCGTGTGATTAGTTTTTGGGAGAGGAGGTTTAAGGTGAGATGTGTGAGCCGGTGTGAGTCGCCGGGTCGAGTCGGAGTAGGAGATGCGAGGCCGGTAAGTTAGGAATCCGAAACGGAGAGTCGGTGTCGAGGTGGCGCGGGAAAGTGTCTGTGTCGAGGGCGCTAACGCCCAAAGCTGCGCCGCGCAGTCGCAAGGATCAGAAGATGTGGCCTCACGTCGGTGCCTGGTCCGTGCTTCCTTCCCTTCCCTTCCTGCTAATTACTCGTCGCCGATCCTTATCGCTTCTTCCTCTTTCCTTCCTTTCCGCCTAGGAGCCTATCCCTGGTGTGTATCCGCGAGCGCGAGGAAGAGCAAAGCAGACGAAACGAGCAGACGACGACGACGAAACAGAAAGACGACGTTGCGTGAGATGGCGGCGTGCGGCGTCAGTCAGCGTGTGGCCATGTGTGATGGGCGTGCGAGCCGTCGCTGTGATCCCTGATCGCTGATCTCATCCGAATCGGGATCGGGCTGGATTCCGGGATGGGCCTTTTCGGCTACCGCTTGTTTTGGCGAAGACGACGGTCAGTGACGTCATTGCGCCTCAAGTTGAACCCGGGTTGAACGCTGTCCAACGCCATCTGTGATCTTTCAAGCTTGAATTTAGCCCAACTTGCACGTTGAATGCATTGTCGACATAAAAATCACTGCGTTGTACACAGAAAATCACTCCGGCACCTGGGGTCGCAATCTTCTGATTTTCATGTCGGCTTCCTTGCTTCCTTCCCACCAAACAGAAATAGACGCGAAAGATGCCAGCCACTACCTCAGGTAAAATTGCTGTTGGTTGATTCTTACCAAATGTAACTTGATTCTGCTTGATTCTGGAAGGCGCGCCGGCCGGGCAAACGCCGAGAGAACTCACTCGCCCACACACTCACGCTCACGCTCACGGTTACTTACTAGTACGACCGTCACGGCCCCAAGGCACACGATCGCCTAACAGCTAACAGCTACATAAAGTCTCCGAGTCAATTATGATTCAGAGTTACCGCGGGAGTGCGACCGCGCAGCTCCGATCAGACTTGGCGTGTGCATCTACATGAGCTGTTACTGCTAAGTTACTACCACTCACATCGGGATTATGTACATAGCTAAATTGCCGGCCAAAATAAATTGATTCCAACCTACATACATATAAAGTATTGGATCAAGTACTATCTCGCGTGACCGCGTATTCGTCCCTAAAAATGCTTCGGGCTTGCTATATATGGGAAGCCCGAAGCATTTCGGCACAGAGGAAACACAAAAAACGTCCCAGTCAGTGGAAATCCAATCCATGGCCAATACTTTATGTGTTGGATTCAATTTATTCTGACCGGAAACTTAACTAATCCCGATTTATGTTTTTTTTACCATAGCCGTACTCATTTTTTAGCGCAGTGCTTAAATTTTTCTTTTTGGCCATGGGCTGTCACTGTCACTGCCATGATCACGAAAAACGCCACAGCCAAACACTATCTATCTATCTACCGGCTATATATATCTCCTCAATAGCTGTTAACTCGCGGCGGAGGCCGAACCGAACATCAATGACCGCGGGAACGCCTGCCCCAAACGGAAACGGGATGTGAGTTTGTGACACCGTACACGCGAGGTTACGGCAATACTGTCCGACGCGCACGCGTTTGTGGAGCGCGGCGCGCAGGGTTACGCGGTGAGAGTTCGGGACGCGAGAGGTCGGTCGGCATCCGAGCGGTCGCATTAACTTTTTTTTCTTTCTTTTTCTTTTTCTGTTTCTTTGTTTGTGGGGGACGCAGCGAACAAATTCAACTGTCGCACGGCCCAGAATCACTGATTCCGCCAAGCGTGACTGTTCTATCATACAGCTTGTACTTGATAAGGAACACTGATGCGAAGCTCATGGGCCATTGACGCCGCCGAGAAGACAACGAACGTCCGCGGACTCGGACCTACTCGGACTCGGACTCGGAGACGGACAAGCGGAAGGCAAAATTGAATTGTCAATGATGCTCATGATAGGATTTTCCGCACGCGGGACGGGGGTTGCCGCGTATCTCGCCGCGTCGCTGCTCGCGTGGGGAGTGATCACGCCAATCAGTTCGAGCCTCTCGTATTCATGTTCATGTACTGTAATATTAATAAAGTCTCTCATACTCAAACCCCGTCAGTTTCCTGACAACCCCCACGACCCACGACCTACGATCCCATTCCAAGAAGACACAGATACACATCGACCTCGGCTGTGATTTGACGCTGGCTCGCGCTTTGCTTCCGATCCAACGAAATACCTACCCCTCAAGAGTCGACTCGGATTCCACAAAATGACTCGCGTTCCCGCGATACCAACAAAAACCCGAAGAGATTCAAAGCTTACTGTGTTAGCAACGACTTATCAAAGTGGTGTTGGAAAACGCGCAAAACATCATTCATCACGAAAATTCGAAGCATTAAAAATTGTTGGAAAATGCATCAGACAGTGGATCTTATCTTGAAGTGTTATCCTTAAGCCCAATACCTACATCAGCGAAGTTGAAAATTGCAGCAAGTATCGAAGCGTCGGAAGAACAAAGTTATCGGCCGACAAGGTTTGTGCAAAGTTGAAATAAGAAGCGCATACTTGAGCAGCAAAGTTGAAAACAAAATCGCCGACGGCCCGGGCCATGCGATCAGCAAAGTAGAACAACCGTAAGCGTCGCGTCACATCGCGTACGTCGACATCGGCAACAAGGTGTGGGGCCAACTAAGCGCTAAGCGCTGTTGTTTCGTCTTCGGCACAGACAGTGGATCTTGAAGTGTTATCCTTATCAGCGAGGTTGATGGAAAAAATACAATAAGCGTCGAAGTGCCAGGAAAAAGCTGTGGTTTTGAGCCAAGTTGAAATAGTTGAATTAAAGAAGCGATTGATCAAGTACGCGACGCGAGCTTGCGGCCTAAGTAGCGGAAAATTGCCGACGGCCCGGGCCATATGCATGTGATCACCAACGTTCAAAAACACCATAGAGTCGCGTCTCGCGTGGCGTGCGTCGGCAAAAACGTTCTGGGCGGCGGGGTGGGGCCAACTAATTTCCGTTTGTCTTCGGCAATCGGTAAGCGGTAAGCGGTAACGGGGCGGGGAATGGACTTCAATTTTGATATCGATTGAAGTGGAGCAGGTACGCGACACGCCTTACAGCATGAAGCGGCATCTTGTTTTGCCTGCCGCGGCAGCAACACGGCATTCACGTCGCGCTCGGACGGACGGTGAAAAGTGTCAACCCACATAAGCGTTCGGCAAGGCGTAGTTTGAGTAAAGTGGAGTAGGTGTGTCCGTAGGTGCGCAGGTACAAATTTACAGCATCCCGCATCTGTTTTCTCGTTCTTTTCCAGCGAGCACATTTTTTTCAGCTACAAATTTTAAAAGCGGGGAGACGGAAAAAGAAAAAAAAACGCGGGAGATGAGGGAAGTTACGACAGGGACGAGAGGGATGAGAACGGCGTTGCTTGCGTTGCCAAGGCGCTTGTGTCGACCCTACCCTACCCTGCTTTTTCTCCCCCACTATCCTGCCCTTCCAGCCATTCCATCCTGTTCCCGTGGCAAGCAAGGCAGAGACGCCGATGGTGGCTGACTTCAAAGGTCACAGATACCAACTTGATTCGCTAACATGCGCTTACGGAAAACTACATCGAACGAGCAGTCAGTTGAACGCCGTGGGACTTGCCGCCACTGGTGGTGGCGGCGCTGGTAGGTGGCGGCGCTGGTAGGTGGTCGTGTGCCGAACCTGTGTCAAGTACGCCCAAGTAAGTGCACACTTATTCCGGCTCGGGCCTTGGCTTGGCTGTGTAAACTTTCTTGGACTGGTTAGTGTTCAACCTCTTGTGTTATAATAACTCCCGTTGCAGATCCACTAGCACATGTCCTACCGGTCAAAATGCCCCAGGAATGTGAACATTTAATGCTGGTTCTATCAATTTCACCCAAGGTCGGCTAACCCATCACATGTGCGTGCAAATTCGGAGTTCAACCTGCCGAAAACTTGAATCATGTAGAAATGCCCGCAGTATTGTGATATTTCCTGAATCATAGATTTGGTGGGTATGGAGTCCCATCTGGGTCGCCAAAAGCCCGGGCTTGGGCTTGAGCACGGACCCCATACAACACTAAAAGGGACGATATCAATGGAAGTCGAAGCCAATGAGAATGAATGACGGAATGCACGCAGCGAGCACGAGTGAATAGAAGTGGCAGCTACAAGTAGATGGGAACAAAGTAAACACCATCCCTGGAGTCAGGAGTCAAGAGGTTGCCCATTACGCCATGTGCTACCCCGGGTCGGGGAAAGCAACGAGGCTGCGCCAGTTATCATGTTCGCTTTCTTTCTTGCAACTGTTCGTGGAACTATTGTCTTCTCCTCCCACTCAACATCTTTTATCTGCCTTAAAGTTCCATCGCCTGCCTTTCTAACCCAGGTATCTGTATCCGTATCTGTTTGTGCTTCTATTTCTTCGCTCAGGATCGTTCCCGTGCCTAGACTGTTATCGCTGTCTCTATGTCTGCATGTAGTATCAGACCGGGGCCCGTGCACAGCAAGGGAAGACTGAGGGCAGGACTGACACTGGGAGAGATTAAGAATGAAAGGACGATATCAATAGAAGTCGAAGTCAAAGATAATGACGGGATGAACGCAGCGAGCGAATTGTCAGCACCGAATGAACACGAGGCAGCTTGAATGGGAATGAAATAAAACCTAATTGAGTTGGACCGTGCCGTGTAAACCTACCTACCTACCTACCTACCTGGAAGCAAAGCGTCGCCCACAATGATGCCGCCCCCGGGTCGCAAGGACGAGGCTGCTGCCGATGTATCGGAGCCGGAGCAGAAGTGCATGTTGTTCATTCCCTCCAAGTTCTTTGTGTCGTCATTAACCTGTCCTGGCAGACGCCACAGCACATTGAGTCTTGACTCGTAGTTGTATTGTCTGTCTAAGAGACACTTTCCCTCCCCTTTATTAAACATTCTTTTCTGCCTGCCCTTCCAACCCACTCCAATCTCTTCCTCTGCTTCTGCTGGTCCCGGCCAGGCTCTCGTAGACAGACTACAAACACTGAAGCTCATGCTTCGCTCCACATTTGGGAAGTCACACTTTGGTGGAAAGTACGCAGGTCTGTGATCACTTGACCGTGACGGTGATATTCGGATTTTGGTTGAGCTTTGAGCTAAAAAGGCAAGAAAATGTCCAGAAGTTTCGGTCCGGCATTTGCCGACCATCCATACATATACTTACAGCTAATGTTGCCGCGACTCGAAAGTCGAGTCATTTGGGAGTCGAGTCGATCCAAGTCGCTCGACTCGACTCAACTGCCGAGTCGAGTCGAACTGGATCAACTCAACTCAACTTGAAGTCGAACTCAAGTCGACTTAGTCGATGAAATCAAAGGTTTTTTCCCCCCTGATCATGGAGGGTTCCATTTGGGCTGGGGATGGTTCTATATGTGGCTTGAGTATGCTTGATGGTTTTGACAACCAGAATGTTTGTTAACAAGGAGTGGGGAACTAGTTTATGGTGAGCTGTGACATATGTCACGAAATGTCACGAGCGTGACTGCTTAGCAACTAAGTAGCCAACCCACGTCGTGCCGTTGGGAAAAGGGTAGTAACATGTTTAAAACAGTATCAGTTAGCCGAGTCTAGGCGGTAGGCAGGTTGGTCACGAACCTAGTTAGATTCCTCAAAGTAACAAGGGGGTATCGGGCCGCGATTGCCGGACCGGGGGCTGGGTGGTTGGTTCGGCCGTCAGGCCGAAATTTTTTTTCAGGGAACCACCAAATTTGGAGCTGGAAATGGCTCCTAAGGTACCTTTTAAGGTGCCAGAATCGCTTCCAATAAGTTCAAACTCCCTACAAATTCTGCAAATCAAACGCTTGAGCGAACATACCAAATTGGGTCAATATCACGTGTTGGCGAGCAGCCAACAGAAAATTCTATTAAAGCAGCAGCAATCCAGATTTTAAACAAATTGGATACAAAGAATGTGCTAATGAACAAATCCAATGGATCTCGGAGGATATAACCAAGCAAATCGCTCTCCAGCTCATGAAGGATAGGGGAGATTTCCTTATTTGGACGTCACGTGGTTGGTTGGTTCAGCGGCCAGGTCTTATTCTCAAAAGGTGGGTCCGGTTCCACTTTTCACAAAACTTTACCCCCTTGCAAAGTAATCAAGTTCATAGGATGTATATGAATCATATAGATAGAAAAAATTGGCAGGCTCTCAAAACGTACCTGGATAAGTACCATATCACTTCCAGAAGCCAACAACTGTATTGTTTTTATGCAGGTTTTGTGCATCAAAATGACTTGGAGAAATTTGGTTCCAGGGAGGTATGAGTCAGTCCAACTGTAATGTACATTATTTCTTGATATATATAAGCTTAAAAGAATGGACCTAAGTCGACCAAGTCGACTCCAGGTTGACTTGCTCGACTCCGGAGTCTGCGGGAGTCGACTTCATTCAGACAACTCGACTCGACTCAATCATCGACTCTCGAGTCAACTCTTCCCGACTCAGTCGGAGTTCGCGGCAACATTAACCAGAAGAGATATTTTGTGAGGGCGAACTTTTATAAATCATAAGGGTCAGGCGGTGACTGCGTGGTATCCAATGTCGAGTTCGAGAGTCACATCAGAGTCGCATCAGGGACCTCCTGGTCTTGCACAAATTGGATGTACAATCGTCAGTCGGCAAAGCATGAAAATCAGGGACCAATACCCAGCGGGTTCCAAGAAGCCTCAAGCTCATATATGAATATTGAAGAATGTTCTTTCATAAAATAATGAACCTCTGCAGTCAGATGCGTCGATGGCAAAGGGGCGGGCAAGGTGGTACGAACAGATACCAGGAACAGTACATGAGGCATCAGTATCGGCCCAGGAACCAAGAACGAGGACTCCAACAAATCTGTATCTTGCATATTCAACTGGACGACATCGCAGAGACTCAGAAGCCATGAAATTTGGGGGGTTTTTGCAGCTTCAGTCCTCCGAGTTCCCTAACGCTACCCAGGACGGAGGGGACTTCGCTAAAATAGCACAAAAATGGAGTCGGAAGTGCCAAAAGAACCGAAAATAATGGACATAGTCTTTGGATTGGCAGACCCTGAGCAGACAAGTGGTGCAGCAAGACAATCGCTACAAGAGGATGGATGTCAAAGTCACGCAGTCACATATTTGGCCAGAGTTTGGCTCAAATATACATGGACAAACACGGCATGGAGAAATCACGACTCCGAACATTTATGCAAAACCCTGTAAGTAAGGAACACTGATTTGAGACTCGAATAGAAGTCATTGATTCCCATGAGCCATTGACGCCGTCGACTCGGAGATGACAGTCCAACGAATGTCCGCAGGCTCCGAGTCAGAAACATTGCAAAATTGAGTTGATATCGATATTGATACTGTTGGAATAACAACTGCTGTGTTGTTGACAACCGGACTAATTCCTATCTGTTCATTTCTTTCCTTTTGTATTCGTCTCCACACTGTGATTACTATCTCCACACTGTGATCATTATCTCCACACGGTGATCACTATCTATTTATTCTGTCTCTTAGTTACTTACAGCTGCACATGCTCGATATCAATTCTGTAGCTTAGTTACTTACAGCTACACATGCTCAGTATCAGTTGCTATCTACACAGCCTTACTTCTCTAGTATTTAAACAGCCTTGTTCTATGTACATACTTTAGACGTTGACACTACTCAACTGCAACTGCAAGTTATATTATTTAACTTGTAACCACAACAGGTTATTGGGCCCCGCGTCTCACCCTCTGAACCAACCTTGCTGCAGTTCACCTACCATTACCTTCCGCAATGACCACCATCACTGCCGACCTCTCTTCCCTCTCCTGCATCCCTGTCTTGAAGTCTGATGGCTCAAACTTCATGATCTTCCAAAGGCGCTTCAGCACATTCATGCGCTCGAAGTCCCTATGGGGCCATTTCGACGGCACCACACCGCGCCCCCGATGAGGACGACAACATTCCTGATGAAGATCTTGACAAATGGGACAAGGAGGAATATGAATCCAACAATTACCTTGCCCAGCGTCTTGAGGACATCACATTCCTGAAAATCAGTAACATGGCCACTGTTGCAATGATGTGGGAGCAACTCTCAAATGAGTTCACGGCACTCAGCTCGCACATCATAGCCTCCATGCAGGCTGACTTCGATAACTGCAATTGCGGTGAGAAGGAGAACATGCGTACCCACCTGGATCAGCTCCGAATCAAGTACATGGCTCTTGTTGGTGTTGGCGTTGTCATGAGTGACAGCCAGTACTTGACCCGCATCATCAACTCCCTCCCCTGTGCATACCAGCGCTACCTTGCGACCATCACTTCTTCTGCGAAAGCAGCACTGATTGCGACCAACATTGCACGCACCACTGCTGCTGCTGCCAACACATCTGCATCCACAGCAGGTGCCAGGTCTGCTGCTGCAGGTCTAAGCATCATTTCAGGCAACACAGTCGCCACACAGGCTGTCACGCTTGACCCAGAATATTTGATGCACCTGGCCACAGAGGAATGGGATCGGATTGAAGCTGAAAAGAAAAAGAACTCACCCAAATCACGTGGTGACAATACCGGAGTCGCGTTGAGCGCCTTGCCACAATGGAATGGTGCATCGAGTTCTTCTAGGTCAGGAAAGCCATCTGGGAAGGGGAATAGGAAGGGCAATGATCAGCGCCCGAAAGGGGTATGCTGGAACTGCGGGGGCAAGGGCCATGTACGGTCCAAGTGCCCCAGCCCAAAGCAGAATGGGAAGCCAGATGCTTCCGGATCTGCGAATGCAGCCGTTGACTTTGATGACGACGGTGCATGGTCGGTTGAGCCCATGGATTGTGCCACGGACTCTGGTCTTACCACCGACACTTCGGCAAGGCTCTGCGTAGCTGCCGAAACCGTTTTCGACATGGAGGAGTTGTTCGAGCCCTGGAATAGCTACCCAGAGCTCACTCTCATGTCTGTTTCTGACTCCGAAACCACTTCGGGAGTCGATGCCAATCGCTATGAATACCTGCTGGACATCTGGCCTGATTTATTGGATGTGGAGATTAGCGATGATCCTTGCGCGGAAGATTTACCGCCCACGGATGACGAGTGCTCCGAATTTGACTGGAGCGACTCGGTTTTGGATTCAATGCCTGTGCTGCTGGATGTCAGCGACAGTAGCGATGAGGAATCCGACGGCGAAGAATCTGATGCTTACAGATTTGTTCGCGCAATGTGCGGTCTTGCCGCCATTGAGACAGCCGATGCTGTGACCACTGGAGAGAAGATGTCAGCACCAACCGAATTATATGACTCGGGCTGCACACAGCACCTCTCACCATATGAGCACGAGTTCTCGAATCTCGTTGCTATCACCCCAAAGGAATTTTCTGCTGCCAACAATCAACGTTTTGCAGCAACAGCATCTGGAAACCTCACCATCAGCATTCCAAATGGGGACACTACCTCCAAAATCAAGCTTTCCAATGTCCTTTATGCCCCCGATTTGGCTTACACCCTCGTCTCCATTGGCTGCCTTGACGAAGCTGGCTTTACTGTCACATTCGGAAATGGCAAGTGCCGGATCACCGATGCGTCAGGTACACAAGTTGGCCTGATCATGAAATCAACAAAGGGGCTGTATAAAGTTGTGCATGAGCCTGACTGTGCTAATCCTGTTGAACGTGAACTTACCGAACAGGAACTCCACCGTGTTCTTGGTCACATATCCCCTGCCGCCGCTAAATCTCTTGTTTCCAATGGGCTTGTGTCTGGAATTCATCTGGCACCCACCTCCACCAACACAAAACCCTTCTTTTGCGAATCATGTGTCTATGCAAAGATGCGTCGCAAGTCGGTACCAAAGGAGCGGAAGGGCAAACGTGCAGAGAACCATGGCGACCTCGTCTACTCTGACGTATGGGGTCCATCACGTGTTGGAACCCTGGGCCACCACTGGTATTTTTCAACATTTACCGATGATGCAAAGCGCGAAACCTATCTGTACTTCATGCGGAAGAAGTCAGACACCCTCGCTGCATATAAAGTTTATTCAATGCGCATGAAGACCCACCATGGTTTCACCGTAAAGGTTCTCCAATCCGACAATGGCGGCGAAGATGTCAACCAGGCATTTGCAAACTACCTCAGCTCGCAAGGGACAGTCCAACACTTCACCATACATGACACACCCGAGGAGAATGGCGTCGCCGAACGACTCAATGGTGTACTGGTGGAAAAGTGCAGGGCATTGCTTCATGCAAGTGGCTTGCCAAAATTCCTGTGGGGAGAGTGCTTGCGCCATGTTGTATGGTTAAAAAACCGAACATCGACACGTGCATTATGCGGAATGACACCATATGAGGTCGTTCATGGCCGCAAACCTGATTTTTCCGATGTTCACGAGTGGGGATGCAAGTGCTATGTGCACCAACAAATGGATGTTGTCAAGCAGTCAAAGCTTGACCCACGAGCAAAGGAGGGGCGATGGATGGGCCTAGACGAGGCAAGTCAAGGTCACAGGATTTATTGGCCAAGGAGAGCGGAAAGTGTCAGTTGAACGTACTGTCACGTTCCCACCATTCACGGCAATCTTGGATGAGAATGAGGGGGAGCATAGTGCACTGCTGTCTCTGCCTGCACCTCAACTGGGTAAAAATTCAGCCAGTTCTCCTCCAAGTACGCCGAGCATTAAAAACTCACCTGCTCCTGAACACATCCCACTTCCACCTTCGGACATTTCTGATCCTCCCTCGAGCTCTGCAACTCCACCTCCCGATTCTCCCATCACTCCGGAACCCCGCCGTTCTGTCCGCAATCGTGCTCCGAGTCGGTATGCCCATGATATCACCAGTGGTGAAGGCAGTACCGACAATTTTGCACGCAGTCGTGGTCGTCTTCCGCAGGGCATGCATGCTGATGCTGTGGATGAATCCACAGAGTATGCATTGGTAGCCGACATTAGTGAAGTCGAGGGTATTGAGCCGTGCAACCTTGCAGAGGCACGCCGCTCCCCTGACTGGCCACATTGGGAGAAAGCCATAAAGGAGGAGTTGGCAACACTAGAGGCAAACAATACATGGGAACTGGTGGACGCACCCAAGAATGCCAATGTTGTGGGGAACAAGTGGGTGTTCCGCATCAAGCGTGATGCCGCTGGCCGTGTTCAGCGCTACAAAGCACGACTTGTTGCACAAGGCTTCTCACAAGTCGAAGGTGTTGACTACTTCGACACATTTGCACCCATTGCCCGCCTCAGCTCTGTTCAAACCATCCTTGCATTGGCTGCACGTCTCGATCTTGAAATTCATCAGATTGACATTAAAGGTGCATACCTCAATGGCAAACTCACTGAAAAGGAGCGTATTTTTATGCGCCAGCCAACCGGTTTCCCCTACCCCAACTCCACTGGCAAGATCCTGTGTCTAATCAAGACACTTTATGGCCTGAAACAGAGTGGACGTTGTTGGTATCAGCGACTTTCAGAGATCTGTGAAAAGCTTGGACTCATGCGATGCAGTACGGATCAGGCAGTCTTCTACCGCCGCAATGATGCTGGAATTGTCATTGTGCCTGTCCATGTTGATGACTGCACCATTGCAGCTTCAAATATGGCACTCACCAACGAGGTGAAGGCTGGCATTGCGAAATATGTCGAAATCGTGGACCTTGGAGAAATTCATTGGTTACTTGGGATTGAAGTGAAAAGAAATCGCGCTGAGCGCACCTTATCACTTTCCCAGAAGGCCTACATCACTTCTATTGTCCGCCGCTACAACCTCGATGACTTGAAACCATATTCCATCCCTATGGACCCGAATCTCCACCTCTCGTCTTCGCAATCACCTCGTACTGCCGATGAACTCGCTGTTATGCGAAGTGTACCCTACAAGGAGGCTGTAGGTTCTGTGATGTATGCATCACTGGCAACACGTCCCGATATCACCTTTGCTGTCACCAAATTATCGAAGTTCTCAGTAAATCCTGGATCTGCACACTGGGACGCTGTGAAACGCGTCATTCGCTATCTCAAAGGAACAGCAGACTTAGAACTCACCTATGGCGAGACTTCGCGCGAGTTAACAAGATGGGTGGATGCAGATGGAAGTCAGGAAGAGAGGCGAGCCATCAGTGGCTTCGCTTACCTCATTGACGGTGGTGCCGTATCTTGGAATTCCAAGCAGCAGGAACTTGTTGTTCTTTCCACCACCGAGGCTGAATATGTTGCAGCCACCCACGCTTCGAAGGAGGGCCTTTGGCTTCGCTCCTTCATCTCTGAAGTCTTCGACACTTATGCATCACCACCAATCAATTCATCCCCGACCACACTGTTTTCTGACAACAAATCAGCCATCACACTTGCTAAGGAGCATCAATATCATGCACGCACCAAACATATTGACATCCGCTACCACTTCATCCGGTACATCATTGCAAATGGTTCTATGAACCTCATTTACTGCCCCACGGATGAGATGATTGCCGACACTCTCACAAAGCCACTTGCCAGTGTCAAAGCAAAACACTTTGCAGTCGAGCTTGGACTTAGGTCCGCTTGAGGGGGAGTGTTGGAATAACAACTGCTGTGTTGTTGACAACCGGACTAATTCCTATCTGTTCATTTCTTTCCTTTTGTATTCGTCTCCACACTGTGATTACTATCTCCACACTGTGATCATTATCTCCACACGGTGATCACTATCTATTTATTCTGTCTCTTAGTTACTTACAGCTGCACATGCTCAGTATCAGTTGCTATCTACACAGCCTTACTTCTCTAGTATTTAAACAGCCTTGTTCTATGTACATACTTTAGACGTTGACACTACTCAACTGCAACTGCAAGTTATATTATTTAACTTGTAACCACAACAGATACTTATACTATTGATGATGGGATCTTCCGGACTCGGAGGTCGCCGCGTATCTTGCCGCGTCGCTGCTCGTGTGGGGGATAATCATGCCAAGAAGGTCGGGCCTCGTATTAATAAAAAGAAAGTCGAGCCGCACACAAAGCCTTTGGCACACTGCACACCCACTGCAGGCGGCCCAGTTTCCGGACATTCCCACCTACATACTTATTCTATGATAGCAAGAACCAAGAAGATACACGCGATCCAATGTCAAGAAGATGCACATTCGACATGGGCCCGCATCAGTGACTTGACATTTTGGTTGTCATGTTGTGGGTGTTTTCACGTGTTGTCGCGTTGTCCACAACACAGGCCCCGCCAAAATTGAGTGTCGATCCCTGCCAGAACGGACCGTGTTGTCAAAATTTTGATGCGTGTTGTCATCAAAATGCGTTGCCGTGTTTTTTTCGTGTTTTATCGTGTTTTTTGGCGTTTTCACGTGTTGTACAACACGACAACAAAAGTGTCAAAGTTCTGATGCAGCTGAGGTTTGACTCACTCGTGTTCCAACGAAAACTTGAAGAAATTTAAAATAAAGCTTACTGCATTAGCAACGCCCAAAAAAATGTCAGAAAGCGTGCAAAACACCTTAATGTCGGACAGAAGGCGCAGGGAACATCATTCATTCACCAGGAAAATTCGACGCAGGCTGGAGTAAAATTAAAAATTGTTGGAAAATACATCAGCACTTGAAGTTGGAAAATTCTCCCCTGCCAGGACGTGTCGAAGTGTCGGTAAAACAAAGTTATGGATCGACAAGGTTTAAGAATAATTCTATTTTGGCACCCGCAGGTGCCAAAGTAGCCAGGTGCCAGATAACACTTTTTTATTTGGCACCCGACCAACATGATAAGATAACAGTTGTTTCCTTGATTTTTCCACCAATTCTATGAGGCAAAAATGCTCGAGAGTGGGAAGGGACCACAGTGCATGTTCTTCAGCAGGCATCTGGCGAGGCAGCTGCTGCAGCGGTCCTTTTTTTCGCTGTTTTCATGCTCAACTGCGTCGTGCATGCCCGATCTCGCACAGATACATAATAAACTCAAACGGAAAACTACGCCTCCTACTGATTTTGGCGGCGGCACAACTTGCAAGCTATAAATCTGATTTTTACTGCGTCCTTGTTATCTGGCTTGCAACAGCCATGAAATGCAGAGTGGGTGGGTCCCTGCCTACCCGCCATATGACAACACAGCATCGACCAGCGCATCAAAATGATCTTTCAAGTAATGGGGTGACAAATAGGATTATCCAAAGTCGAAATTAGAAGCAGCAAAGTTGGAAACAAGATCGCCGACGGCCCGGGCCATGCGATCAGTCAAGTATGTAGAACAACCGTAAGCGTCGCGTGCGTCGACATCGGCAATAAGGTGTAGGGCCAACTAAGCGCTAAGCGCTGCTGTTTCGTCTGGACCTTTTGGCACAGACAGTGGATCTTGAAGTGTTATTCTTATCAGCAAAGTTGAAAAAATACAACAAGCGTTGAAGCGTCCAGGTTAAATACCTGAATTCAAGAAGTGATTGATCAAGTACGCGACGTGAGCTTGTGGCCTAAGTAGCGGAAAATTGCCGACGACCCGGGCCATATGCATGCAATCACCAAAGTTGAAAACACCATCAAGTCGCGTGGCATGTGTCGGCAAAAACGTTCTGGGCGGTGGGGCCAACTAATTTCCGTTTATCTTCGGCAATCGGTAAGCGGTAACGGGGCGGGGAATGGGCTTCAATTTTGATATCGATTGAAGTGGAGCAGGTATGCGCCTTACAGCATGATGGAAGCGGCATCTTGTTTTGCCTGCCGCGGCAGCAACACGGCATTCAGGACGGATGGAAAAAATGTCAACCTACAGGGTTTTGCATAAATGTTCGGAGTCGTGATTTCTCCATGCCGTGTTTGTCCATGTATATTTGAGCCAAACTCTGGCCAAATATGTGACTGCGTGACTTTGACATCCATCCTCTTGTAGCGATTGTCTTGCTGCACCACTTGTCTGCTCAGGGTCTGCCAATCCAAAGACTATGTCCATTATTTTCGGTTCTTTTGGCACTTCCGACTCCATTTTTGTGCTATTTTAGCGAAGTCCCCTCCATCCTGGGTAGCGTTAGGGAACTCGGAGGACTGAAGCCGCAAAAACCCCCCAAATTTCATGGCTTCTGAGTCTCTGCGATGTCGTCCAGTTGAATATGCAAGATACAGATTTGTTGGAGTCCTCGTTCTTGGTTCCTGGGCCGATACTGATGCCTCATGTACTGTTCCTGGTATCTGTTCGTACCACCTTGCCCGCCCCTTTGCCATCGACGCATCTGACTGCGGAGGTTCATTATTTTATGAAAGAACATTCTTCAATATTCATATATGAGCTTGAGGCTTCTTGGAACCCGCTGGGTATTGGTCCCTGATTTTCGTGCTTTGCCGACTGACGATTGTACATCCAATTTGTGCAAGACCAGGAGGTCCCTGATGCGACTCTGATGTGACTCTCGAACTCGACATTGGATACCACGCAGTCACCGCCTGACCCTTATGATTTATAAAAGTTCGCCCTCACAAAATATCTCTTCTGGTTTCCTCAGTTTCACCCGTTCGCAGCTCTCACTTTCTGTCACAAAAATGCAGCCCTACGTTCATCCTTCCGTGCCGAAATCTCCAAAGTCTCGCCCACCTCCATTGGGTACCAGTGCCTGGGACAATCTGCCCCCTCGACCTGATTACGCGAATCTCAATCCTCGTCGTCCTTCGGACACATGGCTCAATAGCCTCAATCCCAGATGGATAGGTCAGGATCTTTTAATTTCTTCCAACATATGTATTCTAATGAATCCAGATGGTGCTTTCGAGCCACCTATTTTCTTCCACAGTCCGGACGACATTGTTATGACCATGTTGACCTGGAATCCTGCGCATCCTATGTTCAGTGTCGTTCCCGAAACATTTGGTGCACCTCCCTCGTATCCTGGCACCCCTGCAGCGGCTCCCGGTGCAGCGCCTAGTGCAGTGTCGACGGCAGCGGCGGTTGTCCCTGGTATGCGCATATGACATCTGATTTTCTTTACTCATCATCAACAGCTCTGGCTACTGCCGCAGGTTATCAAGTCTCCGTCGTCGTCCAATACACGGCTCCTGACTTGACCAAGCCAGTGGTTCGTGCTAAACCTGTCGTCAAACACGTCAAAAGTACGAAGCTTGCTATCATCGACATCACCAGCATGGATCGCTGTGCGTTCATCAAGTCGATCCTCGACGTTCATGACTACGGTGACGAATACAGCCCCGGAGTCAATCGTGGGCTGCCTTTCAAAATCTCCTGGACTGGTTCCAGGTAAGTGCAGCGTACAATTCTTTCTTGATCTGTCACTGATTTATGTACCGGTTGCTAATAGCGGCGGCAGAGGTGGCGCCCCCACCATTGAAACCGATGCCGAATTCAATGTTGTACTCGAGTCTCTCAAGAAAAAAACCACTCCTGCAGTCGTTGTCGAGCTTAACCTCGACCAAATGGATGGATTCCGAGTAATGAAGAAGCGGGTGAGTTCTTTCAGATCTACGCTGTTGATTTACCTTAATGACGCAGTCCCTCTCCTTGTTCCCCTCCCTCGATGACTCACCTTGCTCCTCACCACTTTCCTCGCCGTCTCCGATGCCGAAAAAAGGCTCTTCCACAGGATGGGAATGAGAATGTCGAATTGATGTACGGCACGAAGGTATGTGTCTTTTTTGTTACCAACGCAAATCACTGTCCCTGATACATTTGTTGAGGTTCCTCGTGTCGAAGACTACACCCCACAGGACCAGCTTCATGGTGCGATGATCATGAAGCTGGATACCAAGTGGGCGTGCGAGAAGCACCATGCCGAGAATGGTGATGTTGGTCACTGCTGGATTGATTCCAATGGTAATCACATCGGTCTTAACATGCGGAAGAAAAAGATTTGGGCATCTGCAATCGTATGTTTGTACATCTGCATTTACAATTCTTCAATAATCGCATCTCAGGTTGCTGGAGAGGCCACCATTCGCGAGCCGCCCAACACTGTCGAGTTCGACGGTATCCGTGATGGTCACCTGTCTCGTCCGCGCGGTCGTGGGGGCCCTCACTCTTCTCTCGGAGCCGGACCTTCTAACAGCGGCGGAGATGCTACCACTATGGTCCTCGCGGCTGTACTTCCTCTTCTCCAGAACCTTGCGCCGAGGGGTGATCCTCTCAAGACCCCACCGCGCAGTGTTCTGCCCGCTTTCCCGAGTGCTCCAAGGAGAACCGACCCGCTTTCTCCCATCCCGTCTGCATCGTCCGAGCTTCATGTTTGTTTGGATGACTTCCTCAAACTCAAGAATATCAACCTGTTCGAGTCTGAGTCGGCCTTGGCTGCGCTCTCTCTCACACCAGACATCATCGCCGAGGTTCCAGTGGAGCGCCTGTGGGAGATTACAGGTGCGGTTGAGGGCCATTTGTGGGGGTTCAAAGCCTTTTGTCATCAGTGGTTGGCGCATCTGGAGGAGAAGAAACGTTGCCTTGCTTCATCTTGAATTCCCACTCGTTTGCTGATATGTTTGTGATTCAGTCTTTGGTATACACTTGTGCTCGTCCTTCATTCTCGTATACCATATCTATTTTTTAGCATAATTGCAGTTTACTAATGTATTGTTCCGGACCATCTACGAATAACCACAATTGATGATCCATCCCTCAGCGTCATCTGAACTAACTGCCATTGCTGCTTGATGGATCAACCAAGGACGAGCATCACGATTGAGGGCCTCTGCTTCATGACGGCGCAGCCAAGCCTTGATCGTGGAGAATGCTTGTTCAATAGGGTTGAAGTCTGGTGAATAAGGGGGCAGATAAATCACTTTTGCGCCTGTTGACCAGTCAAATCAACATTGCACCGGAGTCAATATCTATTACGAGCGTATCACATTCAACTTTGACAATTCGGCGCACTTCCTCATCATGATGGATTGCGCAGTTGTCCAACACGACCACACTGCGAGGACCCGGATATGGTGTCAATTTCGGAGCCTGTTCACATTGTAGTCGAAAATTACATGGCATGATTCATGGAGTGCGTACTAGCTCCTTTTCCAAAAACCCTAGAAAGCGCTCCTTGTTCACGGACCCTTCGAAGATGTCGAGAGCAATGATTCCATCGCATGACAATGCAGGCAGCATGGAAAATCGCTGGCCCCGAATGAAGGTTTCACGCCTAACACAAGCACGCCCAATGCCCGCCCACCCCGAAGTCCGTTGATGAGTCCGGTTATCGACACTCGATTCGTCGAGCCATACAAAATATTCCATGGGAATATCCCCATGTACCGCCTGCCAGGTCGCCCGCAGCATCTCGTCCCGCTCCACGGCCTCCCGAGTGACGAACTTGTTCATGATAGCAATCTGCTTCAAGGCGCGCGACAATGTCGAAAGAGTTACATCAACCTCCCTGTTCTCCCAGAGCAACTCCTGGATTTCGTCCAAATACAGCGTAGGATTGGCATCCAGAACGGAGGAAAGATAGCTGATATCTCCCATGTCGAGGGCTCGGGGACGTCCACGGCGCTGGGCGTATGGATTGTTTGTCTGGCCGAAGTCTCGATAATTGCGTAAAATTTCGTAGACGGTGCTTTCACTGCATCCCGCAAGCTCGGCTATTTCGTCCACTGGTTTTCTCTGTTCGTAGCGCCATGCAACGATTCGCTCGCGCAGCTGGGGAGCCAGAGGTACACCGGGCATTCGGAATGGTGCAGCGGGGGGATATAGAGAGAGTAGGAGAATCGATATCGATAAGTATCCCGACAAAGAACTAATACATATTGATAAGTATCCCGACAAAGAACTAGTACAAAACGGTCGAGTCGCGTGCGGCCCCTAACCCGAGATCGTGACAATGTCACATATTTGGCCAGAGTTTGGCTCAAATATACATGGACAAACACGGCACGGAGAAATCACGACTCCGAACATTTATGCAAAACCCTGTAAGCGTTCGGCAAGGGGCGGTATGAATAAAGTGGAGTAGCTGTACGCGGATTTACATACTGCATCCCTTTCCTCTTTATTTTCCAGCGAGCACATTTTTTTTTCAGCTACAAATTTGAAAAGCGGGGGAGATGAAAAGAAAAAAAATGTGGGAGGTGACGGGAAGTTACGACAGGGACGAGAGGGATGAGAACGGCGTTGCTTGCAGCGTTGCCAAGGCGCTTGTATCGACCCTACCCTACCCTGCTTTTTCTCCCCCACTATCCTGCATCCCATCCTGTTCCCTTGGCAAGCAAGGCAGAGACACCGACGGGAACTGGGTGCAAAGTTCACAGACACTGACACCGGAGAAGTTTGATTTACTTCACTGACATAGGCTTATATGTGGGAACCACTATAAAGAAGTCAGTCGAGCGCCGCGGGACTTGCCGCACGTTGGCGGCGCTGGTGGGTGGCGGCGCTGGTGGGTGGCGGCGCTGGTGGGTGGCGGCGCTGGTAGGCGGTCGTGTGCCTCTACCGAACCTGTGTGAAGTATGCCCCGGTAAGTACATACTTATTTCGGCTCGGGCCCGGGCTTGGTTGTGTAAACTTTTTTGGACTGGTTAGTGTTTAATCTCTTGTGTTAATAGCTCCCGTTGCAGATCCACCAGCACATGTCCTACCGGTCAAAATGCCCCAGGAATGCGAACATTTAAAGCTGGTTCTATCAAGGTCGGTTAACCCATCAGATGTGCGTGCGAATCCGGATGGATGTGAGTTCGACCTGCCGAAAACTTGAATCATGTAGAAATGCCCACAGTATTGTGATATTTCCTGAATCGTAGATTTGGTGGGTATGGAGTCCCACCCAGGGATTGAGGGTCGCCAACTCTCCGAGCTCGACCCTGGGCCCTGCCTGAGCCTGGCACGGGCCGCCAAAAGCCTGGGCTTGGGCTTGAGCACTGACCCCACACAACACTAAAAGGGATGATATCAATGGAAGTCGAAGCCAATGAGAATGAATGACAGAACGCATGCAGCGAGCACGAGCGAATAGAGGGAGGATATACCAACGCCGACACAGTGACACACCTTGCAATTCCGACACACACCACAAAATCCGACACACTCTGTCATAATTCACAAAAGCCGACACATTAACGACCATTTCAGCAAACACGACACGGTTTCAAATAAATCCGACACCGCAGTGTGGGAATGGTTCAACTCTGTGTCACGGTATGACACATCTTCTTCTCTCTCATCATCATCGTCCTCGACGTCGACACCATTCTTGGGGGCATGCATCTTCCCACAAGCATTCTACAGTCCCAATGCAACACCCATGCGCAGGTAAGGAGCCACAAAGTGTAAACCTGCAGCCGAGGAACTCGGAAGTCAACGCCCTCTGGAACACTACATGGAGGCCGCTGCGGGGGCGTCATGACCCGGTTCACCGGTATGTTTTCAGATCCATGCCCACCCCCTTCACTTCTGTTTTTGAAACCTTCCATAGAGAGCAGACCACTCACTGCTTCCGGCTGCTTTTATTCCCGGCAGCTGAACATTCAGACGCCAATCACAAGGAGGAGGTCTGGGTGCTGAGCGAAGCACCACGAGAAGTTACGTGCCAAACGTTGACAGTGACGCGTGGGTTCTAGGGCCGCGGTGGCAGCCATGGGTGGGAAGCAGAGCTGGGATGATATTCTGAATGTATTCTACGATTGGCGAACGTTTAGATGGCTAGCGAGCGATTTTCTTGCTGTTCCCCCTTTGTCAAAATTTAAACCCAAATTTATTGGCCATCTCAGTGGACGAAAAAAGAAACTAACGAATATTCAAACGTAATGATACGGCACAATATGATCGGAGTGACCCTGGTACTTGCAAAAATCTTGGTCAAGTTCAGAAAGTCGAGCAGCAACAAGATGCGAAGGAATAGTTTGATCCCATCACCACGAGGATCGCAAGTTCAACTGGAAGCAACTAGGAAACTATTTCGGGCGAATATGTGTTGAACTTTCTGGGATAGCACGGAGGTGTGTCGGCTTTTCTGCTATGTGTCGGATGCACAAAGTGTGTCGCTGTGTCGAGTTTTAGGGAGCCTCAATAGAGGTGGCAGCTACTAGTAGATAGGAACAAAATAAACACCACCCCTAGAGCCAGGGTCCGGATGTCGCCTGCCGTGACGCCGCCCGGGATCGCGGGGAAGGGAACGAGGCTGCGCCAGTTGTCGTGCTCACTTTCTTGCTGGCAATTGTTCATTAAATCATGCCCGCCCCCCATTCAACATATTTCCCCTGCCTCGAAAATTTAACCACTTGCTCTTGCCTGCCTTTCGACCCACGCCGTCTGTGTATATATACCACTCATCGGGAGAAAAAACATACAAAGTCTCACCAAAACGTGTTCTTTTTTTTATTTATTGAACAGTATGCTTGCCATACGCCCATATCCGCGCCCCAACTTCCAATGGTTCATTTCAAAGGGAGCAAGTAACAAGATGTCCCCCATTTCCACTAACCCTCTGCGACCATGCAACTCCCAATCAGAACTGTATTTTTCCCGCAAACAGTCTCTTGACATTTTCACTCCTCATTGCTTGCTTTTGTATGTCGTCGAGGAATGGAGATGTCGCAATCGCGTCGAATGCAAGGTCCAAAACCGATGCAGGAACCCAGGGAAAGTCGGAGCCATAGAGGAGGAAAGAGGGTGATATGTTGTAGGCGAGCAAACCCCCGATTTGGTGGGCGTAAGTGACCTGGGAATGAAAGCAAATCGGTGGATGAGGAGCAGAGCCAGGCACGAATGGATATTCTTACCCCGGCACTATCCCACCAACAACGCGTGTGGAAGGCTTCCATGATTGCTGCATTATCGTCATCCGATCGACCAGCTATACTCCTGTTGCAAAATAAGGCATCTAGTCAGTCGTAAATTGAAAGTGTATGAGCCTCACCGGTCGATGATCGACGGGAGGGAACCGCCCACTGTGCGTCCGAATTAACAGGGGAATGGATATCGGACATCTCGGTCTAGTTACCGTGCGGTACAATGTAGTTGATACTAAGTAAGATGTCAAAACCGTAACTTGGAGTACATTGGGTGGCAAAGTGGACATACTTGGTCAGATTCTGGAGGGTCCCTGAGAGGGCCAAATCAATGAATGTACGCGCTACCTGCATGTCATCAAACCCGGACATGGACCAAATGAGCACCATTTGCTTGCCTGTCTCAAAACTGGAGAACCCGAATAAAATAAATCAATACGCTACGATGAGACAAGTGCGTACAAGAACTCGAATAATCCCTTGCACATGAAAACCGTTGAATGAATACCGGTGAATATGATTATGGCACTGACCGGGAGGTACACAGTCGGACTTGCCAAGAGGAAAATTCCTCCGACCTCCGCTAAAAGCGGAATGGCGGGGTGAACAAAAACGATGGCTTCCACATTCGATCGTTCAGTATTAAGGAAAGAATAACGACGGGGAACGCACCGTTCATCGCCTCCATCTGAGCGAAAAATGGGGCAAAATCAGGATTTCCGAGATACTTCCCCTCATGATTCGAGGTGAGGGCTACCCCGACGGCACCCAGCGTTTTGGTGGCACTTCGCTGGAATCAGAGAGCTGGGATACGCAGGCGAAAGACCGCCGCCTACTATTCCACTTCAGTGATGCTGCCGCAACGTTTAGCATTTGCAAGCTCCGCCCAAGCAAGAGCACTATTCACCTTTCATTTACGTACGGCAGGGCGGAGGTTGCAAAAGAAGCTGAATCGATTTGGAAGGGCTTTAACCAGCGCCGCCGAATTCTCATTCAGCAGACGTGCAACTGCCAACTGGGAGAGGAATGTGAGCTTTTCAAGACTGTAGTGGGAAATTAAATTCATGGACGTGCCGTGGCATTCCTGTCCCCAAGGAAGACGTTTGCACCCGGATATAAACTCATGATTGATCTCCCAATTGATTGGTTCGCCATATGCTGAAGCTGCAAATCGAGCGTCCACTGCGCCACATATCAAAGGCAGGACTAATGACCTCATAAACTATAATTACCACTGGCGTGGGGTCACCGCCAGAGGATGGGAAAATAGTGCGATACCAATTCGGAATGTGGTGCGCTGCAAAGCGTTCCAATCGGTAAAGTTATTGCTCGGTATCTGCCCACCATGTACGTCGACGGTCGTCGCATTCGGTGCGGGGAACAAGAGACTGGGAGGAACACTTTTTTTCCGCATCGAAATGAGCCCAGGCTACGATTTCGTCCAGCGCAGGCGCGGTAAAATTGAAGGCGGCGAGATCAATGCCGTCCTCAAGAGCTTGACGGAGGATACGCGAGGCGACAGGATCCAAGTCGGCGCAGCGAACCAAGTGCCGGGACGACGAGATAAAAACCCCGAGAATGAGGGCTTGAGCTTGAAGAGGCATGATCCACATAGTGAATGAACGAGCGAGTGAGATGTGCAAGTCAAGTGCTATATGCGGCTTAAATGCGCATTCCTAAACGCAGGTAGATCGGACCGTCAGCTGATAATGGAAAGACGGAGAGCCAACACGCGGAGTCCCGACGGTAGAACGGCAAGATACGGCAACAAGACCGGTACTGGGCCCCACCCTACGTATGGCTTACGGAGATACGGTGTCCGTACCGGGAGGCCTAACCGCAGCTGATCCGGAGTCCATCCTTCCCCACCCATTCGCGGTTTGTGGTTGTATTTGTCTTACCGAATTTCAGAGAAAAGTCCGTACAGTATCAGTTTGCAGTCCTTGTGGAGTGGCCACGCTCGCCGTCGCGTCCCCGAAATTCCTCTGGGAGTTCGACAAGCAGCGAATGGCTTGTCCTCAGTCCTGTTGTCTCGGGTCCTAACAGCTCAAAAATCTTTGTGTTAGGGATATCAGTGCGAGCTCTGTGAAGCCGCATATGGTAATGGTCAGGTGACAGACTGTATATATCTCGTAATCACGTAAACACTGTCCTTACGCGTTTGTACCGGTACCATCACAAACGCGATATCTTTTATCCTCGTACTACTTGGCTCGTACCGCGCCCAGAGACCCGGAATTCTAACACAAACGCATCCCAGGTGGCTCCTGGTTAATAACGCCAGTCCGTATCGATTCTTCGACATCGGCGGCCACGGCGACACTCACGCGACCACTGCGCAATGCACAGCAACTGAGGAGCTCGCAACCGCGGACCGCAGCCGAACGGACAACGGCAGCCTCGACACTCCAAGAATCCTTCACACAGCCAACTCTGCGTGAACCGTAGTTCATGCGACAAGGGACGCAGCAAGACACGACGACGACGACGGAGACAGACTGGCTAGGCACTGGAGGAGACAAAGGATCTGGCAGAGCGATGCCGGGAAGACCCTATATGGATGACTGCCTGCAATGGTACGTCCATACCGTTTCAAGCATAGCTGGCGGGGACGTATGCCAGCCAAAATGGCTATGGCACGTCGCAATCCCACGGCCGGAAATGGGGCAGCGAGCCCCAGGATCCATCTCAACGAGGGCCGTAGGCGCTCGCTCGCAACGAGCGGCGCACGACGGGCAGCTCGACGAGGGCGCCACGTCACCATGTCCCCGGTCAGGCAGGCGGCACAACGATGCTCGCACTGGGATTCCGGGCTGCACGGCCAACTGGCAATCGTGCAGAAGACCTCGCCACGCTCGGAAGAGCACAAGACTGGTCGAGGCAAGCGGACGCACCTGAAGCGCCGCAGATGCACGCCACGAGCGTTGCACGTCAAGACCTCACGTCGGCATCACACCACGAGCACGACGGGACGCGTAGAGGACGAGGTGAGCGAGGAAGCACCTTCGCCTCGCGCGGGAGGCACCGACGCCGAAACGGCGCAGCGCGACACCACGCGCACACTCCTCAAGACCTGCACGCCCAGGGGGAGCTCGTTCTCCACAACGGCAGGCACTGCAAGGGGAGAATCGAGGGCAGTCCCCGCATGGGTGGACTCGCTCACGGTGGTCATCGACACCACCAATTGGGGCGCGAGCGGCAGCGACAGGGGGAGCCAGCCGGGCGATGCACGACGAACGGCAGTGCGATGCGCGACGCCACCGGCACGACGCACGGCATACGCACGACACAAGTGGGCCATCGACGCACCACCCGCCACCACGATGCACACATTCCACAACCAGGCACCCAAGCCCAGCTGCACACCAACTCGACTCGTGACCCACGCGCAACAGCGCATTCCACTCTCCTTCACCCACGCCACGGACAAAGTACCGATGGCGCTACACATTCTTTCCACCGAGCTCATCTCGAAGGGGCCGACTGTACCGGACCGCTTAGGCGCAGCCTCAGCGCGGGCAGAGGTCCCGATCGACAACATTCAGAGTGGCACCAATGGAGACGTAGGCCGACGACCCGAGGATCGGCGTGTTTCACACGTCAGGGGGAGCACTAGTTTGTTATTCCACCTATTCTATCTGTTTCCATTGTTGCACCCTCTACTCCTTTATTACTTACTCAAGTCCACTCGCTGAGGGGGAGTGTTAGCATAGTACTTACGCTATGTAGTTACAGCATAGTGTACTTTCGTGTACATCACGTGCCCTTATGCGTTTGCAATAGAACCACTACGTTCTGGGCCAAACGCAAGTTCTGAATCTTCCTCGTTACCTCAAGATCGATACGGGCGATACCTCCAGCGGATTTACGCTGACACTTTGGCAGGCTTTCCTGCGTTTGCGCAGCTGAAAAGGCAGGCGGTGACCACTGGCGGAAGCCGAGAAGTAGCAGATGTCGTCAAATGGCTTAGATCGCCGTGATGGCAACTACGGCTGCTGCCGAAATTCAACTATATCAGAATACTGTATGTTCAACTGATGGTTGAATCTAAGAACAGAAGAATTTGGAAATAATAAAGTTTCGCTGACATTAACCTGTTTTAGGAGGGAAGACAGGCGGGCGTCTGCTGAACAATTGAAGGCCGCCCTTTCAGAAGCGAAGCCTCAAGTTCAGTCCAAGCTTGACATGAGTTGACTGAGTCGCACTCGGAGGAACAATGACATGAAACGTGGGCTGGACAAAATAATGTCAACGTAACATGAGCGAAAGAGTGTTGAAGCTCAACCTCAGCATTCGGCAAGCGGCGGCTTGAATAAGTGGTGTATATGTGTGTCCATGGATATGCAAGTACGCGCCAATTTACAGCATCCCTTCTATTTTTTGGAGCGGCATCTTGTTTTTCCTGCTGCAGCACTGCGGCACTGCGGCCGCGACACCACGTCTGGCGGTAATTCACGTTGACATTGGTTACAAGATGGGCGGCAGGCGCTGAGGGGTTGTTGTCATCGCCACCGGACGTGAACAATGCCAATTTTAATCAAGTACATGTAATAATAGTTTCGAATCCGCATCTTGGCTGCGGGGTCGCCCTGAGGAACTTTGCCCTGCCGCTCTTCCATCGGTCTGGGTTCTGAAAGCGAGGTTGGAATATTTCAGCTCCCTTCAAGTGCATACTGTCTATGATTTTGTTTGTTTGACTTAATGTTGCCGCGACTTGCGACTTGGGCTCGCCAAGTCGACTTCAGACCTGTCGGGGTGATTTTAGAAAGTGTTTCTGCTGGCCTGTAAAAGTGATTAGAACAGTTTTTGAGCAGGTTTGAATTTTTTGGTACTTGAATGTCACGACCGTGACATGATGTGACGATATCACGTTCTGGTCACACAGTTGGTTCTGAGCCCGGATTTACACCGAAAAAATTCCAAAAAATTACAAGATCTCATTCAGGGCATTTTGGATTGACCTAGATCATAAAACAACCCCGGAGATGTTGTATGAAGGCAGTTATGTGTTATTTTGACAGTTCCTGCAAAGGAAGTTTCAAATTTGTTCATCCACAGCTTTCCCAAGTCACTCTTACTAATGTGACGGCATTCAAACAATTTGGAAAAAATACCTCGACTTGACCGACCTGAGTCGACTCGGAGTCACTCCGAATGACTTCGGCTCAACTAACACTGGGGGCAACAACCTGCGCATCTAATCTAGGATGTGTTCGATGCATCCATTCTACATGACAGGAAGCTGGCTCACAAAGGTTCTCAAAGGCACAAAAGCAGCTTTTTGAGTGTTCTTTGTGCATCTTTGTTCCCCCCAGTCCAGGGTAACAATGCATGCACAAAGCAAGCACAAAGACTGCCTTTATGTCTTGAAAGAGCCCTTGGAAAAGAGTTGATCATACAGCAACTGGATGCGTCGAACACATCTCCAGTTGGATGTACAATTCATTGCCCCCTGTGTAAGTCGAGTCAAGTCGAGTTGAATGTGAAATGAAGTCAACTTTCCAAGTTGCAACTCGAATTTTCGAGTCGCAGCAACATTAGTTTGACTATAATTCTTTCGGTCATCAATTTGTGCAGTTTCCTGGCAATTTCCCCCTTTTGAGTACCAGGCCGGGCGTTAGGCTGGTAACATTGAGTATGTACCTTCCATACGTAAGGCTCGAACTGTTTCTGTTTACAAACGTTTTAAGATGGTTATAACCGTTTTTATTTTGTTTTTGTTGACCTCCAGCAGCAAACAGTTTTCAAACGGTTTATATGGTTACTTCCGGGTGCTCTGGTGGGCCGACTTGGAACATTTCGGAGCAATGCAGCCAGCCCATGTGTTTTAATAGATTTATCATCTTCCTCCGTCAGCGCAAATGGTGCCCGGTCAATGAGCACGTCAATGCAACATCTCAACAACAGACATAAGGTATAAGATGTGACAATGTGTGACTGGACGCGTTTTATCGTACCATCATGAGTGGTAGTGGGAAACCCACGTGCACGTGCACCGCACCTAAGCACCTTGTTGATGAACATGAACAGGAGTTCCCGATTATCTCAAAAATCGCGCGCGACTTTTTCGCGATTCCTGGGACCAGTGTTTCCGTCGAGCACCTCTTCTCGAGTGCGCGTCATCTTTGTCACAAGTCCCGTGCATCGTCAAAGTCCAAGACAACTTCGGAGGTGATGCTCACCAAGATGTGGATCAAAGACGGGCTATTCAAGCGGGCGTCGTTGGATTGTGGTAGAGGATAGTACTTAGACAATTAGACAGCCTCTGCTGGCCTTTTTTAAGCGCTCAAAAATAACCGTTTTCTTACCATTTTAAACGGTTTTAAACGGTTTAAAACCGTTTGTTTACCGTTTCCATTTTATTTGTCCAGCCGGACAAACGGAAACTAAATGGTTGGAGCCCTATGGACCATACGCGTAACATATGGTGCCAGACCCGGGCCTGCACACGGCATTCGCACAGGGGAGAATGAAGCTGACAATGAGGGAGACCGAGAATGAAGGTCCAGGGATGATATCAGAGTCAATGGATGAGAATCAAATGAATACTGTACTATTTCATTCATTTCGGTAGTCACGTGTCACGCACCCCTGTGTCGATCACGAATTTTGGTCGAGGTCGCGCGTCACGCAGGCGTTTGTCAAATTGGTCCACTGGTTCGAAAAGAACTCGGAAATTGACTTAAAACATGCCCAGCTGACATTTTTTCAACTTCCAAAGGAAATGGTGAACATGATTTCGGCAAAATCTAGCTAAATTCTTCGTCTGAAATTTCTTTTGCCCGTGACTGGCATCTCAACTTCTCCCCACATTAATCCTTGGTCCGTTTCCAGATTTCAATCATCCAGAGAGGCATGGGCGCAATTTCCACAGCAGTGGCTAGATGGAGACATTGAATTCCCATATGGACGGTGCCAGCAGAGATGTCACAGACTCACAAATTGGCGGTACTCAGAGTCAGCATCGATATCTCTGGCCATGGGTTCTCCATCACGAAATGATCAGGGATGTTCTTTTCAATGCCAGCCTTTGTGACTGTATACAGCATGGAGTCTTGGCATAGAAGAGGTTGCGAGAATGAAAAGAGGTGAGTCGATCCAATGTACCAAATAAACCCAAATCCGGGCTATAGCAATTATCCGAGCGCCGGCAGCGTCAAAATAGGGGCAGTCAGAGTAGACAATTCTCGTCGATTCTGGCAGACGATTCTGGAAGTGATTCTGATTTAAATAAAGCATGAGAGAACCGACAAAAATCAGAATTGCCTTTGAAATGCAGAAGCTCCTCCGGAGGAGATTTTATTTTGATTCTCAATTGCGATTCCGATTCTCACCTTTGTGACCTTCTGACTGCACACATTTATTTTTTTGTAACTTATGTGCTGCTACAACCTCATCCTTCCCTGCTCACCAAAGCAACACAAAAGCAACACCATGACTGCCGGTACCCCTCCTTGGAACATACTTCTGAATAATGGCAACAGTGAATTGCTGCGGTTAAATTCCGACGAAGAAAAATGCAAATCTCTGTCTCTGCATTCCGAGCGGGTGTAGAGCGATAAACATGACAAGAAATACCATGATACATTGGGCAGTGGCCATTTAAGAATATATATGTGACTTTTTTAAGCCAAATGTTCTCAAAAAGCGACCTAGGAATCCCTTTTTGGGAGTGGGGCGGTCAGAGTGCATCAACGATTCTGGATGATTCTCACACGATTCTGATGCAAATCAATTTCCAGAATCGACTGTCAGAATCACCTCAGAATTGTCTCATTTAAATCTACTCTGACTGCCCCTAATATATTCTGAGACTGTGTCCGAAGTCATTTCCTACCTCCTCGCACGGTTTGGAGGCATTACCGAAATTTTCGACCATTTCACGCTCTGCCGGACCCTCTGCCGAAACGTCGAATAGGTCAAAAGGGTCACGCGTCACACCCCATGTCGATTTGAACGAAATAATACAGTGCTGGAGTTTTGAGTGCCGGCCACTCATTGCGGATCACTGGATCTGCGTGAGAGCGTCCGTATCCGTTACAATAAGAGAGCTCGTCAAAGCGATAGAGGACAGCCTGCGACTGTAGTAAGACAAGTATTCCATGTTCAAGACAAAGCGCAAAGATACAAAAAGGGTCACACAAATTAGAAAAATCATAAGGAGCTCAGTGTTGGAGCGACCTTCACTTTCCAAACGGCATACTCTTTGACGAGTGTCAAGATGTGGTCTAAGCATCCTCTAGCTTCCAATCGCCATTCGCTTTGACGAGACGCCAACGTGTGGTCTAACACGGTCCAGTTAAAATTATCAACTCGGCATGGACGCTACATACCTGCTTCAGATCAGAAACGCGTATCTCATCCTTCCCCAGGAGCGCCAGAGACATGATCTCAGACATCTGCTCGTCCTATACCGAATAAAATTCGGTGAATGATTTGTTATTTTTCCACATTCACTTACATCGACTGGAACCTCGTAATGCGGCGTAGGCGCAGATCTATCGTCTTCCTGTTGAGGAATGGGTGCAACGGGATGGCCATTTAGGTGCTGGTACTGTCTCCACGGATGAACGGTGTAATATGTGGAAAGATGCACATACGGTGTTTGACGTCTCAAAGAGGGTTTTGTCGAGGCGCTGCCGTCCTGGGAGCAATGTTGATCAGAAATCCAGACCATTTTGGGAAGGTAGGTACTGTGGATATTCCGCGTGATATAGGCATTGACGATTAAATCTTCGCATTGCGGAGCAACGCAAAAATGGTCGGCGCTAAACACAGTGTTAGATTGGCTGTTGCGAATGGTCACGGTCGACTTGCGGGACTTCAGAAGTCAAAAGAAATGGGGAAAATTTGTCGTCCAATCCATTGGTCTTGTGGAATGTGCCTGGGAGTGATAAAGTAATCAGATGGAGCGAGATGCTACGAGGGTATCATACCTAAAGCGAAGGTCACAGAATGTGGGACTGCGTTTTGGGCTATCACACAGGGATGGAGCTTTGGGTTCCGGAAAGTCTCGGGTACCCAGGATGGTAATGGTGTCGCCGTTCTCTTGACGAGAGTCTTGGGCTATGTGCGTGTCCGCAGTTACCATTGTGACAGAAGTACAATGAAGGAGAGATCTTACGGGGGCGAAAGCGTAGATAAAGTTGTGCAATATGCCCTTCTGGCTCTCAACTTCATCATTCTCATTAATGTCTCCAAACGCAATGCTAAAGAGCGCCATTTGAGTCGGCCTTCGACATATGTGGAAGAGCGAGACGAACTTTAGCGGTAAAGAAACGGTGGTTTCCTTTTTTCCCCCGGCTACTGTTCAGGAGAAGTGAGCTCATCAGCCGCCGTTGCCGACACTCATACCGAGTTTGATGACCTGAAAATAGGTCAGGAAGCGAAGGACCAACGACCGCGAGTGCAGTTACCTTCCACGCCACCAGATCTGAGTCAAAATCCGTCGGGTCCCCAGGAACGAGCCCTGGTACAGGTGGCTGGTCTTGCAGCTTTAGAGTGGGGGACTTTAACACGACCGTGATCTGTGGCAAGTGTGACCTGGAATCGGGCATGCCATGTACATATCACTTGCCTCGACATCCTTTAACTCCTTCCCTTTGAACCAAATCGGTACGACCGGTGGTAGGAACACGAAGTCATAATGTCGGGAAGAGGGCGCGGGAGCCTGGAACAAAATCAGGAAAGGACTCTGGTGAAGGAAGCAAACATGCCTTAAAGTATTGGTAGGTTGCCACAGCAGCGAGAAGAGCTGTCCCCACAACACCACCAAGAGCACCACCCACTGTTGCGCTCGTTGAGGAGCTTCGAGTGGCGGAGGAAGTATTTGAGGTGAGGGGAGTACCTGAGGCGGAGGGAGTATCTGAGGCCAATACGATGTTGGGATCCACTCCGCATCTACGGTGCCCCACCGTCAACGGTTCTTATTGTGGACGAAAGAAGGGAAACTCACGCAAACGAGGAAATAGAGAGGGAATTATTGGGGGGAGGGCCGACAAAAGTGAAGTTTAGGGTATGTGAACCTAACGGCAATAACGTGTTTTGGTATAGAACGGCGCTGCAGCCGATGCCGTTCAGAGTAAGTGAGCTCGGTGCGCCGTCCAAAGACACGGCAATCGCTCCGAGGTCGACAGCGGGAGGAGGTCCTCTAACTTCTACATACGTGCCTGTAGTTCTCCCGTCGATGAGGGGCTCTGCGTTTGAGAATTGATACTGACCACTGAAGTTCCATACCACGCTGGCACCAGGCTCTTGTGTGTATCGGCCGCATGGCTCCCCTAGTGTGCCAGTCCAGTTGCCGTAATGAACGCTGGCACCAAGTTGAACAACGTCGGGAAAGGGAATGAGGGCGGGCTTACACTTGCGCGGCCGAGAGAGATCCCAAGAGCAAAATGAGCGGGAAAGCCGAGTGAAGCATAGCGAGTAAGGTTGTGGTACACGCAAGCGGGGAGGGGAGGTTATATTACACTCGCGTGGTCCAAATGCCTGAACAACGAGTTTACGGAAGACAAATAAGTAGTACCGTAGAGGTGGCTATCTCGACATAAGTATACGTACCAGCTGTCAACCGAGCACCATGCTGTCATCTTCCTCTTCTGAAAATTTTGCCGTCTAACCCCTTTTGACTTACGCGCGCTAACTGTACCATTAGGACCGATGTTGGGTGACGCATGGTATGATCCGATGGAGGATCATAAATTGAACACCGTTTGACGGCACTTTTGGTGGCGGGAGGGTCTGATTCCTGAGCATGAACGAAATGCAAGTCGGGTTCAGGTTCAGTCATTCACTAAACCTGAACGCAAAGTTCGGTTCGGCATTCTAGCCAGAGGATGTGCGTTCGAACGCGGAACCCGAGAGTCGCAAGTTGGGTATATTTTCGACGATTCTTTTTGGTTTCTAATGAACTTTTTGGCTGAGCTTTACAGTTTAGGCTCACCGTTACCTCCCCTCTCAATCCGAATCAATCTCACCATATTTCAGCTTGAAGGGACCCTGATCTTGCATGTTGGAAATAGCTGTGAAAGTCTCAGCAAACATGACAGAAGTCCAAGAACCGTTTCTTTTGATCACATTGAGCTTCGGAAGCTGATATTTGCGCTATTATAGTCGACAAAGACACCGCCCAACAAAATTGAAGCAAAGCGAACCTTCCCACTGAGCAAGAGGCACTTCGATTATTATGGATTCTTGTCATTTGCTGCCATAGATGTCCTTCTGAGTGCAACTTCAGCAGCTCGAGCCATTGTTCAGAGGCCCGAAACTTACGGATTTGCCGTGTATTAATGAGCGTCAGAACCATGGCTGAACACGTGCCCCACACACCCTCCGTGTTATTCAGGGGAAGTTCATAAATAGAACAAAGAGCAATTTTTCGATGCGCCACCACTGTCCGCACGGAAAAGATTTGGTGAGTTTATACATGAGCGCCTTCACAGCTGTGCATGAACAGCTGTAATTGATATATTAAACAGGTTGCGCCACAGCCGCATGAGCCGCATGCGGCTTTTGGCCATTGCGCAAAGCCGCGAGCTTTTTTTTTGTTTCTGATGAGTTGGGTATTGTTAAACCAGCGTTCAAGGCCCCAGAAATGCCCCGTAACATAGGCATCTCGAGTTTGGTTGGATTTGGCCCCAACCATGTGTGAGAAGTACTAGTGATTACTATCATGACACCACAACAGAAGTGCAATGACATGAACCGTGGCGCGATCATTTTGATGCCCGTTTCGTTGACTCTGGGAAAGAAAGACCAACTCAAGTGCTGTTATGTACTCAAATTACATGAAGTTCATTGAAATGTATTGGGTTTAACCTTCAGCCATTTTTTTTTCGGTGCGGCTTTGCGCAATGTCTAAAAGCCGCGTGCGGCTCATGCGGCTGTGGCGCAAGCTGTCTACTTATTTTACAACTAAGATTGAGCGCTAAGATCTCTGGACCCGAGTGGCCAACATTGAAGTTACGGAGACTCTCCAGACCGACGGATGGGTGGAATTCTGTAAGAGGCTAACTGAAAAGGAGGTAATGATGTAGAGTTGACCAAGGTCGTCACGAATCTATTATGGCAATGACTGTCCAGGCTTACCATTAATAAATCACCTAGTTTTACCTGTTGAAACCTGAAGTTTCCGAACCAAGTTTGGGAGTGTCAAAACTGTTTCTGCCAGGATTCCGCAACGGAAAGTTTCGGAAACTGTTTCTGCCGACCGGAACTTTCCTTTTCGGAAACAGTTTCGACGCTGTCAAATCCACTTCCAAAACTTTATGTTTGGAGAACGTTTCAGGGAGCCCGGAAACAATGGTTTTCCTCGAGTTTTCAGCGCCCATTTGGGGGCGTACAGCGCTGGCAGGGCGACACGCCACCTTTCGTCTATTCTGCCAACTCTGATTTAGCATCTAGCCCCTGGCTGTATCCCAAAATAGAATACCAACATGTGTTTCTTTCATGTTCCAGTTCATTTCGATCTTCCAAAAGACAAGCACCTGTCATAGAAGGCCAGGGGATGACCTGAGCATATTGATTCTTGCTGTTACAAGCGCTTATTTCGAGTGAAATTTTTCGCGGGCGTTTCGCAGAAGTCGGACATGTCTTTTGGAATGGTAGAATCAGCCTGGGTCGCAGCTGCTGTGGAGGCGCACTTCCCAGTGGAGTAAGATTTTATAATATGTCGTAAGTTACATCGATTGGGACTGCATTATCAACTAAGTCAAAAGCTCCCCTCCCTATTGCGTACGTCGTGTCTCTTTTGTTCTCTGTCTCTTCGTTCGTGGATCAGTGTCCCCACCTTTGAGCCATATCCCATGCGTAGGCCCTCATTTTCCGCACTCGGTCACCTGTTGACGATTTATGTAGATTTCGGCTGGATTCTCGCCTTCGTTTCGTTCGCGACGAGCACCGCCGCTCTCGACTTGGATGGATCCACCTGGATCTGGACGGACCAGACATCTGGTGGGGTGGTCTCTCCTGGAGAGTGTGCATTCCGCAGGAATTTTACCTCTCCTGATGGAAAAACGCCGAATTTTACGGACATACTTGTGACAGCGGACGAGAGTTTCACTTTCTATGTGAACGGTCAAGAGCTGGGCACCGGGGCAAATTACCAACTTGCCTACGCCTTCCGTACCTCCTTGCTCGCTTCTGGGCCTAACATGTTCGCCGTCGTCGCCAGCCCCTCCACGAACTTGACGCAGGCGCCTGCAGGGCTACTCGTTGCTATTCAAGTCACATACACTGATGGTTCTACGGACACTATTGTTTCTGATACCACGTGGCGCGCTTTAACTACTGTTCCGCCAGGCAGCCAGAACCTCACGTTCGATGACAGCACGTGGCCGGTCGCAGTTGCGGAAAGCCCATACAGCGGCTCTGCCTGGGGACCGGTTGTCATCCCCACAACCCCTCCGTCATTTGCTTTAACCAATGCCACCAACTGGATCGCGACGAACGAAACACCGAACGCCTACATCTCCGCTCCGGTGGGGTCGCGGCCCTTTCGCCTCACCTGGACAGCTCCTCCCGGTCAGACGGCGAGATCCGCGACCATCATCACAGCCGTGGACGATGAATACATGTTCTTCGTCAACGGCAATCTGGTCGCTGGTGGATACACCTACATATTCTCCCAGCAGCTCTCTATCTCTCTAGCGCCCACTCCAAATGTCGTGTTTGCAGTGAATGCTACGAACAACAATGGGCCCGGAGGGTTCATAGCGCAGATACAGATCACCACCACTGGCGCACCCGGATGCACCGAATGCAGCTCCAGCTCGTTCGTGATTACGGATGCAAGCTGGAAATGGACCGACACCGTCCCAACGGGTTTCGAGGCACCTGGATTCGATGATTCGAGCTGGTCCCCTGCTGTAGTCGTGGTCCCATACCCTCTCGATTGGGGAACTCCAACGCTACTTCAGTGAGCGAAAATGGACAGCGAAATTTTTAGAGTGAACGTTCCATCCTTGCATTCTCCGTAATTTTCGGTCTCTGTATCTTGTCTTCCATGCATACTATAGTCGCCTTTTGATACAATAACCTTTGTCCTTCTTCAAAGTCCGCTTCAAATTTCTGAACGAGCTCAAGAAGTAGCTTGTAGCTAGTGATTGGCACGGGTCGCGTATACGGGTAAGCACAAGTACCGGTACGGGTCGACTTCTGAGCATCCGCGATGACCGGCGGGACACGTCGACCAACCGTACAATCCCCTTTGGTCCCATGAAAATAAGCTTTCAAATCGTGGGCATGCTCCTTCAATACAATGTGGTTTCAAACTTTTTGGGCTGTTTCAACTCACGTCAAACTTGCGGGCTATGGGCCGTCGCTGCGCACAGCGATTATGAGTACTTAGGTAGTATTATAATTTCAATCTGAATCAAGCACATCTCAATGCCGATTCCACCCTCATAATGGAATACTGTACTTTTTCGTTCGAACCGACATGGGGTGTGACATGTGACTCGTTGTAGCTACTCTATATTTTGGCAACGACAGCCAAAATATCTACTATCCAAACCTAGACCCCAGAGTCATGAGCCAACCTGGTGAAATGATGGCACAAACCAGACAACTAGGGGTATAGGCCGTCGTGTTGCGCGGCATTTACGATGAACTGTTGGATATTGATCCAGATCGATAGCCTATAGTACAAGAGAGATAAGTAGCAATGGTTGTGATTTGGTAGTATATATTCCAACTGAACGCCTTTGGGTGACAACTAGAAAATGTGCGGTCTGAACACGAAGTTGAGGTGAACAATATATAAGATACACCCGTGAACATGTGTGATGTTCTCCCAGACTTCTCAGACTCTGGGTGCAAGTAAATGTGTGCTCAGCCTACGGTCAGGGGCTTTACAGGCAGGCCATCAGCCAAAAGGGCCATGACCCAGGGGAATGCCCTCTGGACTCCGAGTCTGGAGAGGGATGTAAATCCAGTGGATATCAAGGCGAGCACAGGCGTTGAGATACGTAGTTTCCATATAGCTGACGGCAGAATGGGATACTTCCAGTAGTGGAGAAAGGGCGTTTCGATTGCTGTTTCGACCCGACAGGTACACTGACAGATTGAATATGAGGTTTCAATTAGGACTTACAAGGCGGATCGTGACACGAGCAAAGTGCTCGAGAATCACCAAAGTGTGTGCCGTGATCAGCCGGTACCGATGCATTCAATGCGCCATGTCGAGGATTTGAAGATTTACGTCCAAGTTGCCAGATTGACTGAAAATATAACGTGATTGGGCGCCTGCTCACCTTAACTCTGATATCACTTCCATGTTTAGATGATAAATTCTAAGACTTCTGTCACAGGAGGTTTATGAATTAAGCCGGCCCACGCCATGGAGAACAGGTGATCACTGAACAGGAGACCCGCATTCAGACGAACGTGGTTGTCCTCGTCGTCTATGAAAACGGAGAACAACAACCGGAGAGGAGAGAGGTAACCAGACGGACTCACCTGCTTGGGTCGAACACGCGCTGGTCACCGGAGAAGAAGCGGTGCAACTTGCAATATGATGGAAGGAAATTGTATAATTTAAAAGACCAAATCAATATATATGTTGGGACAAAACGAGGCAGAGAATCGACAGTAGAAGCAGACAAGAGAAATGAGAATCTAAGGGGTCAGCGAATAAATGCGAGAAAAAACTCGATGTGAGCGGAATGAGAATTGAAAGGGGGCAGGGGTTGTGGGAGACAATGCAATGTCACACCACCGTAGCGAATGAGTAGGGCGGGAGGAAAGAACATAGAGGATATGTTGAATCGAAGGACATGTCAGATGCCGGAAAGACAATTTTTCCGGCTCAGCATTCTACTGCGTCGTACCCGGTGGCCCCAAACCCCGAAATGTACAATGCCGCCAACCCTGCAACGTCACCACCTGCGAAACAGTATTGACGCAGAACGACATGGGTGCGAAGCAAAGAGCAAAATGGATGAGACGGAGCCGCACCAAGGTGTGGCGCACGGCTCACAGCCCAAGACCACTTTCCGCGGAAAAGCCAAAGCGACACGACCACAAAACATCCGCAAAGAACCACCAACCACACATAAACCAACATCAAATGAGACCAACGTCAAATAGAAAGAACCAGAAAAGACGGAAACAAAACCGAAAAGAGGATGCACAGAAAAAAAAGAGAGGCGTGAACAAAGAGAACAGACGAAGACGAAAACGAAGAGTAAGGCAAGGGAACGAAGAGAAGATGAGAGGAAGGGGACGCACTTCTCCGTAATCACAGCCTCGTTGCCGCGCGCCCAGGCCGTGCGGACGACGTCTTGTTTCCAGAGGCAGGTGAGGGGCTGCGCGCTCACATACGCCAAAATGATTAGCGCCTCATCCAATACAATAACCAGACGCGCGACGCACCCTGAAATACCGCATCGGAAAGGGCTCCCTGTCTCTCATATCCTCTGCAACATGCTCCACCGTCTCCACATCTCTCTTCAACCTCGTCACAATCAAGTCACGGAGACGTGCCCGAAGGTTGAGGAAGGTATGGATGTAAAAAGTAGAAGCAGCGAGCACCTTGACCTCACTCGCCATCTTCGCCTTCGCGTCCTTCATCGCCTTCTCCACCTGCCGGTGCAGCGCTTTATCTCTTTCTGACACTGAGTGCGTCATCCCGTCGCCGCCGCGGTCGGCGGAGGCCTCGGGGGCGGAGAGGCAGGCGCCCAGTGTGTGGCCATGTGGTGGGCGTGCGAGCCGTCGCTGTGATCTTTGATCGCTGATCCCATCACGGAATCCAGCCCGATCCTGGGAGGCGCGATCGGTGACGTTCTCGACGCTTTGGTGGGACATATGCGAGGCGATTATAAGATGCATAAGAAAAAAATTGAGGGCTTTAGAAGTTTGGCTTGTCACGAAGTTCACCTGAATCCCACCGATTCTCACCAACTCAAACAGAGGCCGCCGGAAGAACTCACCCACGCGGCGGTAAGGCAACTCACCAACACTCGATCGGCGAACAGCTCACGTCGGCCTCAATAAATTTTACAGATGTTAACGGCGGAGTCAATAATGGTAAATTCCCGCGACCCTTGCGGCCACTCTCGGTCCGACGGCAGGACTGTTGTGGAGCGCACTACAGGGTACATAAGCGGTGGGAGTTCGAGACGCGAGAGGTCAGTCGGCATTCGGGCGCTCGGACTTTTTTTTTCTCTGGAGGCGGCCGGGTTAATTTTTCTTTCGGACGCAAAGTGAACAAATATTTAAATTCAACAGCTTCCTTCCACTGAACTGTCATGATCATTCGAACACGCACAGCAGAATAAGGATCATTGATTGAGCCGAGCCAAGAGTGATTGTTGTACAATCTGTACTTACTTGTGATTCGAATTGACGCCGCCGAGGAGACAACGAAGCGTGGCCTCGGACTCGGACAAGCGGAAGGGAAAATTGAATTGATAGGATTTTCCGCACGCGGAGGTTGGTCGTCGCGTGGCCATGGGATCTAGGCACTGAGTGGAGCCGGCGCTCGGCTAACGCTAACGCTTCTACTTACATAGTCAATCACAAGAGCTGTCTGTCCTACTTATGCTCCGCCTGAGTTTGAAGTTTGCACATATATATACACACATACTCGCAAAAAAATTGGGCTCGACACGGATGCCGGTATATGACGGCTCGCAGTTCAAGTATATGCCGACTCTCGTTCAAGTATGCGCCGACTCCCGTCCAAAGTTCGAAAAACAGGTCCGGCATCGGCAGCGACACGATCGAATGGAAGTGGGAGCTAGATGGGAGAAAATTGAAGTAAGTACTATCCTTGGAGCAGGAGTCGGGACATCGCCCACCGTGATGCTACCCGGGTCGCGGGGAATGGAAGGAGGCTTCACTAGTTGTCGGGTTCACTTTCTTCCTTGAAATTGATCGTTAAACCATCCCTTCCTCCCCCGACTCAACAGCTTTCATCCGCCTTGATGTTCCAGCCCTTCAACCCTCTCTCCAGCCCAAGTATCCGTATCTGTGTCTGTGTGTGCTTCTGTTTCTTCGGACGGATCATTCCCATTCCTGGACTGTCTCGGCATCTGCATGTAGTGCCAGACCGGGGCCCCGCGCCTGGCAGGGGAAGCTTATGGCATTGCGCTGACAGCGAGGGAGATCGAGAATGAAGGGATGATATCGGAAGCGAAAAAAGTTAATAAATGAGGATGACGGAATGAACACAGCGTCTGCGAGCGAATAACCACGGGCGAGTTGCGTACAAGCGATAAGCACGAGCGAATAGAGCATTTTAACGGGAAAGAAATAAAACCCAACCCAACCGCCAAGAGTCAACGTCGTCCACGCCGCCTGAGATTGCGGGGAACGCGTTCAAGGCTTTAGCCAGGGTACAGCTACGGGGACCGGAGCGCCTGGATAAGCGCGGCTTGTTCATTCTCTCTTCCTTAGGCCTGTCGTCTTGTTCATTCTCTGAGTATTCCACATCCAGTCTTATCGCGATCGATGCCTTTGAGGGGCGATCCACGTTTTCAAACCTCAGCGTTTCCACGCATGATTGCAGCGAACCGGTCATCGACAATACAACCAGCATTTCGCGCTATGACTGCACCATGCGGGAGTTCCGGTTGACCGAAGGAAAAGCTTGCAGAGCTGGAGAACGCTACCATAACTCTGCCGGATCTATTCGATACGTGAGTTGGTGTGCTTCGGAAAATCACTGCGTTTCCACTCTTAGCATACCGAGGCCGGTCTACAAGGGTAGACCATGGGTACACTGCCATGTTTGCCTTCCTCTCGTTAAGGAAGGTATGTTTACCCTTCTAGACAAAGGTACACCGATATCAACTGATTATGATGCAGGCACGAAGACTCGGGAGCACAAAAAGCTAGGAAGACGATGTGGGTGTACCCGCCTGGACCAAGGTAGACCAAGGAGGTTGACAGAGGTAGGTCATAGTAAATGGATGGCGACCAAGTGGTAGACGTGGAGTAGACCGAGGTAGACCAAGGTACTCCCGCCCACCGGGAAGCAACCCGCGCTCTAGACTCCAGTGTTGGAAAGAACGGATGTCACGGTCGCTATTAAGTAAGCTCTTGGTTTGTAAAGCACGGTCCGGATGAATCTTCATGCATATCGGTGGTTGCAATAAGGATATGCTTCGAAAAACGGAAGGCAGCGTTGTTGGCGTTGAAGGTTCGCCCAGCAAGATTCGCGGACAAGATACAGCCATCAACCCTCGTCAAACTCCGATTTCGCTCGAAGCGAATGGGGGTCCGGGGATGACGGTCCCAGAATTTGCGAGATTGCCGGTTTTGTTCGTCGAGAAATGAATGAAGCCTGCGCAGCAGGCATTGGTTCGAAACGAGGAAAATTTCCAAGCGGAAAATTTCCAAGCTCGTCTAATTACTGTAAACGAGTCGGCTCTTAGTCGAATGAGAAATTGGGCTGGGTCCGAAACCAAGCGTGTCGAAGAAGCTCGTGTCAAGATGTGATTGGTGCGGGTAAGAGTGCGGGCTTTGCCGAAGCCAAAGGCTGCCAAATATTTGTTGATTCCTCTATCTCCCACCATCATCTTGGATTTTTGTTGCCAAGCTTGGCTCGGGTGCAATCGCTCATGTCGTACTCAGGAACTTGTGCGGGGGGCTCTCTCAAAGCGTTCGTTCATTTCCTTACGGTATTGCCGCTAGATAGGAAACTGCTCCGAGATCGGATTGAAGTCGTTGGTTTTTGACTGCTATATGCATCATCGTTGCTTCAAATCTCTGTGCCCGCACAGGCTGAGCGGAACTCAACCTACGACCTGTTGGCAACATCTAGACACCACCTCGGACCCCCGCACCCACCTCCGTTTGACCCGTCGACCTCCAGCAGCCGTTATCATGACGTGTTCCCGCGCGCAGTGACAGCGAGGAAATGAATTACTCAGGTCAGCAGACTTGCTCCAGTTGAACGACTGTTTCTCACGAAACTAGAAAATTGCGCACGGCCGGGCTTCTCCTTATCGCTTCTGTGTTCCTCCCACTACGATTCCCCGCCGAAGCCAGCCGCTTCGACATGGCGGGCGATACTGTGTACGAAGACAAGGATTTTGACAAGGAGAAGAACGCTCAAGAGAACATTCTCGTAACGAGCACCGAGGCTGGTGTCAGAGTTAACGCGAGCGGACATGTGGACCAGCTGCATAGACAGTACGGGCTGCTGAGCATATGCGCGACGGCGCTGACCATCGGCGAGTCTGGTCCTCATCTCCTCCTCTCTCCCGCTGACGCCGGCGGATAAGACAATGCCTGGGTGGCATTAGGCGGGTCAATCACAATTGCAGTCGCAAACGGAGGCCCACCGGGTATTATATACGAGTTCCTCGCAGCATGCGTATACTACGGATTCGTAGCCATCAGCATCGCTGAGCTGGCGAGCTCCATACCAAGTGCGGGTGGAGGTGAGTACCATGTCTTCTCGAGGTTCTGCCCCATGGGATCGTGCCGCGAACTGCAAATTCCAGTCTACCATTGGGCATCGGTTGCCGGCGGAAAATATGGAAGAGCGTTGGGTTTTTTCACAGGCGAGCCCACATTTCGGACCTGTCTGTGAACGCTGACCTGTTAGTGCAGGGCTAATCAACTTTTACGGTTGGATATTCGGCCTCGCTGCGATAGTTGTGATCCCTGCAAATGTCATCGTGCAGATGTATGTCGTATTTCATCCCGATTTCATTGTACAGGTTTGTGATCCGCCTCACGCTATCACCTTGGGCAAGATTGCTCATGAACTTTTTTCAGCCTTGGCATATTTTTCTGGTTTATGTTCTCATCAACTGGTTTTGCTGTCTAACCGTGATATTCTTCAACCGGGTTATGCCGGTGTTGCAAAGAGTCGGGCTGTTTATTCTGGTCGCTGGGGGTCTAGTTACCATTATCGTAGGTTCACTGGCTAGTAAAACTGAACTTTAGACTGAAGCCTCAGCCCAGGTTTTAGCGTCAGCCAAGTCCCATGCATCCGCCTCTTTTGTCTTCCGCGATTGGCAGAACGTGACTGGGTGGCCTGGAGGGGCCGCGTTTCTTACGGGCATGCTCAACGGCGCATTCGCCATAGGGACACCCGATTCCGTGACACACATGGCGGAAGAGCTGCCTCATCCGAGGAAGGATTTACCCAAGGCGATTGCTGCGCAGATCATCTTGGGCGCATTGAGTGAGTCCGACCCGCTCGATCGTTTTGCGTTCAAACTTCTTATTATTCTCTTTAGCGGGATTCATTTATGCAGTCGCTCTCATGTTCGCCATCACCGACTTGGATGCAGTCCTCAACTCGAATGGCTCCTTTCCTCTCGCTGCAGTCTATGCCCAAGCTACGGGAAACAAGGCAGGCACATTCGGCCTGTTATTTATCGTGTTTGCGTCGATTATGACATGCTCTATCGGAATAACCATCACCGTGAGTCACTTCGTACGATTAAATACCGAAGGTGTACGCCCTTCTTTTCAGTGCGGACGCATTTACTGGGCGTTAGCACGCGACAATGTCACGCCATTTTCCGCTTTCTTTTAGTAAAGCATCCGCACGACTGAGTTGTCCCATACCGGCCACCGTGTTCTGCGGTAATCATGTCCACGTCCATTCAACTGAATTACTGAATATCTTCCTCTAAGGTATCCTCACGACGGCGTTCGGTGCGATTCTAGTCGGAAGCAAAACAGCATTCGCAGACCTCAGCGGATCATTCATTATTCTTACCACGACATCCTATGGCATGGCTATTCTCTCCCATCTGCTCTCTGGCCGCAAGAACGTGCCTCAAGGACCCTTCTGGATGGGCAAAATCGGCTTCCTGGCGAACGCACTCGCAGTACTGCTCATCATATTTACGAACGTAGTGTTCTGCTTCCCATACGCGCTGCCTGCGACTGTACCGGTGGGTACTTATTTATATTATCGAGATACTACCCTGATGGCGTTTGCAGGCGATGAATTATAACTCAGTCATACTCATTGGCTGCGTCGTGCTCACGGCATTTTGGTGGGTCGTGCACGGATGGAAGAATTATCCCGGGCCGCGTCTGCCTCATCTAGACGCGGCAGGACACAAGATTGAGGATGATATTTGACTACGGACGTGGCTGCAAGAGGTGTAGTAACATAGCTAGGTATATCTGAGACATTCAATCTGCGCTTCACGCACAAATCGAACGTCGACGAAGACCCTGTTCATTTTCCACTCGTACTCACCGCTACTATCGATTGGGAGCCATTCATGGTAGTGGCGGCGACGTGATATGTCTCACGGTATGATCATCGTAAGGCACGGATCACGTCAGATACGTTTCGAATCAATGCTTTCCTGGCCGCGATATTGAAATTCTGATCGCAGTGCGGATGCACGCCACCACCAGATCGTAGCTCATTGACGTGTCAATTCAAGTCAACGTGCTCATGTTCAATTCACCACTGCAAAATCTCGGACGAGGGGCGTGTTTTCAATAGAAACATTGGCATCTGAAACTGCACGCATGACATGCATATTGAGTTTGAATTCCTCATTTGGTAATGATTCGTAGGTCGGTTTGACCATCATACCTCCAAAACATCTTCTACCGTGAACAATGTGATCTGTGAGCTGTACATCGTAATTTATGACCATTAAACGCTACAGACAAAAGGGAGTAATCTGATGTGCTCGTTAGCCAAGGAGAAGCAGTCAGGAGAACAATTTCTGACCAGGAATTGGAGACCGTGCAAACGAGGTTAGGTGCGCAAGTGCATTCGGCCATCTCGGGCAAGCCGCCAGAGTCAAGCGGAACATCCTGGAATGCGATGGAATAGTGAGGAACAATATAGTATATTGTAGAATAGTTGAGAATATGAATTATGACTCAGTATGATTTTATGGGGCTGTTCAACCAGCAGTATATAAGTAGCATATGTATGTCGATATGAACAACGAATTATGGCCTACTACAATTACTGTGTGTTCAGCATAGTCGTGCCAACCCCACGACTTACCATCCAACCAAATAAGCTGCGCCAAGAAAGTTTCGCATCCAGGGTATCAATTTCCTTGGCCGCTGTATTGATCGTACCGGGAATCGGGATATATGAACCACATATGGACCAGTCGCGGGGAAAATAATCATTCATAGGAAACGAACCAGGCGCCAGGGGGAGTTTCACTTGGGGCGGAGCCCGTCGCAGTTGACTGCGACTGAGTCACTGCTGCAACTCTGGGCAGAAAAAGCGAAAAGGAGTGGTGAGGATTGGGACCACGACATAAGTGATCGAATTTGGATCGCGCATTCTGTTCCTGTGTTGTATCAGTGCGTTGGCTCCACCTTGGCGTTCAGGGTTATGGTACTCAAACAGGAGCGGAGGCAGAATTCAGGAGTGAATGAACTCGAAGAAGCAAGCCATGATCATACTGGTCAGACTGTGGCGAAGTTGGGCGGCGGTCGGTTTCGGCAAGGGTCGGTTCTGTCGTGAGCGTTGGGAGGACATATTCCAGGGCCAGTGACATGACATAGGCAAGAACATGGCAATGGAGTACCAACGAATACAAGCATTTGGTACAGTGAGAAGTAGAGGATGCAGGACTGGGACGGATATCGATGATTCATGAAGGTCGCTTCGATTCCGAACAAATTCCGAATCGAGACTGTTGCTCGAACGATTCCGACTATGGATACGTAGCAGCTCTGAAAAAAATCGGCCAGGTGCTCTGCAGTGAGATGACTGCAAATTGAGCATGGTTCAGAGCAAGTTCAGAGAAGAAAAGTCGGAATCGACCTGTGCCCTTATGGCAGATGATAACTTAGGCTGTCCTATTGGACTGAAGCATCTGATATCGCCGAATTTCCCGACGACCGGCCCGAGCCATCGGAACTTTTTTTTGCTTCCGTGCCATCGTGACCGCTAATTTCGGTAATGCCTACTATCTCTACGGTCGACGCCCATACCCGACGCAATGGAATAGTGAGTTCACAGAATCCTCGCAGCTGCTCACGCGGCGAGTTTCGCAGCAGTCCGCAAGGTCGAGGGCAGCCCTGTACAACACAAAAAAAAAATCTTTGCAAATTCGGTACGCGTGCGCCGGGCGCTGTCCCGCCTTGCAACATTCGGTTAATTCAAGCCGTTGATCGGATGACCTGACCAGTCGAGTCCGTCGAGAGTGATCGTTGCAGCCTCCTAAATTGCCCCTCGGTTGGCTGACTCTTCCAACCACCACCTTTCCTCTTTCCACCACAATGGCGCTTCCCTCCACTCTTTTCAAGGTCTCTTTTTCGTTTTTAGTATCTTCTTGGGTCGCATACGGAGCTGCTGTGCAAACCACTTATATTGTTGTAGGCGGCGGAACGGCTGGTGTGTACTCTTGCCCGCCGTCAATATCGGCTTTCTGACCTGGGACTGTGTTTAGGTCTTGCCGTCGCCACACGGCGTACGTCCCTCATTCTCAGACTAAGAGCGGCTCTTGATTTGTTCTTGCACCTACAGTATCAGAGAATTCTGCAAACAATGTAATTGTATTAGAAGCGGGCGGCTCGTGCGTACTTTCCATGCTTGAAGAGTTATCCTAACTTTCTTTCTTCACGTAGAGGATTTGACAAGTCAGTCAGACGTTCTACCTCCGTCGTTCTCAATACTGACCGGATTTGATCCAGCCCTAACATCGCCAATCTAAGCGGTGTCTGTATCGAAGCTCTCCCTAACACCTCTGTTGATTGGAATTACACATCCCAACCGCTGAAATTCGCAACGAACCAGACCGTCGCGATGACAAGAGGCCACGTTTTGGGGTACGTCAACCCATTACTCTCGTGTTTTGAGATTCATTTGTACTCATTTCATCGTAGTGGCTCGTCTGCGGTGAACGGCGCATTATTCGTTCGTCCGAATAAAATCGATCTCGATCTCTGGGAGACTTCGTTCAATGCGACTGGATGGTGCGTCTCGTCTATTTTTGGCAGCTCAGCCTGTCACTGCCTGCTGCAGGAACTGGAACAGCATCTCCGCCTCAATCAAGACGGTTCGTGTTGTCTTAGACCTCCCCTGCAACATCGATGGTTTACCCACGTTTAGGCGGAGCATTTTACGGCCACCGCCGGTCTCCCCAGCACACTGTCATTCCATGGAACCAGCGGTCCGATCTGCAACGCTCAGCGGACTCCCGTTGGAGAGTAAGTTACAGCCATCGATTTCAGTAATTTCGCAACTGACCTGCGGTATTCCAGCGTGTGGACCCAGGGCGTCATTCCCGCTGTGCTCGCTTGCAATGGCACGGAAAGCCAAGACCAGGACGGTGGGAACCCCAGTGGAATCTGGTACACTCCCAAGGCGTTATTCCCCAATTCCACCCGTTCATACTCGGCGAACTCATATTGTATGTCTCGTCTTGGACGCCTGATTGGGCGCAAGTTTAGCTTATGGCGCCGTTGTGTAGATCTTCCGAACGCAGGACGCAAAAACCTTCAAGTTATGCTGGATGTCACTGTGTCGAAGATCCTCTGGGGAACATCGAAGAAGGGCAAGGCGTTTGCTACCGGGGTCCAGTACATTAATACCATCACGGGAAAGACATCCACCATTGTGCGTCACTGAACTTGTTTGCTCGTCCTCACTTAGTTTAACCCATTTTCATTACCCGTCAGTCTGGAGACCGCATTATCCTGAGCGCAGGTACATTTGGAACACCCCAGGTTCTTGAGCTCAGCGGCGTAGGAAATCCCAAGGATAGTCGCTCTTCATTCATCTGTTCAACTTTCCATGCTGAGGGGTTCCCGAAATACAGATCATGAACCCGTTGGGCATTTCTACGGTGGTCAACATTCCTGCTGTGGGTGAAAATCTGGCGGAACGTGAGTTGAATTCACTTGTTTACATATTCAACCTGATCGGGTCTCTTCATAGAACCCACCACAAAATATGTGGCCGCTCTGGCTTCGGGCATCACCAACTCTGGTCTCCAGCTGACCCTAAACTGTGCGCCGCCTTTCTTCCCATTTATTATTCTTGCTCGTTCCTCTCTAACCCTGACGCCAGACGAATCTCCCCGCACCCTCCTCAACGACACCGAGTGGAACATTGCTTTCTCTCTGCTCCAAACCGCGCCTCCTGGCCTCAGCGAAGCTTCGCACCAGGCCCTCATCGCGATGTTCCTGACGGACTCTGTGCTCGTCGAGTTCATGGGCTTTCCAAATCCTTCGGACCTCATCTTCCTGCCGATTCTGCTACACCCGATGTCACGGGGATCTACGGTGCGTCGTGTTAACCTTTGTCGGGCTTACGACACACTGTTCTGTTTTGATATTGAATTATTTTGGATTTAGCACATCGTCTCGGCAAATGCCACGAAGGCGCCGTCGTTCGACCTCGCTCTGTGTGTCCATTTCCGCTTGGCTCATACGTACATGATAGCCAAACCCTTTTTGTCTCGTTAGTCTCGAATCCCCCTTTGACCTCTACATCCTCAACAAAGCCGCGCAGCGTGCGCGCCGGTTCGCCAGCCAGCCGTCCCTCACACCCTTCCTCGCCCCCTCAGGCGTAATTGCCCCTCTCGCCAACGTCACGACCGAGGCAGAGTTTGACGCGTTCGTGAAGAGCTCGGTGGGTGTGGCATATCACCCGCTTGGAACAGCTTCGCTTGGGACCGTGGTAGGTTCGGATCTGAGGGTAACGGGTGCGTACACATCACTCGTAGCAGTGGGGAAAGAGGAATACTGAGATACTGTCTGCAGGGACGGCGAACGTGTTTGTGGTGGACGGGTCGATAATTCCGATTCAGCCTGGAGCACATCCTTCAGTGAGTACAATTCATCTGGGTCCGGACGTTATCATTTAAACACGATGAATTACAGTCCATCATCTACGGCATCGGAGAGCAGGCAGCGGCGATGCTGAAGACGAGGCCGCTTTCTGCAGATATATAGGCGCTCTTGGAACTTGTTTGGTTAGGGAAGGTTGAGGTTCGAAATCCTTGCTGTTCGTTGGAGGGTACATATCAGTGTTTCGGTATACCATTGTAATCCCTTAGGCACTTACATAGTAGATACTCACATACTCAACCACCTTGTAATTGTTTCGTTCAGTTTTTTGCAATCTGCTAACAGAGGTCGAAATCGATACTGGGATTGATTTGTGAAAAGCTATCGTTCACTGCACGACAAGACGTTGACAAAACCGTTCAGGATAATTATGGGATCAGGCACATGATGACTTTCAGTATTTACGATTCAATCGACCAAGAATCGCTCAGAATTTAGAAGTGCCTACAATGGTGTGAAACCTTGACATTAAATTTCATTCAGTGGATACGCATTGAACGAGGATCGTGTCCTGCTTGGTTGTCTATCACCGTATCACGGGGCTGAGGGTCCGAACTCTAGCGAGAGAAGAGTCTGATGAGCATCAATCCGGAATTCCACTGAGTACTAGTACTTACTTTGGCGAAGCCATGTCTGGGGAATCCCCATAGTCCATGCCATTAGGAGTACAGCGAGCACAGTCTGTGAAGCCGATCAGCGCCACTGGCACACTAGCCACCTGATTTTCTTACCGAAAGAGCTAGGAGAAAGAAGCAGGGGAGATTGACATAATAATCTGCAACCACCGTTATGTGGGTAACGCAAGGTAGAAGGTGGGATGTACCCAAAACCGTTCCTACAGAAGACAATATACATTTCAGCATATTACTAACATGGACGAGGTGAATTCCCACACCTGTTGCCGGAATCCCAGGAAGTGTCTGCCGCAGCTGCGTGAAGGCAAACAGAGTCGCAATTAGCAATACCAGAACTTCAATCCGCCGGTTGTAGCCCCACAAGTAAATGTCCACGATCATACCGAAGAAAATGAGGCTAACTGCGGCTACAAAGAGCTTGATTCAGTCCGTTGAAGCTCAAGTGGAGGGAAAAGTGAATGCCTATCGAGATCGAAACGAGAATTGCGTAGATCTTCACAGGCGGACTGCGATGAATATTTACGGTCCGGACGTAGTTTGACTCGGAGATATTTGAGAGATTGTCGCTCCCAATCGAAAATCCCCTGCAGAATTCACCGAATTCGGTCAGACATCAGACGAAATGCAAGACGCACGAAGCAAGCGGACTCAAGATTATGAAGCATCGTAACGTCTCATTATTTGCTGAATTTTTGTGCGGTCATATTTATCAGTGCGTGATATCTGAACAGCCAATGAGAAACTCTTGGGAAACGGTCAAAAGTTGCGATGCATACTGGTCGAAGGGATAGTTTCCCAGAGTTGATAGACCGGCATTCTGAGGGTTTTGTACGTTGATTAACCACGGCATCAATCGTAGATCGCTCTGGAAGACCGGCAAATCAGACTAGTACAGAGAGTCCGGACTGAAATTGCAGAATGAAGCAATGTTTATGGAATACACAGGTTCACCGGCGTCGGTACTTGATAGCGTCGAAGATGAAGATCCAGGGGCCAACGTCCTGGAGCTGAGTAAGTATTTTCTAGCGCATTGCGCAAAGATGGGAGACTCGCGGATCCAGAAAAATTTGAATAACGTCCGTGGTACTGAAATTCTGTTGGTTGGAATCACAGCCTCCGTAGTTATCAGGATAGAAAAGGAGCGAAAGTGTTAAATCGTCCACATCAATGGAGACGATGTTAGCTTGGAAAACTATCTGGCGATGCATCAGCGGGAATTCGTCATGAGGACGTGGTCATACCGCATCGTTCGGCACATCTTCAAACTCGAGATCATACGAAGCTCCAACGTCTTTGGGCTGTTTCAATAGCGCGGAAAATGTGCCCAGCCATATTCCAAGAGCGAGCAGGGCGCAGATCGCCTGGCTCTCGATGTATACAGTGATGCAGCAACACTTTACGGGAATTCGTTGCAGACGCCGGCCGGGCAAGGGGGAATGCGGTGAGTGGAATTCGAAGCGGCAGTTTTGGTGTCATTCAGATGCCCAGGGGTAGAAATAACTGAAGCGTGCGAAAACATAACGTGCGCGGTGGCGGGGTGACACTGACCATATTAATGTGTGGAGTACCAGGAGCTGAACATGAACCAGGCTTATCTGAAGCGGGTTGAATGCGAGCATCCTGCCAGGTAGTGTCAGCTGTTGGCAACGACCATAAAATCTTCCGGCTCAAAGTACGATATACCCCTGTTATGTAGTGTTCAGGTACGCACGTGACGCAACGCGCGAGATCTGAGGAACAAGCTTCACCAAATATCACTATCAACAAACAGTGAAACTGTCGCCAATGCAAATTGCATTAAGTACTTGGTAAACAAAAGCCAGGTAATATTTTTCCAGCCATCACACTTCCTCTTCCTTAGCACTTCCCTGATCGCTTTCCGGTCGGAGATATAGAATTTGGTTTTGAATAGAGCGGGTAACGGGAGATCGAATGTCGCGCACAGTTTCGACGTGCTGTGGATCTTCCGTGATTTCGACATCCTTCCCCAATCCAGCGCGGACTGCGATGATTGTGGGTGCTATCCCCTGTACAATTAATCAGATTGCCAAGGTCAAGGAACTAAGTTTGTGGCCTACCACCAACTGTCCCAAAACCGCGCCGTTCCTGCGTGCGAACTCGCTGCTCTGAAAAGTCTCAAAATCCAGATATGGAAGAGAACACCATTTTACATTTGATCCATCGCTCGGCTGATGGAGCGCAAGGATGATGTAAATAATTCCACCTGCACAATAGATCGCTCCGGACTCCAGACTGCGAAGATGAGTCAAAGTCGTGCAGAAAAGTGAACAAACTTACATCATGGCGCATACAGTGCGGTATCTGGTAGTTATATTTCTCCCCAGCACCTCTTTGGCTTTCCAGGCAAGCCAACAGATCCTTCCTGCTATATATACAATGAAATAGTCAGACATCTTGAGTGGGTGAAGTTTAAAGCAACGAACCACTGAGACCCATCAACATGAAGGTCGTGAAGACGGATGTCCCAATAGCGGCATTGAACTTGGGACGTGACACCACAATGGAACGGTTTGCATCGAAGTAACCAACAACTGCCAAATGCTGTCAACGTACAGCTCCTGCGGGATAACATGTGCGCTCACGGCAGACAATGGCGGTGGAGACAGTTGGAAGGATAGTGATTCGGCGATCGAAATGCCATATTGCATAGCATCGGAATATCTACGCACCAAAATTAGGATGGCGTGAAGCTGATCTGACCAGGCACCCCACGAAAATGCTATCGGCTATGACGCTATAGAATAATGAAGGCTTCGAAATTTAAACGAAGATAGTCACTCACTTGCTGGTAACATAAATGATGTTTGCTGCGAAGTTCAATCGGAACACCATAGCGATGGGGTCATCTGCGCCGAACAAAGAAGCCTCGTTTGTTTGATCGAGAACCGCGGTGCCGGCCAAAACTAGGGCGAAATGTGCTGTGCAGAGGATGAACAGCAAAATTGTCATCACGGACAAAAAAGCGAGTCTTGATTCCCTTCGTGCGCAAGACGTGCAGATAAAAAGCAAACATGACCGCATATGCTCCTAGAAACCGTATTCAGCTGCGCGTGTTGATCAAATGAATATCGCTTACCATATAGAAAGGCTTCCGCCTCTCCAGTTAGATCATCAGTATGTCGTTGTTCTCGGGAATAAGTATTGGCCTCACCATGGGGATGTACAAGCCAGATAAAATGCTGTGAACATTCTCGGTGGCAATGGTGTCGGAATGGGGAGCCATGAGAGGAAGGACTGAAAGCCACGTTCTGCCTTTATATTGCATCCATAATACCACGAACGGTAGATAGATAGTTAGCCGAATGCAATATATCAGTCACAGGCTCAGCTAGTCTATGTATAATTGTTGGGTAGCCCATATTCATCGGGAAGAATATAACTTTCTTCGTCGATCCTTACGACTCTGCTGTTCTTCCACGAATGGTGGACTAGCATGTGTTTTCCAGGGCAGAGCACTTTACCGAGAGCGTAGTCTGGCAAGTTTTCCGCACCACAGCAGATGGAATTCACAGCACAGCAGCAGACATTCAACGATGAAGACGGTTGTCGAGATCTGAGGCAGATCGATCTAGAAGTTAGAACGAAGCCGATTGCAAAGCGCAGGAATCGAAAGTTGGATGGCTGGTCGGGAAACAAGCTGCAGCATGCACATAAGAGGGCTGTAATCGGCGCGGCGATGGACGTGTAGGGCAGGACTGGCATAACATGGCGGTTCAGGACAAGCCAAGGACAAGCTGTGGTCTGTGGCGGTGTCCGATCACAAATCCGTTGAGGTCGGGCGTCAATTTGCATCAAATGCGACTAGCCTCAGACAAATTAGAACTTGTGGGCTGCAAGCTGAGACCGGCGGGGTCGAAGGGCAGTAGATCTCCGCTGATCCGCAACCCTTCTCCCGTTCACTCATGCTTCGTTCAAATGCGCCGGGTCAACGCGCGGAGCCGAAATCCGATCAGGCGTAAACGGCACTTTTATATAAAAAAACCGCCTCCGGAGAGGCAGGTCATTTTTGTATAAATCACTGTAAGTTAGAGGTGGGTCTTTTATAAAAGTCTAGAGGTACCTTCCACGGCACTGCTTCCTACCTAAAGCGGTACCACTCCGTGCGGCGGCGTCGTGGGCGCGTTCGTCGGGGCGCCAGTGAGGCGCGTGGCTGTGCCGCGTGCGCCGAGTGCGCCCCACCCCAAATTCCCGTTCGTTGGGCCCTTCCACCGCATTACCACGCGAGGCTCAGTACACTAAACCTTGCATTAACATGCTAGGGGCGTACCTGAGCAGTGGTAGAGCTTAATATGGCTTGCAGGAGGTGCAGTAGATGGAGGAATAGGCCAGTTTTGGCAGGGCGCGCGGGTTTGGATGGGATTGACAGCAGATCAATAGTTGATCTGTTTACAGTTATTATGATGTGAGCCTCTCTCGCTTGCACCCGCTCCGCTTGCACCCGCCTGCTCCGCTCGCACCCGCCCGCTCCGCTCGCACCCGCCCACTCCGCTCGCACCCGCCCGCTCCGCTCACGCCCGCCTGCTCCGCTCGCACCCGCTTGTTCCTGCCGCTTCCGCCCGCCGCTGCTTCCCTCCCAGCGCCGGTTCACCGGGGCTGGGCTACCGCTCGCCCGCCACCTCTCCTTGCCGCCTCCGCCCGTCGCTGCTTCCCTCCGGGGCTGCGCTACCGCTGGCCCGCCACCTCTCCTTGCCGCTTCCGCTCGCCGCTGCTTCCCTCCCAGCGCCGGTTTCTTCTCAATTTATGCCTGACTCTCAGTATTCTTTGCGATTCTAATTTCTAGCACATAGCATAGGTCCTTGCTTGTGTGGAAAAGGATCTGTGGCCGTGGAGGCTTTGTTCTAATCATCCCGGTTTCTTGATAATAATTTATATTCGAACAGTGATGGGGGTTCGAATCCCTCCAGATCCACTTTTTATTTTGACTCTAATTTCCATTTCTCAATGTACTACGCTTTATGTTTCTTCCGTTTTTTTGTGCAACGAAGGATCTAACAATTTTCATAACACTTTGAAATAACTCTGCTCCCGGCTGGTCGATTTTTTCCACTTTATGTTTCTTGTTCAACTTACGCTGACAATCAAATTCATGACCTTTTCCTTACTGAAGAGGATCTGTGTCCTGGTGGACCTGTTCGTCAATTTGGGAGCTGTTAACATAAGCAAGTTATGAACGATGTTAAGGGTTCGATTCCCTTCGGGTCCATCTTTTAATTTCGTTTTTGACGCTCGTCTTCTCAAGCCGGCCGATTGATATAAAATTGCCGTCACGTTTCGCTCTTTTTTTTGAAGTTGACCAATAGATTTATCTGCCAACTCCGATTTGCTAGCAATTGTATTTAACCTGCAATATCTCTACAAACACCAATGCACGAAAAAATCCGGTTGAGCGGATTAAATGTACCGACTAAGTGGTTGAACGCGCGCTCACATGAAGATTCTTGACTGCTATCTACGCCTGTGCCTCCCAGTAAATCTCCGAATCAAATGCGACGAGACGCCACTCACTTCTTTGCCACGGGCGCAAGGTTTTTCGTCACCGTCGCCGTTGTCTTTGTGCTTTGCGTTTAGCCGTTTGCTTCCCGTTCTTTTCCTTCCCGCCCTGTAGCCGTTTTAGCAAATCATCGTCGAGTTGTGCCTGCCTAGCGTCCGCTGCTCCCGGAACAGGTCGTGCGGAAAGGGGAATGGGCATCTCGCGGCTCGCCGCCGGCCTTCGTGCGCGTTTCGATCCCTCCGGAAGCTCGAGGGACGCATCGGCGGCATCTCTCGTGCGGGGGTTTCGGGGCAGGCAGAATAACGAGGTCAGCGCCGCCTGCCGGATTGCGGACGAGGCTCTTGCGCCACGCCGCCTCTGCATTGGCCGCCGCCTCAGCCTCGTCCCGCGCTTTCTCCATGCCCCGAATTCGCTGTACCTTCGTCGCGAGACGGCCCCGGCAGCGGCGTGTCCAACGGGAGAGCCACCGCATTTCCGTCGTCGTCGTACGTCTGGAGCCAGGTGTAGCCAGCGTCCCTTGCCGTCGCTCCCCGCCCGCCTCCGCTACCACTACTGCCACCGCGCAAACCCCAGCCGCGACTACTACCCCGTCCACGACTACCCCGTCCACGACTCCCACCTCTTCCCCTTTCACCTCCAGGGGCTTTTGGCGCCTTGGGAGGATTGCATTGTGTCCGCGACTCCGGGAATGCATCCGCAGAAAGCACGGGACGCGGGCGCACAGGGGGATTTGGCGGTAGAGGTGTATGTGCGGGAGGAGTCGCGGCTGGTGGCGCTGGGGACGACGCGGGCGGTGTACGCCCCAGTGGGGACGGACGTAGACGGTGTACGCGCAAGTGGAGACGACGCGGGCGGTGTACGCCCCGGTGGGGATGACGTAGGTGGTGTACGTGCAGGTGGGGTCGACGTAGGCGGCGTACGCGCCAATGTGGACGACGTAGGTGGTGTACGTGCCGGTGGGGTCGATGTGGACGGTGTACGCGCCAGTGGAAACGACGTAGAAGGCGTACGTGCCAATGCCGACGACGCAGGCGGTGTACTTGCAGGTGAGGTCGACGTGGGCGGTGCCAAAGGTGCGGGAGGAGCCGGAGTCGGCGCTGGAGTAGGCACCGGTGGTGTGCGTGGCGGAGTCGCTGTTACAGTTGTGGCTGAAGTCGCCGTAGCAGACCCAAGTGGGGTCGAAGTGTGTGCTATAGGCGCCAGTGGGGGTGGCGCTAGCGGTGTCAAAGGTGCAGGTGGGGCTGGAGTCGCCGCTGGAGTAGGCACCGGCGGGGGTGCGCATCGGAGTCGCGTTTTTGAGCCGTCGCTGGAGTTGAAGTTGGAGCAGGCGCTGGCGGGGTGCGTACAGGAGGCGGCGCCGCTCGCGGTGTCAAAGGTGCGGCGGGAGTGCCGCCTGGTTGATACACGAAGCCCTGCATCGACGAATCCAAGCCTTGATATGATGATATATCTGTCGCAGGGGCAAGGCCACCGAAAGCCTCGACGATCGGATTGCAAGGCTGCTCAGGGCGGCAACGGGGCGAAGTAGGGAGTGATATCCGAGACTGAGACGTTCGCTGTTGGTTCACCGCACAGCAAAGGGTCGATGGGGATGTCGTTCTGGTCGAGAGGCTCGAGGGGGATTAAGTCGTCCATGACCCCATCGTTTCCGCCGGCGTTCTCAAACCCAGCCACCGCCGTCGTGGTCGGCACCGACAAGGATTTTGCAGGCATAGTATCGGTGGACTTCGCCTTCGCCTTCACCGACGTGCGTTTAGCAGCTTGGGCGGCTTTGAGCTCCTTCTTCGTGGGTCTTAGGGACAGTCCATTCTTCCCAACCTTCTGTGGTGCGATCGATGCGTCCGGAACAGGCTCTGAGTTGGGCGGGACAGGAGTGCTGGGGTCGGAGGTGGACTCTTTCGGAGCCAAAGCCCGCATTTGTCGAGTCTCGCGAGCTGCAATCACCATTTTGAAAAAAAAATCGAAAATTGAAACGTAAAGATTCACGTACGATTACATCTCTTGAGCCACTGACCAACGGCCCGTATAACTTTGTCCCAGTCTTGGATGGAGTCGGCAAGAGTGAGGCCGGCAGGATACGCGCCAGAGCAGAACCTGTGAGGCAGAGAGACGGTCAGCGTTTTGTCACATGACTTCAAACCAACTTACGTATTCTGCGTTACCGCGCCAGCCTCGCTAGGCATCGGACCTCCGAGTAGAGTTACACCCAGCCAACCGGTCATGGTATAAATCCCAGCGTGGAACTCCGCGACTATGGCCGGCAGCTCGTCGAGGGCACTGGAAGAACGGAAGGAATTGTTAGCGCGCAAAATTCACCATTTATTCAAGAACAAAAAGCTTACGACTGAATCTCCTCTGGCATTCTCTCCTGGATATCCTTGTCGAAGACATCCTCGACAACAATCGCCTTCTGCTGCGTATAGATTTGGCGTACGATGGCTTTCTCCTCCGCGCTTCGCCGCCTTCCACAATTTATCCACAATTCTTCGCCGGACATGCATCGCTATCGAGGGCGATATCTTGGGTTTGGGAGGCTTCGCTGCCTCGTTGTCGCTGCTACTGCTGCTGCCGTCGTCGCTGCTGCTGCTGTTGTCGTCGCTGCTGCTGCTGCTGTCGTCGTCGCTGCTACTGCTGCTGCTGTCGTCGTCACTGCTGCTGCTGTCGTCGTCGCTGCCGCCGCTGCTGTCGTCGTCGTTGTCGTCGCCACCGCTGCGAGCCTTCTTCGCCCTCTTCGCCCGCTTGGCCGCCTGTTTAGCCAGCTCCGCCTTGACAGCATCGTCGACGAGCTTCTTGTTGCGCTTCTGGAAGATCTCCACCAGCTGTAGACGGCATCGCTTCTTCGCGAGGAACTTGAAAAGCCTAGCCACAAAGCTACCAGACTTGGAGGGGGCGACAGTGTCCATTTGTCGCTTCAACTTTTGACTGTGATTATTGAACCAGCTCCCCAATTGCTGTAAGTGTGATTAGCAAACGACGCGTCTCTGAACGGATGTTACTGACAGTCTTTCTCGTCCTTGTAGCGTCCCCCAATTTCTGGGCGTCTGCGAGCGACATGGCCCCAGGAGCCTCGCCGCTGCCGTCATCCTCTGGCACCACAATGCCGAGGGCCTCCTCCTCTGGCCAGAGCTCGAAGTACTCGCGTTCCATCTTCGGCCAAAATGCTGGCAACTGGCGCGCACGCTGGGCGGACTCGAAGGCAGTGTACTGGCCGAGTAACCATTCCAGTTGGTCGGGCTTCCATTTCGTTTGACGTCCCCGCTTGCCCTGGCTCTTGCTTTTGCCTTTCATAGTTGGGGAGATGTGAAGCGGACGGGCACGGTGAGGAACAAAATTCCAAACGCGATTCGTTGATTGGATGTATTTGCAGGCACAAAAATTACACATCAGCTGTCTCAAATATTTTCCCCCGTAAGTATTTTGTTGTCAAACCTTTCCTCGTTCGCGACATATCAAAAATCTCGTCTCAATGCGGCAGAACTCCGTTTGGTAGGCGTCCAGAATTCTGATGCACTAAACTCTGGATCAGGTCGATAACGGTTCATCATTCTCCCTCTGAGTCCCAAATCCCTAAGCACACATGGCTCCCGGACCATTCTTCCGCCCACATGACTTCTTCCCAGCCTAATAAGCGGCTCCCATTTTCACGGACGCCCCAAAAGTCTTTCACCCACCCACCCACAACATGGCTAATCTCTCCACCACGACCGGCGACCCCCGCCTCCCGCTCTGAGCCAGACCTGGAGGCGTTGGTCGCCCTCGTCTCCCGTCTCTCTGTCGCCACCAGTGAAGCCACGCGCCTCGCCGTCGAGGTTCAAGGTATTAAATGTTTCATTTATACAGTTTTCTCTTAACTCACATCGTCCTCCTCAGCGAAACTTCCCCTCGCCTTGGCCAGACATGCGGCCTCCTCTACCACCTGGATCCGCGGCGTTGCCAAAACCCCTCTTGCGATGGAGACGGCCTTTCAGGAGGCGAGTGGCGAGGTTTGGTACGTCGTCATCAGAGGCCGCGAGCCCGGCCTCTACCGCACACCGTGAGTCCCATTTCTTCGTTTCATCATTCTTATTAACAGCGAACTAACTCTATTCATTTATCCTAGTGACGAGGCGAACGCGCAGACCGACGGTGTTCCCCACCAGTTCCGCGAGAAGAAGAAGACCCGTCGCGAGGCGCTCGCATTCTATTGCGATAACTACACAGCCGGCATCGACTACGACAACCTCGTCGGCGCCGCCACCGCCTCCGGCTCCAACCCTCCTCCAGCTGTCAACATGGGGGTTCAGAAGTGGATTGCGCTCCCTCCCGGCACTGTTGCCCCCGCCGTCCGCCAGTAATTACTTGTCCTTGTAGTCGTCGCGTTATCAATGATTGTTTTTTTTCTGCTCGTGATTTGCCAAGCATGGTGTGTAAGGAACGTAAGCTAAAACCGTAAAGGAAACATCCTTAAGGAGTTCATGTTGCGCAATCGCAATCAATATCTTTCGAAGTTTGTCGTTACGTTTCAGACACATGGTGTCTATTCTAGTCGCGCCACCCCAAGTACTACTGGCGGTTTTTTTCCAGCGCAAGCCACAGTGTGTCGTAAAAGCTCGGCATCGGTCTATCTGGACTCGGGCTCGGACTGTTTGGCATGGGACTGGGCAGACGCAGTCTGTGAAACCGCTTCATCTTCCTGCCATCAGGGTGAATAACGCCGAATGACGCCTGATCCCTGAGTTCGGCTGTCGGCTCGCACGAGGAACTAAAAACAAAAGATCAGGATAATAATCACCGAATAAGCAACACTCACCTGCCGACCGTCGCCTTCATGCTCACGCCTTCATCGTCCTCGTCGGAGACATTTTTCCTCGTCCTCTGACGAGGACGGGAGAGCTGCCGTATTTTGCCCTTGCTCCACTAGATATGCAATCCTGTAGTTTGGACATGAATATTAGTTGGCAAATCAGGAACTCCACATACTCTCTATCAACGGCCATCTCCTCGTCTAAGATGTCAATGTCTGCTGCCGCAATGCTAGATCCAAGCTTCAAAAGAAGCAGTATTTGAAAGAAAGAAAGAAACCTTGGGCTTGGAGGTTCAGCGGCCTCATGATCGCCGTCCGCTCCGACTTCTTCCATTCGTATTGCGGCCTGGGCTGTCTTGTGCTGTAACATGTGGACTAGTGTCTGCGAGGCAGCGAGTTCGGGCGCTAGACAAACTTGAATGTCGTATGGCGTCTGATTTGCGATGTCTTGCTTTTTGGGCCGCCCTGTGTATATTTGATGTTAGTGCATCCAACGAGCTACCAGTACCAAAAATTCGACCCGCCGTTTCTCGGACATCTTCACCCTGCTCTGTTCACGAATTCTGGTAGCGCTGTAATTTTGAACTCAGTTTTCACTCGAAAAGGTATCCTTCGGTGCACGTACTTTGCAGCATAATATTCCCGACGTCGTCGATTCCTGGCCTCTTTCCTCGCATCTGCTGCAGAAACCGTAGCTTCCCTAATGTTAATGTCAGTTCTGTACCCTGTAATATCCGTTGAACCTTGGTCGGACGTATTGTGATACGTTAGCTCCTTGCATTGAGATCGTTGCTGCTTGCCCATGGTGGTTAGGAACAATCTGTTTACCGCCGCTTGCATGGCCATCTTCAACCATCAACGTTTTCGTATATCCACCTTTGTGCATCGGTATTTAGCAATGTCTTTGGAGGACTCACTGCCGTATTATGTTGCGAAACTTTCCACGATATTTGCCTGGGTGCCGCCGTGGTGCGTCAAACTCGGTGTTTGGTCACCACCACTCACCGCTGATGCGCCTCCCAAATGTCTGCCGGCCAGGCCTATGCAGTGTTTCAAAAATATAGGACCTTTTTCACAGATTGTTTGGACGACTCACCCATGTATTTTAGCGCAAAGATCTCGGCGATATATGCCTGAGTGCTGCCGTGGTGCGTCGAACTCGGTGTTTGGTCACCATCACTCACCGCTGATGCGCCTTTCAACTGTCTGCAGGCCGGGCCTATGCAGTGTCTCAAAGATATCCGACCTTTTGCAGATTGTTTGGACGACTCACCCATGTATTTTGGGGCAAAAATCTCGGCGATATCTGCCTGGGTGCTGCCGTGGTGCGTCGAACTCGGTGTTTGGTCACCATCACTCACCGCTGATGCGCCTTTCAACTGTCTGCAGGCCGGGCCTATGCAGTGTCTCAAAGATATCCGACCTTTTGCAGATTGTTTGGACGACTCACCCATGTATTTCAGGGCAAAAATCTCGGCGATATCTGCCTGGGTGCTGCCGTGGTGCGTCGAACTCGGTGTTTGGTCACCATCACTCACCGCTGATGCGCCTTTCAACTGTCTGCAGGCCGGGCCTATGCAGTGTCTCAAAGATATCCGACCTTTTGCAGATTGTTTGGACGACTCACCCATGTATTTCAGGGCAAAAATCTCGGCGATATCTGCCTGGGTGCTGCTGTGGTGCGTCGAACTCGGTGTTTGGTCACCATCACTCACCGCTGATGCACCTTTCAACTGTCTGCAGGCCGGGCCTATGCAGTGTCTCAAAGATATACGACCTTTTGCAGATTGTTTGGACGACTCAACTATGTATTTCAGCGCAAAGATCTCGGCGATATCTGCCTGGGTGCTGCCGTGGTGTGTCGAACTTGGTGTTTGGTCATCACCATCACCCTTGCTCAGGGATGCTGGTCTCAATGTTTTGTCCCTCCGACATTACACTGGATATTGAGCATGTTCAAGGACGGCTCAGAATGAACGAAAAATGTTTGTTCTGTGTGAAAGAACTGTTTCAACTCATGTGTATATGCAGTTTAATGGTAAGTGCATGCTCGCGTCGAGTCAGCTCATATACTCATATTAATGCATTACAACCCGGGGACACCCCGCATATCTAACGCGTTATGTCCCGGGGAGTGGCCGCATAGCCACTCTGCTTACATATTTCAATGTTCGGCCGTCCTGTCAACCCCTCGGCATCGGCGGTTTTGATGTGCGATGGTGTTCCCGCTGCCGTCGGACATCCAAAATCGCTTATCATTGCACGTGATCGCGCAGCCGCACCACATGGCGGGCAGAAATTCGATTTTCTCGCTGTTTTGGGCGCTTTTGGGCACCCTGTTTGGTCATATCCATAACATATGTGAGTCTCCCCCATCCATCTATGCATTTTCAGGCCGATTTAGGCGGGTATTCCCGCAATAAATACCCCCCGTCCCGTAGTACAGCATTTGTACAAAATTAGCTGTCCTTATTCCTCGTCCTCGTCCATATCTGCTTCCATGTCGGCATTTATCTCATCTAGCTCTTCTTGCGACAATCCCTCGGTACCCAGCAACAGTCCCGCGGCTTCCCGCATTGGTTCCGCCTCGCTCGGCACATCCCGATCCAGCATTCCCCTGTTTAGCGGGCGTGGTTTGGGCCGTGGTGGAGGATGTGGCAGTTGCGGGGCACTCCTAGGTGTGTTGTCGTGAGGCGCCGGCCCTCCTCCCGTGCCCCCCTGCATCCGCTGCAGCTTCGTTTGTTGTCGGGGGACTTGTTCGCGTCTTCAGCGACAGTGGGGCGCTTCGTGGCAGTGGCGGGGTTTGGTCGTGGCATCAGGCAAAATTGGATTGTCCTCGGAACATCTGGTAGACACTCAGTGACAACCGGATAAGAAGAAAGAAAAGAAATACTCGTTCATTTGTTGCAGCACCCACGTGACGTCATTCACAGCCTCTTCCCAATCCGGCGATCCCTCCTCCATCGCGTCGCGCCACCATTTCAGTAACATCAGCACGTTCAAAAACCCATTCTGGCCCTTATAATCCAGGCACAACCAGTTTTTCCCGTCATTGCGTAACATCGGCCGCTTCTTTTCCCGCCAACTGGGGTTGATATCGATCCACCACACCCAAAACTCTTTGCCGAATTCTTCTGCATCCTCGACCACAGGAGTGTGATTGATTGCGGGAGACCCAGTCTCCAATAGCTTTGGGTCGTTTTCTCGCGGGATGGCCCTGCCTCTATAATTACCACATTCACGGCATCAGCGAAATCCTTGGCGACAGACGGCATTCACTTACGGTACCCACGAATCCAGCTCTTTCTTCTCTCGCCCACCACACGCCCACCAGCGATTGCCAGGCATCGCCGCACGGCTTGTTCAGCATGAATGTACGCGCCGTTTCTGCCCACTTGCTGGAACTGCTGCCCTTTGCTGCCGTGGCCCTGGTTTTCGCTGGCGCTGCTGTAACTCCTGCTTCCTTCGCTCCCCGCTTGTCTTGCCAGCCGCGCTGTCTTCTGCCTTATCGCCCTCGCTCTCGCTGCCGGTATCGCTGTCCTCACTAGCCTCCACCTCTTTCAGCATCCTCGACTTCTTTCCTCTACCCCTTCGGCCTTCCTTTCCAGCTTTGCGTTTCGCTTTCGGGCGGCGCAGTGGTCCCACTCCACAACGTTTCCTTCTGCGCATCACCCAGCCCCATGTTGTTCAGCAGGTGGAAGTTCCGAGCAGCGTTATTCTCCCGCTCAAGCGCCGCGGCGTCCAGGCCCGCCAATTGCTCGACCCTCGCCGCTCTCGCTGCCTCTGGCATCTCCTCCAGCCGCAACAGCAGGTCGGTTGACAACGGCACAGCAAAGCGAGTATCGTAGGGATTGACGGCCGTTGCGAGCCCCAGTCCTGGAAGCAGAACGGCCGGAGTACTTGTCATCGCCAGCATCTCATCCGAGAAGTCGAATTCATCGAAGGGAGGCGGGGATGCTGGCAGGGTCAAGTTGGGGTTCAGGTACGCGTCGTTATTGACGTTGTTTGAGATGCCTGGAACGGTACCCGTCGTCGGGGACGGCGCTGCGGCATCGGGCGGAGGAGGGAGCGACGGTGCAGCTGGTGTGCTGACCGGTAGCGGCGGTGGCAGCTCTGGGTCGCCTGGCACGGTCCTGGACGGTCTTTGCTGGCTAGTGTCGCTGCTGGCATTCTCATATTCATCTAGAACAGCGCAATGTCAATACATAAGATCTACGAAGAAAGCTGGAAAACATACATGCACTCCATACAAATTTGCCAAACCTCTTCATCACCTCCGCAGGCACGACGCTTCGTCCGCCCTCGAAAAGTCCAGCATGGCCGGAGTTTGTGCCGTTACACCCGCGTGCATGCTAATATCTTGTCTCAGCCACGGCAGCTCAAAGTCACCGGCGCGTTCTCACCTCAAACACTCGATATCCTTGCTTCCCCCTTCCAGCTTAGGCCGCCCGACGAGCATAGAGATTCTGTAGCCCGTATGGGCCGCCAGCCCATCCAACAACGGTCCTACCAGACCCGAAAATCGCGCCCGAGCTCTGTCGTAACTTCGTGAGCGTCTTGAAATCCGGTAAATGGCGTGCACTTACTCTGCTAAATCCTCCTCTTCCATTGCTGGTAGTCCCTCCATCGCATCCTCATGCTTGGCGGCAAGTGCCGCGTGCTCCGCATCCGCGGCTTGCTTGATCTCATCCCGCACTTGCTGAGGCTCAGCTGCAAAAAGCTCTCTCGCCACCTGCGCACGCAGCTTCAAATGTTCTGCCGCCCCTAACGCCAGCCTTCCGTTGGTTGAACACCTCTGTAAGCGCGCCTTGTATGTGTCATGCTGCATGTAAAATTGATAGTCTGACAGTCGCTTGGGAGGCGGCCCTGGAGGAGCGCGAAACCGCGTAAGCCACGGCGTCCAGGGGTTCCCTTTCATCCCCGCTGCCTTTCCTTGCCGTCCGATCCAAAGTTTAATTTTCTGGATGTTATGGTAAGTGTTTTTCCGAATACGTGCCTGACTATGTACTCACAGTCTCCGTGTCCGATATGAGCTTGGTCTTTTCCGCCTCTTCTTCAGGACTCTGGGCCGGTCGCGCGTAGTCCACCGGATCGTTCGGGTCAGGATCTTGATTCAATGGTAAACGCCATGGAAAAGCCGTCCAATAATCCTTGAAGAACGAGGACCAAAGTGTACGCGTCTTATTGTTTTTCGACGCGTCGGCATACGTTGGATAGAAATCGAGGAGAAATTCGGCACGTTTCCCTGGATGGCACTGGGTTTTCCTGTTTTTTTTTTTTTGGTCGCCATGCGCGAGACCGGTCGTAGAATTCCGTATTTGCAAGGTATGGGTGGGCCCAATAAACAACGACATACACATTCTCTCCTCATCACCCCACATGCGCACCCATACCAAGCGGCCATTGCCAGAACTCCACCCAGAAACTGCCGCTGCCGTTCTGATCTCGCAGCAGCGCGCTCGAGACTGCCTCATTGAAGCACGGCTTGAGCGGGATAAGCAGCGCGCGCAGGCAGTGCGTGCCCTCATCGCTGACCTCGAGCAAAACGGTTTGCCGGACTATTTCACTGTGAGGGCTGCCGACTTTGACGAGGAGACAACCGCCGCCGCGATGCTGAATACGGTGCGAGCCCATCAGCTCTTTGTTTGAGATCTTACTTACCCGTATTGTCAGCTCTTTCTCGCTTTGCACAACCCCGCCTCGCCAAAATGCACCGTGCTCGCGTGCGTCAGTACCGCCGCCGCAAATATGCTCACGAGCTCATCCACCCGCCATTCTCGCCCCCCGACTTTCCGCGTGATCCGGCTCTGGATGCATGGCACGACACAGCGACCTGGGGAAGCACAGAGAGCTGGGGAAGCACAAGCGGATGGGGTGTGATGGATACGTCGGCGTCGTTGACCATCGCGGACGATGAAATCTCTCCTGTATTGACACCGAAATCTCTTCCCGCCGTCTACAATTAACCTATGTATCATCACACAAATATAATTGTTTCTTAGACTCACGAATACCATGGCAAAAGACACGGCGAGAAACGACATTCATTATAGTACAAAAAAATAAAAATAAAGTAATTCGTTACAACTCATTCAACACCCCCCAGACGCTTGCCTTCCCACGAAAGCCTGCAGCCGCGCGACATCCCTCGTCTCCATCAAACGGGCGGGCGACAGGCGGTGGAGGTACATATGATCGACGGCATCGTATCTGAGGGGATAGGAGATTCAAAGTCCAGCCGGTGAATGTAGCAAGAAATTCATGTACCTATCCTCAAAGAAAATTGGCTGGCCCTCGATTCCCCATAGGCTGTCACCAGGCCTCCAGCCGCCGGGGTTACGCGTAGACGGCTGCCTCTGGATAGTGCTGGAGGCAACCGGGGCGGTCTCCCGTTGCTGCCCTGCACGCGAATGTGAAGGTCCCTCGTGAAAAGGGGCCGCGTGAGCAGTACTGTGCACGCGCGCGGGTGATCGAGGGGTGATGACAGTACGCGGCACGGCCGATCGGACAGGCGAAGGCGCGGGTGGTCGAGTGGCGATTGGTGGCGCCACAGAATGCGAAGGCGTTCGCGCCACAGCGGGATGTCGGTCGGATGGGCGACGCACAGGAGATGGTGGCGAAAGAGGACTTGGCGGCGGGGATTCGGCTGTTGAAGATACCGTGGAGTGATCATGATAACGTTCGCACATGGTGTTCCAGTGCGCAACGGCCTCCGTGTATGTGGACGATTTCTTCCACTGTGCGCTGGAAAACCCATGAGTCTCCCCTTCTCGCCAAGTGTCTGCAAGCATGAATCAACCTGCTGCGGCCAAAACCCAAAAAAAAAAAAAAAAAAACTCACTCTTCAGTGTAAATCCCTGGCGTGTACCCCATACCGACAGTGTAAAAGAAGCGCCCTGCGGTCGCCGAATGCTGTTGAACATCTTCGTGACCGGGGCTGGGATAAAAGGGAGGGTTGCAATGATCAGACATGGCGGTAGAGATGGTGGTAGAGGACAAGAAGCGACGAATAGCCGGCCCGGCAAGACCATCATATACAGGGGCGTGTCTACATTTACATGTAGCTCGTCCCTTGGTCTACCTGCGCTGTCCTCGGCGATCTATCCTTGTCGGCCTCGCCGAATTTAGCGCCAGCCAGCACTCTCTTTCGCCCGCATTTTGTCAATCCTTTCTCGGTGAGCGGTCATACCATATTTCGTGATAAAGGCCCTGGGATTTCATGTGAGCGCACAAAAGCCTAATACTTGAATGTAACATACTCTTGACGCCGGAGGCGTTGCTTGGCTGCCAGAAACTTTGCATTTCTAGAGTGTAAAAGGTAATCTTAAATGTCAAGAATTTTGTCATGAGGTGAAAGTCGTGAGCGTACTTTGCGCAATACTTGGCATGAGCAGCCTGCGTGCGGGCAGCGGCCTCTTCAGAAACCTCCCCACTCTCCTTGATGGCCTGGCGATGTCTAAGTGAATCAAATGGAGGAATTAGGGGTGAAAATGGCGGTCACAGTGAATGCATACCTTGCCATCCGTACCCTGGCCTTTTCTCTGAGCGTGTCTTCATTTCTTTGCTGAAACGTAAGCTTAAGACCGTGAGAGGACCTCGAGGTACCCACTTCCAGCGATATGTGCGACAAGCCTCGCGGCGGGAAGCCTTGACGGCCTCAGAAAGCTCTCGGCGCTTTGCCGCCTTTTTGGCTGTTCCCGAGCTAACCAGAGGAACGTGAGCTTCAAAATCACCTGGAGTGTCAAGAATAGATGTTTACCTGCCCTTCTGAGATGGATTTTTGGTACTGGAAGTAGTTTGAGTTTTCATGATAGTGGTCGAAGTCAGAAAAACGGCTATAAACAGCTACTGATTTGGACCCGAGAATGAACGACATTGTAGAATTCCTTCATCTCTTCAAAAAATACCAAATTAATCGAGAACATACCTGAACATGTAAATAATAACTTTGCGGTTTCACTTTGTGCAATAAGCATCGATGGAGAGCGGTAGAAGGCCTGCAGTTTGCACAAGTGGCCGAAGCGAGTTCGCGATAGTCCCGTAACGAGTGCGCGATCAGGTTCGGTCTGAACCCAGATGTCCTGGTCTATCCTCAACAAAAAATTTCTGGTTCGCTCAAAAATTCCCAAACACTCTATGGAGCAACGGTAACTAGGTCCGAGCTAAACTGGAAGTCAAACTTGTTTGATTTCACACTTTCTCTGATATATATTCACACATGTCAATGAAAGCATCGAGTTGGAACTCTATTCAACTTTTTACATTCACGCAAAGAGTGGGCGCAAGGCCAAAACACAGAGACAGCGGAGAGGGCCATAAACGACTCGTTGAGATAGCGGCTGTGGAATAACACTTTATAATTTGGGCTACAGATTTCATCAGGGGACGGAAAATGAGACAGAAAATGAGACGCACTTTGATCAGGTTGCCTCGGTTCTGTGCCACCGCCCACTTGCCATTAATGGTGGCGCTCGAAGACCATTCATGCTCCACCATTTCGCCATGGGGTCGAGAGTAGTGACAACCGTAGTCGTAGTTGACAATGACTGGAAAAAAGATGGGAGTTTTCTGGCGGTGAGAGTGAAGGAGCCACTTTGGTACATAACCACTGGATTCGCCAGTGTGGAGCGAGGTAGTGAACGAAGGGGCTTTAGACGACATAGTGACCCGGTGAGGAAGGCGGGGCGAGAAAAGATTTGAGATATTCTTGGCAGTGGGATCGGACCGAAATCCGCGCTTGCCGATGACAGATTGTGCCTGATCAAATTAGCACAGCTTTGCCTGCCTTGACAACGACCGCGACCCATCCCCAATCTCCAGTAACGCACACTCGCTACCGCGTCTGCCTGGCACGCTACGTCCCGACGCTCCTTCCCAACGCACCTCATGAGGAGCTAGTTTGGAGGGGAATCCTACTGCACTATGCTTACCCAGATTTGTATGACCAACCTTTGATCTATTCTTTTGGAAATAACTGCCGGACAACTGCCCGAGAGATAATGCGTTGAAAAGGATTGAGGTAATCATATAGGATTATAATTGTGGGTGAGGTTTTTTTTGAGTTTTCGTCGAGTCAAAGTGCGCGTCGTTCCGAGTTCGCTATGGCACCACGCGGCAATCGCAACAGGAAAGGGCCCGCTACCATGTCCTACCCAGCGGCGGCTTTGGTCGTCGTCTATGTTTACATTCGATGTCACCACCCTCATGACTCCCGAGGCCGCTCCAATTCACAGTTATGTTGATCGGTTGGCCCCCGATGGCCGTTCCATCGTACGAGATGCGGTTCGGGTAGAGCCTCCCTCACCGCTCAAGCGTGCACGTTTGGGGGAACGTACAGAGGCAGCTGCCGGAGAATCCAGCGACCAACAAGATGCTATGGATGATCACGACCGCTATGAAATGTCTCCGGATTTGGAGGACGAAGATCCTCCAGTCCCTCCTCTTCCTCGTCTACCCCGAGTATTGAACCCTAAACGTTTGGAACCCTCGGTGCGTGTTTTCTGTTTGCGTTTGAGCGTGCTTCCGGAGGCTGATACAATGGCAGGACAAAAACGATGCATAAATGGATGCGGACTTTGCGCGACATTTATCTCATCCAACTGCTCTGTCGAGATGGATGCGGGGATGCTAACCGCGATTTATGCCCACGATGCAATATGGAGATTCCCAAGTATCGATGCCAGGAGTGTACCGGCGGGGCTTTGCTTTGCAGGGACTGTTGCGTGAAGGAACACGCGACAAATCCACTGCATGTAATCTTCGTACGTACCTCCATCCGACAAAGGTGGATAAACGCCCTGACAGTGTGTTAGGAATGGACTGGCATTTTTTTCGTGAAGACCTCGCTTCGTGCTCTAGGCCTGCGCATTCAATTCGGGCATGTGCCGGGTGAGGCATGCGCCAATCCGCAGCCGGGATACGGCGGAGTCGTTGTCCTTCATCTCAACGGCATCCACACGGTTAATGTGGATTTTTGTGCCTGCGACTCGGAGCTCAGGACAGAGACCTACATCCAGTTACTACGGGCAGGGTGGTATCCAGCAAGTGACGAGCGGCCTCAAACTGCCGCGACATTCGTCCTGCTGAACCAGTTTCATTTGCATACGCTGCAGGCCAAAACAACGGCATACGACTTCTATTCCGTGCTCGAACGACTTACAGACAGCACGGGCATAAAACCTCCCGACCGATATCAGGTTTTCTTGCGGATGTCGCGGCAGTACCGCCACCTACTCATGCTGAAGCGAGGAGGAAGGGGGACACGATGCCTCGGGGGTTTGGGGAACGGCACCCGGCGAGCTGGCAGTGGTCTGCCCGGTGTGTCCAGACCCCAATGTCAATTTGCCAGATGGATGGGAGAAGGCGCCACCCGAAAATCAGTGAGTGTTGCGCCACGGGTTCTCTCTACTCAGACTCATATTTTTTACAGGTTCTTATACGTGCTGTTTCTCGCGATCGACGCATGCTTCCGCTTGAAGCGGCGGATGATTTCGAGCGAAATCAAAAGATCCTGGGCTCGGCACAGGGTGGGCATATGTGACGGAGAACCCACCGTACCGCCATTATCTGTTGTCGGTGACGGACCAGAAAGAGGTAAGAACGTCCTTTGAGTTCTTCACGTCGCTCGTGACTCACGGAAGGTAGATGAGTACTTGCAGCGGCCTAGCCGCTCTCGATTATGCAAATACGAAGTTTTCTCGAGGTTACAGTAGCACTGGTGTGGGAATGGGAGTGTGCGCACGACATGAATTCGTGCAACGGTGTGGAGTCGGAGATTTACAAAGAGGCGAGCAATACGTGATCATATCGCATCCGGACTGTACGATCCTGAAATGCTTCCCAGTTACGCAAATATGGATTACATTTTGGTCCATTCTTCGCCATCTAGACCATCGGCTACGGAAAATCGTTTCGTACGACATTGTGTGCCAATGGCGGAAGGATTTGGTGAAGCGTATGGGCGAATTGCCGCCACTGGTCCGATTCACCATCGTCCTCGAATTGTTTCGTTTCGTCATTCCCAAAATGCACATCAAAGGTCATAAACTTCGACTGCCAGGAGGAATATTCTTTAAATCTCGTACCCGGGAGTGGACAGACTGACGGCGAGGGGATTGAACGGCCTTGGGCGAGCACATCGGCGCCATCGCCCACGAGCACGAGAGTCAGTGGTCCTGGTGCGCGTCATGACGCGCTGGACGATCACTGGAACTTCTGGAATTGGCTTAAAACCATCAGCTTGCGTGAGTGCCAACATTGTCAAGTGCTGATTTCATGTGTTAACATGGCGACAGCGGCGATTTTACGCCGAAGGCTCGATGCTGCACGCAAGGAGCAAGCGTCCCAGCGCCAGGCTTTCGAGCTGTTCTCATTGCAGCAGGCAGTGCAGGTTCCAGAATGGAAGAGAATCGTTGAAGAGTATGAGGCGGACAATACGCAGAAGAATCCTGTACTCGCTGAAGATCTCAGGTAGGTGACGTGACGGTCTACTTGGTGAGATGTTACTGAATGATGAATTAGGGGCTGACAGAGGCCGAGGTCAAGTTGCAGTTTGCAACGGAGGAAGAGGAGGAGGCGAAGAAAGGTTTCCCGGCGTTGCACGAAGTCTCACGAAGTGGCTTCATCACGGCAGGATTGGAGTTGGAGGATCAACAGTGGGTGGTTGGATTTCAGTTTGAACAACACACTGATCTGAGTTTAGGCGACGAACCCGCGTGCAGGCGGAACTGAAGAAGGCGGGCACAACGGCGATGGTCATCAACATGAAAAGTTTACGTGCCAAGCTCAATCGTGGGATTGCCAAGTTCCGAATTCTCCAAACAACGTACACGCCGGCAGCAATTCAAGCGTTGGCGAAGCGAGTTACGCCTGTCGACGAGTTGCCGGAGGACATCCCACTGATGCTGCCTTCGGCCTTGACGGAGGCGGAACGCGACGGTGGGGGGCTGTGTGAAGGGGCTGGTTGAGATAGAAAATGCTATGCGCGAAGCTCAGTGTCGCACGACGCTTCCTCGGCTGAGGAACCAACTGCACATCAAGTCGCGCCTTCTGTTGTACAAGAAACACAACGCGTCATCAAGGCATGAATACTCGTTCGCGCGCTCTGGTCGCACGCAACGAGAGTAAAATTCGGTTGCATTCAGAGAAATTCCAGATGGCCTGGCAGGCGCGACTGCGACTGGTCGGTGGGGATAAGTCGAAGGTGGGATGGCCGCAGCTGAAAAAGGAGGACATACGTTGCATGCAAGACCCCGAGGAGCACTCGCGGAATGCCGAGAAGCGACGGAAGGCAACGGAGCGACGCTTGAGGAAAGAGAGCGAGTTGCGCGAGGATGGGCTGCTAGGGGAAGAGGAGGACGACGAGATGGTGACGCGTGGGGGAGAGAGCATGCGGGAGATATCCTGGATATGGACCATGGCTGGGAGAGCTGGGGACGGATGAGGAATTGCAGGATGGTGCGTGTTTTTGAAAGGAGTTTGATTGCTACTAACAAGATTGATAGCTCTTCGTATCGAATGGTCCAAAGCATGGGCGCGAAGCCGGAGATGGACGGAGGAGGTGCGCCTGCTCGAAGAAGAATGGCGGCGACTTCCTGTCACGCACGCGCATCGCGAGAAGGTGTGGATCGAGCGAGCTGTGGCTGTACCAGTCGGCAGTATTCCATTTGCAGAGGCCGAAGGGATGGTGGCGTACGCCACGAAGCAATCACAGATGTACAGAGATCTGGCGGTGAGGGCGGAGGTGATGAGAACGGAGCCAAAGCTGGCGCGTGGTAAGAAGCGGCAGGTGTGGGGCTCGACTTGGGACCCGATAGTGCCGATGGACAATGGGGGGAGAACGATGCGGAGAATAGTGACAGTGACGAGGAGGATGACGAGAGAGGGGACATTGACAGCGACGAGGAGTTGCTTTTGGGTGGCGAGGTCGACGATGGATAGTTGTAGAGCTTTTGTTCTTGGTGGGATTTTTCTGAATAGACGATACTGTCTGAATCCCAGTGAGTTTGTTTTGCAGGGAGGTGCGGCACCAGAACCAATGACGAGGTCATTATTCGCCGTAGGCAGGGAGGACAAAGGGCGGTTTTGGCTCTCTATTTTGGCATTGTTTCTATTCGCACGTAAGAGGGAAGGCGCGAGCAGCAGAGTTTCCGCTTTTGCTCTCCATTTTGGGGTATCGGTTTTGATGGGACTGATGGCATTGTTTCTGTTCGCGTTGAATGCACGACTTGACCTTTTTATGAAATGCTTGAGCAGTAAAGAAGCCAATAAAAAAGATGAGAAGAGGGAAGTCGCGAGCAGGGTTTTGGCTCCCGATTGGGACCGTCGGGGAGTGCTGGATGTTCGGGGAGACCCGGGGATTAACCTGTTCTCGGATTGTGCCGAGACTGACAGGGATTGACAGATTCCCGAGGGCATCGGGAAATGCCGGGAATTGGTGGTTTTTTATTATTCTTTTTGCATTTCGTGGTGGGGAATGGGATGCCGATGATGGGAGCTGATGCCGCAGGTGGTTGATGTGCCGAGGGCCCAGCAGAAAGGGTAGGGGAGCATCCGCAGAAACCCGCAGGAACCCGCGCTGTTCCGGGGTTTCCATATATGGTCACCCCGGACATAACGCGTTCAAAGTGCGGTGTGTCCCCGAGACTTAATGCATTATGTTGACCCTACAAGGTGGTCGAGTCATTGCTATAAACCGCTAAGCCCTGCTCTCGCATGAACTTCATTCGGTGCCTCGTAGTTCAGACGAGTTGCGTTATGTGTTTCTTGAGTTGTTGTGTTAGCGTTTTGCACGGGTCTGCGTTCATTCAGAGATAATCATTGGTGAGGGTGGCGGGCTCAGGTCAAAGTGTAAATTGTTTTGTGTTTACATCTTCATGAATTGACGCACCTTCACCGGAGAATACACATCCCCCCAGACTTGCCTTGTTGTTCGTGAAACCTGCTCGGAGCACAATAGCAAGGTATACCACAGTGTCAAAAAACGTAAACACGCGTCCGTGGTGGTGCACGACGGCGTGTTTGCATGTTTAGACCCCATCAAATACACGTCGGTCACGGTGTGACACAGTCATTGACCTTTCCTCGTACCATCATCATCGCAGACTTGAGGCTAGAGAACGCCCCGCACGGTAAGCATTTCAATCCCGAACTTTCTGTTTCCCTCCAAAGCATCTCTTTTGGAAACGTACACCAAGCCGGCCCTCCCAGCACGCCGCACGCTGAGTCTCACCATAGGCACTATGAGTGGCAGAGGAGGGTTGACTCGGTGGGACGCGTCCAAGTTTCATGAGCCCTTCATTTGCTCTCAGAGCATTTGTTCGGGACTCCCTCCACCACGCCCGCACGCTGAGTCTCACCATAGGCCCTATGAGTGGCAAAAGAGGATTGACCGGGTGGACGTGTCATTCGCGTCTAGATCATTGAGTGGTTTCACCTGATGATTTCTTCGTCGTTTTCGGACTATTCACGCATTATCTTCAAAGCTAGGCCGTTTACTGACGATTTACGCTGACAGATTTTCACTAATGCTGGAGCCGCGGCGCACGCGCGCCACGGCTCCCAGTTCTCTCCCTGGGAGAATTTCCAATCTTTAGCTCCCAGCTCTCTCACTGCCTCTGGCTTTCAAGTCCACCGAACTAGCTTTTCTTTGGAGGAGCTCCTCGCGGCCGCTGAGCACACTGCGGAGGTTCGTGCCCAAGCTGAAGCTCCCGACGACGACAGCGATTGGCAGGACCTCGACGTTCTTTCCAGCGATTTGGAAGACTCTGACCACCATTCACGCCCGCCCTCTCCCGACCCTCACGACCCCATCGCCTCACCAGACTCGTTCGACCACTCACAGCCATGCAGCTCGTCACCTCTGCCTGTGAGGCCACCTGTCTTTGCCACGCCAGATGAACAGCCACCAGCGTTGTCCACAGCACAACGGAAAGCCGCCCGGCAGGCCGAATACCACAAGCGTCGCCCGGCAGAAGAAACGTCAGGAGAACGCCGCCTCTCCCTTTACCCGGATACCCCATCCCAAGTCTATGCCTGCCCATCGCATGCTCCCGTCCCGAAAGACCGATACCGACGCCCGCGACTTTGAAACCTCCAACGGCGGGCACTGGCTGGGAAAACGCGCGTCCCCACCCGGCAAATCTAAGCAGCCCCGCAGATCCAAGAAGAAGAAGGTCAGCCCACGGAGGCATCCGAACGAGCGCTTGCGCGATCTCAAGGAGTTGACGGAGGAACTGGGGTACCAATATATTTCCTGGGACGGCAGGTGAGAGTTTCCGAAGACGCTTTTGCGAGTACAACCTCATTTCATCATTGACAGGAACCCTCTCCTCATCCTAGATCGCGAAGGGCGGATAATTGTCGTTTTTGTCGGCGCCCCTGAGGATGCTGATTGGCCCTTTGTGGTTGGTCAAGCCGCCGAGGCGTTTGAGGAGGCGCGAGAGGAGGGATTGCGTACTGGGGCTTTTGCGGTCGGCGAGGATTCCCATCGTCGCGGGAGGTTTTGGACCCTAAAGGGCGGTGTTTCGCATGGTGGGGGTCAAAAGGTATTTTTTAATTTTTGTCTGTTAACATTTATTTAACGCGAGCCTGAAGCGCCCAGGCAATATGGTCAATCCCCCTGGTCAGCTTCGCTTATTCAACAGGCTCATTGCCAACAAGTACGTTCGCCGTATTGGCGGTTTTCAATCCAGTACGGTCGTCCCTGTTATTACATTTTGGCTTATTTACTTATCAAAATTTCAGGCGCCATGCGTACCTTCGGACCCAAACTTTTTCAAGACTACGTAAACGATCTCCAAGCTCTTTTCGCCCACCACCCTGAACTACGACACAACTTCACGAACTCCATTCTACCGGCTGTCACATTCAATCTGGGGCCGCAGTCCGTCACCTTCGAGCACGTCCGACGACCTCAACAGAGCGCTCGGCTGGTGTGCCATCACGAGTGCGGGGAACTTCAATCCCAAGACGAGCGCCCATTTGTACCTGAAACAACTGCAGCTCGTGGTCGAATTTCCCCCTGCGGCGACCACCCTACTGCCCTCCGCTGTCATCGCGCACGGGAACACCCCTTTGTCTCCAAGTGAGACGTGGTTCTCGATGACCCAATATGCTGCTGGCGGATTGTTTCGCTATGTAAAATACGGCTTCAAGACGACGAAACAGCTTCTTGCTCAAGGTGGTCGTTCGCTGAAGGGGAAGCTGGACGGCAACCCAGGCCAACGTCACAACAATGGACTTGATCTTTTTTCGAAAGCGGATGAGTTGGCGAGGGACCATGCGGCGTGCTTTGGCGTGTGATCGATTCAAACCGTAAGTCAATCCAAGTCATCCAGAATTTGATATCATGATTCACTGTTATCTAGATTTCGAATTCGGTCTTTTTGGTTTCCACCGTGATCCCGCGATCCTCTTCTCATGCCCACCATGGCTCTCGACATGACCGACCCCCGTCAGCGGCAGCTAGCCATGGACCGCCTCGTTGTCGGCGCAGGGCCTGTCCTGGGACGACGCGCAGCTGTCGTAATGAAGCAAATTAGACGTGCGCATGTTCGTAAGTCTTGTGCGTTTCCTTGTGAAACTCTTTACTTCCCATTCCCATTCCCAGAGGAATTGCAGCCACCTTGTAGGGTCAACATAATGCATTAAGTCTCGGGGACACACCGCACTTTGAACGCGTTATGTCCGGGGTGACCATATATGGAAACCCCGGAACAGCGCGGGTTCCTGCGGGTTTCTGCGGATGCTCCCCTACCCTTTCTGCCGGGCCCTCGGCACATCAACCACCTGCGGCATCAGCTCCCATCATCGGCATCCCATTCCCCACCACGAAATGCAAAAAGAATAATAAAAAACCACCAATTCCCGGCATTTCCCGATGCCCTCGGGAATCTGTCAATCCCTGTCAGTCTCGGCACAATCCGAGAACAGGTTAATCCCCGGGTCTCCCCGAACATCCGGCACTCCCTGACGGTCCCAATCGGGAGCCAAAACCCTGCTCGCGACTTCCCTCTTCTCATCTTTTTATTGGCTTCTTTACTGCTCAAGCATTTCATAAAAAGGTCAAGTCGTGCATTCAACGCGAACAGAAACAATGCCATCAGTCCCATCAAAACCGATACCCCAAAATGGAGAGCAAAAGCGGAAACTCTGCTGCTCGCGCCTTCCCTCTTACGTGCGAATAGAAACAATGCCAAAATAGAGAGCCAAAACCGCCCTTTGTCCTCCCTGCCTACGGCGAATAATGACCTCGTCATTGGTTCTGGTGCCGCACCTCCCTGCAAAACAAACTCACTGGGATTCAGACAGTATCGTCTATTCAGAAAAATCCCACCAAGAACAAAAGCTCTACAACTATCCATCGTCGACCTCGCCACCCAAAAGCAACTCCTCGTCGCTGTCAATGTCCCCTCTCTCGTCATCCTCCTCGTCACTGTCACTATTCTCCGCATCGTTCTCGTCCCCATTGTCCATCGGCACTATCGGGTCCCAAGTCGAGCCCCACACCTGCCGCTTCTTACCACGCGCCAGCTTTGGCTCCGTTCTCATCACCTCCGCCCTCACCGCCAGATCTCTGTACATCTGTGATTGCTTCGTGGCGTACGCCACCATCCCTTCGGCCTCTGCAAATGGAATACTGCCGACTGGTACAGCCACAGCTCGCTCGATCCACACCTTCTCGCGATGCGCGTACGTGACAGGAAGTCGCCGCCATTCTTCCTCGAGCAGGCGCACCTCCTCCGTCCATCTCCGGCTTCGCGCCCATGCTTTGGACCATTCGATACGAAGAGCTATCAATCTTGTTAGTAGCAATCAAACTCCTTTCAAAAACACGCACCATCCTGCAATTCCTCATCCGTCCCAGCTCTCCCAGCCATGGTCCATATCCAGGATATCTCCCGCATGCTCTCCCCCACGCGTCACCATCTCGTCGTCCTCCTCTTCCCCTAGCAGCCCATCCTCGCGCAACTCGCTCTCTTTCCTCAAGCGTCGCTCCGTTGCCTTCCGTCGCTTCTCGGCATTCCGCGAGTGCTCCTCGGGGTCTTGCATGCAACGTATGTCCTCCTTTTTCAGCTGCGGCCATCCCACCTTCGACTTATCCCCACCGACCAGTCGCAGTCGCGCCTGCCAGGCCATCTGGAATTTCTCTGAATGCAACCGAATTTTACTCTCGTTGCGTGTGACCAGAGCGCGCGAACGAGTATTCATGCCTTGATGACGCGTTGTGTTTCTTGTACAACAGAAGGCGCGACTTGATGTGCAGTTGGTTCCTCAGCCGAGGAAGCGTCGTGCGCACACTGAGCTTCGCGCATAGCATTTTCTATCTCAACCAGCCCCTTCACACAGCCCCCCACCGTCGCGTTCCGCCTCCGTCAAGGCCGAAGGCAGCATCAGTGGGATGTCCTCCGGCAACTCGTCGACAGGCGTAACTCGCTTCGCCAACGCTTGAATTGCTGCCGGCGTGTACGTTGCTTGGAGAATTCGGAACTTGGCAATCCCACGATTGAGCTTGGCACGTAAACTTTTCATGTTGATGACCATCGCCGTTGTGCCCGCCTTCTTCAGTTCCGCCTGCACGCGGGTTCGTCGCCTAAACTCAGATCAGTGTGTTGTTCAAACTGAAATCCAACCACCCACTGTTGATCCTCCAACTCCAATCCTGCCGTGATGAAGCCACTTCGTGAGACTTCGTGCAACGCCGGGAAACCTTTCTTCGCCTCCTCCTCTTCCTCCGTTGCAAACTGCAACTTGACCTCGGCCTCTGTCAGCCCTAATTCATCATTCAGTAACATCTCACCAAGTAGACCGTCACGTCACCTACCTGAGATCTTCAGCGAGTACGGATTCTTCTGCGTATTGTCCGCCTCATACTCTTCAACGATTCTCTTCCATTCTGGAACCTGCACTGCCTGCTGCAATGAGAACAGCTCGAAAGCCTGGCGCTGGGACGCTTGCTCCTTGCGTGCAGCATCGAGCCTTCGGCGTAAAATCGCCGCTGTCGCCATGTTAACACATGAAATCAGCACTTGACAATGTTGGCACTCACGCAAGCTGATGGTTTTAAGCCAATTCCAGAAGTTCCAGTGATCGTCCAGCGCGTCATGACGCGCACCAGGACCACTGACTCTCGTGCTCGTGGCGATGGCGCCGATGCTCGCCCAAGGCCGTTCAATCCCTCGCCGTCAGTCTGTCCACTCCCGGGTACGAGATTTAAAGAATATTCCTCCTGGCAGTCGAGTTTATGACCTTTGATGTGCATTTTGGGAATGACGAAACGAAACAATTCGAGGACGATGGTGAATCGGACCAGTGGCGGCAATTCGCCCATACGCTTCACCAAATCCTTCCGCCATTGGCACACAATGTCGTACGAAACGATTTTCCGTAGCCGATGGTCTAGATGGCGAAGAATGGACCCGAAAATGTAATCCATATTTGCGTAACTGGGAAGCATTTCAGGATCGTACAGTCCGGATGCGATATGATCACGTACTGCTCGCCTCTTTGTAAATCTCCGACTCCACACCGTTGCACGAATTCATGTCGTGCGCACACTCCCATTCCCACACCAGTGCTACTGTAACCTCGAGAAAACTTCGTATTTGCATAATCGAGAGCGGCTAGGCCGCTGCAAGTACTCATCTACCTTCCGTGAGTCACGAGCGACGTGAAGAACTCAAAGGACGTTCTTACCTCTTTCTGGTCCGTCACCGACAACAGATAATGGCGGTACGGTGGGTTCTCCGTCACATATGCCCACCCTGTGCCGAGCCCAGGATCTTTGATTTCGCTCGAAATCATCCGCCGCTTCAAGCGGAAGCATGCGTCGATCGCGAGAAACAGCACGTATAAGAACCTGTAAAAAATATGAGTCTGAGTAGAGAGAACCCGTGGCGCAACACTCACTGATTTTCGGGTGGCGCCTTCTCCCATCCATCTGGCAAATTGACATTGGGGTCTGGACACACCGGGCAGACCACTGCCAGCTCGCCGGGTGCCGTTCCCCAAACCCCCGAGGCATCGTGTCCCCTTCCTCCTCGCTTCAGCATGAGTAGGTGGCGGTACTGCCGCGACATCCGCAAGAAAACCTGATATCGGTCGGGAGGTTTTATGCCCGTGCTGTCTGTAAGTCGTTCGAGCACGGAATAGAAGTCGTATGCCGTTGTTTTGGCCTGCAGCGTATGCAAATGAAACTGGTTCAGCAGGACGAATGTCGCGGCAGTTTGAGGCCGCTCGTCACTTGCTGGATACCACCCTGCCCGTAGTAACTGGATGTAGGTCTCTGTCCTGAGCTCCGAGTCGCAGGCACAAAAATCCACATTAACCGTGTGGATGCCGTTGAGATGAAGGACAACGAATTCGCCGTATCCCGGCTGCGGATTGGCGCATGCCTCACCCGGCACATGCCCGGGTGAATGCGCAGGCCTAGAGCACGAAGCGAGGTCTTCACGAAAAAAATGCCAGTCCATTCCTAACACACTGTCAGGGCGTTTATCCACCTTTGTCGATGGAGGTACGTACGAAGATTACATGCAGTGGATTTGTCGCGTGTTCCTTCACGCAACAGTCCCTGCAAAGCAAAGCCCCGCCGGTACACTCCTGGCATCGATACTTGGGAATCTCCATATTGCATCGTGGGCATAAATCGCGGTTAGCATCCCCGCATCCATCTCGACAGAGCAGTTGGATGAGATAAATGTCGCGCAAAGTCCGCATCCATTTATGCATCGTTTTGTCCTGCCATTGTATCAGCCTCCGGAAGCACGCTCAAACGCAAACAGAAAACACGCACCGAGGGTTCCAAACGTTTAGGGTTCAATACTCGGGGTAGACGAGGAAGAGGAGGGACTGGAGGATCTTCGTCCTCCAAATCCGGAGACATTTCATAGCGGTCGTGATCATCCATAGCATCTTGTTGGTCGCTGGATTCTCCGGCAGCTGCCTCTGTACGTTCCCCCAAACGTGCACGCTTGAGCGGTGAGGGAGGCTCTACCCGAACCGCATCTCGTACGATGGAACGGCCATCGGGGGCCAACCGATCAACATAACTGTGAATTGGAGCGGCCTCGGGAGTCATGAGGGTGGTGACATCGAATGTAAACATAGACGACGACGAAGCCGCCGCTGGGTAGGACATGGTAGCGGGCCCTTTCCTGTTGCGATTGCCGCGTGGTGCCATAGCGAACTCGGAACGACGCGCACTTTGACTCGACGAAAACTCAAAAAAAACCTCACCCACAATTATAATCCTATATGATTACCTCAATCCTTTTCAACGCATTATCTCTCGGGCAGTTGTCCGGCAGTTATTTCCAAAAGAATAGATCAAAGGTTGGTCATACAAATCTGGGTAAGCATAGTGCAGTAGGATTCCCCTCCAAACTAGCTCCTCATGAGGTGCGTTGGGAAGGAGCGTCGGGACGTAGCGTGCCAGGCAGACGCGGTAGCGAGTGTGCGTTACTGGAGATTGGGGATGGGTCGCGGTCGTTGTCAAGGCAGGCAAAGCTGTGCTAATTTGATCAGGCACAATCTGTCATCGGCAAGCGCGGATTTCGGTCCGATCCCACTGCCAAGAATATCTCAAATCTTTTCTCGCCCCGCCTTCCTCACCGGGTCACTATGTCGTCTAAAGCCCCTTCGTTCACTACCTCGCTCCACACTGGCGAATCCAGTGGTTATGTACCAAAGTGGCTCCTTCACTCTCACCGCCAGAAAACTCCCATCTTTTTTCCAGTCATTGTCAACTACGACTACGGTTGTCACTACTCTCGACCCCATGGCGAAATGGTGGAGCATGAATGGTCTTCGAGCGCCACCATTAATGGCAAGTGGGCGGTGGCACAGAACCGAGGCAACCTGATCAAAGTGCGTCTCATTTTCTGTCTCATTTTCCGTCCCCTGATGAAATCTGTAGCCCAAATTATAAAGTGTTATTCCACAGCCGCTATCTCAACGAGTCGTTTATGGCCCTCTCCGCTGTCTCTGTGTTTTGGCCTTGCGCCCACTCTTTGCGTGAATGTAAAAAGTTGAATAGAGTTCCAACTCGATGCTTTCATTGACATGTGTGAATATATATCAGAGAAAGTGTGAAATCAAACAAGTTTGACTTCCAGTTTAGCTCGGACCTAGTTACCGTTGCTCCATAGAGTGTTTGGGAATTTTTGAGCGAACCAGAAATTTTTTGTTGAGGATAGACCAGGACATCTGGGTTCAGACCGAACCTGATCGCGCACTCGTTACGGGACTATCGCGAACTCGCTTCGGCCACTTGTGCAAACTGCAGGCCTTCTACCGCGCTCCATCGATGCTTATTGCACAAAGTGAAACCGCAAAGTTATTATTTACATGTTCAGGTATGTTCTCGATTAATTTGGTATTTTTTGAAGAGATGAAGGAATTCTACAATGTCGTTCATTCTCGGGTCCAAATCAGTAGCTGTTTATAGCCGTTTTTCTGACTTCGACCACTATCATGAAAACTCAAACTACTTCCAGTACCAAAAATCCATCTCAGAAGGGCAGGTAAACATCTATTCTTGACACTCCAGGTGATTTTGAAGCTCACGTTCCTCTGGTTAGCTCGGGAACAGCCAAAAAGGCGGCAAAGCGCCGAGAGCTTTCTGAGGCCGTCAAGGCTTCCCGCCGCGAGGCTTGTCGCACATATCGCTGGAAGTGGGTACCTCGAGGTCCTCTCACGGTCTTAAGCTTACGTTTCAGCAAAGAAATGAAGACACGCTCAGAGAAAAGGCCAGGGTACGGATGGCAAGGTATGCATTCACTGTGACCGCCATTTTCACCCCTAATTCCTCCATTTGATTCACTTAGACATCGCCAGGCCATCAAGGAGAGTGGGGAGGTTTCTGAAGAGGCCGCTGCCTGCACGCAGGCTGCTCATGCCAAGTATCGCGCAAAGTACGCTCACGACTTTCACCTCATGACAAAATTCTTGACATTTAAGATTACCTTTTACACTCTAGAAATGCAAAGTTTCTGGCAGCCAAGCAACGCCTCCGGCGTCAAGAGTATGTTACATTCAAGTATTAGGCTTTTGTGCGCTCACATGAAATCCCAGGGCCTTTATCACGAAATATGGTATGACCGCTCACCGAGAAAGGATTGACAAAATGCGGGCGAAAAGAGAGTGCTGGCTGGCGCTAAATTCGGCGAGGCCGACAAGGATAGATCGCCGAGGACAGCGCAGGTAGACCAAGGGACGAGCTACATGTAAATGTAGACACGCCCCTGTATATGATGGTCTTGCCGGGCCGGCTATTCGTCGCTTCTTGTCCTCTACCACCATCTCTACCGCCATGTCTGATCATTGCAACCCTCCCCTTTTATCCCAGCCCCGGTCACGAAGATGTTCAACAGCATTCGGCGACCGCAGGGCTTCTTTTACACTGTCGGTATGGGGTACACGCCAGGGATTTACACTGAAGAGTGAGTTTTTTTTTTTACTTTGGGTTTTGGCCGCAGCAGGTTGATTCATGCTTGCAGACACTTGGCGAGAAGGGAGACTCATGGGTTTTCCAGCGCACAGTGGAAGAAATCGTCCACATACACGGAGGCCGTTGCGCACTGGAACACCATGTGCGAACGTTATCATGATCACTCCACGGTATCTTCAACAGCCGAATCCCCGCCGCCAAGTCCTCTTTCGCCACCATCTCCTGTGCGTCGCCCATCCGACCGACATCCCGCTGTGGCGCGAACGCCTTCGCATTCTGTGGCGCCACCAATCGCCACTCGACCACCCGCGCCTTCGCCTGTCCGATCGGCCGTGCCGCGTACTGTCATCACCCCTCGATCACCCGCGCGCGTGCACAGTACTGCTCACGCGGCCCCTTTTCACGAGGGACCTTCACATTCGCGTGCAGGGCAGCAACGGGAGACCGCCCCGGTTGCCTCCAGCACTATCCAGAGGCAGCCGTCTACGTAACCCCGGCGGCTGGAGGCCTGGTGACAGCCTATGGGGAATCGAGGGCCAGCCAATTTTCTTTGAGGATAGGTACATGAATTTCTTGCTACATTCACCGGCTGGACTTTGAATCTCCTATCCCCTCAGATACGATGCCGTCGATCATATGTACCTCCACCGCCTGTCGCCCGCCCGTTTGATGGAGACGAGGGATGTCCCGCGGCTGCAGGCTTTCGTGGGAAGGCAAGCGTCTGGGGGTGTTGAATGAGTTGTAACGAATTACTTTATTTTTATTTTTTTGTACTATAATGAATGTCGTTTCTCGCCGTGTCTTTTGCCATGGTATTCGTGAGTCTAAGAAACAATTATATTTGTGTGATGATACATAGGTTAATTGTAGACGGCGGGGAAGAGATTTCGGTGTCAATACAGGAGAGATTTCATCGTCCGCGATGGTCAACGACGCCGACGTATCCATCACACCCCATCCGCTTGTGCTTCCCCAGCTCTCTGTGCTTCCCCAGGTCGCTGTGTCGTGCCATGCATCCAGAGCCGGATCACGCGGGAAAGTCGGGGGCGAGAATGGCGGGTGGATGAGCTCGTGAGCATATTTTTGCGGCGGCGGTACTGACGCACGCGAGCACGGTGCATTTTGGCGAGGCGGGGTTGTGCAAAGCGAGAAAGAGCTGACAATACGGGTAAGTAAGATCTCAAACAAAGAGCTGATGGGCTCGCACCGTATTCAGCATCGCGGCGGCTTGTCTCCTCGTCAAAGTCGGCAGCCCTCACAGTGAAATAGTCCGGCAAACCGTTTTGCTCGAGGTCAGCGATGAGGGCACGCACTGCCTGCGCGCGCTGCTTATCCCGCTCAAGCCGTGCTTCAATGAGGCAGTCTCGAGCGCGCTGCTGCGAGATCAGAACGGCAGCGGCAGTTTCTGGGTGGAGTTCTGGCAATGGCCGCTTGGTATGGGTGCGCATGTGGGGTGATGAGGAGAGAATGTGTATGTCGTTGTTTATTGGGCCCACCCATACCTTGCAAATACGGAATTCTACGACCGGTCTCGCGCATGGCGACCAAAAAAAAAACAGGAAAACCCAGTGCCATCCAGGGGAAACGTGCCGAATTTCTCCTCGATTTCTATCCAACGTATGCCGACGCGTCGAAAAACAATAAGACGCGTACACTTTGGTCCTCGTTCTTCAAGGATTATTGGACGGCTTTTCCATGGCGTTTACCATTGAATCAAGATCCTGACCCGAACGATCCGGTGGACTACGCGCGACCGGCCCAGAGTCCTGAAGAAGAGGCGGAAAAGACCAAGCTCATATCGGACACGGAGACTGTGAGTACATAGTCAGGCACGTATTCGGAAAAACACTTACCATAACATCCAGAAAATTAAACTTTGGATCGGACGGCAAGGAAAGGCAGCGGGGATGAAAGGGAACCCCTGGACGCCGTGGCTTACGCGGTTTCGCGCTCCTCCAGGGCCGCCTCCCAAGCGACTGTCAGACTATCAATTTTACATGCAGCATGACACATACAAGGCGCGCGTTACAGAGGTGTTCAACCAACGGAAGGCTGGCGTTAGGGCGGCAGAACATTTGAAGCTGCGTGCGCAGGTGGCGAGAGAGCTTTTTGCAGCTGAGCCTCAGCAAGTGCGCGATGAGATCAAGCAAGCCGCGGATGCGGGAGCACGCGGCACTTGCCGCCAAGCATGAGGATGCGATGGAGGGACTACCAGCAATGGAAGAGGAGGATTTAGCAGAGTAAGTGCACGCCATTTACCGGATTTCAAGACGCTCACGAGTTACGACAGAGCTCGGGCGCGATTTTTCGGGTCTGGTAGGACCGTTGTTGGATGGGCTGGCGGCCCATACGGGCTACAGAATCTCTATGCTCGTCGGGCGGCCTAAGCTGGAAGGGGGAAGCAAGGATATCGAGTGTTTGAGGTGAGAACGCGCCGGTGACTTTGAGCTGCCGTGGCTGAGACAAGATATTAGCATGCACGCGGGTGTAACGGCACAAACTCCGGCCATGCTGGACTTTTCGAGGGCGGACGAAGCGTCGTACGCGGAGGTGATGAAGAGGTTTGGCAAATTTGTATGGAGTGCATGTATGTTTTCCAGCTTTCTTCGTAGATCTTATGTATTGACATTGCGCTGTTCTAGATGAATATGAGAATGCCAGCAGCGACACTAGCCAGCAAAGACCGTCCAGGACCGTGCCAGGCGACCCAGAGCTGCCACCGCCGCTACCGGTCAGCACACCAGCTGCACCGTCGCTCCCTCCTCCGCCCGATGCCGCAGCGCCGTCCCCGACGACGGGTACCGTTCCAGGCATCTCAAACAACGTCAATAACGACGCGTACCTGAACCCCAACTTGACCCTGCCAGCATCCCCGCCTCCCTTCGATGAATTCGACTTCTCGGATGAGATGCTGGCGATGACAAGTACTCCGGCCGTTCTGCTTCCAGGACTGGGGCTCGCAACGGCCGTCAATCCCTACGATACTCGCTTTGCTGTGCCGTTGTCAACCGACCTGCTGTTGCGGCTGGAGGAGATGCCAGAGGCAGCGAGAGCGGCGAGGGTCGAGCAATTGGCGGGCCTGGACGCCGCGGCGCTTGAGCGGGAGAATAACGCTGCTCGGAACTTCCACCTGCTGAACAACATGGGGCTGGGTGATGCGCAGAAGGAAACGTTGTGGAGTGGGACCACTGCGCCGCCCCGAAAGCGAAACGCAAAGCTGGAAAGGAAGGCCGAAGGGGTAGAGGAAAGAAGTCGAGGATGCTGAAAGAGGTGGAGGCTAGTGAGGACAGCGATACCGGCAGCGAGAGCGAGGGCGATAAGGCAGAAGACAGCGCGGCTGGCAAGACAAGCGGGGAGCGAAGGAAGCAGGAGTTACAGCAGCGCCAGCGAAAACCAGGGCCACGGCAGCAAAGGGCAGCAGTTCCAGCAAGTGGGCAGAAACGGCGCGTACATTCATGCTGAACAAGCCGTACGGCGATGCCTGGCAATCGCTGGTGGGCGTGTGGTGGGCGAGAGAAGAAAGAGCTGGATTCGTGGGTACCGTAAGTGAATGCCGTCTGTCGCCAAGGATTTCGCTGATGCCGTGAATGTGGTAATTATAGAGGCAGGGCCATCCCGCGAGAAAACGACCCAAAGCTATTGGAGACTGGGTCTCCCGCGCGCGCAATCACACTCCTGTGGTCGAGGATGCAGAAGAATTCGGCAAAGAGTTTTGGGTGTGGTGGATCGATATCAACCCCAGTTGGCGGGGAAAAGAAGCGGCCGATGTTACGCAATGACGGGAAAAACTGGTTGTGCCTGGATTATAAGGGCCAGAATGGGTTTTTTGAACGTGCTGATGTTACTGAAATGGTGGCGCGACGCGATGGAGGAGGGATCGCCGGATTGGGAAGAGGCTGTGAATGACGTCACGTGGGTGCTGCAACAAATGAACGAGTATTTCTTTTCTTTCTTCTTATCCGGTTGTCACTGAGTGTCTACCAGATGTTCCGAGGACAATCCAATTTTGCCTGATGCCACGACGAACCCCGCCACTGCCACGAGCGCCCCACTGTCGCTGAAGACGCGAACAAGTCCCCGACAACAAACGAAGCTGCAGCGGATGCAGGGGGCACGGGAGGAGGGCCGGCGCCTCACGACAACACACCTAGGAGTGCCCCCGCAACTGCCACATCCTCCACCACGGCCCAAACCACGCCCGCTAAACAGGGGAATGCTGGATCGGGATGTGCCGAGCGAGGCGGAACCAATGCGGGAGCCCGCGGGACTGTTGCTGGGTACCGAGGGATTGTCGCAAGAAGAGCTAGATGAGATAAATGCCGACATGGAAGCAGATATGGACGAGGACGAGGAATAAGGACAGCTAATTTTGTACAAATGCTGTACTACGGGGACGGGGGGTATTTATTGCGGGAATACCCGCCTAAATCGGCCTGAAAATGCATAGATGGATGGGGGAGACTCACATATGTTATGGATATGACCAAACAGGGTGCCCAAAAGCGCCCAAAACAGCGAGAAAATCGAATTTCTGCCCGCCGCGGTGCGCGCGCTGACGCGCGCGCGATCACGTGCAATGATAAGCGATTTTGGATGTCCGACGGCAGCGGGAACACCATCGCACATCAAAACCGCCGATGCCGAGGGGTTGACAGGACGGCCGAACATTGAAATATGTAAGCAGAGTGGCTATGCGGCCACTCCCCGGACATAACGCGTTAGATATGCGGGGTGTCCCCGGGTTGTAATGCATTAATATGAGTATATGAGCTGTTGCAGCAACGTCGTCAAGCTGCCCACCAACGTGGATCCAGCAATCAATGGTACGTGCTTATTCTTTTTTCGTTCGTCCCAGGTAAAATTACTGATGAATGCCGAATGCTGCAGCTCTGCAGAAGGGGACGCGGCCGGTGGACTCTCGGGTAGCCCAAGGTACGTATATATTCCTTCTTCGTACACAGTAGAGTGACTGACGAACGCCGCAGTACTGTAGAGGGAGACGCGGCCGGTGCGCTCTCGGGTAACCCAAGGTACTTATACATTCCTTCTTCATATACGGTGGAGTGACCGATGGACGCCGTAGTAATGCAGAGGGAGACGCGTCCGGTGCGCTCTCTCCTGAAGACTTTCGTGGTATCAAAGCGTCGTTGTCGCCAAATCGACTGCCATTTGTTCTTCCCGTGGTCACCAGACGAGAGCATCGAAAGCGCGGTCCACGGTGCGATAAATGCTATAATATAATTGACTAACCATTTCTCATCGCCCTTATCTAGAAATCCGAACGATGAAGAAACTTTGGAACTTGCAGAGAAAATGCTGGATGCATTCAAGGCCGGCCTCGGGAATCCCCTCGACTTGTGGCGCGCTCCTCCTGTCATGGACTCGTCCTCCTCTTCTGAGGACGAATGGGACCCAAACGGCAAACTGCCATACTGTCCCCCGTCGAAGAATCAACTGGCGTGTTGCAAATGCGCTTTGCATGATCACGCTGCCCTTGGGGCAGCTGGAGCACGCCTTGGAAGCAGAAGAACACCGTTTGCGCGCCGAGCGGTATCGTCCGTGGCCCCCATATGAGGCTGGCGATGCAGGCAGTGATGGGGGAGGTCGTCGCCGTCAGTACGGTGAAGAAGCTCTTGGAGCGCGATGAGATTGGCCCTGCGCCACACGGATTTTCCTATATTCAAGTCAAGTAAGCTCCTCCCAGCTGGAAATTGAGGAGATCTAATATTCCTTTGACAGTGATCAAGTGTATCTGGCGTCGGAAGATGGCGATGGGTCTATGGTTTACGTCGCTGAGGCAGAAAGGGTCCGTATCTGTCACCGTTGAATTATTGAAGAAACGAAATTTATTTTTTTCCTATGTACTACGTACTGAGAACCGTCTTCATCTTTGGATGACTTGGTAGGTAGGTAGGTAGGTAGAATTACACGGCAAGGTCCGGATAACGAACGCTGGTTCCCAGGAGTTATCCCAAAATCCAAAGCAAGAGCCCAGACCGAAACAGAATGGGGATCCGAATCTGATAATCACGACGTTGAAGTGTGAACCTGCGAACAACCTCTTGCACCAACACCGAATGGACGACGAAGCTTTGCAAAGCGCACTGCACAGGATTTTGTGCGCAGAGATTAAAGAGGTAAAATTGTGAGCCTCCACCAGCATAAAACTAATCGGACGAGACTCACTGCACCGCGACAGTCACCACCATGTGAAAATCGGCATCATTCAGTACCTCGCGCCATTGGAAAATCGGGGATTTGCGCGCGACCTCCGTACACTAGAACAAATTCAGCTTGAGCAGCGCAGATATTGGATGGAGTTGCACAAGGCCTTGGAATATTGGTGCGCGCTGCGCCGACCGCGTCTACCAGTCACCCGCCTTCCGCGCCGAGTTTGAATCCGCCGTGTCGGGGGGTTAGTGCGTCATTCGAGGAGCTCGTTTCACAACTGATACGCGGTACAGGCATGACTCGAGTCTCCAGACAACATGTGCTTGTACCGAATGTAGCTTTGAGCAGTATATAGATCAATGGAACGCATCTAAGAAGTACTTACCTCGAAATTCGCAAATGGCCAAATTCATCCATAATGATCTGCAGAACGGCGAACGGTGGGCCGCTCCGTCACTGATGTGCACTTCTTGACTGATCATGAGAACTGTATTAGCCATCTCAACTTAAATTCCTTGCACAGGCTACTATCCGGCGACTTCGTCCAGGGCAGCGTCGTCTCGTACGACGTCGTTTGCCAGCTCGTGCCGAGGTACCATGTTTTCGCCCACATCAACGAGGGCAACGGTTGTCATCTTACACCATGTGTCACCGATGGTGAATCCCCGGAGCGTGTCTGGATGAAGGGCGATCGCAACGATGATTTTGGGATCAAAAGCCGACTCTGAGACGTGCGAGCGCAATTGGGCCGGATTGCGATTGGTCGAGTACTAGTTCCAAATGGAGTCCGTTGAAAGGAGCACAGAAGATGTGATGGATTGAGAAACTGTACAAATACACACCGTTCGAAATAAAACCCCATCACCCTCTCCAACAATGTCTCACCAGCTCATTGCTCCAGAGACGTATTCTACACTATCTGCCGAGGAAAGACAAAGCCTGCCCGCAGACGAAATCCGCGAGCTGGACCTATTTGAGCGTGAGCTCAAACGAGGCGAGTAACACATGATAAACTTCGGTGGGAGTGGATCACTGATGTGACAAGCACAGAAGCTATCGCAGCTGGCGACGTCGGCCCTATCAGCAAGGCTGCGCAGGAATGGCTCAACCATTATGCCGCTGCTGCCGAGCCCGCCAACAAAACGGCACCAAGGCCGGATCTTGTTACACCGGAGCAGAGAAAAGCACGGGTTGAGTACCTCTTGAAGCTTAGGGCGGCGGGCGAAGCAGGCGGCGGCAGACAGGAAAGCAGCAAGTAAGGCGAGGAGGATGAAGGCGGTTGCCGATATGTCATAATTTTGACCGGGATGTTTTCCGAAAGCACGTAATCAGATTACGTGTTGACAGAAAGTGTCAGGAACATGGCTTCCAAAGATACATAATTCAAGATGTCGCGTTGTTCACTTGATCAGTGATGTAGATAGATTCGAAAAACTACACTAAATCGGCGGCACAATGAGAGATACAGTCAATGAGGAGACGTTCGGTAGGAGTAGAATCTACAAGACGGAAATCGCTCCAACGGAAGCATTTGTTGTGGGTGTGGAAGACAAACTCGCCCAGGCGAGGTGCTCTGCAGTGACGACGCAGAGCTTGACAAAACCGGTGGGCTTGGGGAGACCCAAGGTCTGTGACAACGATGAAAAGCACAAGGTTGGGGAGGCGAGTAAGTTTGCCGGCAAGGTCGTTAGCTAGTCGAGAATATGCATTCTGGATTGAATACATGTAAGTGACGGATTGGAAATGAAAAGAAGCGCACGCACCGATTCCAAGCGATCCCCCCACGTTATGTCCTGCGATACTACCAGTGTTTCGAGGTGCGGGAGGTAGATGTCGAGCTGGTCGTGATCAACCAGCTGGCAAGCCATGCATTCTACATGGACGATAGGTACAGCAGAAAGATGGAAAAATATCGGGGGCACAACAGGCTGGGTTACGCGCTCGGCGGGTTGATACCGGAATTTGAGGCGGCGAACCGGGGCTCCAACGATGAGGTCGGCCAAGTCCTCGCTGAGAGCCTCGACCTTTTCGAGCATAGGTAGAAACCATGAGGAGGGTTCGCGATTCAGTCGATGATGCAAACAAATCGATGTGATGTAGGGTTGCTGAACCAAAAATCGATGGAAGGTGTCGCATGAAGGAAGGCCGTAAGTGAATGTGCGCAGAGGAGTGCGTAAACAGTTAACAAGAGCTTTAACGTCGATTGGGCACATTATATGCAACGAGTGAAGCTGTTTCATGCAAGAAAGAGCTGCTTCAAACTCTGGGCCCTCGTGGCGAACGGACTCGGCGCGGTGCAGGTGTAATAGTCGAACCTGAAGAAAGATATAAAAAAAGGGGGGAAAGGGATCGAATGGCCCCAGAATAGACTTACATGTTTTCCGAGCGCAGGCTGGCCATGCAGGGTGCGAAAAAACAAAAGGGCCCGATGATAGCTGAGACGAACTTTTCGATACAGAATGCGATCGGCAAAAGCGCGAAAATTTCGGCAAATAAGAGCGAAAACGATCGTGGTCGAATGAGGACAGAGGAATAGAATCTCACACCAGAGCTGGGCGGAGAGGCGTGATACCGACATTGCGGCAAGAATTCAAGAAAGGAGCTGTGGCTGTGTAAGTCACGCTGGTCCAAATCGGGGAATGCACATCTGTTGATCACCAGCCACTCACTTCAGTCACTCGTTTCAATCGCGCACGGGTCTCTGGCCTTGACGGCCGCGTTTGTCGTTATCTCTTACTCCGCTGCTGGCTTCTGGTTCATTGCTGCTGGCTCCTCGGTCGCTATGGCAAGACCCCATTTTACAGTCTCGTCAACACGGTTTTCCGACTCGGAGGATGAAGAAGACGAGCTGCTCTCCAGAACGGATTCTATGCGGTACGACAGCACCGTTCGAGTCGGGAATCGTACGAAACATTCCTCTCGCTACATTCAAGTGGATGCTTCTCCCGGCAAACAGCAGCGCCGCCACTCCCCAGAACCTGACTTACTCGTACCAGACGTGGCCCTGGATGTGGGGGATTTTGGGGAATCTGCAACGCTGGATTTTCGTCCGTTGGAGGATAACTTCGCCTTTGACGAGGGCCACCCCCTTGACTCGGGACCGCGCAGCATTCGGGAGTCGGTGAGCGCTTGTTTCTGGCTCGCTTGAGAGGCTTCTAATTTGTTTACAAAGGACCGGCCTCTCAACATGTGGGCAGAGTACGACAAGGAGGCTTTTCTTGACGAACTGCTGCGATGTGAGGGTCGGGGCGACTATCATGGGGACGCGAGGTGTGCGGGGTGCCGTGCGCCTGGTAACAACATGCACCGTTGTGAGGATTGCTTCACGGATGCTTTGTATTGCACGTCATGTGTCGTCAGTCTTCATGCGGACAATCCGTTCCATGTCGTCAAGGTACGTTTCCCTGTGTGCGATCAAAACACTGCTAAAGTTTCGTAGACGTGGAATGGGACTTTTTTTCGCGACAATACACTCAGGAATCTCGGCTTACGCGTCCAGCTTGGCCATAAACGCGGCGAGCGTTGTCCAGGGACACTGGCACGAACGGCTGAGGAGCTTGAAAATCGCGAGAAGAACAGCTTTTGCGTTGTGGACAGCAATGCCATTCATGAGGTCGCGCTCGACTTCTGCACATGTGGCAAGGCGCAATCTCCCGCTACGCAACTACTCCGCGTCCGTCTGTACCCTGCCACGACGTTGCGGCCTTCCTCGGCGGCAACCTTCCGCGTGCTACGACAATTTCACAAGCAGTCATTCGAGTCCAAATGCTCCGCCTACGAATTCTACAATGCTCTCGCGCGCCAGACGAATAATACTGGTAATTTTCAGCCTCGGGTACGTTCTGATCGACCCAAACAAAGTCCAAGTGTCTAACATGAATTAGGATCGTTATAGAGAATTTTTGCGCATGACACGCGAGTGGCGCCACCTTCAGATGCTTAAGCGCTCTGGTCGTGCACACCTTCCGGACGGGGTACGCAATATCGAAGCAGGCGCGTGCGCGCTACTTTGCCCTGCGTGTCCACAGCCGGGGAAGAACCTCCCCGTGAACGGCAATTGGAAGTCAGCGCCGCAGTGCTGTAGATTTTTATATGCGCTGTTCCTCGCGATCGACGCGAATTTCCGGATGAAGCGGAAGCAAGTGTCATCGGAGGAGGCCGATCCTGGGCTGAATGACGGCGCCGCGTTCTTCAGCGAAGTCAAGGCGTACATGGAGCATGTGCGAAAGCATTGGGATTTTGAGCAGGAGGTATGCAACGCTTTTTTTGGGACGAGTTGTTTCTAACGCTACCAACTTAGAAGAGCCGATGTGTCTCCCATGACGCCGTGAATCAGCCTGACCGGGAGGCTCGGGGCACAGCGTCCTCGGGGATTGGTACCGTGGATTGCGCTCGCCATAACATGAAGCGTCCCAACGGAGTTGGAGATCTACAGAAGGGAGAGCGGTAAGTCGCTGTGTTACGAGATGGGGCCGTCGCGCTGAGCACCACTGTTAGGTATATTAACATGGACTACATGCTGTGGAAGAGCCTCGCGGGATACGACGACCTCGTTGAGCTTGTCGTCTCGTACGATATCGTTTGCCAGTGGAGCATCAACATCTGGGTCCGCCTCGCCGAATACGAGCCCGAGCTCAAAGAACGTGCGGGTACCGGGTACCGCTACTGGGTGTGGCTCATCCCCAAGTTCCATCTGCCCGCCCACATCGAAGCCTGCAACATTCTTTATTCCTTCGACCTCAGCCCGTATGTTGCTCAGACGGACGGCGAAGCTCCCGAGCGGGGCTGGGCGAACGCAAACCCGCTGGCGGCGAGCACGAGGGAGATGGGGCCTGGTGCGCGGCGAGACGTCCTGGACGACCATTTCAATGATTGGAATCACAAGAAGATTATCGCGTTGGGTCGGGTCATGCTGGAGCGTATCCAGAAGGCAGTGGGGCAGATGATGGAGAAGCAGGAGGAGCTGGTGGAGACAGAGGCGTCGCTGCCTCCGGAGATCGTGGAGAAATGGACCATCGCCATGGAGCTCTGGGAGGACGACCCCAAGAAGAATCCCAACCCATTCGATGTCAAGGAGAAGCATGCTAGCTTGCAGGCTGTACGTGGGCGGATCGCGGCGGAGACGAAGCATGCAGTGGAGGGCGACAGGGCGGACGACGTTAGGGGCGATCTCCATGCATCGGAAATGCTGGCGATGGGGATGCAGCTGGAATCTCAGCAGCGCGATCTCGCGTCCGACGCCGCAGCTCTCAAAGCCCACGCGACCGACGGGCAGAAGACCACGGTGCTTGAGCGTGAGAACAAGCTTCGTCGCAAGATCGCCACTTGGATCAAGCTGCAAACGGAGTTCCAGCCAGACGTAGCAAGATTCCGCGAGCGCGACGACCTGGCGCGAGCGCAGGCAGCGAGAATGCAGCCAACGGCGGGCGTGCCTGTAGAGGCGATCGAGCTGTGGCTCCCCTCAAAGCAGGCGAGGACCCCAGGCGCGACGGTCAAAGCAAGCCACGCCCGCTACGAGTTCGACATGCGGGAGGCGCGCGCATACGAGGCGCTGGAGGAAATCAGACGCCTGCTCCTCGTTCGCACTCATCACTACAAGCACAAGGACAAGAACGTCAGCGGCGTTGGGGGCCATACGCGCGCGAGGCATGCGATCGAGGTTTTGGATGAGCGGATTCGACGGGAAGCGGGGGGAGTATCGTGCAGCGCGGCGTGCGCTTGTGAGCCTGGGTCCCAAGCTCAGCGAGACGCGGTGGTCTCTGGTGCTGAAGGAGCTGGCGCAGAAGGATATTCGCGGGATGCCCCGCGCGCTGTTCAGCGATCCGGAAAAGAAGAAGAGGAAACGCAAGAAGCGCGCGCGGCAGGAGGAGGAGGAGGCCAAGGAACCGCCGGAGATGTCTTGGATCTGGAGGACGGGCCTCAGCTCCTTGGCTGCGTCCGCTTCAACGAGCGAGGAAGCGGCAGTAAAGGCGACTAACGAGAGTCTCCGTATCGAGTGGGGGAAAGCATGGGCGCGGGCGCATCGCTGGACCGAGGAGGTGGACTTGCTGGAGGAGGAGATGCGACGGATCCTCGTATTCATGGGGTGGAGGGCGGGCTGGTGGCGGGGGCTGGCGGAGAGTCGTGCGGTGGACGGGCTGGGCATGAAGGAGGGTTTCATTGCCTACGCGGAGCGCCAAGCAGCCATCCAAGACTCAATGAAGGCCCGCTTTACACACGACTGGCGAGACGTAGCAACGTGGATTGAGTTGGGACGCCGGGGTGTAGCGGATTTCAAGGAGCAGACTCGGGCCGATAGGGAAGGTGAGGACGAGAGCGACGACGAAACGGGAGCGACAGACGATGAGTCTTTCGATCCGGTGCCTTTACTGCCGCGGGATGCTGCTGTGGTATCGACTGCTCTGGTTGAGGGATCTCTTTTACCGGCTGCGTAGTTATGGTGATTTATTCTGGCGAATTTATTGTACACGACTTTATTTAATTCTGCTTCGGCGGCAAATATCTGAATTTGGAAGTTTTTTGGGCGTCAAAGGTGCAGGCAAACACAAAGAAGGTGACGCCAAACAACCACATCTCTTTGGACATCGTCGACCAAACATTTGCTCATCGTGGACGACGCCGGGAAGGGCTTGATCGCTGTGGCCACAGCAATCACGCTCTTTTGAGAGCCTGGACGGACCTCTAGTGTTTTATAAAAAAGTGCCCTCTAAGGTAGAGTGATTTTTTAAAAAAACGTTAGCCTCTGATGAGGCTATTTTTTATAAAAGATCCCCAGTACGCGGTGATCCGATGACCTGCTGATCTATATGAAGGCGGTGCGGCGGATAATCCCGCGTCTCGCAGACTTGCAGTCATGTTCCTCCCGATCCGTCCCACAAAACGCCGACGAACATCGCCGTCGTCAATGAGTACCACAGGTGAGTCTATCTCTAATCTATCCACCGCTTGTGCAAGCCGAACGCGGGCGACTCGGCGCTGGTGTCAACAACTTGCGACTGAGCAGTGGACAGACCCGAATCAGCCTCTGTGAAGGCGGTTCAACGAACCAGGTGTCGGCAATGAGATCAGCTACCGCCCTGCTGTTGCACGTTCTTTGATTGCTGAAACGATTTCTGTTTCGCCCTGCAGATGCATGTCGGGACGGCATAGCGGATAGCCCATAGAAATCCATCCACCGCCCCTCCGAAGACCACGAAGACTCTGCAGTACCGCTACTTCCGCTCCAAGATGCCGATAACTCTCGAGTCGGGTGCAATACCAACCACGGCGCGGACAGCCAGCGGTACTATTCAGCTGCTTCTGGACCGGTGTATTGGGGCTCTGGAAGGACCGTAGGCCATGGAGGCGCTGGGCAATCTTTCCGATCGTGGCGAGCGGCGAATCGCTGGTGCTCGTCCTGGTCTACTACATATTCAAGGTCCGTGTACCCACTCGCATCATGGATGACACCCTCGATCCAGGATGGTCACGTCCATACACTTTTTGCGCGATAGTCGAAGACGGTCAAGCAGGCCTCTGCGCGCTGCACTTTTCGCACAGCACGGCACCCTCCTCAGTCCTATGCGTCGTGGTATCGCCTTTCACAGAAAAACACTGCCTCATCGACCAGTACGCTGAGATCCGTCAGGACTTCAAGCCCTTTTACCAACTCGCCACCGAAAACATTGTTTCAGAGCATAATCGACCGCGCCGCCCAAGCAGTGCGTAATCTCGCGTAGTTACGCTCAGGTCCTGATCCTCATACTACTGATTTTACTGGTGGGGCAGAACGATTCGCAATGGGAGATCCGCTGGGAGGGACAAACTACGCGCGACCCATATTGGTCAAATACGGTGGGACATGTGCGTTTTCATTCTCATTCACTTTGCACGCCTTACATCCCGGTTTACAGTTCTGAGGTAGTTTTCCGGACATGACTTTTTTTTTCATGAACGGCCGGGGCGACCCCCGAGTGGCGATCAATTCTCGAGCACCCAGCTCTCAAGAGAAGGCATTTACAGTTCACGAAGAAACCCCATTTCAAATACGGCCCACCTTACAGGTAAATTCTTCGCCCACAATACGGCCACAACGTCGCCATGGTATCTGCTGAATTCATGTTCGGCACCAACAATGACAGTGGCTGTACGTTCCGTCTTTCCTCTCGTATTTTGCAGCAGCTCACATGTTTCGAAGCTTCATTTAGTTTTGCTTGCCAGCGCTAAACTTGGATTTGCCACGGATCTATATCCAATCCTGAGCATGGCAAAAATCCCGCCTTCCTTCTCAGATATTTTGTTCGTAACAGAGGTCTATTCCCAGCAACAAATCTGGATTGATCCTGGTTGCAGTACAACTATGACCGCTCATAGTGGTCGCCACACCTCGGCTACCTAGATAACATTCCATTTCGGAAGTCGCATGTAGATGCCGGGGTGGCGGAATACAATATCACCGGTGCCCATCCCCGTTTGATTGGGACAACAGAATCTGGACAGAAAAATGTCACCGACCTCAAGGGAACGACATTCACAGGACAATTCATCGGGCTTCCAGATCTGCCATCAGGGTTGCTGGTATTCAAGGTGCGTGTCCGTTTCTGCTTTTATTTCGGTCAATGAAAGGCGGACTGACTCTCGAGCAACAAAGTCGACGATATTCGAAAAATAGTTCCATGATTGGTTGCGGCCATATGAGCACTATGTGCCCGTTCTCCCGGATCTGTCTGACCTCGTGGCGAAAATCGAGTGGGCGAAGGCAAACCAGGATGAAAGACGCTTGATCCAGCAGAAAATCGCTTGCCGTGTCCTGACGGATGACCAAAACGACTGTTATCTCGCAGTTTTGGTCGAGTGGACGCAGTTGCAGGCCTGCACAAAAGATGTGCCCGAAGCAAATCACTGATCGGCGTTTTCCGCTGGCGGAATCAAGGCGGAATCTCAAAATAATACAAGGGGAATCCGTGTGTATTCTGCCTCACCCATAGTTATGTACAACAGTCTATCAGTCAACTTCTATCCGACGCCCGGCTGTTTACGTAGATTTCAATCATTGTCAATTCGGCGACCTTCGGCGTGATACCCATCCTTCTTTTTCTTCGCTACTGCCAGTGTAGCTCTTGAACATCTGAGCAACCGATTCTCGAATCTCTGGTTTTGTCTGCATCAAATTTTTCTGTTCTCTCCCTCATGCGGTCCTCGCTCGTGGATCGCCCGACGCAGATGTTTCGGATGAGTCAGATCTTGCGTACCTATCGAGTTTTTCGAGGACAGAATCATTCCAGGAGTGTGAAAAATTTTGATCAAAGTTGGCGACAATGATTGCGAAGAGGTTCTCCCGCCACTCATCGCTTCTTCTTCCAGGTATCCTGTCGAGCTTGTAAAGCGCATTGGATATGGAGACTGCCAAGACAATAACCAGTCTGAGCTTATCCGAACTGGGGCAATCATATCTGGAGGTGGAAAGATATTCTATAGGAGTCGGTATAGTAGAAATGAAGATTTTTTTTTGCTTGATGATTTTTAATGGCATGACGCAGTGTTAGTACTTTGAGAACAAATCAGGCGTCCGAGTCAAACGGAAAGATCGCAGCCCTGGGCTCATGTTCCTGCCCCGCCGGAGGAGCAGTGACAGCTATCCCGCATCTTGTCCGCTCGGCATTTACTTCGCGCTGCCAGCTGTGGCAAGTGACATTCGTACCTGGCGAGTGTACGGCAAACAACCGTGGGTTAATATAAGACCTGGCGATAAAAACCTTGAAAATTTTCTTTCTCTGTCAGAACCTATGGCAGCGAGTAACCATCTGTTGCTCGTGCTCGCAGTGATACTGGCATGCGTTGTCCGACCTCGCAGTACCTATCTCTTTGGACTCACAGCGGTAGGCCAAGACGAGCGCACTCTTTTGTTAACCGCACATCCGGACGATGAGACGTTCTTCTTCAGCCCAACTTTGACTGCCCTCAGTCACATAAAAAAGGTTGGCGGGATCCAAGATGTCCTCGTCGTCTGTTTGTCCACCGGGAACGCGAAAGGCCTTGGGAATATCCGGAAAGAAGAATTTGGACAGGCGCTTGAAGTTTTCGGAATACGAGAGGGACGACGATTCATCCTCGACCACCCGTGAGCCGTCTTCATATAATTTTTCAGCGCTTTCTGATTGAACTCAAGCAATTTACAAGACAACAAGACAGCTGCGTGGGATCCAGCTGTCATAGCCCAGGAACTGCGTTCACTAGTCTTTCAATACAGTATTACGACAGTCCGTCGTTTCTGTTGGTCAATCACATGTCATCCGTTTGATTCAAGGTACAGATCTTCACCTTTGACGGGCACGGAATTACCGGTCACCCAAACCATTCGTCCGCTTTGGCTGGTGCAGCCAAACTTGTCAGTACCTTTCCAGTTTCGTCCGCCAACCGCCGACCCCGCCTCTTTGCTCTCGATTCCCGTCCTGCGACAAAACACCTCGGTCCATTGGCAGCATTGCTACCTCGACGCCAACGGTCCTCTCAAGGCCCTGTTTTTGTCGCGTCATTGACAGACTATATCACAGCACTCCGAGCAATGGTCAAGCACCCCAGCCAACTTCGTTTGGTTGCCTTTTTGAAAGGGCTTTGCTCACGATATTTGTGGGTAAATGAGTGGGCTGAGGTTACCGTATAGAGATAGCACCAAGATATAACGGACTTGTAGTTTTGGATTATACGCCTCCAGGGACAGTAGCCTCACCGCTCGAACTGTATTTCAACCTGAACCCCGGTCAGCTAAGTAGTGTAGTGAGAGAAATCATTACTTCTTTACCTGCCGGTAGGGAATTTGCGTATTATGACATTTCCTTCAAGTCTGAGTCGCGTCCGCGAGACAGTTATTCTCGCGTCCGCCTGACGTTTGCGCAAGACACTGGACCCATACACGACCAAATCGGTTACTGTAGAGTTTCATTCAATTCGGATGTAACGCGTCACAGGCCCCAAAATTTCAGAACATTTTCGAATGTCACAGGTCACCGAGGAGATTTCCGAATGTCTCCAAGAAGTCACAAAATCAGGGAAAGATCGCTCAAAAATTCAAATTTTGCGCTCGCGGCGCGTTTGACTTCGGAACCACAAAGACCAGATAATGGGAAACCATCCACGTCTTGAATATTGCAGCAGCAACAAAACTAACACCAAAAAGAGGGTACTAAAGAGAATTTCAACGATTTCTGGTGCGATCCTCTACTTCTGATGCTATTTTTCACTCTGTCTATGTCGCAAAAATCCGATCTGGGAGATACGGTCGTATATGGCCCTATTTGGTCAAATAAGTCTGTAAGGTTGGGAGGGGGGGGTATAAAATCCAGAAAGTTACGATGCGTTGATATAAGATGCTGTAATCACATATAACGTTTACAGCACATTATAGGCTTTACAGGGCATTATAGCCCCATATAACTGATCTTGCTCAGAGGCTCAAAAAAAATAATATTCGGGCCCATTCGCCGGGCCAATGATGCATTCAACTACTATAGAACGACAACAAATATATTAAAGAGGAGCCTACAGATGACATCATTAAGGGGTCGGTCAGTGCCCTACAGCTACCGTACTCGCCTCGAACTGATCTAACTTTGTGAACGGTCAGTCTGGGATCTCAAAGTGAAGCAAGTGAACACACCAGGAGGTAGGAAGCAAGAACACAAGTCTATTGAAACTGTTAGCAATGGTCGTAGGACAGAAACATTCAAGTACCGCAGAACGAACGTGGTCCTCACTACAATTTGGATCCGATCCAGGAGGCACATTGAGTCAGGGAGCAAGGCACAGAGACAAGTTTGACTCACCGTAATGGTACTAATTCAACGAAGGCTAGGTCGGAGGCACAGGGTGGAAGGGGCTAGCTGGTGGTGGTGGTTGAAGAGAAAGAAAGGTGCGGTCACACTGTCACAGTGAGGAGCCTGATATATGGCGTTGTGGAGCATGACATCATTAAGTCCGAATCCTCTCCCCGCTTGTCCCACTGTCTCATGCGCACCCTACATCGCTCGGACTCGGACACTACCCACGTTTCGGACTCTGAGCCTGAGCGTGACAAATGTGATATACTGCGATGCAATCCCGAGTTTCAAGCCAACAACGACCGGCGGTTTGACTGTGTCACCATCAACATGCATATGGATGATAACCCCCTCACCTGCGCACGCATGCTCTATATTTTCCGATACTTCCTTCCTCAAGCTCGCGAAGAGGATGTGGTGCTGGTACAGTTGTTCAAGAATTCGCGTTGGCAGCCGAAGACAACATGGGAGAATTGTCGCATTCTCGAGGATGGGCACAATGCTCATCTTGGCAAAATATTTCATTCGCGGTGTTCACTTAATCAACGCGTTTGGATGCACCAAAGAGAGCACAACTTACTACCTCAATGATCTCATAGATAATGATTGGTTCCTACGAGCTGGAAATTAATTTATTCAAGTTGAATCATGAAAGGTTTCATCTGACGCAAGAGAAAGAATTAATTTAGCTCAGATAATCCAGGTCCAGGGCGGGGGGATTATAATATTCTCTGAGGGCCTATAAAAGACCCGGGGGCATATATCTCGAGGTACGGAGCGGTAAGGAGGCTGTGAGGACGATTGAAGGAGGCTGTAAGGTAGCTATAAGGGGTCTATAAGGCTGTAACCCTCCGTAAGCACTTATATGCCAAAAACGGTTTTTGCGACACTATGGTTGAAACTCCGTTCACAGGTGTTTAAGCGGTAAACAGTCCCCTGCGATTTTCAGCGACATTTACGAACTTTTGGGGTGTCACGGTCGGCCCGGACAATTTCAGAAAACTCAAGTTCGAAAATCCTGGTCAGCCGCGGAGAATTGAATGAAACTCTTCAGTACAACTCCCCGTCGGATCAAGAGACTGATACTTTTCGCCCACACATGTGACTCCCAAAGCACACGAGTAATACACCCTTAACTTAGACTAGCAAAGCCGCTGGCGGTGGTTACCACTGGTCATTGGTGGCCATCGGTAGATGGTGATTGGCGATGTCCTTTGGCGTGATTTGGTGATCTCCAGTTGATCCGCCAATCACCGGGGGGTAGCCAGTGATCCAACCCGGTGAACTCCAGCGGATTTTGTTGGTGTTCAGCGGATTCGGGCCAGAAAAGGATTGTTTCAGGCCTTTTCGTAATCAGGGAGAATAATAGGCCTCGGCACTGGGTGCTGAACGCGTATTATCGAGCCTACATCGAAATGATAAGGTATAGTTGAACAGGGACGGAGACCTGCTTCACGATGACTCAGCCCATACAGTGTCTGTGAGCATGGATGGCTGCTGGAGAACCCTTGGATTTTCATGGGGAAAGAAATATAGATTTTTCCCCTGAGCGACTGAAAGTACACCAGAGCGCATACTTTAACATTGTTTGAACATAGTTCAATCAGGAATATCAGCCTCAATTCCGGCAGAAACCGGTGGAAACCAGCACTCAATGAAATCCAGTGGAATCCGTTGGGAATCAGAGAAGCCGCTAGTTTCCGGTGCAAACCATTGGAGACCACCATCAACCGCCGCCGAACAATGCTGATCAGCCGTTTGATAGCCCGCGTGTATTACTGCGATGGATCATGGAGGCCGGTCTGTGCTACTGCCGACATCACGGCATGATGCGAAGCTCATGGCGGCATCCATGCGATTAAGAACTCGCGCCCAAGGAATAGCTTAACGCGCCTCACCGGTTTGTAGGTTGGAGGTTCACAAGCTCGCATTCAGTCTTTTGGCCACATATTTTATCAATATTTACTACGCGAGAAACCTCGCTTTGAATAACTATAAGAGGCTCCAATGCCTACTGCAGCTCTTGCGTCAGGTTGTTGTAAATAGGGCACAGATCGTTCCATGCTGCTGGGATTATTTGCGACTGCGGACCCTGGCGCTGGTCTGCCGGTGCCTCGGCAAACACGACAGCAAGTCCGGCTTCGAGATGCCAATCAATATGGCTAATTTTGAAGGGATTGGTGAGAACCGAGAAGCTATGAGGACGTATAGGCATACCAGTGAAGGAACCACGGCCCAGGATTGTCTGCGCGGAAGCGGATGATGACTCCGCCTTGGTCGACACCGATAACGTCCCGGCGCGGCGGATTGACATAGTTCGTCGGACCAGACGCGCTCTTCACGACGTCGAATGCATGGCCACTGCGCAGTCAATCCAATCAATACCCCCTTCGCTTTCCAACGCAGAAAACAAAACGCACTGCAAGTGGAACGGATGTGTGATTCCATGATCCGCTCCATGAATCCGCAGCTCTACCACCTGACCCCTCTCCAGAACGAAGGTATTCTCCGTGACGTTGAAGTCGTTCGCCGTCGTCGCCCCGTTTATGATCTTGAGCAGGGTCGGCAGGTCGGGTGGGACGTATGACACGCCGTTGACCTCCCAGAGGCCATTCCCGGCGGCGTCGAAGTTGAGGTCGATAGTTCTGTCGGCAGGTGCGGAGCCACCCGGGGCGCCGGGGTTGATGAGAGTCTTCGGCAAAAAGTCAGAAAAGAAACTGATCGCAAGCGAGAAATTGGACTACCTGGAGCTGGTACTCTTGGAGCGGACCCGCAGAGCTACCGCCCTTCCCGCTTGAGCCGCCGCCGCCAGAGGTTGTCGGATCCGAGTTCGGTGCGCCGACATAGCGCAGGATTGCCTTGACGTTTTCCTTGTCCACTTCACGGATAAAAATATAAATGTCAGTAGCAGTTGAACATGAAGCTCGGAAGACACGAACAGATAGCGCTGCTCCCTTGCACAGTCTGTACACGATGAGAGGTCAGAAGATGAAGATGGGCGGGCCAATCACTCACCATCGGCGCATTTATCCAGTAGTTGTTCACCGGCTGATTGGCGTTCAACTGTGGATCGCGAGCTCAAGCACCCGAGGCGTAGAGGTAAATGGATACAATACGCACTACAACACTGTACCTCTGCGCGGCATGAATTTCGAAGTTTGAGACAGTCTACCCGAGACTATGCATTAGCACAGCGCGACTCCGTGAACGATGGAGGCAATACGCACCAGGGGAACAGTAGCGATTCCATCAGTTTCGATAACATCAAAAGTATGCCCGTCGATAGAAAAGGTAAATGCCGCGAACGCAGCCATGTTCACGACGCGGAAGCTGTGCAATTTGGGATGGTCAGTCGTTGGCATGAATGAGTCTAAAATAGCGGGACATACCGATATCTGGTGTTTCAAGACAATGAGATGAGCATATTTGAATGCGAACCAGGTGGTATGATCTAGCACGCACCGCTTTCCTTGTTGCACATTGACTACCGCCCACGGTACCTGTGGGGCCGCCCTTGTAGCGCTTCCAGTATATTGAGCGCGTGAAGCAGAAAGTAGAAGTCTATGGACTCACGCCAACCCCGTTGATCAGCCCAGAGCCGGGCACGGGCTCATGCCCGTCCTGCTTGAACTGCGCCATGAGCTGCTCTGAAAAACCGCATGCATCAGCGTCTCTTGGAGCATCTCGAAGAGAGAAGAGCACTCACCCGCAGGCGTATGGTACCAATCGGCAAGCGTGATAATCGTGCTCGCGTCGTCGACGTCCCACAGGTCCTTCTGGGGGTCGTTTGGATCGTCTGCCGCGCACCCGTGGTGATGTCAGCGACTTCTCATCGCGGTCACAACGTAGGAAGGGAGGCCGCTCACAAATGACTAACGTGCCGCGCTCGCCGTCTGCGTACTGGGTTGACAGGTGGCTATGATACCAGTATGTCCCTGTTTGCTCGCCAACGTTAAAGTTGTACTCTGTGCCAACAGATCAGGTCCAGGACTTTTGAATCCAGGAGGAGATGGACATACGGTAAAAGTGTCCCGGGGCGATCGGACCTGAGTATCGCGAGGAAGATGAGACTGGGTCTGAGTCCTGAAAGCCGGTGATACCCACATTGGTTGACAAACGACGGTCCGTCTTCGCTCGCCGTGCGGTCCTGGAACAGCCCGTGCCAATGCTATGTGGATGCCATTTCCTTGAGAAACTTTGAAGTAGCCGGAGAGGCAGAACCCACGCACGATGCTCGTCGACCTCCGCATCGTCGGGTCGAATAGATTATTCGTCACGTTGATGTGCAGCGTGTCGCCCTTGTTCGCGACGAGCGGGACGCCCCCGAACTGACCCGCGATGATCGAGGAGCGCGGGTTTCCGTCGGGCGCGACGACCGCATTAGTGACCTGGCATCCATATGAGAATCGTATACAGTGGGCAGTGGGACTACGTGGGCGATGGAGGAGGCAGTGAGCGTACGTTCATGGTGTAGAAGACATCCGCCGCATAAGCATTAGCGACGAAGAAGGGGAGGAGGGTGAGGAGGGCGAATTTGAATCCCATGGTTTGTTAGTGCTGAAGGTGAAAGCACTAGGGAGAGGCAAACTAGTAGGCTCCTGAATTTATACCCTTTCCCCTTCACGGCATCCAGGAACAAGACGACAATGCAGCCGCAGGCTCTGAAGTGAAAAGGCTTGGCCACGGCGGGTCGGTATCAAACCTGGACGAAAGTTCTTGGCGATGACATACTATCAGTAACTGGGTAGCTGGTCGGTCACCTTAGCGTGGATCGTTATTCTTAAGGTACTATGTGCTGCCCTCATGGCGGCCTGAGTCTTGTATGGAAGACATGCTTGCTATGAATTTCTTGAAATATTCTCAAGATTTTAGAAGCTCATGTGGTGCTACCGTGGATTCTTTTCCTGTCTCCTGCCCGAAACAGCAGCAAACCCAGTAACTGGCCACCTCGCCGCATAGGCCGTCGATGCCGTTGCTGGACCCGAATTGTATCCAAACATGAACATAAGGTTCGTATGTGAGATTATAGGTAATTTTCGTGTACATAGTATCTACGAGGGTATACGAATACGAATGTGAAGCCGAGATAACCGTTATGGCATGTGTCCACAAACCGAGCGCATAGCCAGAGTAGGTGAAGAGCCTGGGCTAAGATACGAGTCAGGTCAGTGATAAGATGTATAGGTGTACGATAAACCAATTTACTAAGTTCCTGAAGCTTAGGAACCCAGCCAAAAAATTCCGAATACCACGACACAAAAATAGTGCATTTCCGAGTAATGAACAATGTTGTGGAGGAAGGAAAATGAACAAGATAGTGATCAATGCGTAAAATGATAGAATGAATGACAAAAAAATCCAAGAACCAGAGTCATAGCCTTAGATACCGAGGTGTTTCACTGCGATGGATGAGATTCTGAGCTAGGTTTTCCTGGCAGTTGTGCGGGATGTAGTTCTTGCTTTTCAGCCGGCACGACACCAAATAGGGAGGCCAAGCATCGAAGAAACATAACGAGCTGTTGATGTCGAGAGACGGTGGAGAACTGGTAGAAAACGAGCGATGGCGAGTGTGGCGTGGCGGAGCTAGAAATGATGGCTTACACCATGTGCATTCCGATCAAAACTTCACGTAACCCCCGGCCGAAAGATCATTTTGGGTTGAAATTTGGTATGGGAGATCCATAGTCGTATTTGTTCCCTGGGGTCAAATGTGCATTTCATTTAACTCCTTCATGATATATTTGAAGGTGGCCAGGTACCTAGCGGCCGATAGTAAGGTAGGATGAGTAGTCACCGAGTCTAAGATGTGCGTGCGGGAGGGCGTGTTTCGGAGCCATTCTTCCTACAGCATCCCAAGTCCTGGCGTACATTTAATATTGGGACCGGGATGTGTCGATGTTGGTTCTATATTGAGCTCGACGTTAAAACACTGAGAGTAGTCGCTGCGAAGATGGCTACAAGGGAGATTCTCTTGGCATTGTGGCGCGGACAGGACCACTGGTTGAGGCATTTTACTTTGAACCGACTTCCTTGCGAATGCAACCGCACCGGAGCGTCGCAAGCGTGCGGGGACGCGGTACACATCGTTCAATTAATGCACAGGGCGAGGTCGGCAGGCACCGAATGTCTGTCTTGTGGCACAACCTGTCGCAGAGATGATACACAATGGTTTCGCCTTTTTCGTCTTCAACTCCGGTAATAATGAACTCCAAACTCGGCAGAATCCCCTTGAGCGCGAGGGAAAATCAACCTCGTTCAATTGCCTTCCGGCATGCCGAGAAATGCCGGGGGATCAGCCGGAGTGCGTTTGATCGCAAGAGTCACACAGGGGTCACGGCGTCTCTCTTTTCTCCCGAACACCATCAGCTCCACAGAAGTAAGTACACCCTCGGCTCTCGGATCCCTCAGCTTTTCGCTACCTTCCCCGACGGTCTTCGAGCGCCCCTGTGCATCTAACACTAGGGCTTATACTTTTTTTGGTTTGTTGGTCTCCACGTTCATACATGGTGAATGGTAAAATTTGGTGACTGTCGAACCTCTCCTAAGCATTTTCTTGGCACACAAACAGCTTGCCAAGCTCTTGCTCCGACTTCCGTTCCCGCATATCCTTATTGTCCATTGCTTGGGCAATATTTTCTGTGGGTAAGCAGGATGCGCGCCCGTCGCATACACTGTAGCTCCCCCCCTCATCCATTGCAATGCATTGATCCCACTGCTTAAGCGGCGGGTCGTCGTGAGTTCCTTGCAAAGGTACTCAAGATTATACAACTTCGAATCGCTATATGCGGCCAGTTCGACACCCCCTCGGCCACTCTTCTTGCTCGGAAGCCCAGTCCCTACATTCAGCGATGCACCACCGCATGCGCCCTCTCGCTACCCTACCTATCATGACTTCCCCTACGCCAATCGCCAGCCCTGCCCTCCCCGCCCCTGGCTCTGGCCAAGCGTACATATGCCACGAAATCACTGCAAATGTCACGAAACTTTTTCTTGAAAGCGATTTGCAAAGTTTTGGGGAGCTGTGCAGCTCTTTGTCTTCATGGGAGGTCGTCTTTGTTTTGTCGCTTTCGGTCTTGCGCTTTGAATTTTGCCCTTTCGGTCCGATTTGGCATATGCCTTTGGTCGCCTTCTCCTTTCTTGCTCCTGCCTCCTTCTCAACCTCTCTTCTGTCCTTTCCAGCTGCTCTGCGACTGCCATCTGTCCTCCAGGCCCGCTCGCGCTACCGCTGCCCTCCAAAACAGACTCTTCTCCTGTGATTTGCCTCTCACCATGGCTACATCTCCCACACGATTCACTTCGTTCCGAGTCTGTACCTGGGTTTCTAGCCTTCCTCAGTGTAGGGAACCCCAAGCCGCGGTAAACCCGAGTTTATTTCGTGTCGCCCCACTTATTTTGCTAATTCACTGCGTGGCAGGCTCGAAGTCGGCAGGAAGCTTAAAATTACTTCCCTCGTCACGTGGGAACAAAAACCGCGCGCACATGCACATTGCAGTTCGAACTCCGCGTTACAGCGTGTATAAAGAAGGAATCCAAAAGCCATCCAGCGACGGCCCGGGAATAAAGATGTCATTAGAAAAAGGATGCCAAACCTACAATGAACAGGGAAGCATGGTAGGTTCCGCTCCAAAAAAAGAAAATTTGAAAGAGCAAACTCCCGCACTCTGCAAATCAGGCTTGCTGTAACATCCACTGAGACAAATCTTGAAAGATTCAATTTAGGCCTCTACAGATACGCCTTGGGATGAGTCGTATTATACCAAATGCTCCGAAAAAACAAGAATACCAACGCACGGGTAACTGCCCAGACTTCCTCATCCAGAAGTCCGGGCCCGATTTCCAAGAGCCTGTCTCCAGAAATCAAGTTCGGATTATCGCATTTCTACCATCCAGTAGTGTGGTCCCTAAATGATAGGCCCAGAATTCGTCACCCGGGATTGATTTCCGAGGGACCGTCTTCAGGGATCCAGTTCGGAATATCGCATTTCCACGATCCAGTAGTATGGTACCGAAATGAAATGTGGGAAACCCCCTGTTTCGGGAAAAAATTGTTCGGCGACCGATTTCCGCGGGACCATCTCCAGGGATCAAGTTCGGTTCGCTATCCAGTGCTGTGGTACCGAAATGAAAGTGGCAAACCCACTGTTTCGGAGAATTTATCTTCACTTCCGAGTAATGTTACCGTGACTCGAGTCGATCGAATTCGAGTTAACTTGTGTTCTGGCCTGCTCTTGCATCTTATTTGGAATGTTATATCTGTTAAAGAGAGCATTATAGTGCCTCTCTAACATATGTTCATCGTTTCCGCTGGCACCACTTCGTTGTTTATAATACGTGATGTACTGCTCCCGAAGTTGCGAGTCGGCAAGTTGTGTCGAATTGCGTTCATTCCCAGGTTTCTCCAGGGACAATCATTATTTCGCCAAATGCCAAGTAGGCATGATGGACCTACTATAACTCCATTTGCTGACTCCCTAATGCCCCATAATTGACAGGACTCTCGGACGCTAGACGCGCCAAGTCAAATTTGCCTGACTCGAGTCGCGACGGCAATATTACTTCCGAGTCTGCAATCCTCGAAAAAATTATTCGGAAGTGTGGGTAAGAGTAATGCCCCGTGGCCTCTCGATCTGTCCCTGCCCATCCATGCTTACCTCGACTTCCCTCAAGATGCTCTTCCTTGGATGGCTCTTTTCTTCACGCAGGCCTGTCCGTCCCCCTTTTAACTCCGGATCCGAGTCCCAAGAATCCAAGGCTCCAATGCTCAAGCCCTCAATGCTGAAGCTTTCAAAACGTCAAACCCGAGTGCCCTAAAATGTATTGCTACCTTTGCTGACGCCTTCCCCGGATTTCATCTTCATACATTCTAGGCGAAGCTCGTGAAGGCTCTAGTCGCGCTTCACGAGGCTCTGGCGCAGATATCAGCGACAGATCTTCCCGTGGTCGATGGCACCGAAGAGGCATACACCACCCGTGAGATGTACGACGACTGCGACATCCCCCTTGATGTCGTGTCGCATCTTCTATCCAGACACTCCGCTGTCGCGATCACCGATGACGGTGGGATTTCCCGTTCGGGGGAAATGCAGAGGTGTCGGACGCTGAGGACAACGAAGAATTTGTAGATGCCGCGCCTCTTGTTCTTGGACCAGGCGAGCGCAAGAAAATTCCCATGTGGTGTTATCTGGGCCCGATTTGGGAGGAGCACCGACTTTCTCCGTGTACTTTTTGCCTGTCTTTTGTCGAATTTTTAGTACTTCAGAAATCGAATTTTATCCCATTTAAACGCTAGGTGTTCATTGGTTGTCCGTCACCGTCACATAGGCCAAATTTGTTCAGTTCACAGTGTCACGTCAACCTTTGATCGAACTGATACAGTATTTATGGGTAAATGACTGGGCTGAGGTCACCGTATAGAGATAGTGCCAAGATGAAACGGACTTGTAGTTTTGGATTACAGTATACGACTCCAGGGACACTTGCCTCACCTCTCGAACTGTATTCCAACTTGACAATGAAAACCTCCGGTCATTTACCTAGTGCGGATACAATGATGAAAGAAAATCAGTATTTCAGTAACTTTACCTATCTAGCTGCAGAAAATTTTGTTGTGGAGTAGCCTAGCAGCGATCGCCTGTTGTTTGCTCAAGATGTCAATGTATAAGGGCACAGAATATTCCATGTATTTAGACATTCGTTTGTTGTTATATACAGGAATTCTGCAGCTTGTTTCTTACCATCAGGGTGCGCAGTCGGTCCCGACCTCAACATAAGATGCCGAAACCACAAATCGGCTACAACTTCCCGTCGGATCAATCCGGAAGCGAGGCTTTCACCCGGAGCCGCGGCGTATTGTCCATAGGCATACATGCTCCGATTTGTCGATTCCATCGGCGAGCCACATCTCTGTCCATAGCTTCACAGACCACAGCACTGCAACGACTCCGTCACGCCCAGGCAGCTGCCGGCTCAGCCTGCCGCAGGCCGTTCCGACCTAGATTCAGAAGTTTCATCAGCTGACTTCCCACTCGGGTTCCGCTAAGGGAATTCATTCCAGCACACTCTTATCGTTACCCACGATGGTGCCACTACAAGCAACAGTGAATTGTGACATGGGCGAGGTGTGCCTCTCGCAAACTTACTCGACCTTTGTCTGATAACGCACAGGGTTTCTCCCTGTACACCATTGTACGGTCCACGCTACCCCGGAAGAAATTGCTCTCAATTCCATCCAGTCAGATGATGAAGCGCTCATGAAAACAATCCACCTCGCGAACATCGCTTGCGGCTTCCATGCCAGCGATTTTTCTATCATGAATGCAACCGTGGCACAGGCTAAGCTCCATGGAGTCGCAGTCGGAGCGCATCCGTCGCTCCCCGATCGCCAGGGCTTTGGCCGGCGGGAGATGGCTATGGAGCCAGTGCGTGTCGTCATTTGTCCTGGGTTCCCGCATCGGATGTTGATTGGTGACTTCAGGATGAACTTCTCTCTTGTTTTGTATACCAAATCGGCGCGTTGAATGGCTTCCTCAAGTTGCACGGGCTTCCCTTGAACCACGTACGTTGCAATGGCTCATCTTACTTCCATCCATTTCCGCTGAACTTGTTCAGGTTAAACCCCATGTATGTAGGCAGCTCCCCGTGCTCTCAGGGGCTAAGGTTGCTTCAAGGGCGCAGTTTACGGACAAACTGCGCGCTCACTTCCTCTTGCGCGCGCAGTGGTAACGGCAACGAAGGCTTTCTCCACCGAAAATGACAAGATCGCGTTCATTGGTTTGGCTGGATCGGCTCATCAAACAGCTTGCGAGGAAGCTGGTGTCCGATTCATCCCCGGTATTACACTTGGAAGCTCCCCCAAGCGTTAAATTTCAATTGACGCGATGCCTGCAGAATGGTTCGCTGATCTAGACTACGACGCCACCGGGAAATTACTCATCACCAAGTCAGTTGCTGACTCCAATACCGATCCCAGTTCATACTAACTACTACATGAATATTTCAGGAAACATGATCCAGTTTCGGCGGAGGTGGTCCGACAACGAGTAGCATGTTCTTTCGTTCTTCTTGTTCATTCAGGCTGACAGTTCCAGGTGACCCGTCTTCTGGAATGCCAGGAAATCACTACAAACGCCGAGACTTTTCTCCCGCTGGGTGAAAACGTCCATGAGGTTTCTATCTGCTGTCACTCAGACACACCGGTACGCTACCTTTGCTGGCGCCTTCCCCGGATTTCATCTGAATAAATTTTAGGGCGCTGTCGAAATAGCGAAGCTCGTAAAGGCTCTAGTCGACGAGAGTAACTGCCGCTGAGCGTATGCTTGATGTACAAACTTTACTTCGGATCATATGCGTTTCGAGAGCTATACAACGGCCTTGAAATTTGCTGCATATATAGGTAATAATCCTCCCTTGTCTTCTTCTCGGCGTCCAGGTTCAAAAGCTCTCAAATTCTCGGTATTGTACTATTTCGACCAAAGGTTCACAAATATGAAATTTTCACTCACCGAGAAGACCGAGAATTTTTCTTTTAATTTATGGCAATTTTTGAACACATCCAAAAAAAATTTGGGTGTCACCGTCACCTGAACTTTTGGTCGAAATAGTACAGTATCTCGCCTTATCTCAGCGTGACAGGTGAGCGGAGTTCTGATCTTCTCACGATGTCACGACTGCGTTCTCTCTGCCTGTCCACCATGCACAAACTGCTCGTCGCCAATCGAGGAGAAATCGCTTTGCGTATTATCCGCACTGCGAACTCCCAAGGTATCAAAACGGTCGCTATATACACGTCTTCCGACGCTCTATCTCCCCATGTTGCCCTCGCTGACGAGGCCCTTTTCCTCGCCCCGCCTACTGACGGTGGACCGGAATCCCAAGCCTACCTCGCCGGCCCCAGTATCATCGCCCTCTGCAAAAGAAATCAAGTCACAATGCTCCACCCGGGCTATGGCTTCTTATCCGAGAACGCCGTATTCGCGCAAGCAGTCTTGGACGCTGGGATCATATGGCTTGGACCGACGCCCAGTGTCATCAAGACGATGGGGCTCAAACATCTCGCGCGCGAGGTCGCGGTGGAGGCGGGCGTGGTGTGCGTCCCGGGATCTGCTGGACTCGTCACAGATGAAGTGGCCGCCCGAGAAATTGCCGCGCGTATTGGGTTCCCCATCATGCTCAAGGCCAGCGCGGGGGTGGCGGAATGGGCATGGTAATATGTAATGATGAAAACGCTCTCACCAATGCATTTTCGAAAGTTACAAAACGTGCAGAAGTCCGTCCTCATCTCTTCGCTGCTCTAGTTCTTATCGCTAGTTACTTAGGCTCTCTTCAACTTCAGTGGCGTCTTTCTCGAGCGCTACTTTCCGTCTGCAAGGCACATCGAAATCCAGGTTCGTCCGGTGTTTGCTGCGACCGATTCCTGAGCCGTGGTTCGATGAACAGATTTTTGGGAATGGCATGGGTGATATCGTGTGCATGGGTGAACGCGAATGCAGCATTCAACGCAGGCACCAGAAGATCATTGAGGAGACACCTAGCCCCTTCCTTGCGACCCGTCCACAATTGCGAGCGGCAATGTGCGAGGCAGCAACTCGGCTGGCTGCCTCTGTGAAGTACGGTTCGGCAGGTACCTCTTACCCTCAAGGATAACGATTCTCTAGTTGATTCTTCGGAAAGGAACCGTGGAATTTTTAGTGGATAACGACACCGGCGACTTTTTCTTCCTCGAAATGAACACCCGTATCCAGGTACGTCGACGCCTCGACTGGAACATCCTTGCTCACCTCGAACCCAGGTCGAGCATCCAGTGACTGAAGCCGTCTACCCTCAGCTCGACCTGGTGGGAATGATGATCCAGCAGGGCATAACTGGTATTGCTAAGGACTCCCTGGAGATGCGACAAAGCACCTATGACTCGCTCCTCGTCAAGGGCGGAGCTACGGGAATTTGCCATGCAATCGAGGCTCGCATCTATGCCGAAAATCCCGCTGCAGAATTCCGTCCTTGTCCTGGGGTACTCCAACATGTGAACCTACCGACCAACGAGCAGCACGAGTGGTTGAGAGTGGACACATGGGTAATTTGCTCGGTCTCCAGCGTCCTATTTCTTATACTCGATTTGCAGGTCTCCACTGGTACAGAAATCACACCCTTTTTCGATCCACTACTCGCCAAGGTTGTTGTCTCCGGAGAAAGTCGCTCACATGCCATCTCCAGGCTGCAAGCAATTCTTCAAGAGTCGCGGATTCAAGGACCGACAAATAATATTGAGTATCTGAGTGCAATCTTGGCTGACAAAACATTTCAGAGGGGTCAAGCAACGACTACATTCTTAAACACTTTCAACTATACTCCATGGTAAATACGTGTCCCCGAAAATACGGCGACAACTAATGGGTGGATAGCGCGATGACCGTGATTTCTGCCGCAGTCGATTTGACGGTCCAAGACTTCCCAGGCCGTGAGATACGACAAGGCATTCCCCGGAGTGGGCCAATGGACTCCCTCGCTTTTCGTGCCGCTAACGGTTTGGTGGATAACGTTCCGGAGACGGAGGGCCTCGAGATGATTATTCTCCCGGGCACGCAAGCAACATTTCAATTTCATGTGTCGGCCGTGGTCGCAGTCACCGGAAAAGAAGTTAGTGTGACAATAGCAGGTCAAGAATTCCATATGTGGTGCAGTTTCATCGTGCCAGGAGGCGCAAAGCTATCTCTCTCAGCCAAGTTTGAGGATCCTGGTGGACTGCGAACGTATCTCGCCATTCGCGGAGGATTTCCACTTATCCCGCGTTTTTTGGGGTCCAAGTCGACTTCTATGGGATTTGGCGGATATCAGGTGAAGTTTATTGCACACTTCCACAGCTTTTTCATTCATAGCCGGGAAATATAGGGCCGCCCGCTGACTCGGGGCGACGAGCTTGGCCTGAGCAAAACTTGCGGACCCCGGCAGACCGATGCCGACCGAGCTGTTCCGACTCGACTCATTCCTGCGTATCCGTCACACTTCGTAATCTATGTCCTCGCGGGCCCGCATGACGACGAGCAGTATGTGACACTAGAAGGAATTACCGCCTTCTACGCGACACAATGGCGGGTTAGTCCATCCAGCAATCGTCTTGGAATTCGACTTGAAGGTCCGGGGGAATTTCCTGGTCACGTCCGAATGGGGGCGCTGGAGGCTCCCATCCATCCAATATACTCGATAACGGATACGCACTTGGCTCAGTAAATGTGAACGGCAATACTCCAGTAATCTTGACAAACGAGGGGCCGGACATGGGTGGTTATGTGTGCCTCTGTACGGTCGCATCAGCAGAACTGTGAGTCGTGTTTATTGATTTGAAAATTTACTGTCGCAAACCGCGGTTCGAAAGGTGGAAGCTGGGGCAGCTGAGTGCGGGATGCACTCTGGAGTTTCGACGTACCTCGTGGGCGCATGCCGTGGAGTTACAGTTCCGGAACGAGCGCTGGCTCGACCGTATGCGAATACAGTACGAAGGAGACATTGCAGATCTGCAACCACAATTCGAAGATCAGCCGCAAGACCCCAAGCTATTTGTCTCCGTCACTCTGCCGTTTGTTCTACGTCAGGTTGAGTCGAGCTATTTCTCTGGTATCGATCCTGAACTCCTATGCAGGCTGGAGTTTCTGGAATTTTAGTCGAGTTTGGGGGAATGACCCTGGATTTCACACTACGTGCTCGAGTGCACGCATTCGAAACAATTCTGAAGGAGCGCAAAGTACATGGACTTCAAGCATTTTGCCCATGTATTCGTTCTACGATGGTGGAGTTGATACTCAGAGAAAATTAGGTGCTGGCTTACTTGGATCACAGTGTCATTTCGATTTCTCGGTTATCAGCCAGTCCGATATCATTTCTGCAATTTTGGACGCGATCAACGCCATTCCAACCTCTGTGGAGGAAATGGTGTTTCCCGGGCGGCGAGTTATATTCCCGATCGTGCTGGATGATCAGTGGTCGCGTGAAGCTCTTGCTCGATACATGAGTTCGACTCGAGACAAGGCCGTGTACCTCCCGAGCAACATCGATTACTTGGCGAAGAACAATGGGTTCGAAACCTCGGAAGAAGTCCTTGCGGCACTCGTTGCTTCTGACTGGGTGAGAGCCCGCATTTTCTTTGTGCATTTTCTGGACCAATAATTGCTCTGTCCCCAGCTATGTTTTGGAGTTGGATTTTACCTTGCTTGCCCCTTCCTCGTCCCGGTCGGTACACAAATAACGTCACCAAGAAGCGACTAAACTCTCTATGATCCAGATTGATCCGAGATGTCGGCTCGTTGCGCAGAAAATGAACCCATCTCGCACGTATACCCCACGCGTATGAAATCCTCTTCTATACCTCTTATTGTCTATTTGACTTTACGCAAAGGGAGCTGTCGGAATTGCCGGTGTGGTGGCCGCCATTTATCCAATCGTCAGCCCGGGAGGATATATGTTGTACGGCCGCACGCTTCCGGCGTGGCAGCAATGGGGAAAGGGCTCAAACTTTGCTCCTGATCGGCCATGGCTATTACAGCCGTTTGATCAGGTGCGCACGTCCTTTCGATTGATAAACTCCCGGTGATCAACTTCACTCACCGGAAACAGGTCCGCTTTGAACCTGTCAGCGAGGAACGTTATCTACAGGTAATAGAGTTCATCTTCCGTTGAACTCCCAAAGTCATGTCGACCTCCAGCTCGAGAATGAATTTAATGCGGGACGATATCAATTTCGGGTCAGTTATGCAGTGCTCATATTTACTGCCACTCATGGCACCTTAGATTGAGGACACGACCTTTTCCATGGTGGAATATTCTGCCTTCTGCGTATCGGTCGCGGAAGAGACAGCTGTGTTCCAAGCGAAACAGAAACATGGTGTTCAACAACAGGAACGATTGTATGTACCCCTGTACCACCGCCAGGAGACGGCCACTCATTCAATGATATTTGATAGAGAGGAACGCCTACTCGAAGAATGGGAGCGTACGAAGAGCACTGTAGTAGAATCTGCATCGAATGAGGAAGGTGAGCTGTCCATATTGTGCGTTTGTGTCATGTGTTCGCCTCAGCTCTTCCCAGTGGAGGGTTCAACGGAAATCACCTCTCCTCTGTTCGGCAGCGTTTGGAAGATTTGTTGCCAGCCGAGGGATATTATCACGTCTGCTGACACAATAGTGGTAATTTTGGAGGCGATGAAAACAGAAATTCCCATCAAGGCCGGGGAATCTAACGTTGGGAAGACTGTCAAAGGGTTGAACAAGGGAATTCGCGAGGGGGCAAGTGTGGGCCCGGGAGATCCTTTGATTGTGTTGGTTTAAATCTTCATGCCGAATTTCAATCCTTGTTGTCCAGAAGCCGACCGGGCTAGAAGTTGGAATCTTTCCACGCAAGGAAAACCAGGTATGGAGAATCGAAACATCTACCTTTCCCCGCTGTTCGACAACACGAGCTTCATCGACGCCTTTGCCCAGTCCTTTACGTCGTTCGCCATTTCGCTCGACCCTAACGCCGAAGTCGATCCCACAACAATTACATCGGACTGGAGGTCGTGGGATCACGCGAAGACCGAGATGGTCTTCAATTTGACCGAATTCAATACCTCCGCAGTGGATCCCCAACACACTTCCAGCACGTTAGTGAAGCGTTCCCGGTGCGTGTGTCCATGGTCTATACACATTCTTCTGTTGCTAATTTTTGCCCATTTAGGTTTTAGCGGAGCGTGAGCCATTTGACCAGTCAATGAGGCTCCAGACCTATCAACTCTTTGGGTCCACCGTTGCCAACTACGACCATTTGCTTTCTTTTTTGTCCTCCATCTCTTGGGTACTGTCTCTACTTATTCAACACCATCTCTCATTTGCCCTCTTTTGAAACTACGGGTGTCAGCCATCTTTGTTGGACTTCCAGTTCAATCACGTTTCAGTTTCACTCAAAAGCATTGGGAAACACAGTTTGTGAATTATCATCGCTGCTCAGTATACACATGCTTTTTTCTCGCGCTCTTGTTATTATGTAACATTTCAGCAGCGATGGAATTTTTGCGTGAGTCAGAAGTCTGCGTGACGCTTCGTCGCTTGACCTAAAAGATTAAAGGGCTTATACGATATCACAAAGTATCGTATTCCGGAGGCGGAACGTTATAATAGTTTGAGCTCTGTTGTGCTCTGAGCGCTTCAATCTCACGTTCCAACCTTGCCACCGCTTCGTGGTGCTCGCGCTCGGAGACCGTGGGGGAACTTGAACCTGCGTCAGCTGTAGTTCCTTGATCCATTAAGTCTGGCACTGGGGTCTTTTCCCCGTGCGAAGCAATGATCCGCGGTGTTGGTAATGGCGATATGAATGGAGTAACCGCATGGAAAGGAGCTGAAGTGTCATATGGTTAATTCGTCTCAGCAGAGGGGTATCGGCGATGAGCGATGCGTCTCCTCCATCTGAGGTACAAGTAGAGGAGTCCTATTCCACCTAGCGCGAGGATGAGCCCAAAGACTATGCCGATGATACACCTACTCCGATGCTAGGCACGGAGGAGAGATGTGGGGTGTGAGGTGGTCTAACTGGGGTGAAGGACCAGATCCAAACAGGTACGTGTCGAAGGATATAAATGGGCGAAGTCGAAGTCAAGGGCTAGTCAATGTCGAAGGCGAGGAGGTGAAGGCGAAGACTGAATTAAGGACAAATGTGCACGAAAGCGGTGACGGTCAATGACCAGTGCACAAAATAACAACTGAGCTGGAACTGATACTGTGTCGATGTTGAAGACTAATGCTCACAAAGGCGGTGATGGTCAATGACTGGTGAGCAAGGCTATATTTTCGAGGCTAGGGCTAGTGCAGATAAGATCTGCTTGAGGGCGAGAGACAAATCAAAGGAGAAATCTGAATTGGGGTCCAGAAGACTGGGGTACAGAGTAGATACTGGGGCCTTTAAATAGGAAAAGTGTGGGAAAAGGGAACGCCCCATGCGGGTAAGGCATAGCCTATGTACAGCCAAGGGTGTGCGAAAGCTCGACTCGCGAGAGCGTGGGCGAACTTCTATAAATAAAGTGTCCAAATCTCAAACTGTCCAATATCAATAAATAAACCTCGAAATCTACGCGTCTTTTTGCGTATTCTTGATCAGTATATCGAACGGCGCGTGTCGCACGTTGAATGACGCGTAACGGACCAGAATTGACAGAGAAACACAAACTTGCGCGCTGGGCGAGCTTGCTAGCCGGGGTTTTGATCGCCAATCAAATCGCGATCAGTGTGTGGGAAAGTGCGACCTAAGCTTGCTCTTGGCGCGTACTCGGACCGCATGCCGTCTCGTTTAGCCGTGGGAAGCTCGCCTTTCCCAGTGGAGAAGTCGAGGTGAGCGAGGACGAGTTTCCGTGTGCAGGGAGTGCAGCTGCACAACACCGACTATGGCTCCGGTGGCGAGGGCACGTTTAGGTGGATTAGTCGATGGGGCTACTCCTGGCGTGGTGGCCGATCCTCCGGTCGCAGGTTCGCTGAGGCGCTAGCGTCCATATCATCGCACTCACGATTCAAATGAGGCACTTACGATGGGTTCGACGGGAAGTTGGACCTGGGAAGCAACGCCAGGATCAGCACATCAACTTTTCAAGATTGAATGAGATTTACGTTGCCGACGCCAGTGTTGCAGACGTTCTTGACGGTTTGTAAGATATTGCGCCGACATGACCTGGGAAATACATACTGAGATGCGCTGCTAGACGTGGAGGTCTGGGATGCAGCCTGAGGGAACTAGGTTTGAGAAACAGTGCTTAAAGTCGGTTGTTGCGACGTGCTCGACGTGGTCTGTGGCAAAGAATCGCTGGTCGAGGTCGGTTGCTGCGAAGAAGTGTCTATGACCCTGGTGTTCAAGATTGATTGCTGCGTATTGCCGCAAAACCGTACTTGAACCACCGCCGCTATTCGTTGCCTGTTGTGCGGAAGCAGGTGGGATGGAATACCTTTGGAGCACGAATTCATTACCCAAAACGCCGGGCTAGTTCCTACGGTGGGACTTGCGTGCATGTCAGCGGAAATGGACGATACCTCCGAGCCTACTCACCCATCTGTGCCAAGGTACACAAGCACTTGGAAGACACTGCGGTGGTTCAGCATATCCATATGGTCAGATAATGAGGAAGAGAACCCACCCCGGGGAGGTCGCAGGCGGCACCGGCATTGTCACGGTCCCCCCAGCCTGATTTGCTGTATTGACTAGCTGCGTCGCGATTGTAGTCCCTGGTCCCTCGCGGCAGACGTAGGCACTGAATTGACTGGGATTAGTGGTGAGGTTTTCCGGCGCCCAGACCAGTGTAACTGTCCCTCCGGGCGGGAGAGTGGTTGCGGAGGTCATATTGATACTAAGCCCAGCAACACTGCCCGCCCATATTACCAGGATTCTAGGGAAAGTCAGACAGTGAGGAGGTTGCAAATGGCGTTCACGAACATCCATGACGAAACTCGAAGCATGCCTCCAGGGAACGCGAGGGGCGTCGACGAAGTATTAAGTCACCAGCGACGAGGAATAGGGAAATGAGAAAGGCGTAAGTGCGGACTGGCCCGAACATCTGTGCCCAACGCCCATCGAGCAGATTGGCGCCGGTGTCTCCCCATATAATTCCTTAGACACGCATGCGTGAACCCTTGATTCGGCGTCAATTTGAGAATATAGAGGTGTCGTACGTGTGGCCTGATCAGCATCCGAGTCTTTTTTCACGACCAATAAGACCGCACAAAAAAATTAGCTCCGTACTGCCCGTCAATCATTGTCCAGATATAACACGCCCTGCTTGTCGTCAATGAGCAAAGCTGGTATGTACATCGTCATCCAGTGGACCAAAGGAAGCGTTTTGAAGATGGATCCATAGAGACGAATACAGTGCGGCGCCGAAGGCAAGTGAGATGATGTGAGTTGGGCATTTTCCTTAGTTCGGGTGCTCTGTATCGCGTACAAGCCAGAAGGACGACGCTGAGTTTCCTCCTGGAATCCCATGAATGTCTTCACAAGCTGCTGCAAATGTCGAGGACAACCACTGCCTGGGTGACGCAAGGGAGGACAGAATCGGAATCAAATGAGTCGCCTGACGCGAGGGAAATTCGTGAGCTCGCCCCATTTTTGGACCGCGTGCAAAGTCGCGTCGTGGACGCGAGACGTGCAGGAGAGCACATGAGGGTAGCTTCAGCGCACGGACCATGTGGCTGTGTTTACACGTGGACCTCGCTTCGGTTGAATGTTCACAATTTGAACAGAGAAAGATTGGTGCCGAAGTACGACTAAATTTTCGGCGGCATCAAAGATCTCGCGTCCATTCTGTGCAGCATCCCTCATGTACTCGCACTCGCAAGTCGGACATGAACATTAGAGCGAGTGAGTTTAGTTGAAGTTCGGAATAATTTATTTAGTCCAAGATCGATCCGCGGATACTTATATCCTGGTGAGGACCTTTTCCGGTGGCGAGCTGGGCTGTAGTACAACCTAGCCAATTGACAAGCATAAACTCGTGCTTGTTCACTTGTTCACACGCTACGAATTTTCTTGGCACTGGATCGACGGAATTGACAAGATGATCCGCATATCGTCATGGCGATCGGATGCAAGCACTCTTTTCAATTTTTCTTCCGCTTTCTTCGACGACGAGCTCGCTGTGTGGCTCGAGGGTTTCACATGGAGTTCAACTCTCTGATCTCTACGGCACCCGACTTATTCTGTAACGAAGCGCGCACAAGTAGCCAGGCTTGCAGGTTTTTCGTTTGCGACCCGCTCCGCTGCGCTTATAGCGACTTCCGTACCTACGCGTGTGGCGTATCCGCAAGAGACTCGCACGCCGAGCCTCGGTCTTGGCGTGTTCTTTAAACACTTAGCTTCAACGCTTTTCGAACTCCATGTATTAAGGCTGCACAATGATTTCAGGGAATCGCACCGAATGTTCCGGGAACCAGAGACCAATCTGGCTAGCGCGCTCATGGTGTAGGGTACATACTCTCGGTGATATGCGCATGTTCGCTTGTTCCCCTCGGAAGCGCTCCCACTGTATGTCTGGCCGGATTTCGCTTGCCTATCCGTCTGGCGCATGGCGAATGACTGGCGAACTTGTACAGCTGTCTGTGCGGGCAGATGGGGGAACTTTCGAACCACGTTTGATCGCGCTGCCGTCCTCGCATCAGTCAAGTGATCAGTACTCCATCTTCTTTCTCCACCCATTCTCCACGGTCTCTGGCGTTCAAAGACTACCACTTCTCAAGAAACCGGCGCTGTTTCCTGCCCAATTCAACTTGTTCTGGCAGGAAATGCTAATGTTTGCCCCAAAACGCTTTCTCAATTGCACCAAAATTACTCTCAGGTTATATCCGTACTCGCGCCTCATTCTTCTCTATTGATCATTGTCACAAGGTTGTCTTCTGACTTCGCGGCGCAATGACGGGCCGAAAGAAGACGATTTAAAAGGCGCACAAGCTTCTGGAGCGGGCCCGCTCCGTTTCGTCACCCACTCCACGCCAGCAAGATGAAGACCCCACAGGAGAAACCCGCCCAAGGAAAAAAGTTCCGCGCACACTCTCTGCGCGTTGGAGATCGAGTAACGAACGCCTCACAATTGACGCTCCGCGAGACGATCTGGCCCTTGTTCCTCGTCACGATTCTGTATTTCCTCTGGGTGCGCATCTCACCCTCGTTTGCATCGACGAAGTTTAATTAAATTGCATATTTTCAAGGGATTCGCATACGGGTTGCTCGATACACTTAACAAACATTTCCAAGTCACCCTCGACATCACACGTACTCGCTCGTCGGGTCTGCAAGCCGCGTACTTTGGTGCTTATCCGCTGGCATCGCTGGGTTATGGCAACTGGGTGCTTCGGAACTACGGGTACCGCGCGGTATTCATACTCGGTAACTATAACAAAGCCTATCTGGAATACCTCCTTGCTTACCCTCGAAAGGCTTAACGCTGGAAGGTATCGGCGCCTTGCTGATGTGGCCTGCGGGTCTTAAACGCTCGTTTGGGGGGTTCTGTGGTGCGACTTTTATCATTGGGTCGGGCTTGGGCTGCCTTGAGACGGCTGCTAATCCATATATGGCCGGTGCGTCTCTTTAATTCTCACCAATTCCCATCCGGTGAATCTGATAAATGAAAAAAAGTCACCGGCCCTCCAAAATATGCTGAACTACGAATCAACCTTGCGCAGGCGGTCCAGGCCGTGGGGACTGTGGTGGGGCCTGTACTTGGTATGTCCCTCGACGTCATATACACCCAGAGCAGGCGATCTGATCGCGCATAGGATCATATGTGTTCTTCAAAACCACGGCTGATTCCGTCAATTCACTTAAGACAGTACAATGGGTGTATCTTGCCATCGCGATCTTCGTCTTCTGTCTCGCTGTATGTTGAAATTTTCCCTCATCCTTTCTGCGTGGCTCATCTCAGCACTATTTCTTTGTGTCCTCTAGGTCGTGTTCTTCTTCTCGGTTATCCCGGAAGTAACAGGTCAGTTTGTGGCCGGATATTCCTTGAAAAATCCTCCTGACATCTTTTGAAGATACCGATATGGCGCAACAAGCAGAAATCACACATGTCGGTGAGGGTCAGGGTGAAAAGCCATTCTGGCAACAATGGAAGGTGTTCTATGCGGCCTTCGCTCAGTTCTGCTATGTTGGAGCCCAAGGTGCGTTTCCGTACCTTCAACCCTTCCCACTCAACTCCCTTATAATTACTCTATGCGTAGTTGCCATTGCCAGCTACTTCATTAACTACGCGACCGAGACGCGACCTGGCACAAGCAATTCAGCCGCTGCGAACTTTCTCGCTGGGGCTCAAGGCTGTTTCGCCATAGGTCGATTCTCTGGCTCAGGTTCGTTCACAGTCTTCCCTTCTCTCCTGGAATCCTAGACTAACTCATTTCCTTTCTCGCAGCTATCATGTCGCACATCCGCCCCCGCAAGGTCTTCCTCGTATACCTCACCATGGTGATCGTGTTTTGTTCCGCGTCCATCACGCAGCGTAACAACACCGGTATTGCGATGCTCATGGTCACCCTGTTCTTCGAGAGCGTATGCTTCCCCACGATCGTCGCGCTCGGGATCCGTGGAATCGGGCGACACACGAAGCGTGGATCGGGTTGGATTGTCGGCGGTGTGGTGGGTGGGGCTTGTGGTACGTCTCCTTTCTTTCCTTCACGAGGAAGTTGTCATTCGACATTTGACACGATTTTTTTAGTGCCTCCCCTCACCGCAAAAGTCGCCGACCTGCACAACTCCACCGCGTTGGCGATGGTAGTCCCTGTGTGCTTCTTTGTAGCAGCCTGGTCGTATGCAATATGTTGCAACTTCGTGCCCACCTTCCGCGACGTCATGGACCGCGTCGGAGACTCCAAGCTCGGGCTCAGCGGTGCGGAGACTACCATTGACGCTCCCGTCGAGGAGGAAGAGCAGAAGGAGGGCAGTTTGGAGAAGGTTTGAGGACGCGGGTATACATTTGTAGACGCGATGTGATATGGGATTTGAGAGGGCGGGATAAGACGAAACGAAAAGACTAACGAGATTACTTACATTGATGAACGATTGTATGCTACGATGCCTCTGTATGATATTAGTCACGAAGATGGCCAAGGTTCATGGAATCTTGACTTCAGAACCCGGCTTTATTAGCCTTGTATTTGGTGAGGCTGACGGCAGTGCACAGGACAAATATTAATGATACATAAGTGATGTCTACGTCGGAGAACAGCATTTACATCAGATTTCTGGTGATTGGTCGGGGTTGGAACGCGTCAACCAGGGCACGCATGGTCACTGGGGTAGACAAATCATTGCTCTACAATGCGGGAGACGTCGAGAAAGCACCGACCTCGGAATGTATCCACCTCCGTCAAGTCAAGGACCCAGTGAGTAATGTAGCGATAGTCCTCTGGACAAAATCTCCTGAAACGACGTAGGAGAAATTGGATGGCACACCGAGGATCGCTGCCTCCCGTATAGTCAGGATATAGCTCCTCTAATGGAGAGGTACCAAGCTTGGTGGCGAAGGAGGGGTGTTTGTTCAGCAGTATGAACTGGGTTGTGACACAGACCGAAATAAACCAGCTGCCTGGAGGAAGTACCATAGAACACTCACAATATTGGCTGTCAGGAAGAACGGCGAGTTGCAGATCTGGTTAAAAAAGATCGTACGCCATTTTCATATTCTCCTACAAATGCCACATCAGAATTGGACAGAAATGAAGATATACAGCAGAAAAGGGACCGACTGGGTGATCGTAATCGTTCAGATTGAGGACAAACATGACATTGTCGGTATCCGCAAACATCGGGAGCCATTTATGAGCGGAGCGCAGACTCTGCCGGGGACAGACATAATTTAGAGAGCAATTTACGAAGCTATTGAGTTCGATATGGAGTTCTTCGATCGCTGGCGAGTCGACGGTACAGAATAGAATGTCGAGGTCGCTAGGTAATTCCCCGGCGATGATTGGGATTATCCGATCAAGGAAGTGCAAGGTGGACTTTTCCAGCTTGAGTCTCTGGATTGGGTCATAGCCAGACCACCATTCGTGGATGAAGTGTGCGGATTCTTGAGCGGTCGCTGGCATCACATTTGCGGATAATATCGTCTGTCGATACTCTAAAATACGTGGTGTCAAGGAATCATCTGGGACGATGGAAAAGAGTATTCTGTCACGGTCTAAGTGATTGAATGCGATTTTAAAGCCCAAATGGACCTGCCGTAGAGCGTGAATAAGACTGGCGTGGACGGATGATTTGAACACTTCCCGCTCTGCGTCGGTATACGGGGAATCAATAGCTTTCATCTGGCGCATCAATGTGGTCTGTGAGGAGGAGTTCGACCGTGGTTGCCGGGAAACTGTTGGAAGGGAAAATTACCTTTCCCGAGCCGGGGGTACCCAATATGAGGACCTCCCTGGCTGTTCGTCGCAGCCGGCTGCTTTCCTCCTGCATGTCGTCGATCTGCCGACTTACTGAATGATGTAACGGTAACGTCAGCCCTCGAATGAAGGGGAATGACAGCGCCACGCACCAGCTAGGGCGGCTTCAAACGTCGTTTTCGCGCGTCGTGGCGGCATGGAAGATCAGCGAAGATTACTCTGATGCTGACGTGTTCGGCACCAGCGTACAGCCTTTGGATTCCCACGGATGGGAAACGAGGGCCGGGCAGCCTGTGCCGTTCCCATCCATACGTTATGTTGCTCCAGATCGCAACTTTTGTAAAGCTTGACACCGGAAGCTTTCCTCAGGGCTCAGTAAATGAATCATACCCAGAAATTGATGCACCCACTTGCAGCCGGCAGAGATGCAGACCGGAAGGTGTCAAGGAGAATTCAAACTCGGCCCGGCCATCGTTGCTCAGAGCTCCGGCAGTTGTACTTGAAGTACTCAAACATCACACCGGCAGAATGTCAATGAGTTCATACTACAAGGAACGGACAGGTTCTTCCCCAAGATGGAGAACTTTGATTGATAATAAGGCTCCAGCTCGGCCGCCGCCGCCGAACCGCGCCGAGGTCCACATCGGACATTGAAAATTCCCAACCATGTCCAGTAATACACGCGGAGCTATCAAAAGGCCGATTGGCACCGGTCGGCACTGGTCGATACTGGTCGGCACCGTCGGTTCATCCTGAGTCTTCACATTTTATCTGTTTACTATTTAGTCAAGCGGCACTGAGAAATACGGAGTGGGTTGCACGAATCGAAAAACGTTATGTAAGAAAGAGCCACGACATTGTGATGGGCGAGTTTTGAGACATCATTTACTGTATTTGCGCCAGGCTGCAGGTATATCTTATGAAAGTTCTAATAACGGACCGCGCTACCCGCACAATCGGAAATCTCGGAGCGCCCACGGGCCGCAACGGGACAGCCTATTTTGATTTTCTGGCTTGGCAACCATCAATCGTCTTTCCTTCCCACATCATCTTTTTTTGTTGCTCTTCCCTTGGACCTAAACACACGACCTGACGGGAAATGTTTACGACCCCCTCTCCCAACGGGCTGCGCTGATGGCCACATTATATTCAGTTGTTCCGAGGCCAGTTATCTTCAGATGTCCGAGCTACAGAATCCGTGACAGCGCAACGCCAATTTTACATTCGTTGCCATTGTATTAGCCGCCGTTACCGTCTTCTCTCCTGGATGCCTCTCTCATTGAAGGGCAAGCTCAAAGTCTGGGCGGCTGCACTGAGGGCTTACGACCAGGAGGATTTTGCAACCGCCCTGGACCTGTTTTCGGTAGGTTCCCTCAGTCCCGCGACTGTAAGAGTCTCACCCTTTGCTCGATGTGCAGCGCATCCCCAAATCCTCAATCATCTTCACCAACATGGGTCTCATACATGCTGCACTTGGAGAGCACGAAGCGGCGGTCGGACGGTTCATCCAAGCCACATTGAAGGATCCTTACTTGGCGGTGGCGTGCGTCAGCGATGCTTCCGTCAAATTTGGCTTGATATAGCTGACGATGACGCAGATACTTCCAGTGTGGCGTGTCGAATTTTCTTCTTCAGCACTACGACCTTGCCTATCGAGACTTCCGTGAAGCGCTGCGACACCTCCGCGACAACCAGACAATGTATATTCTCCCCAAACACTAAATCTGTGAGAGGGCATCTCACTTGCGTGTACAGTGACTACGAACAGATTGGCCTCAACTTCAAACTGTTCCCTGCCGAGGTGTTGTTCAACAAGGGGCTTTGTCTCATCTTGCTCGGCCAGCTCCACAAGGGGCTAGCAGATTTGGAAAGCGCACGAGAATTGAAGGCGACGAAGGACCACGACATCATCGACGATGCAATCCGTCGTTGCGGGCGGGGGTACACGGTCTTCAGCATCGTATGTTACTTCGTTCTACTCCTTTAGGTGGTTTTCTTCGCTCTCGCTTAAAGATACCAACAGCCCCGAGGAATTTGTTACCGCCCTTCGGAAAAGAAGCTCGAAGGCGCCAAGTCGAGGGATTTCATGGGCGAAGCTGTATGTGTTTATCCCGATCGCAGAGAATTTCTCGTCTTGTTCATCCACCCCGGCAGAGACTTATAGCAGCAATTGACCTGGACGACACCTCGACCGGTTTCTCGGGTGTCGAGCGAATGCGTCTTGGCCGGAGTGCCACTACTGCCAAGGAGAAAGAGCCTCGACGCCAACCGGGTCCACTTCCACGGAGTGCAAGTTTGAATGATCTCAAGCGTTCGCGGCAGACAGATGCAGGGCTGTTTACAAGAAAGTTTTCGCTGAAACGGAAGTACGTTCACACTCAGGTTCCTGTTCGGATGAACTGACTGAGGGACAGAGCTCCCGTACCAGCAGTCAACTGACTATAAACTCAAGATCACGTTCATTTCGGCTGTCCACAGCGACCGATGCGTACGTTTGATGGACGCCTCTGACCTGCTACGTTCGCCATACCACACGGAAGCTTTGGCTGGAACGTCTCCTGTGGGTGGTTGCTTGAATCTTTTCTCGGTCTCGGTCCTTTATGAGTGGGAATGTGTAGTTTGTACCCAATGTGTAATCTTACCACTATAGAATTCATAGATTCATAGACTCAATCCAGAAGACGAGTTTGGTGAGGGTGGAGCCGAAGGCAGGATACGACGGAAGTTTCCAACTATGGAGCAGAACTGAGAATGACGGTGAAATCATATCGAACGAGCCGAGATGGTGCGGATGTCACGCCCAGAACTCTTATTGAATAAAGAAACAGATTGTGGAATATTCGTGGTGTCGGCGTCGTAAACAACAAAGAGCAAAGCAGGATGATCAGACAAACAGTAAGAACTTGAAACGTAATAGAAGTAAAGATCGACGACGTTGGAAAGATCGGCGAAGGCAATTATCGAGGACGGATGACTATACGGTCATCGCCGGGGCGGTGGTGTCGAAGGACCTGTACGATTCACAGGATTTCAAAACCCAGAACTAGCAAACGATCACCGACAGGGAGCACTCACCGAATAATCCCCCCCTCGGGGGCGGGGCAACAACCGCATTTTGACCAGATGGAGCGCTGGGCGAGAGCAGCGGATTCGGCCGCCATTGCGCCCATGCAGGAACATTTGGACTAGCCACCGGTGCTGGGGCGACTGGTGCAGAAGCGATCTGTTTCTGCTTTTCTGCTTGCAGCTGTTTCGGCTGTTTCCGACGCGGGACGTGCGGTGGCTGAATGGTACGCCAGCCTCCGGGCGCTGGTGGTGGCGGGGCCGGGGGCTCCGCAGGCGGAGCCTCGATTTGGGGCTGAGGTGCAAGTGTTAAATGTCAAAAATGGGCGACAAACGGCGAGTGATTGAGTGGCGCACCGCTGGTCGCCAGTCTGGCTCGTACATCCCATGGGCACTGTGTTTCGCCTTGATACTCATGAGCTCCGCAATCTCAAACTGCAGGGCTCGCTTCTCGTCGCGAAGTTTGCCAACTTCCTCCAGCAGAATCTTGACCTCAAGCGCGAGCGCCTTGCTAAAGTCGTTGATGTATCTGGGCCAATGTAAGTACGGTGCGCAGCTGCGTAGGAAGACAGACTTTGGGCCCCCAGGCTGGGTGCGTGTGGGCGGCACCGCCATTGAGGTGGACGTAGAGCACAAGCGAAGATGACATCCGGCGCTTGCCGATTTTGCCGGACACACGTGACGAAGCTCTTGGTAATCAGCGGAAATCGGAGCGGAGTCCGGAGTTCAATTCACACAAGGAGCAAAGACCTGCGCATCCAAATCATGATCAGGATGCGTTCGACGCATCCATCGAGCATCTGATTGGCCACTTCACAAAGTGTCTTTCAAGACACAAAAGCAGCCTTTGTGCTTCCATTATGCATGCTTTGTATCTCGGGCCCTCCAGGAAACAAAGATGCACAAAGGCTGCTTTGTGACAAACAAATGACTAAATACACGGAATATTCCGTGCCCCTATACATTGACATGCTTTCGTGCCTTTGTATACCTTTGTGCTTGCTTTGTGCAGCAATCTGCTGCGATGTGACATGGATGCCTCGAACGCATCCTCGATTGGATGCCCATGTCTTTGCCCCCAGTGTCAAGTTTCAGTCATTTTGCAGAAATCGTCAAGCTGCCAGCGGATTTTGATATGAATCCGTCGGCTGGAAACGCCGGAGGTGGTAAATTCATTTCGCAGATTTTCCAAGTCATCAAGTTTTAAATCCCAACTGAATCCGTACAACAATTGGCTCGCGCCATCAATATATCCTACATATATACAGCGCCTTCATGCCTGAAACGTTATCTGCGCAACGCCGTTTTGGTATGTCACCACAAAAGCCCCAGCATCCACAGGGAATGTCGTCGTCGGCTTCAAGACGCCAACACCCGATATCACTGCTGTCTGGGACACTAAGATTCTCGCATTCGGTGCAGCAGCTGCGTTGAGTGCGCTGTCAGGCGTCGGCGTAATAGTCACGACAACGGTCTGCGTGCTCGGCGTATAGCTGACAGTCGAGAATGCTCCGGCGTCAAGGGTAAGGAGTGCGGCGATTGGGGCAATGAATATACGACGCCGAACAGCATCCCGGACTTGGACTTGGACGGAAGGAGAGGTGGAAGTGACGATACCGCCGAACGCCTGCCAGCCGAAATCAGGGTGGTTGATGATCGTCGTCCGAGTGCCCATCGACAGGCCGGAGAAGTTGGGACTACAAGATGACCATGAAGAAAGAAAGCCGGATGACAGAAGAGATTCTCACCCATAATCGCCAGAATAACCATCCCATGCAAGCTATAATGATTTCAACCCGAGGACGCGAGAAAAATACACATGATGCTCACCGTATCTGCGAACGAGTGGAAAGAGGCAGCAGCGAATCCACCCTGGTCTATGTTGGACAGTGGTCCACTCGAACCGGCATTGCCAACACGAAGGAGATAATAATCGGTGGGGTTGGATTCGAATGCAGCGACGAGGGGCAGTGCATTGAGCCCGCTCCCGTAATGATGTATTTGTCGTTCAATTCTCCTCAATTTCCCGCCGAAGACATTGTCCCTGTCACCAAAATGAGCGGTCGCAATCGTTTCGTTGTAGGCCATACCAGTATCGTCGTGCATTGCCGTTGTAGCCCCAATGAGGGATGAGTGGCTGATAAGCAATAATCGAATTAAGAGCGTTCGTGGCCGTCGTGGTGTCATTGAAGAATGTCGACCACATGTAAACCTACGAACCAGATCAGCGAGTTGAATCATCATGTCGTAGGATTTATCGCACCCCTTCCTGCCCCGTCCTGACCGAAAGATTAAACTTGGTAAACATGAAGAACGTGCCACATACGAGTCCCAGGCCATCTCGGATCCAAACCTGTAGGTGCAGAGGTCGTGAGAATCTGTTTATAAGGAAGAAATCGCAACATACGGGAAACGTTCAGTTGACCACAGCTTCCAACGAGTCTGCATTTGAGCTTGAACGAACGTCGCATTCGCAGTCAAGCCTTCGCGCTGGAGGTCAGAGAGCAAGAATCGTATCACTGTCTCGCCCATCAAGCCATCCGTATTGAACCCGACGCTCCGACTCATCATCGCTTGGACGGTCAAAACGGCCTGGTTGATATACCACTGCCATGTGTGGGCGGAAACGAGGCTGGGGTAATTTCGTGCGACACGGTACAGTGCCCTAACATTTCGATTCAGTATGAGAGCGAGCATAAATTTTGGATTCTTACCAGTATGCCGCTATCACATGAACGTAGTCGCTTTTCGGGGTGAGGTCAAGAAATATATTTTCATTTAGCATGCTACTCACTATGCGCGATCCGTCAAAAATGAGGCGGCCTGATTCCACGAGCCGCCGTAATTGAACAGGTTGGTCTGGTAGTTATATCCCGGGACCAACGCAGGCTGGAAGAAAAAGACCGACTGCAACACACAAGTCAGCCCGCGAGAATGATGGAGTTTTGAGCCAACCTTTTTGACAGTGGCGTTGAAATTTTGGATAGAGCCCCATAATGTTTGGTTGATAAATTGCTCCAATTTTACGACCTCTTCGACGTGATTCAGAAACATGAGTCGATGAAGGCTCGAAAACGCACCTGCCGCCGATGGTTGGACGTATTGCTTCATAGCCCCAGCGAGCCAAGAGCCTGCACCGGCCTCGTCGGACAGCCCGGGAATCCATGCGCGATCGTCGTTCAAAACGTAATTGTTGACCTGACGGTCGTAGCTGATGATGGAGGGCGAGCGTTTGAAGGGATCGGTCGTATTAACAAACCATTGGGACGTCGTCTGCACCTGTGAGACTTGATTTGCAACTGTGCCACAACACGCACCAAGAAGTTCCCCAGATTGGAGATGGCCTGCGTGGCCGGATTTGTGACAACCCAATGGGTCGTCTGAAGCGTTCCGTCCGCATACGTGATGGAGAGGCGCGCACGGCCCCACGTATGGCCGGTAACAGTGAAACCTACCCAACCTGCGGTTTTGGCGTCGGTGTTGGTGGTCCAGGTCAGAGCTCCAGCCGGCGTCACGCTCATGTTCTGTACAGCCGATGGATAATTGAGGAAGAGCTTCGCTTGGTTATCCGTGGGGAGAATGTAGCCTGGAATCGAGACCGCGACAGGGCGACCATTGGTCTGCAGGAAAGATTCGATGCCGCGAATGGAAGGCGCAACGCGGAATTCAAGCCCGTATGTTCGCGTCTGGCCAGGCTGCAAAATGAAGGACGTGGGTGCGTTCCATGGCGTGACCGCCGCCCATTCGTTTTCTGCCCACGCGAGGGTGTGGAATTGCCATTCATACAATCCTGCGAAGAAACGTCGTCACTCAATTTATGCCGCCACGGCCTGACACACCTTCGAATGTCTGACTCTGATAAAACGGTGTCAAGCTGGTGGCCTCGGGGAGAAAACGCCAAGCTTCCATGGGACTTTTGCCAACGGGCGTCACGACGAGGGGCGGCAGGGTCCCAAGCAGTGGCGTCACCTGCACGAAGCCAGCATCCTGCCCGATGTAGGGATCAAACAGACTGCACAAATCATTGGTCTGAGTCGAAGTGCGGCCGGTGAAGATCTTAAATTTGTTAAACTGGGAACCGCTTCGACCGGGCAGGAAACGTACATTGTTAAATTCGAGCGGAGCACCCAGCGAACCAATTTCCACTGCGACTGTCTGAGAGTTGGTGACGTCGAACAGGAGCTGGATGCCTTGGCCGTCGGATACCCAACGCCGAGTGATGTTGAGGAGAGAAGTGGTTGGAAGAGTCGGGGCCAAATTAGCTGCCGCCAGGGTGGAACCTGAGACCGCCAGCGCAGTTAATTTCTTGCGGGCAGTGGATGAGTCTCCACTGATCTAGACGAAAGTGAGAAATATTGCAGTCATTGCATACAAGCGGACCGCTAACCCAGGGTGTCGTGCCGACTTTGCGAGCTACCCAGGATCAAAGAGTCACTAAGTTTTCGGATTCACCGAGAAAATACACGAACCGCGGAACGTTATATCGCCTATGCAAGGAGTGAATACTATGAAGGCACCATCCTACTGACTCACTAACCCAGATGGTAATTTCCATTATTCGCGCGCTCCGTCATCCTGCAATGCAATTAAGGAATGTATTGCAACGAAGCCACACTCACATATCCGTGGGGATAAAATCAAACGTGGAGCCTGCCGGGGTCAGAGAGTACAATGTCTGCGAGTCCTTGACCAGCTGCATCGAAAAGGCAGAGGTATTGAAGGTCAAGAACCCATCGGCCAAACCGAGGGTCCCTTGCCCAATTGCCGTCTGCACATACGCGCATAGCAAAAGTAACGACGTGATGATTTCGTGTCTCCCCATGCTACGACCAGGACCATCAGAACTTCACAAGACAAGCGCAGAACAGGAATTTCGACGTACTTTGATCGCAAGCAGGAGAAAGACTCTGGGTGGCACGACGGACAACGACTGCAGCTTTAACGAATGTGCGCCCGGCAGATGACCATTGGACCATGCGGCATGGTGTTCGGCGCAGAATTAGAACGCTGCTTTGGAGCGAAGTTAGGGAGCATTGGAGAATTTCGTCCAGGGCGTCAAACCCGCACGGGCCGTCGGGAGAAGAAGGACGGCCAAATAAAGATCCTGAATTCCCTCGCTCGGAGGCTTGGCGTCAAGAAAACATCACCAAACGCTGAGTGTTGACATGCCGAGAATCCTAGGCTGGAGAAGTTAGAAATGCCAGGGTGCGCTTCATTAGCACCCAGAACGATCAGCTCCAAATTGGAACTGAGCAGCGCTGCACGGTTAAGTTGTCCACGATAATGTAGCACGAACCCGTACTGCACCATAAATTGGATCGAAAAGTGGAGACCGCCGGATGAATTAAATCGCTTGCAGAAGAATTGTGCGGTCCAGTTTTGACGACTGCTGGAATGACAAATGACTGGTCAGGCGGATTCGGAACAAGATTAGAAGGTAAGAAGTGTCATTTTCTTGAACCCAATCTGCACCCGTCTTCGCAGGGGTCTGGGAAGAGCGATGGGTAAATACGGTCGTGGGACTCCTTCGCTCCAAGTCGCATGTCGCCCTGAAAGAACCGATCGAGACTCGAGCGTAATTATGAAAACTACATGAGGTCAGAATAGGAAAGTGCCGATGGCGTCGAAAAACTGTATTCGGTACTTGGAACCCTGTACACACCTGTGCGGACCGACTCGGATATAAGACCGTGAGACATAACGAACTGAATAACGAACTGAATACGTCTTGAATTGTCATCAGGGACCAGACGAAGAGGCTGAGGCCCCACCGTCTTCCGATCAGTAAGTATTCCTTGCGTTAATATTTAAAAAGAACGACCGAACGAGTGAGAACTCGGAAGAAGTCACCTAAGCAATTCACAGCCAGTTAATTTCCGCCACGAGTGAACGGACCGCTCGGAAAGCTGGCCGGTGAAGATAGATTCCAGCAAAGTGCATGCGGTGACGTCGTGGTCAGGAACAAGCCGGTCACGCCTCAGCCACAATAACGTGACCCTCACGGGCGCTTATCTAAGCGCTGTCGCCTATTTGCGCTCGCCTTCAGGCTTTCAGGTCAGGCCCTCACCTACAGCGTTCCAAATATCGACATTTTTCAAGGCTTCTGTAGAGTTCTGCCTCTGCGCGTAAAGAGGAACATATCCGAGCGAGTTACTTATCGCTGCAGGACTGAGGCTTGAGCGGTGTCAGAGCAGCTGAAGCGGGTCAACACACTCGTCTCGATACTCTTTTGGCGCGCTCGACGAACGGAACCTTACGCGTTACGGAACAGCACCCCGCACCCGCGGGCGTTGTCGCGATCCAGGAAGCATCGAATCAATTCAATGACAAAGATCATCCCGGATTCCTCCTTGCTCCAGTTAAATACCGCCACCTATCCACACACCCACCGCCTCCACTATGGCTCAATACACACACCTCTCCGCTCCAGACCCAGAGCTCCCCACCTTCCCTCGTCATACTGGTCCCATCCCAAAGGATTATATACCGATTCTGAGGCAGACGATTGCGTCTAATGTAACGCTGGATGCGACACGTATTCCTCCTGGTCCGTGCTTTTGCTGTATTCCTCCATTATCGAGAGATGTGCTGAATTTTCTTTTCCTTCTGAAATCACAGAGTCGGCACACACCGTAGAGAATCGCACAATTGCCGTTCGTGGCGGAGAGATTGCTATTCGCACGATATCACCTACACCGCTGCCCGAGGAGGGCTCGGTTTTCCCGGTCTTGGTTTGGTTTCACGGTGGAGGTGCGCTTGATTTCCCCCTCACTTTCCATTTCCGATACGTGGATCCGAACTGCCTCAGGCTGGGTCGCGGGCAATCTCGAAATGGACGATGTCAACCTGAGAATCCTCAGTGTAGAGCTTCGTCTGTCGATCGTAAACGTCGACTATAGGTCCGCATTTTTCACGCTTCATACCCGTACTCATTCGGTGGCTTTGCAGACTCGCTCCTGAGCACCCGTTCCCTACGGGGCTGGACGACTGCTACACGGCGATCAAGTGGGTGAGTTGGGCCAACGCAAATGACGAATCACTCTGACTTCTCGCAGACAGCAGAAAATTGCAAATCAATCCGGGGCTCGCTTGACAAAGGATTCCTCATCGGCGGCATCTCCGCGGGAGCGAACTTCGCTGCGGCTGCGGTTCATCGTGCGCTCAAGGATCCTTTTTTCCAGAAACACAAGATTACGGGTCATGTACTCCAAATACCCGCCGTCGTGCATCCCGCAGCGTATCCAGCCGAGTCAGTTCCCGGTTCGTTCCAAGTACCTGATGGAAATTGATTATTTTTCGGACGCAGATACACCACGGAACTCTTGTCGTATAACCAGAATGCGAACGCGCCGATCGTGAGCAAGGCAGCTATCGAGTTTTTCTACGGTGCTTTTACATTTCTGACTCGCTTATAACCAATGACTCAAAGCCCAGCACTGAATTGTATTAGGTTGCCTCAACGGACCACCGACCAATCCCGAGCTCTCGCCCTTGCTCGCCGACCACGTGGGCCTCCCGCCGCTATACATCCAGATCTGCGGCCTTGATCCGCTGCGCGATGAGGGCCTGCTATACGAACGAGTCTTGCGTGAGCAGGACGTTCGCACCAAACTCGATATGTGCGTGCGCCCCCACCCACCTTGTTTCCATGATAACGAAGCAAGGTAGATATCCGGGCGTCCCGCATGGGTTCCATGCGCTCTGGCCAGGAATGACGGCGAGCAAGAAGTGGGAAGAGGACGTGCGTGCAGGTGTGAGGTGGATTCTGGCTCTGGCTCAGACGCCGGCGGTGTGAAATGCGGGCTTGAATATACCACTCCTAGATGTCTCACAGTTGCTACCGAATTGCCCTCTACTCATGTCATACTTCAGCCACTGGTGCCGTTAACCGAAGACCAGCGCAAAAAGATCTTCGATGCGTCCCCGGACGAGCTTTTTGGCAGCAGCTCTTGTCCATTATCTCAGGTGACTTCCTCCTAGAGTACGGCGACACGCGCTCTGGCCATCGCGCTTTCGGTTTCAAATGTGTTTTTCAAGAAGATCGAACCCGACATATTCGATCCAGGGGAGCCAGATGCGCATGCGCCGGTGCATGAGCTGATGCACGAGTTAGGGGTTACGAGGAACCGAGCAGGTAGCCGCACTCGAATGTGTGCCGCTATCTGAGCTACGCACCGACTGTCGACGAGAAGCATGTTTTGGGCATTTGCTTTGAGCGCCATCAAACAGATCTCCACCAGGCTGTCCTGGAGTCGGTTTTCCCCGGTCGCGAGCACCTTCATTCACTTGGATTTACTCTTGCCTTGATTTCCAGGATCCTGTGCATTCTTCTATATTCGCTGCACAGAACGACATCAATCCCAGTAACATTATGCATTATTGACCTGGACGCTTGCCGCAAAATCGGAGAGAGCCTCGTCAAAATAGGACCGCGTTCTTAATAAGACTGGAGCTCGGTGCAGAAGTGCTTAGTGAGAAATTCAGCTTCGGCAGTCATCGAGAGTGAAAACCTGATATGTTGGGAAAATCACTACATTGTCAGAGTTCACGGGAAGTCGGGAATGCTGTCAAGGCCAGGACTTAGGAGGCATATGTACGCCGAGAACAAGCCGAGGATCTGGGCCTAGGTTTTTGAGAACTTGACAGGACCAGAAGACAGACAACGAAGGTTCGAGGAATAATCGGTGGTTCGTGCAAGGTTCGTGCAGAGGTGGTTGTGACAGGCCACATCAGCGCTCGGCCATCAGAATGCACGACTTGCCGAGTCAGTGTGACAGCCGTGACCACGCCGTTTCAATGCGCTCCTCCAACGCATTTCCACTGGACGATGATATTGTCAGCCAAATCATGGGTTTCTCACCTGATTTTCGTACCCTAAAAGCAATTATTCTCGTGTCCAAGGCCTTCTATCGCGTTTTCCAAACTCATCCGAAGGTATGGGCTATGGTGCTTCGCTTTCACAGTGTCATCTAATCTTCAATTAGGTTATCACCCGCGCAGTGGCGTACACCATCGTTGGACCCGCGCTTCCGCAGGCGTTGCGAGTAATCCGCTATCCATACCGCAACTATGTTACGCAAGAAGACGGCCCTATACCAATGTCTGCCGCGTGCCCCGAAGACCATGGTCCGCCTGTTATCGCGCCAAATGAGAGAAACATGCTAGAAGAGAACGCTTCGGTCGTTGGGAAGTTGGAAGATATCTACAGTCTGATGTACGCGTATCCTCTCCTGTCCTACGGTAAACCCACTCATAATATTTCTCAATCAGAAACAAAGATCGTATGTCGAGAACCAGCGTGCTCACGGTTGACGAGTCGTGGCGGTTTCGACGTGCAATGTACCGAATTATGCTCTACTGCAACATATTTCCGAACTTCCCTTGCGATGGTGGGGATGCATACCTCGAGGAGGATGACGAGAGTCTCCAGGCGATACGAAAGCTGCGCACAGCATTCCTTTGTCAGTACCTGGCAAACGAGCTCCAGCAACTCGCTTCCGTTGTGAGGTTTCTTTCCAGCATCTTCCAGAACTGCGGAAGCGATTGTATGTTTTCAGATAACGAAATCAATCTACCCCTCCGCTGACAATGTGTTCTCAATATAGACGAACCCGGCAGCGATCTCCTGGCAACAGGCCCCTCGGGCGCTCTCCGCACATGGGAAACCCGCTCGTACAACGACCTCGAAATCCACGACCTTGATTCTCCCGATGCAAGCTGGACACACGGATACTTCGATATCCCTCTCCGGAAGATCTGGACGAACCGGGGCGAGGTCGCTCCATCGGAATATGAATCCCCGTCAAAGTGGATTTTAGACTCGGTCAACGGGGCCGACGATCGCTGTGCGTGCACATACCTGACCGTAATTGTAATATATCTGTTCATGTCTAGTTATTGCTTTCAGGTTCGCGATGTGCTTCCCCAGGCGGTCTCGCGCTCTTTACTGAATCCAGTGAGTTGACTTCTGTCCTTGGTCCGTTCTTCACCCTCATTCACGCCCAATGCATCGAGACTGGTGCAGATTCCCGCTGGATTTAACCAACCCCTTGAAGGACCAGCTCAACCACAACTCCACACTGACCGGCCCCTTCGAGGCTGCGCTGACACCATTCCTTGCATCGCCCGCCGAAATCGAGCGTTTCATCGCAGGTTTATTTGCGCTGCGACGAAGGGAATATGATGGCTGGGAGCCAGCGCACTCGTATTGCATTCAATGCTTCGCCAGGTTTGTTGAGGACCATGCCTGGATGTGGTTTCTTCAGCAAAGGCTCCGCCGTTAGTGTTCTCCTTATTTTAGTTTGCATTGTGGTGACTGAATTACAGAGGGATTGACTCCGCCAGAGAACTGCTGGTACGTTCCCTTTTTATTAGCTTTTTGTTGGTGTTCCATTTTATTCAGGTACGGCTGGAACTGCCGAATGCAAACGCATAACCTGCGTCATGCAAAAACGAAAAACGCAGGTCTTTTCTTCACATCTCATACTGACGCTGATTATCCCGCCAGCACTTATGCGACCCCATAAAGGGTTCCAGGGCAGTTGCGGTGTCGCAGTCAGCGGGGTGAAGAGAGAGATGTTCGCTTCTGGTCAATACCCGGCGCATGGACGCACGATTCGTCTATCCACCTAATTGACTTCTTCGGATCCAGTCCGAGGCAAACAGCTTTCTTCAACCTCTGAGACTGCGAGCTATGTGAATCCTCCATGACTGAGTGGGCGTGCTACGCTGCCGATCATCGCGGTTCGCGAATGACGCACCAGGCTTAGATATAGCGTTGGAGTGTTTGACTGCCATTTTACAATGCAGATGACGGCCCAATTCACTCATGATTTTCACGGGACAAGAGTTGAACGATACGACTGAACCTACACACTCAATAACCGACCCAACTGGAGATAATTGAACAACTCATTCTATTCACGCAAACTATTCAGAAATCCATACATTTTCATTTCATTGATACGGTGCCTGTTTCAGACGGACGTTCGAACTTACAATCCTTGCGCCAGAATCCATTTCAATCCCGCCCGCAGGTCGGCTTCCCATTTCTTCGCCGCCGTCATAGTTGGTGCAGTAGCATGGAAACCATGAGGAACGCCGGGGTATCTGCACGCAATCAGCCGATTGTTGGCCACGAATCAAAGGAGATCTGTACTCACATATCGAGTCTGGTGGGAATACCCTGCTCGCGCAGGAGCCCCTCATACAGCAAGCCTTCGTCGCGGAGGGGATCGAGGCCACAGACCTGCAAATATGTGGGAGGGAGGCCTGTGTGGTCGGCGAGTAACGGTGAGACGTCAGGATGGGTGGGAGGTCCTTGGAGGCAATCTAATCCCCATTGAGTGCGAGAGATCGAGTTGGCAACAGCTCGTAAATTCACCGTAGAATAAATCTATCATGGCCTTGCTCAGAAGCGGTGCTTCCGCGTTCTGCACGTAAGACAGCAGCTCCGAGGCATACCTGCATGGAACGAACATTCATCACGGCGATTTTGAGAGGATACATGACGGCACCAACTCGGGTGGATATGCCGCAGGATGCACGAGGCCAGGTATTTGCAGCCAGTTCCCGGTGATCTTGTGCTTTCCGAAGAAAGGATCCTTTAGCGAGCGGTGAGTAACCGCAGCGGTCAAGTGTCCTCCCGCCGAAATCCCGCCGACTACAAATCCTTTGCTGATTGAGCCACGGAGCGCTTTGCAATGTTCCACTGTCTGGGACCACAAATATCGATTGACGTTGGCTCTGCGGTGGCGTCGAATACGTACCCACTTGAGTGCCGTGTAGCAGTCGTTGATGCCAGCAGGGAAAGGAAATTCGGGCGCGAGTCTACGGGAAAAAGATGAGCTCTTATATCAACACTCCGAACAAGAACTGTGGCTACCTATAGTCGACGTTGACGATAGCCAGACGGAGCTCGACGCTGAGGATTCTGAGGTTGACGTCGTCGAGCTCTAGGTCACCACCAACGAAGCCTATGAAAGAGATTCAGTAGCCTCGGTAAACGAATTCAGAAAGAAGTCGTACCTCCACCATGGAAAAACACCAACATCGGATACTCGGGTTCCTCATCGGCCACAGGGATAGGCGAGAACGTGCGGATGGCGATCTCTCCGCCGTCAACCGCGATTGTGCGATTCTCTACCGTATACGTCGAATCTGGTGGTCCAGCACAAAATGACAGTCCATCCCTCACCCCGTCTGAGCGGATTTGGAAGAGAGGACTCACCAGCCGGAAGACCCGTGCGATCGATTTGCATATTGGTCATAACCTGTTTTAGCGTCGGGATATAATCCGCAGGGAGAGGATCAGTGTTACGCGGGAGCTGGGGAAGCTCTGGGTCTGGCTCAGACAGGTATGCGTATTGGGACATGGTGGGAGGAAGCAAGAAGATGATGTTTGTCTTTATGGACGCATTCCCGCCACTGATTGCGGATCCCCATCCGGTTGTTCTGGTGCCGACTTTTTGACCAATAACCTGTCGCAAAACTATCAACGTTGAATTATTAGCGGGCGATAATTACATAATTTATGATACCGCTTTTACATAAATTCACAACCGATTGTGGGTAGGATATGACGGTGAGGGCGCCCAGTGCACTTAGGTAGTATAGAAATCATCTCCCTTCAAGTTTGGATAATTACCTCCGGGTGCCAAAGGACCCGGGTGGCGCATACCATTTTTCCCTTTTTTGGAGGTGGGAGCAATCACGACGGGAGCTTAGATGTATCTGTACAGTTTTGATTTGTATTTCACTCTACAGTGCAAGAGGATGTATCATTTGACATTTCCGAAATCACGGGATTAGCAGAGGTAACATACTAAGCTTCATCGCGCCATCAATCATCTTTTGCACTTCTGCTCTTTCGCAGCATACCCGCTTCCCACCCAAACCAAAATTTCCCCTGCATTGTTTGCCGTGAGCCAGGCTGTGGAATATCATGTAGTTATTTTAGCGCTATATTTGTCAAATCACGCGCGACTCTTCACGTGTAACCCATTAATTTACTCGTCCGCTGTGCGCCGTGGTGGTCATCACCCACTGATTGCCGTTCAACACCTGACTTGTTTTGCAGATCCAGCACTTGAAGGGGTACCTGCTACCCACCAACGAGTTTCAACACGAACAAAAACATAAAAAAGCAAAAAAAAAAAAAAAACCTTTACTGTTCGCAAATCCAGACCACAACAGACGTATTTTTTCAGACAGCTGAGGAAAGAATCAATTAGAGTCTTCCATAGTGTCGGGTGAGGCGTCGGAGTTTATTCTAATTCGGCCTGTTTGCCTATCGGCGGCCGGCACAAGAGCTGCAATAACAACTGCATTCGGCACTATGATTTGCATCCCCAATTCAATGAAATCGATGGTTTCCACTGGAACCCACTGGACCATTACCCTCTTTACAGATGTGGTGAAAGTTTCAACGGTTCTGGCATCAGACTGTCCCATCGTCCTCAAATCCGTTGATCATGTGGTTGACAGAAAATACATGGTGACATACCTCGCAGCAAAAAGCAGCTAGGTCCAACATTCGCGCGCTGCGGTGGTTCGTGGAGAGGTCGTGACAAGCCACATCAGCGGTCGGCCATCAGAATGCGCGAATTGCCGAGTCAGTGTGACCTGAGGCTACAGCCGTGACCACGCCGTTTCAATGCGGACAAGAATGGGACGATACGACTGAACTTACACACCTGGTAACCGTCGCAACTGGAGATATTCGAACAACTCATTCTATTCACCCAAGCGCCCGGGCTATGCAAAAAAATCATACATGCTCATTTCGTTTCATTTCGTTCATACATTGCCTGTTCAGATGGATGTTTGAACTTACGATCCCTGCGCCAGAATCCATTTCAATCCCGCTCGCAGGTCAGCTTCCCATTTCTTTGCCGCCGTCATAGTTGGTACGGTAACATGAAAGCCAGGAGGAACGCCGGGATATCTACACGCAATCAGCCGATTTTTGAGCACGGATGAAAAGACATCTGCACTCACATATCGAGTCTAGTGGGAATGCCCTGCTCACGCAGGAGCCGCTCGTACAGCAAACCTTCGTCGCGCATGGGGTCAAGCCCACAGATCTGAATATATGTGGGAGGAAGGCCTGTGTGGTCGGCGAGCAAAGGGGACACGTCGGGATTGGTGGGGGGACCCTTGAGGCAATCTAGTCGATTTCAGTGCTCGATTCGGCCGGTGAAAAAAAATTCGGATTAACCATAGAATATATCCATCGAGGCTTTGCTTAGGATGGGTGCTTCCGCGTTCTGGGCGTATGACAGCAACTCCGAGGCATATCTGCGTGGGACGTTTATCACAGGAATTACTGGTTTGATGAGAGCACTAACTCGGGTGGATATGCTGCAGGATGCACGACGGCAGGTAATTGTAGCAAGTTTCCAGTGATTTTGTACTTCTCGAAGAAAGGATCCTTGACGGAACGATGAGTAACAGCGGCAGTGAAGTTCCCTCCCGCCGAAATCCCGCCGACAATGAATCCTTTGCTGAGCGAGCCATGAATTGCTTCGCAATTTTCCGCCGTCTGGGAAATCAAAAAAAAATCAGTAAGAGTTGGCACAGCAGCGGCGCGGAGCACCTACCCACTTGAGCGCTGTGTAGCAGTCATTGATTCCAGCAGGGAAAGGAAACTCGGGCGCGAGTCTACGGAAAAAATGAAGTCCTACGTCAAGAGAGAATTTTGTGTCCACCTGTAGTCGACCTTGACGATAGCCAACCGAAGCTCTACGCTGAGGATTCTGAGGTTGACGTCGTCCAGCTCGAGATCGCCACAGACCCAGCCTGAAGAAATTCAGCGACATCGAAAAATCAATTGAAAGAGAACTCGGACCTCCACCGTGGAAAAACACTAGCACCGGATATTCGGCTTCCTCGCCGGCCACAGGGGTAGGCGATATCGTGCGGATGGCGATCTCTCCGCCTTCGACGGCGATTGTGCGATTCTCTACTATGTACGTCGAATCTCGTGTTCCAGCACAAAATGTCAGCTAAGCTGTCGCTCTGTCCCAACGAAGGAAGTACCAGGCGGAAGAGCCGTGCGATCCACTGCCACATTAGACACAAACTGCCTCACCGTCTGGATATAATCCGCAGGAAGAGGACCAGCGTTGCGCGGGAGCTGGGGAAGCTCGGGGTCGGGCTCAGACAGGTGTGCGTATTGCGACATGGCGGGGAGAAGCAAGGGGATGGTGTTTGTCATTGTGGATCCGTTCCCGCAAATGAGCGCGGAACCCCATTCGGTTGGCCTGGTGCCGGTCAACCGCTTTGGGACTAATAATTCCTGCTACCTTTAGGTAAGGGTGCGAGCACTATTTTTAATACCCAGTGATTATCACATTTTCGTCATCCGAGCTGGTGACGATCCCTCAACGTTTCCTGTGGAAGAAAGTTACACATGAAATATTTATCGGTCAGTCTTGAGCAAGGAAGCAGGATTCTGGTTTGGGCTACAGATCCTTATTGACTCTTGCAATTCTCTGGGTGTGTGTTCCTCTCCAGGTGAATTGCATTCAGCGAGTTCGGCCTAGGGCATCAAACCGTGCGTAATACGGCCACGGGGGTAAACATTATGCGGGACGGCCCGACCCGTGCGTAACTTGACATCTCGGAGGTCATAGACGGGACGGGTCCCGTCACGGGACCCATAAACATTAAGGGTTAATTAAGGGTGTGATGTTAAGGGATAATTAAGGGTTATCTTGACTGATGCACCAAAAAAGTTCAACCTTCGAAATCGTCACCTGAGCCGTTTTTTTCACCATCATCCGGCTTCTCATCCCTATGCTCCGCTGCGAGAAGCTCCATATATAGACTCTCCTCCGTGAAAGCCTGTCGACATGAATGTGAACAGGGCTGGTGATCTTACTGCCAAAAAGTGCATCAAGAGAAATAAGAAAACAAAAAAAGAAAATCGTACTTTAGCTGTTGCCCCATCTTCTTTAAGTTGAGCCGATTGCGTTTTTTGTTCTCCTTATTCACGAAGTTGGAAAACGATCGTTCAAGCCCCGTTGATCTGTGACTACTGTTTCATTTCACCCGTAGGTTCGGGGGGTGTGACCTGTGACCTCTTAGGTTCAACTTTTGATAGGTTCAATTTCCTTTTTGAGCGATTTTTCGGTGTTTGCTGGCCTGCTTTTGCCCTAAAATTGGGCTCCTGAGGGCCAGTGACCTGTGACCAAAATTAAATAGGTACAGTTCAGGTCCTGTTGTGACCTGTGACTGAACCTACGGTCGAAATAAAACAGTAGTCCCAGGAGCACGTATGAGGGTAAAATTAGTCACACCAGTGAGCTGATATCAGACTGGTCACAAGAAATTTTAATCCACTTCCGAGACCTGTTAGAGCATGCTAACTTGAGTGTTTATGGGGAAGTTTATTGAGGGATGCGACAGTTTCGTGGATGTTGACAGTTTTCACTTGTATTACTAAGCAACGTGGATTTGTAATGCATGTACACTTTGTAACGACGTGGCTCGGATATGTCCGGTTCAGATGACAGCGGCAATCGTTCAAAGATAAGCACACCAAAAAAGGAAATGTTTCTGGTACTGTAAAAACCGCCTGTGAAATTTGTAGTACCATTTCAAGTTCTTAAACTAGCTGAAACTGCAAGTATCAAATGCAATATGAACTGAAACTGAGAAAAGTAGTTTCAGAATCACTTTCAATGACACAAAGAAAGGTAGTTTCTTTTGTGCCATGGAAGTGTACAGAAACTTAAAGTTTTATTGTGGCTTTCAGGGATGCCGAAAAAGCCGGTTTCAGGACTAGAGAAAGAGTGCGGCATTTTTGCCATTGGTCCGGCAATTCCCGAGCCAATGGCAAAGATGCCGCGGCCTTTCTTTATCCTTGAAACCGGTACCTTCAACAGTCTTGAAAGTGACTGTGAAACAGGAACTTTCCAAGAGCTTTTCATGACACAAAGAAACTACCTTTCTTTGTGTCATTGAAAGTAATTCTGAAACTACTTATTTCAGTTTTAGTTCATATTACATTCGATACTTGCAGTTTCAGCTAGTTTAAGAACTTGAAATGATGCTACAAATTTCATGGACAGTTTTTGCAGTACACTGCCAAAGTGCCAACAGGTGTCCATCATCCGGAGGGCCCACATGCCACCCAGATTTTTTGTAATCTGGTCTCAGCTGTGCACCGGATCCATTCCAGCTGAAATGCCAACCCAGAATCTCAGCTGTTGACTAGCTGCATTCCATGTAGTCACCACATTATCTCGGCAGCCAGCTCCCAGCAAGAATTGGTCCAGTATGAAATCCTGTGGAGTTTGGATTACAGTAGGATCCTGGCGTTATACACACTCAAAAAACCCTTCAAAGTTTTGCACTGGTATGTATCAGAAGCTCAAATGAGTCAAATTCACCACCAGTGCCATCATAATCATCTCGCTTTCCTTTCTTGTTCCTTTCCAAGTTCTTGAAATCGGAAGCGAAGAATCGAAGAGGGATTAACTTGAAGTATTGGCTCTCGAGTCTGGCTAGTTGTATAATGGTTGTAATGATTTATTTTCATCGTGCAGCAAAATCATTTGTGAGGTCTGTGCACTCGAGTCATACATGTGACATCATCACGTGCATGTTGGTCGTCCGACTTGGCTCTTTCCGTTAACCACCTTGGCTCAGCTGCCGTCGAAGTCCCTCAGAGCATGGCGCTCGGATGCACGAGCATAGGAGCCAGAACTACTGAGAGCATTGGGGATAGGTGCGTCTTCTCCACTGGCGGCATCTACTCCACATCGCCGATGACCTGTAGCCCATTGCTCAGCGCTCGATTTTTGATTAACAGAGGCGCAACAACTGGCTTACAGCTAATGTCGTCGACCGCACTCCCTTTGTTGTCTCCCACTCAACCGTGGACCATCACTTGATCCCGTGTAATGGCAGCCCTGCGGATTTCGATGCCCTCAAACCTTCAAACATCAAGAGATAACAAACCTATATTCAAGACCAAGCAAGAAACACCTCGGAAGACGCTTGTTCAGCTCGGCTCTAGCACCTCAAGTTGTTTTGTTAATATCAAGTCTTTTGTCTGCTTCAATCATTGTCTCCGACTCTCAAGACTCCTCAAGTTCCCTTAGTTCAATTGACTCCTCAAACTCCTTATCTTCACAAGCGCAAGCCTCAAGTCCTCATCCCCTCAAGAAGTTCTCGTCTCTTCATGCTCAAGCCCTCATCTCAAGAAGTTCTCATCAAGTCTTCGTCTTCCCAAGTTCTCATCTCCTCATTCTCAAGTCCTTCGAGGTTCTCGTCTCTTCATGCTCAAATTCTTGTCTTCGGGGAAAGAACTCGCAAGGGTTTATCAGGTGTGTTCTTGAACTCTCGTAACTTCATTTCACTCACTGTTCTCTCTGGTTTTTACCACATCCTTGATGAGGACGAGAAGACCCCCGCCAAAGACGACATCATGATCGATGACAAGCTTGGTGATGGATTGCAGCAGCAGAGTTGACGGCTCAGGCCCCTGATGCACTGCGGCCCTCCATTTGAGCTGGCGCTGGCATGTAGTACATTCTGTGCTTCCTTGTAAAGTGTCCTACAGTGAAATCAATATTTTTGATTTAACCATGCATTGTGTGGCGGATGACAGGGCGAGAAAAAAATTATGACTGAAATAACAAATGTGTGACGACAGATAGACACCACATTCCCTCCACAGCTGGTGTCCAGCCTGACCTGGCTCCATGGTGGACCCATTCACGATTGAACCTGGCATGAGTCTAAACAATACCTGGCCGCCACCTTTTCGTACCATCTCACACACATATCAAGTACACCTGCCGCCCAGGTGCCGGTCAATTGCCGGTGTACCAGAAACATTTCCTTTTTCAGTGTGAAGGATTGAAAGCAAGCTTCCCCTTCTATGAGGACCATTGTCCACATACAGCATATTAAATATTTCTACGATTTTATATGTGCTAGTTCGACCCATGGACCACGTTGAGTTTCGGGACGGCTGCAATGGGTGCCAAACCCGATCAAATAGCACGTTGATCGACCGATTATTGCCGGTACCCACGCGTAGTGTGAAATGTCTGTGTCAGCACAGAACTCGTGCCGCGTGGACCCTAATAGCCCCAAATATGTCTTGAAAACAATTGGCTGTCAGATTGTTCCGGATATCTACATCCTGCTAAATTCGGGAACTTCGCAGGTTTACAAGCAGGAACTTGCTGGAATTACGTGAAATCAAGTGGACTTCTGCAAAATTATCGCGCTTTGATGTTTTCACGCGATTTTGAGCAGGAGTTTCATTGGTAAATTACAAGTTTAAAGTTCCTTAAACTCTCTCCTCTTTTCCCTCTTTTCTCTATCTGAAAAACTTGAAAAAAAAAAACCCCCCGTCCATGGATATAGCACAGGGGCCGCAATATCATCAACATTATGTCAATTATCAGCGAGTGATAATTTATGAATTTATGGTGCTGCCTTTACACAAATTCCGAAACCGATTGTGGGTAGGGTACGACGGTACTTGGTTCGGATAATTCTATTTGGCACCTCCGGATGTAAAAGTACCCGGGTGCCGTGCATCATTTTTCTATTTTGGAGGTGGCGGCAATCACGATGTGAGCTTAGATAGCTCTGTACAGTTCCAGTTTGTATTCCACTCTACAATCTCGACACAGTGCAGGAGAATTTGATATTGGACCAGCAGAGGCCACATGCAAAAATTCATCAAGCCCCAGGCCTCATGGCTCATCAATCATCTTTTGCATTTCCATAATCTCTTTCGCAGCACACCCGCTACCCAAATGTTCCCCTGCATTGTCTGCCCCAGACCAGGCTGTGGAATATCATGTAGTTATTGCAACGCTATATTTGTCAGATCAGACTCTCCATGTCTAAACCATGCCTCACCCACTGATTGCCGTCCAACACCTGGCTTGCCTTGCAGTTCCGGCCCTTGAAGGAGTACCTGCTATCCACCAACAGCACGAAAATAAATAAATAAAGACAGAAAGCAAAAAACCCTCTACTATCTGTAAATCCAGACGTACAACTGTGTAAAGAATAGGTGTCTTTCACCGTATCGGGTGAGACGTCGGAGTTAGTTATAATTCGGCCTGTTTGCCTATCGGCGGCCGGCACCAAAGCTGCAATAATAACGGTCAAACAGTGGATCGGCATCATTCGGCACTATGGTTTGTATCGGCAATTTAATGAAATTAATGGTTTCCATTGGAACCCACTAGACCCGGACCGTTACCCTCTTCACGGACGTGGTGAAAGTTGCAACGTTCCGGGCATCAGATTGTCCCATCGTCCTCAAATCTGTTGATCATAGGGTTGACAGAAATGATGGCGCCGAAGCTGAACTTTTAGCGCCCACACACCTCGGGAGCATTTTGCGGGTCTAGGGTTCGCATATTCAAGCGAGCGCATCAACATCAGCACTGTAGCGGATCTCCGCATCTCCGTCCATTTACTCATGGCTCCTCTGCAGAACGCGCGAGTGCTCTTCAATGCCATACCGGCTGGTTCGTCATTTCTTCCCCCAAATCCTTCGCGCTCCATCGTGACTCACCACCGGTCTGCTTCACAGACTACCCGATTCCGGGGGAAACCACAGTGTATGATACATCGCAGACCATGGACGTGGAGAATGTGTCCCTCAACGGCGGAATCCTTATCAAAGTGCTCTTGCTTTCAGTTGACCCATATCTCCGCGGGCGCTTGCGTGCAGCCGAAATAGAATCCTATATGGTCTGGTCGAATGCTCGGTTCCCAGAAGGAAAGCTATAATTGACGGGCTGTTTTTTATAGCCTGCTTTTACCCTCGGACAGCCGTGCGTATACTACAGGCTGTGTGCGACGTTCCAACGACTGACAAATTATCATTCAGGCTGCATAGCCACGGAATCGGTGTGGTACTTCGTTCAGAGTTCCCGGGTGTCGAGGCGGGTACCCACGTTTTTGGAATTCTCTGTATGAGCCCCTTTCCCTCCCACTTTCATGAGAACCGGATGTTGAACACTTAATACAATAGTGCACCAGGAGTATATGATCGTTGCGAGTCTGGAGTCCGCTAGCGCGCCAGGGGTTGCTATAGCAAACTTGGAGGTTATCGAGCGAAATCCTAGATTGGATTGGTCAGTCTACCTCGGCGCCGCTGGAATGCCTGGACAGACCGCGTTCATGGGCTGGTGGGAATATTCTGAAGCCAAGAAGGTGCGTGTCTTTGTCAAAGCGTGATCATTATCGCCTCCCTTTGGCAGGGGTGAGGTAGCATTCATCAGCACTGGTGCCGGTTCAGTTGGCGCGTCAGTTTTTAGGTCACCCGTATATTTCATGCTCTTTCTCATTCCTGTAACCTGGCAGACTGGTCATCCAAATCGCCAAGCAAGACGGGCTGAAAGTGATCGCCTCTGCGGGAACGGAAGAAAAGGTGAAATTCATGAAGGAACTTGGCGCCGATGTGGCTTTCAACTACAAGTCTACGGACGTGCGCACTGTTCTGGCTAAGGAGGGACCCATTGATATGTACGCTAATCTCGGTTGCCGCTGGAACTTTGAATCACCAAACTGAAACTTGAAGATTTTGGGATAATGTTGGCGGGGATACACTTGACGCCGCCATGGAATTCGCGAACAATCACGCTAGATTTATTGCAAGTGCCTTTCCTCATGATTGAAGCATAGCAAACTCACTGCTTGTACAGGAATGTGGACAGATCTCAGGTGATTCAGGATTCTTCATCCCGTAATGCGCTGTTCACCAGAATGGCTGCCAGGGTACAACCACGGCTTTCAACCCATGAAGGTTCGCTTCGCCTCATTTCCTTGAACTTCCCGCCGCGCTGAGCTATTGACTGGCGTGCAGAATCCTGGTCTCATTTTTGGTAAATGCCTGCACATCCACGGTTTCCTCTTGGGGTATTTGCGTCACAAGCACCTCACTGCATTCAGCACAGAGGTGATGCCCAAACTGATCAGTGGGGAGCTCAAGTACAGAGAAGATATCACCCGCGGACTGGACAAGGTCGGGGACGTCATATTAGCCGTGCAGAAGGGCGAGAACACTGGGAAGGCGATAGTAAGGGTGGCGGATGAGTGATTGAACGCCGAGCAGGGACGTTATATATACGCCGATGGGAATCAATACCTTTCGAAATGACCAGAAGTCGAGATTGTGGAAAATTGACTGCCATTCCACAATGCACCACGGTCTTTTTTTTTTTCACGGGACAAGAGCTGGACGATACGACTAAGCTTACACATTCATTAACCGTCTCAACTAGAGATAATTGAACAGCTCATTCTATTCACGCAAACTATTCAAAAATTCATATATTTTCATTTCATTGATACAGTACCTGTTTCAGATGGACGTTCGAACTTACAATCCTTGCGCAAGAATCCATTTCAATCCCGCCCGCAGGTCGGCTTCCCATTTCTTCGCCGCCGCCATAGTTGTTGCAGTAGTACGGAAACCATGAGGAACGCCGGGGTATCTGCACGCAATCAGCCGATTGTTGGCCACGAATCAAAGGAGATCTGTACTCACATATCGAGTCTGGTGGGAATACCGTGCTCACGCAGGAGCCGATCGTACAGCAAGCCTTCGTCGCGGAGAGGATCGAGGCCACAGACCTGCAAATATGTGGGAGGGAGGCCTGTGTGGTCGGCGAGCAACGGGGAGACGTCAGGATGGGTGGGAGGTCCTTGGAGGCAATCTAATCCCCATTGAGTGCGAGAGATCGAGTTGGCAACAGCTCGTAAATTCACCGTAGAACAAATCCATCTTGGCCTTGCTCAGAAGCGGTGCTTCCGCGTTCTGCACATAAGACAGCAGCTCCGAGGCATACCTGCATGGACCGAGCATTCATCACAGCGATTTTGAGGGGGTACATGACGGCACCAACTCGGGTGGATATGCTGCAGGATGCACGAGGACAGGTGTTTGCAGCCAGTTCCCGGTGATCTTGTGCTTTCCGAAGAAAGGATCCTTTAGCGAGCGGTGAGTAACTGCAGCGGTGAAGTTTCCTCCCGCCGAACTCCCGCCGACTACAAATCCTTTGCTGATCGAGCCACGGAGCGCTTTGCAATGTCCCACTGTCTGGGAACCACAAATATCGATTGACGTTGGCTCTGCGGTGGCGTCGAACACGTACCCACTTGAGTGCCGTGTAGCAGTCGTTGATGCCAGCAGGGAAAGGAAATTCGGGCGCGAGTCTACGGGACAAAGATGAGCTCCTATATCAAGACTCCGAACAAGAGAGAACTGTGGCTACCTATAGTCGACGTTGATGATAGCCAGACGAAGCTCGACGCTGAGGATTCTGAGGTTGACGTCGTCGAGCTCTAGGTCACCACCAACGAAGCCTAGGCTTCGAGTTATAGAGATTCAGCAGCCTCGGCAAACGAATCCAGAAAGAAATCGTACCTCCACCATGGAAAAACACCAACATCGGATACTCGGGTTCCTCATCGGCCACAGGGATAGGCGAGAACGTGCGGATGGCGATTTCTCCGCCGTCAACCGCGATTGTGCGATTCTCTACCGTATACGTCGAATCTGGTGGTCCAGCACAAAATGGTAGTCCATCCCTCGCTTCATCTGAGTGGATTTGGAAGAGAGGACTCACCAGCCGGAAGACCAGTGCGATCGATTTGCATATTGGCCATAATCTGTTTTAGCGCCGGGATATAATCCGCAGGGGAGAGGATCAGTGTTACGCGGGAGCTGGGGAAGCTCGGGGTCTGGCTCAGACAAGTATGCGTATTGGGACATGGTGGGAGGGAGCAAGAAGATGATATTTGTCTTTATGGACGCATTCCCGCCACTGATTGCGGATCCCCATCCGATTGTTCTGGTGCCGACTTTTTGACCAATGTGTTGCAAAATCATCAACGTTAAATTATTAGCGAGCGATAATTTTTGAATTCATGATGCCGCTTTGAAATAAATTCCCAAAACGATTGTGGGTAGGGTACGACGGTTGTGGTTCGGATAATCTATTCGGCACCTCCGGGTGCCGTGCATCATTTTTCTATTTCGGAGGTGGGAGCAATCACGATGTGAGCTTAGATAGCTCTGTACAGTTTCAATTTGTGTTCCACTCTACAATCTCGACACAGTGCAGGAGAATTTGATATTGGATCAGCAGAGGCCACATGCAAAATTTCATCAAGCCTCAGGCCTTATGGCTCACCAATCATCTCTTGCACTTCCATCATGTCTTTCGCAGCATACACGCTTTCCAAATGTTCCCCTGCACTGTTTGCCCCGGGCCAGGCTGTGGAATATCATGTAGTTATTGCTTGGTTATTGCAACACTATATTTGTCAGATCAGACTCTTCATGTCTAAGCCATGCCTCACCCACTCACTGATTGCCGTCCAACACACCTGGCCTGCCTTGCAGTTCCAGCCCTTGAAGGAGTACCTGCTACCCACCAACAGCACGAGGAAAAAAAAAGAAAGAAAAAAAAAAAACAGAAAGAAGCAAAAAAACCCTCTACTATCTGCAAATCCAGACGTATGTCAGGCAACTGAGTAAAGAATGGGTGTCTTTCACCGTATCGGGTGAGATGTCGGAATTCTTATTAAAATTCGGCCTGTTTGCCTATCGGCGGCCGGCACCAAACAAGGTCGGGGACGTTATATTGGCCGTGCAGAAGGGCGCGAACACTGGGAAAGCGATAGTAAGGGTGGCGGATGAGTGATTGAACGCCGAGCAGGGTTGTTATATACGGCGATGGGAATCAATGCTTTCGAAATGACAAGAAGTCGGGAGGAAACTGGGCCCAGCGATATCAACTGTGAATCTCGACCATCAAGTACAAGGGCTGTCAATGATGATATGAAATGTTACTGCAAGGAGAGAAGATAGTGAGACATCGGGCTCTTCGCTGCTCAAATCCACGGAACCAGTGTTTTTCAAGGATTTCGTTCATATGCTGCACATCGAGATAGATATTCTCGAATTACACCATAGGTAGACCCGGTTTCCGTTTCTTGCTTTTCAAGTCCTCGTAGTCTGATGAAGGGTTGTTCTGCGAAATGAAAGAAACTCGATTCTTACATATGTAAGGTTACATCTAAGATCCCTCGTTCGTCGAAGTGCAGCACCTTCGCCCTGACATTACCCACCCAGTCAAATATTTGCTGATCGTCGGGCGCTGTGCTCACAGCGAATTCATGTCGACCACCGGCTGCAGCGTCGGCATCTTTCCCGGAGGGTCGAGTCAGGGGTGCGAACATGAGGGACCAGATGAGCCGGCAATCATCCCTGCGAGGTGATTCATGAACGCCACAACGGACCCTGAACCGCAGGTCGATTGCGCAAAAAAGCCGCGCGCGCCATTGGGGCGGCAGAACGAAAGCGCTCCGGACGAAAGCAGAAGCCTGTAGATCGCGACTATTATCATGCTGGAGGCAGGAAGCTACAGGTTAGGCTGGTCCCACAAGCACTGGCACACTGCATTTTGAGGGCTCGTAGGCACAGGGTCTGCCTACCATAGTAGGCAGAGGTCGGCAGACCCAGTGTTCAACACAGTGTGCTCCTGCTCCCAATGGTCCAAATTCATGCTAGTACACTTATATATGGCCTAGATATCACTTATATCGACGGTGGATTGACTTACGCGCATTGAGGCTCGCATTTCGGCACTTACGGCACTGTACGGCATTTCTCAAAATGCGTGAATCAGGCTCAAATCCCGACTGTGTTTACAAGGCAGGACCCAAAATGGGTCAGACACAGCCATAACTGGCACTGAGTAAGCTCTTGAGCATCAAAGAACCCCAGGTTGAATTATCTCGATGCTATTTCTGCCATCATTAGATCAATCCATCAATCAAATCTGTTTATCTCAGCAAACTCGGTTCAAGATGGCATAGAAACGTCTGATATAAATAGGGAGAACAGATATAGACTGCATCTGAGGCCCCGAAATAGGCCCAACCAAGTGAGGAATGAGTATGAGTGCCGCCCATTGATTATATAGGGGAGGTCGACAGACGTGGACAGACCGCTAAACCCAGTTAGGCAGAGTCTTGATCGGCAGACTCTGCCTAGCGGCATTTGACATGATCGACCGACCTAGACCCACCTAAACCCAGTTAGGCAGACTGTGCCCACAAGCCGCCAAAATGCAGTGAAGGTGCGGCGTGTCCAACGTGAAAGCTACTATCAGAGATTGTGAAGTCTGAAATAATATTGATTCGGGCGGGGCGATTCGGATTGTGGCGCGATTTTCGAGTTTCAGCTCTTTTTCCTTGGGTTACATGGCGAGGTGGAGCTCTATATGATCAAAGAGACGTAAAACAAAACGATGAATATTTGATTTGAACATATGCCGGACGGTGTAGAGCTGCGACGCGAGGAGGCGTGTGGAGGGAGGGAAAGGCAACGGTATCCGCAGGGCAGGGCTCTTGGACAAGAACACAGGCATAGAGCTGCCGATTCGAGTTGACTCCGACTCCGAACTCCGAAGACCTATGCCGTTGACATGATCCGAAGCGTTGGGTGAGCTTGAATGCTTTTTGAATACCAAGAAAAGACTGTTCAGGGTTCATCCCCAGTGAAAATCCCAGCGAGACGGATCGAGCGGGAACGAGGATAATCGAGAGATCGAGGGAGATCGAGGGAGATCGAGAGTAGGACTCACAAAATGTACACTTTGAAATGTCAATTCACGCAATTGTGTTGAGTGTTTCCGCGTTTACAGACCTGGGCCTGAGAAAACGTCGCGTCAATGTCAAATCGACTTAGCACTGCACAAGTTCACACAACTTCAAGTCCGCTTCACCGACCCAGCGCCTAGCCAACACCGCCACCTGTCAAAAACTTATCGCTTCTTGTCTCAGCGTATCGCATCGTACACCTAGCTGGCTCTGCTTCCTCGCCTTCTGTTCTATGGCTTCCCATCCAAAATCCGGTTACTTCTGCGATTGTGCTGAGTATTGTAACTCTGTCCGCCAGCCTGTTTCCAGAAGTACGTGGTATACCCATGCCCCGTACCGCAATCTTTCGACTTTGCACTCATTCAACGACTATGCTGCCGGGCTTGGTCTTTCCATCGATGGAGATCTCGCCAACACCGATACACGGCCGCTAAAGAAGCGTCGACTAGCTAGCCCTGTGAAACCGGATTCTTTGCCTGGTTCTCAGTCGTCACAGAGAAGCGAGGGATTGGCCAGGATGGAGCATTCAGATGACCCACCTGAATTACCAGTCGGAGACTCAGACGGATTCGGCCAGAGCTTAGTGCGTTATTTCAGTTGCTCTGGTGCCATTATTTGACCCTTGCCGCAGCCTGAGGAGGATGATGTCCCCGATCCTGGCAGCTTAGCAGATCCCCTTGATGAAAATGAAGACATGCAGGATATGCACGAGCCTACCTCACTGCCGTCTCCGATCCTCTCTCCTCAACAACTCGACAACCAGACTGATGCTCCCCGCCAGAATATCCCTCCGGCTCCGCCTCGTCCTATCCACGAACCATTGTCTGCGGTCGAAGACATTCGGACTGCCCAACTATTCATTCGAGCCTTGGAGGGAGCATCCTTGGATGACAGTGGCCTGGACGCCGAGGTCATAGACCGTCTTCGCAATCCAATTCAAGAATGTGTCGATATTTCAGAAAATAAAGACTTTCGTCTATCCCTGGACATCTACCTTGCTGATACCCACGCGTCCGAAGCAACGTATGAGGCTACTCGGCAGGGCATATTGCGCCACAGCCCGGATATCGACATGCTATCGCACTACAGAATCAAAAGCCAAATCGAAGAAATGACAGGCGTTATTCCCATTGCCCATGACATGTGCCCGAATTCGTGCGTCGCGTACACTGCCCACTGGGCTGAGCTCGAGGAATGCCCTCGATGTGCGAGCCCCCGCTACGATCCTCTTATCCTACAAAACAGCGACGGTCTGAATAAGGTGCCATTGAGACAATTTGACACTATTCCCATTGGGCCAGTGCTTCAAGCTCTTTGGCGTAGCCCAGAGAGCGCGAAGCGGATGCGGCACCGGCAGAGACGCACTGCTGAAATTCGGGCTCAGCGTACTCCAGATGGGAAACGCATCCAGATCGACGAATATGACGATATTTTCCATGGCCAGGCCTACCTCGATGCTGTAGAGAAAGGCCTCATCAACGACGACGACTCCCTTCTGCTACTCTCCATTGATGGTGCACAACTGTATGCGATGAAGCAATCGGATTGCTGGATCTATATTTGGGTCTTCCTTGATCTCGACAGCGACCTGCGATACAAGAAAAAATTCGTTATTCCTGGCGGTATCTTTCCAGGTCCAAACAAGATCAAAGTCGTCGAGTCCTTCCTTTTCCCAGGGCTTTATCATGCGGCTGCGCTTATGAAAGAAGGACTAAAGATTTGGGATGCTAATGAGGACCGTGTGTTCACCAGTCGTCCTTTCCTCCACCTCGCAACTGCGGACGGCCCTGGGATGGCGATGATGGACGGCCTAGTCGGGCACACGGGCGCCTACGGCTGTCGCCTTTTCTGTCCTGTCAAAAGCCGACATAAACCCCGTGCACCAACATATTTCCCCGCCTTGCTCAAACCAGACAACTACGCCGTTGCCGGGTGCGATCATCCTGACACTTCGGGCAGGAATCTCCCTATCGGCACCCCTAATGAATATCTTGCTTTGCTCTTCACCGTTATCGAAGCAAAGAATGAGACTCAGCACCAGAAGCGCCGGTTGGAGACAGGGATTGTCAAACCCACAATATTCAGTGGGCTGAGCAGAATTTTACCCATCCCAACTTGCTTCCCCGGTGATAACATGCACCTTATTCTGAACCTCTTCGATCTCTTCCTCGGCCTCTGGACGGGAACCATCGATTGCGATGTAAACGACAGTGTTGCCGAATGGCTTTGGGCTGTGTTAGTTGACGAGATCTGGGAGAAACACGGCGAAAGGGTTGCCGCTGCAACACCATATCTCCCTGGCTCATTTGATCGTCCTCCCCGGAACATCGCTAAGAAAATCAATAGCGGATACAAGGCGCAGGAGTGCCTCACTTACCTCTTTGGTCTTGGACCCGGCCTCTTATACGGCATTCTTCCCGACGTCTATTTTCGGCATTACTGCAAAGTTGTCCGCGGGTTCCGCCTGGCGTATCAACGCAAAATATCCAGAGACGAAGTAGTTGAAGCCCATCAGATGTTTTGCGATGCACATGAAGAATTCGAGCAACTTTATTATCAACGAAAGGTTTCCCGGCTTCATTTCTGCCGACAAAGCCTGCACAATCTGCTACACGAGGCCCCTGAAATCGTCAGGTTGGGACCCGGTGCCTATCATTCTCAATGGACCATGGAGCGCACCATCGGGAACCTTGGTGAAGAGATGAAACAGCATTCCGACCCGTATACAAATCTCTCACGCCGTGGCACTCGACGTGCTCAAGTCAATGCCCTTAAATCTCTCATTCCAGATCTTGAGCCCGAGCCAAAACTCCCCCGCGGTGCGGAGGACCTTGGTGGTGGCTACGTTCTCAAGCGTGCCAAGGACGAATACAATCAGATCATCCGAGGAGCACAAGGCGATGCAATAAAGGATTATTTGGAAGCTGTTCATGGGGAAGAGTATCCAGATGCATTCCGACCCTCCCTTCAAAGATGGGCACGACTGCAACTTCCCAACGGGCAAATTGTCCGCGGTGCATGGAAGGAAAAACAAAAAGCTCTGAATAAGATTCGGATGGCAAGGAATGTCCGAGTAGGTTATTCACTTCGCTTAAGTCCTTCATTCCTGACTATTCTGTGTAGTTTGCAGATCCCGAGTCCGGGGAAGAATCTTATGGAGAAGTCCAATTTTTTTTTCCAGACAGAGATCGAGGACGAGACGGTCACTGTGGCTTTAATTCAGCGATATTCTGGACCCGATGAGAATCTTCTGGATATGTCCTCGAAGGTGCTCTGGGTCTGTGATGCCCTGGACGAAGAAGCCCCCATGGAAGTCATCGAGGTGGAATCAATATCATCCGTGGTCGGAATGGTACCCTTCGATGATGCAGGGCGGGTTTTTGTCGTTCACAAACTAGGTTTAGAGCTCACTGGAATGTCAGGGACAGTGGAAAAGGACATAGACGAATGAATTGGTAGAGTTGTATCTAAGCACCGTGTCGGCAATGCACCAGATTCAATTGTTGACAGAAGGACGCGTGAGCACGTGACGGCGCCTCTCCTCTCCCTCGACGACAACAAGTCTCCAACCACAAGGCCACCAACCACATGCATTCACAGTCCTCAGAGTCTCCTCCAGAGCCTTCACAGCTGTATCTGCCCACAGAAACCCCTAGAACACGCCCTAATCCTATGCTGAGCTCGACAATTGCCAGTGGCAGCTCCCACACTCTGAGCTCTTTCCCATCGCCGGATATGCAAAGAGGATCATTATACCCTTCACGAAGCCCAGACGACCCGTTTAGAGTGCACAATTCACACTCTCAAAACACTAACGCGTCCCAATCAGGCCCGGGGTCGGAATTTCTTTGGGTAAGTCCTGTTGATCAGACTTATTGGCAGTGAGCTCATCCAATGTATCCAGAGCCGCCAGCCAACCCTCCCTTGGAATGCTACCATTGCAGAGGCAACTCATGATGACCTCCTTCACCATCGCAATTTCCAATATATGAAAGTCACGGACGCGCTAGCTACCCTTCAGGGTCAGTATCAGGTTACTCAGAGAGCCTACGACGACCTCAAGATTCGATTTGATGCTCTCAAGTACCTCCCAGACTTGTCATATTTGCCAGGATTAATCTTTTTCTAGTGCTGCACACGAGAAACTTCTTCAAGCTGTTTCGGATCGACTCTCTGCACCTTCCACTTCCACTGTAGGACCCGCATCAGCTATCACACTCCCCGCACCACCAAATACGGATCATTTGCGTATTCTCAAGGCGGAGGACTATCCATTGGTCCGCTTTTGGACAGAAAAGGCGTACTCGGATGCAGAGAAGACGCGCAAAGGCGAAAAAGGCATGGCGACAATGACAGAGCTGAGTTCTCAACGCGGTTCCGGGCGTCTCGTTCAGGATGACGAAAACGTAATGTTCTGGTTCATTGAGGACGAGAATGGCAACCCCGTCTCCGGTGCACGCGTGCAGGCGATGCGCGTTCAAGCGCGCAGCATTTGGTCTTACCTCGATGGCTTGAACTCGTTGCCCCGCAAATGGGGCAAGACAAATTCACTTGTTCGTGGCTACTACGCCAGTGAAATGCGCCGCCTGTTCCCAGAGCTTCAGCTTTGCGAGTCCGACTATAAGGTCCATAGGATCGCCACCGCCATCTTCCCGGGATGGATCAAGACCAACCGCCGTCAAGGAGACGATATCAAGATCGAATCCGATGTGGAAGGTGACCAAGCCTCCGACGACGAGCCACAGGCACTCGACGACACCACCGAGCGCACAAGGAAGAAGCGGTCTGCCTCGGACTCTCCCGAAGACGAGCCAGAATCCAAGAAGAAGTCGAGCTCGGCCAAACCGAAAGCTTCAAAGAGCAGCTCGACAACTACCTCGACGTCGGTGCGACGGATCAAAGGCGATAAACTACCTTTATCAAAGTCTCCTCCATCTGCATCAGCTCCCGCCTCTTCGTCTTCGGCCTCGACCACATCTACATCTCCCTCGACGCCGTCTTCAGCTTCCTCGACATCGTCTGCACCTCCATTGATGCCGTCTTCATTGTCTGCACCTCCCTCGATGTCATCTTTATCGTCTGCACCTCCCTCAATGCCGTCTTCATTGTCTGCATCTTCATCCACCTCAGCATCCTCTGCATCCTCGTTGTCACTTGCGCGCGGCCCCGTCTTCGCAATCTCCTCTGGAACAAATACCGACCACTTCCTTACCTGCGCTGACCTCTTCTGCACCATCTTCGGTATCAATATCTGTGTCTGCATCCATGCCTGCACCTTCGCTTCCGTTGTCTTCTGCTGCACCCCAGGCGGCGCTTGACATTCTCGTCACAGCTGCTTTGAGTACCGATCAAGTCCAGACAAATGGACACGAGAGTCTTAGTGAGTTTATTATATTGCAATCAGGATATACGCTAACTGTCTTCCATAGCAAACCCTCCGGCGGCACCCAGCAACATGCAGCCCGCGCCTGGGACCAGCACACCATCGGCGCCTGCTGCAGGCCTGTCCACGGTCGGTACATCACACGTCAATCATCACTATGCTACTGACACATCCTCAGGTCGATAACCCACTGTAGACTCGTGAACTCTACTGTATGATGATTCAGCTAACTCACTTTGTCTAGGGCACATCTAGGGAATCCAAGCGGCCCATCGACCAGGGCAGAATTCGTCGCGTCGAGCTCAGGGACTCAAAGTAAGAGGTCTCACTTAATTAGGCACTACTAATAAGCTCTTGAATAGAGCCGGTAACGAAGACGGTATACTTACGAGACACGGGCACCGCGACTATACGGTATGTGCGTTAACTGATCAAAAATTGTACTCACTCTTGTCGGACAGCAACCTTTGCTTAAGGGACTATATTAAGACGAACGGGAGAGTGACGAAAGAGGTGTTCCAAGCATACTTCAACAGTCTTACGAAAGAACAGCTCAAGGTTCTTATACTGATTCCTTCTGGAATTGATGTACTCACACGTGTCGACAGCCTTTCAAGGAGGCAAGCGAGGCAGCTAACTCCAAGAAACCTGCAGCCGCCAGGAAGAAGAATCCGACGACTACTGCACAATAATGTTTGTTTTCCTTTTGTGAGCACGATATCACTCTCATAAATTGCAGATCGCACCTACATCCTACGGCAATCGCAATTATATCGCATCATGTTAAGAGTCAACGCGTCAACGACAATCGTGCAATTTCCTCCAAGAATTTTGAGCAGGTGCGTGTGCACGAGTCCTTCGCATTTTCGTTCTTAATGCACGTAGAGTGACATGAAATCAGTCAATTTTCCAAGTAAGCGAGGCACATTCGCATCAGTACGGGTCGTAAGCGCGTAAGTCGAGGATTATTATATGACTGTTAGCTGAATCTAATGTTCGTATTCTATGTGCGTCAAGCAGGATGAATGTGGGTGAGGAATCTGAGGGAGCCAGCAGCATTGCAAGGGTTCTAGGACGCGGGCGTTGGAACGGGAGGCAGGAGCTGCAGGGCAGAAGGCGGGGTAGCGGCGGGGTAGTAAATTGATGTTCCTCGATTGTCTCGATATGAAATCGTTGCATCTCGATTTACCTAGATTGGCCTCGATTACAAATCGAGACACAACGAGACATGTCCGGAATTTCGAGAGCAATCGAGAGGTCATCAATTTCCTCGATTTGTCTCATTCCTGCTCGATCTCCCTCGCTGGGATTTTCACTGGGGTTCATCAACGTTCATCCCTTGATCAGCATGCAGACGGTAGAGGGGTGTTTGTACTTGACGCTTGACGTGTGGTTGGAGACGAGACGCCTATCCATATTGACGCTTACTGGGTTCTGGACATGAGCATCAGATGGACTTGAGCATCAGATGGACTGAAGGACTGGGCACTTTATAGCGCCACGACCGAGGGAAACATGGCGACGGAAAGTCGTGGTCCCGAACTGGTGCAAGGCGAGTATTTATTTTAAATCCTCGGAAGTTGAGTACAAAGGAAAGACTGTCATCTCTTCACTCGGATTCTTGATCGGGTCGCGGGAAGCGGGTGGCGGTTGGTATGCGGATGAAATCGAGACAGCAATCATATCATACTGCTAGAGACGTTTTGCCAGCGGTGGAAACAGGAATTGGGAACGTGTCAAGCGTGAGATAGAAGGAAGCGAGCGCTTCCGCGTTGCAGCTATCGCGGCTGCGGGTAAGCACAGTGGACACTTGAGAGCAGTGAGACGCATTGCGATGAATAGCGGCGAGCGTGCTGACAGAGATGGTGGTCGCACAGGAAGGCCAAGGCTAATAAGCTCCAAGCCGCTCATCGATGAGTGTGATGTGCCGCCAACGCCCAGCGCGCCAGGTACCTAACTCCGCCGCTCATCCAAATACTGCCGCTAGTCGTTCGGCTCGGAGTAGTGACGTGGAGGTCGGGACAACGCGGAGTAGCGATCAAGCACGGAATCAGTGGCGGTGTTGATCCGACAATCTTGTCATTCGACCACGATGTCGTTTGTGCATGCCACCAATGACGCCTGAAAATTTTCAACAGCGTCGCGTCGATAACGTCAGACATTCAATCCCCCCATCGCAGATGCCACCTCACACTTTGTTGCTGCACCAATGCGCAGGGCCGCGTACTATCCCATCGGTCGGAGAAGCCAGCCCATGCAGCGCAAGCCACACTGTTCAAAGAGTTTTAGTTCATTTCACCAAGGGGTGACTTCAATTTCAGTTGAAGAATCTTTCGATGTGAACAAATCGTACGTGTTTTTACATATTCTCATTTCAATCTACTCTGTTGCGTACGCAGCGTTGAGACTCGTCTGAAGGTGGAGCAATGCCTGATTTCTTCTGAGTATGCTCTCATGGCTGAAACTATCCGAGGTCAGACACGCCGTTTGTCCTCCTTCGTATTCGTGCGTAATGTGAATACATTGATTTTGTCACTCACAGTTCTTGACAGATTTATGTATCCCACTATGGTCTGTAATCTCCGTAGATCGCAATGCGTTCGTGAACACCTATGTCTCCACACGTCTCAATTTCAGCGTGTCTAGTACGTGGTCCCTAATCATATGCCTTCATATTTGACTCCGCCTGACACAAGGACTAGAAAAAGTGGTCCATTGGCCTCCAGTTCATCTCATCGGGATTCTGATCCAGTTCGTCTCGGATTTCACGATTTGATCCCTCCAAATTTTGCTTTAGCGGTGTACGTTTCAGTTCACAAGATTGGACGCAAACGAGCTATCCCGGGCAATCCGTTTGGTTATCAGCATCAGCGCGGTAGGTGCAAGCTTCCGAAACGATCAGCCTTGCACCTTCCAATTATCTCTGATAATTTTGCTTCCATCTAGATTATTGCATTGGACGGCATGAAACCGAAACTGCACGGATGTGCGCATCATTGGTGAATTGCTTTCGAAGCCTGGGGATATTCGCAACATCTAGGGCAAAGGAGTTCGGTCTGTAACCGATTGAAACCGAACCAAACTTTCGGTCATTCTCGTTGAAACAAAGCTCTCGCAATAACCAATTCTTCGATGGTATTACTTTATGGTAAGGCGCCAAGGGCGTGGAATGAGTGTACTTAGTCCCTTGGCCTATTTTGCTATAGCATTCAATTTTCAGTCTTCTGGTCCGTCCATCGCATTCTATGGGAAGTTCCTAAAACCCCGCTACTCTTTTCTAGGCTTCCCACGGTGCTCAGAATTCTCAGCTCCACTTGCAACAAACGAGGGTCAATTGAAATCGATCAGAACGGTAGGTAGGTAATGCATAGTACGAGAAGTGAAAGCAACGAATGCGGACCGGTGCTGTCGAGATGAAGTACTCTATGAAGTACTCTAGGGCTCTGGTTCAGCCTCCTCTTCATCATCGGCGTCGTCGCCACCCCTGATAGGCGGCGCACTGATCGAGGGAGCGAAGGTATTGTAGTCTGTTATCTGCCCCGGACTCATTGCCGTAAGTTCGCTCAAGGAGTATGCGGCGCTCTTCTTAGCCAGCGGTCTGAGGTGGCGGTCCATCTGTTTGTAGACCTGGCTTTCCATCGCCTCCCTCATCTGGTTCATCACCTCTGTCAACGCGTCCCGTGCGATAGCGGCGATGACGTTCCGCAGCACAGGGTGCGTGAGGAGGCCGTGAAGGTCGGGCTGGGCGACGACGGTGAGTTTCAACCAGCGGGAGGTTAGGAACTCGATGAGATCGTCAGGATCAACGGTGCCACCAGATATGGCGACATCGCCACGTCCATCATCGGATCCACCGTCACTAGATCCACTGCCACCTGGTGAATCGCGAACAGAAGGTGAACTGCGACCCGAAGGGGGACCGCGACCCGGGGGTCCACCAGCTGAGCTGCGAGCGTATAATGAATGCCCGACTCGAGTGTAGCAGCGCCATTTGACAACTCACTTGTTGGCTCGGGAGTTTCCGAACGTGCTCCGCTGAGATTCGTAAGAAGAAAACGCCTGTTGTACGCTAAAGAGGCGTCGTTAGTGGGTACACGGGACAATGATGAGAATTCATATCGCACTTCACTTCAGCTGAACGACCACCACGTCGAGACATTGTGTGATGAGGGTGCGAGGAGTGTAGTTGGTAAGAGTCGAAGGGGAGATACTGAGGGCGCAAGGTGGTGCAAGCCAGATACTCAGACGGTGGAGGCTGGCTTTTTTATACACCAAATCCTACCGCAACAGTGGAACACTTCCCAAGTTCCCATGTCTCTGTCAGGGAGCGTGGATCCTCGCACGAAAAGCCGGATTCCCAGAATCCGTCTGGATAACAAAACAAGCAAGCAACAGACGAGCGCTCCGGCAACAGTGGAATACTCCACAACTTCCCATGTTTCTGTCATCGAGCTTGAAGCCTCGCGCGCAACGCCGGATTCCCAAAATCCGTTCAAATACAAGAAGGAGGCAACAAATCTTTCCACGGCGTATAAAGAAATATAACACCAAAAAGGCGTATGGCATATTCATATTGGCCGAAGCAGCATCGATCGTCCCATAACTACAACCCGGACCTCGGCTCAAAGCCTCGAACGGCATGGTCCATGATTAGCAGTCAATATCTTCCCACGGTTAGCCTAAATTGTTGGTTCTGAAGGGCTAACTTTGGAAAATAAATTATCCAGCCCAGAAACTACCAAGTCTCGGTGCAACACAGGTTAGAACTGAAATGAGTTCGGGAATTTTCTCTTTGGTCTAGGAAATGCAATCGTTATCAAAAGAGAGTCGCTTTTGAGCTTTCAAAATTTCGTCCTAATCCGGGATCTGACCTACCACAGATTCAGGGTTACACAGGCAGACCCTAAACGCACCACGTATCACAAAAATAAATGACGCTCAACCATGTGAGCGGCGGATTCAACGATGGTATCGTGCGTGATATCCGCGAGGCTTCGATGGTGTTCTGCGCCACTACGTGCGCGCACCGAATGTAAGGTACGAACGACATTGCATGTGTCTCAGCATCACCCTAACAAGCGGGCGTACATTTTGGAGAAAGAGGCGCGGAAGAGCTGAGCGGTGTTCCATCAAATGAACAGATCCCTTCGTCGTGATTACATTGACCTTTTCACGTCGCTGTGAGACTACAGAAAGCCTCTGATCAACTGGTTGGCAAACCTTTGCCTTTCAACTGAGCCGTGGGGCGCGAAGCGCCCTGACGTGCTCTTGTTTCTCACATTTTGAGCAGATAGACTGGTTATGTATATCCGTGTTTACACTCTTCTTTTTTCTGTCACGTCGCGCCAATTCCCGGGATGCAGTTGTTTGTTTTCGACGGAGCGCTCAACTAGCGCTCAACCTTAACTTTCAGCATCAATTCTTGGCCTCGAGGACTTCCTCTTTATAGCATGGCACCAATCGCATGCCCACAACGCTCAACAGCCGTTCAAACGACAGAGCCGTCTAAATCTGTCGGGTGCCTTCGTTTCTTCCCCCATCCTGCCATCTGCCAGCTGCTTTCCGCGGGGCTCTTCAAAGCGGCTCCGTCCTCTGTCTAGTATCAACTTGAACACTAGTACTGATCAGGCCATCGTACTCCGTACTCGATTCCTCCCACTGTTCAGAATTCAATACACTGTTTCAAGTTTCAAAGGCGCGATAATCAACGCTGCAATTTGGAGGATAGTCCAGATATGGGTGGCTGGCTGGGCACGCAAGAATTGCAATGCACGCTTCGTCGGAGGAAAGACTTTGAAATGCCTTTGATTTTGACCGGACTCGTCAGTGCAGTGATAGCATATTTTGTCTCCTATAAGCAGATGCTACGTGTTCGTACCGGTGACTTTGCATGTTGCACGGATACTGCACACTGGTCGCACTAGTGCCACACCGAAAAAGCATTTGTCGCCGCGCAGCAAGGGTATGGGATACAAACTCCCATCAAATCTTAACCCATTTGGATTTAGTTTCTCATACACGGACGCTTTATATGAACGCTCGTACCTCGTTTTGGATTCATCTCCGACCTTTCAGGTTCTCGTTCGGTTCCCCACTCCCCTTGCAGCGCAGAGACCCAGGAGACCTCTCGAGCCTCGAAAGCAATGCCAGGAATGTCCAGGAAACTGAAACATGGGTCCTTATGTCTTGGAAATTAAAAAGATATCTAAAATTGAGAATAGAGAAACCAAAGAACATACGAAGATTCCAACGCTTCCGAAGCACCTGCACTCAAAGGCAGTGAGGAAAGGTAAAGTAAGGAAAATAGATGCTCAAGCTATGACAGCAACAAATGAGGACGCGATACAGCGCTTTGACCGGTACGTAGCTAACATGCAGCAATTTGCTGCACAGTGATTGGAATCATCAAGCTACCAAAAGATTGCTCCGTGCTATTCTTCTCTGACTCTGGAGCTGGATTTCCCCAGTCCAAATGAACATGAACACCGTCCCCATCAAAACTTTGAATCCCCGCTTTAGCTGTTTGGGAATTCCATTCATTCTCAAACTTAAGGAAGATTCCAATTCCATTCTTTCAGTTTCAAAGTCGAAGGAATTTCCGGGCGCAATTTATACAATATTTCAGGCAATTTTTCGACAGCAATGGCTGCAAATAACTATTGATTTCATTTGAATCTCCGCCCCGATGCCATCATCGGCATCTCGATGGCACGTCGAGTTTACAATTACCCTTCGAGCCGAGCATGAAAAATATGTCGAGACTCGACAAATGGATATTTTGGCCGCTGGTTCAGTGTTGCTGGCCAAACACTCGTCGCAGCCCGGTGCCAGAGGTCCAAAGGTTATCGTGCGCCGCCTGTCGTCTATCAACCACATTAGGGTATTCTGAGATCGACAGAGTTCTACTAACCTACGACGCACCCAGGGATAGCGTATTTGACAGCGTCTGCGCCAATGCATAGGATATCGGAGGCTGTTCCTTGAACGCATAAACATAAACCAGCCATGATATTTCGGGAAGATGACGCAACCTTAACCTTGCTCGTGTCTTGCATGTCATCTGCGCACATCTTGGCTGAGGACTTAGCAAAATCGCTGCTGGGCTGGCAGGACGAAAGATCTCTAGACAAGGGCGGAGGTTTGCAGATCACCACGATTATCGAGGTAATTGAAAGCAGCATCCCGGAGTTCCGGCATGAGCGAGCTGCTCGCTGCCATTGGTGACGGTCGTTTGGTCCAAATGAGACGTGGCACGATCGATGTTTCAGCAGCTTTGGCTGAGCTACTTCCGCGCCGGTCCGGCCCAAAAATCTCTGGAGCGTTCACACCTCGTTCACACCAGTGACCATGGTCAGTGATAGTTTCTTGGGGATGGAAAAGTAAGGAAAACAGAGGCCTGAATCAAATGGATGGTGCATTATTGACACATCCCATTTGCTTCGATTTTGCTCCGTCATGAACGAATTTGCCCAATACGAATATGCTTACAAAGGCACCAGTCATGCAGTGACTGTATCAACCAAAGGGATGTGCACCGGCAAATGCCGAGACACGGGGTCGTCGAACCTCCGGACCGTTATGCAACCGCAAAAGTCGCCCGAAAAATGCCCCAAAAGGCGAAATTTTAAGGTGTCACGCAAACATTTGGTGGCTGCCGAAATATCGAATAAGTAGAATGGGTCATGCGTCACACTCCGTGTCGATTTGAAGGGAAGATACAGTACTAGTATGAGAACATCTAGCGAAACAATGCATCAAGCTTCGAGATCGTTTGATGTAATAGGGTTGGGAATTAAGGACAGATTGAAATAACTCTCGAAATTGGCTTTATCTCCAGCTCGCAATGGATGATACTTAGTCGTTCAGGATATGAGGATTGAGATCTCCAGAAGTGAAGGCCTTCTGTCCACCGCCCACAAGTTTGGCAGTTCGGCAGCTGAAAGACGTGCGACCAGGCAAGCAAGGATGGTATAAAAACCAGATTTACAGAAAAACATACTGTAGTTTTTCATTCAAATCGACAGGGGGTGTGACGCGTGACCCATTTTACCAATTCGACATTTCGGTAGCTGCCAAATTTCTGCGTGACACCGGAAACTTTTCGATATTCGAACCGAAAATTTTCGCTTTTTTGCACCTGTTTGACAGTTTTGCGCAACTTTTGGCCCTGCGTGACCGCCGGGAGATTCGACAAAGGCCTGCGTGACGCGTGACTTCGACCAAAATTCGTGATCGACACAGGGGTGCGTGACGCGTGACTGTCGAATTGAATGAAAAAGTACAGTAGGCTGCAAGAAAGCCGCGAAAAATAATATGCAATCCAGGGCCGATGATACGTGCATAGATGCGGAAAGTCGGAGGGCAAGCCAATCATGAAGGCAAGAAACTGTCAAAAAATTTCCGGACCGGCATTCGCCGGACTTCCTTATATAGGATTTTCGTGATTACCGATCAATGAACACTTTGTTCAGTGAACTTTGAGGTGACGGGTGACACCCCGTGAACAGTTGGTCGAAATGATACAGTAAACTTGATACGCGCGTGATTGACAGCTGCGCATATATGGACACCTACCCGCAAATCAAGCTGAGAGGCTCCAGAATACGTACCACCGCACTTTGCAGCGTTAGAAGGCAGACTCTGGCTGCCCCACATTCAAACTTCACCCAAACTCGAAGGTCAATTTCTTTTCCCGGTCTAACAGCCGGACTAACTTACCAATTCTTGGTCACCGGTTTAAATGCTGGATGCCCCTTGCACGCTCGACTTCTTGCGGTTTTTTTCAGTTGGATACCGCGGGTTGACCCCACGGGTTTGAGGTACCGCGGGTAATGCGGTACCCGCGGGGAACCTGTACGGGTTGGTATTTAAGGGTCCGGGTGCAGGTTGACCTTTCGGTACCCGCGGGCGACTCACGCAGTGTCAGTGATCGATGCCCGCCGAGTCGGTCGAAGCTCCAAATACCAAGTGTCGGCTTCGCGATGAAGCAGACATGGTCAGCCGAGCAGACATATTCAGCCGAATGTGCCTGTTTCCTTCTTATGCGTCGTGTTCTGCAATAAATGTTCCGGACACCAGATATGAAAAAAATCTTCGGGCTATTTGGCGTGATGGGTGTGATAAGTGTAAGTCCTACTGCCCGCCAATCACCAGGATATCGGACGCGTTGTTTGGAAGTATTCCGCTTTTATGTTATTTACTCACATTTGCCTTCTCAGAATGATCGCCCTCGTTCTCCACAACCATTGCGCCGAACCATGCAAAGTTTTGTCTTATTGGGACGCCAGGAAGTAGCCCCGTCCGCACATAACAAAATATAATTTCATCGGTCTACAACTGGGGTCGACATCACGTACGGAAGCTAAGCGTTTCGCTTCCCGGTTTACCAAACACTTCGTAAAATTTTGCCTGTATACTTTCCTTTTCCGGAGGTGCATGCTTTATCTCCGAATTTCAAGCATCGGCCTATTCGGAGATTTGGCAAACAAAGGGGCGAGGCACCCGACCACCTTGTCACTGTATATGAATTTTCCTTTCTTACTAGTTTCGTTCAAGCACTCGGCCATATTATATATATCCATTTAGTTACATCCAGAGACTCGTACTTCGTATATAAGCTGTACCCGAGCCATGCTCCCGGACTTCGCTTACTTCTGTGCGCGAAGACTAAGTTTCAACTTTTGCGCACTTCGTCTCACCCTCTCACACCTATGGAAACTTTCCTTGCCATAACCCCGGCACCACAGATTATGATGCTCAAGCAGATCTGGCAGACCCTAAAAGACTACTTTGGGGACGGCTACATCAGCGGTTCAGCCCCGTTCCGCTTCAACGTCCATCTGTGCGAGACGCAAAGAGTCCCAGAGAATGACAACATCTGTTGCGGAGTCAGGATCGACGAGGACGTGATGCCCTTGTTTGGGGCCTTGGGAGAGACGGTCCAGCCGCCCTGCACGTGCGAGGAGATAGCAGCCGTGTGCCAGTACATCGATGACTTGCTCGAGAAGCCCCTGTCAATCGACAATTTCTACAAGATATTTTCGGGGAAAGACGAAGCGTCCGTTGAGGAGACGTGCATGTACGCCCTGCGCGATGGGCTGCAGTGGTGGGTCCACTGGTGAGTGTCTTTGCGGCCCAAGGATTACTGGAAGCATCTGTACGTTGGGTTTGGTGCCGCTAGTGACGACATTTTGGTTCCACCGGAGCACCTTATCGACGGCACGTTCCGCTTCCTTGGCCGTACGTTCTTTCTCTTTCTTCGTGCTGAGAAACTGAACCAGCGTGATAATATTGAACAGACAGCGTCACAGACTTGGTCGCCGGTTTGCGGTCGGAAGGCGTAAGCGCCGAGGATGCACGATACATGGAGATGTCCCTCTTGCGGCAATACTTTGTTCAGTACATTGAGAAGATTGACCCCGGAATCCGCGATCTGCTTCTCGAAAAAACACACGTCATGTCCCAATTTCGCGTGGGCAGTGCGAACACGCACGGGTGCGCGGCGCTCATCCTAGCCGCCCGCAACGTCCCATTTGACGGCGTCCGAGACGAGGCCGTGGAAATGGCCTCGTACGGGGACAGCTTCTCTATGGATCTGACAAAGGAAGCGCTCCGAATCATGAAGGGCGAGCCAACAGACGCGACAGCGGGTAGAGACCGGAACCGGCTCAAGGCAGAACTGCGCTGGATGTATGCGCGGAGCATGAATCAGCTTGAGAGACACGAACTGGCTAAACACCTCCGAGGATACGCATTTGCGGGTTTCCATGGTGTGCCGTTTGTCGACAGGTATCAAGAACGCATGGAGGGAGGTAAGCGCAGGATGTTGACACCGCAGATGCGAGCGTTGATGACTTCTTACATTGCTGGTCCTTCTGGTCCGGTGACGGTGGAAGACCACAGTAGAAAGCAGCGTGATAGGAAGGAGTAGATCATGCGCATATTTGAATGAATTCCCTGCGTGTTTGCGTCGACCAAAAGTATGTCTAGTTCGCCAGAATATAGCTCACGGTCAACAAAGTGGACATAGTTCTTGTGCCCGAGGACGAGGTGCGGCGGATAAGAATAACATCGCCAACGCAAGTGGACTGGTGGCCCACCCTGAAGTTCGAGGGACGTGTACCTAGCGAAAACAACATTGTCAATCATCAGATGAAATTCGGGGCCAAATTCATTCAGAGATTTGACGGCAGCATACATATGACGCACTGGGTGAAATGCGCGGTGAACTCCCAGAGCACCACGGAGTGGCTTGATCGCAGCATCGTAACACGAGTGGAATAGATCATTAATGCGCAAGAAGTAATTGACCCGTGAGATGAAACAGCACGAAAGAAAAGTATGGCCGGTAGGCAGAGGAAGTGTCATGAAGCACATTACCGCAATCAAGTACGCAGAAAGACGGACGAAAAACTCGCCAAGATCTGGATCGTGGGCGTGCGCAGGCAGAGAAGAGCGGCCCACAGCACCCGCAAAGGATAAGCTGGATTGATCACGGGGGGATCAGAGATGCGGATCGCCAGCACATCACATAACGTACGGGGGCGACGTCCGACAAAGTCTGTCACAAAGAAAGAAAAAAAAACACTTTTTTTAGTCAACTAGGGGGTATGGGCCGTTGCTATGCACGGCAGTTACGAGTACTTCTGTAATTCCAAAAGCATTTTTATGTACTTAAAAAGGTCTCCCACCGTGAACGGGAATCGACTGAACAGATGCACAGGAAAAAGCTAGTTATCTATATTTATTCCGTATGTCTTGCACTTTGCCTTTCTGCGAAGAGGACTGAGCAATTGGTCATGATGTGATTCACCGAGAAAACGAAGAGCAGAGGAATAAAAAAGGTATGAGTGAAGGTGTTAAAAAAGAATTATGGAACCGTTCTGTGGGAGAGGCAAGAATAGGAGGATAGGAGGGTATACTTACCATATCCTTCACCCCTTTTCGCACCACACTCTATACCCTACCAATTTCGGACGCGAGACAATAAGTGGTTGAATTTGGATTGAATAAGCACACTAGATGGATTGAAAAAATGCCCAGAGAATCCGGTGAAATCCAAATGCTACAGATGATTTCGAAAGGGGAACGGCGAGGGTAAGGGCATGCTGACCATGGCTAGAGCAGAGATCGGATATATTTGTCGCTGTTGACGGATGAGAACGATGCTGACCGTAGTTACTGAACAATAAAGGCCAAGGCTAAAAGTCAAGAACCAGACAAGATGTGATATTTACGCTGGACCGCAGGGAGTCGACTACATATCACGGTGAAATATTTTCAGACTTTTTGAGCATGCTTCTGGGAGGATATAAATGTTTCAAGCATGCCCCTCGAATTGGAAGCGGCAATCCGGCAGCATCACAAAATTGTCACAGTATCTTCCTTTCGACTTATCCTGTACGCTGTTGGGCTCACATTTTCCAGAAATTCAGTACAGCAACACTATAGAAATGAACGCATCTCCCTGATTGTTCTCACAGCCAGTGGGCTCCAAATGAGGTTGTAGTCAATGATTCTCTCATGACATTACGTGGCGCCCAGTGAATTGCCTAAAGTGGAAAGGGGCCTCAACTTTATAAGCAGCGCCCGCGGCGTCAAATAGAATCACCCTTGAATGAAATAGTACAGTATATTCGGGCGTGGGGACACAAGCGCGAAAGGACTACTGAAACATGTGACACAAAAGATATTACAGTTTCGGAGACCGACAGATAGGGGTGTAGTCGTGGTTGCAGATGCGAGCGGCGCATCGCGATCCTATTTCCAACAAATGGAATATTAAATGTACGGCAGTCTCCGTCTGCCATGCCGTGCATGTGGATTTGGTGTTGTTGATAGGTTCAACTTTACCTCCACGACATGGCAGATGCCAAAAATCGGAGGTGGTTGTGGTTAACATTTGCATTTTCAGTACCCAAAATGTCAGAGGAACAAACTTGGACAAGCCAGGATGACTTTCGTCCAAACGTAGGGCTCAAGAAACAAACAAGATCAATCAAAATCATGAAGTTGTGTAAACATAAAGATAGGCAGCAGGTAAAAATGATTTATGGACAGGTATTGGTAGATTAGGATTCCATAGACAAAAGCCTTCCAAAATATGGGTACAATATTCCAAATTGAAGCAGAACGAGCGGAAGTGGAATCCATTACATAAGATTTCCCAGCACCGCCACTAATTCCATTACTTTCGCGTTGTGATGTTTCGGGTGAAAGATGGCCCGGCTAATGGAAAATCTTAATTCAATCACAAAAAGCTAACGAAATTTAACACAGCCACTAAATTCTGTACTGAGTAAAAGTGCGACAGCAAGTGGAGAGGTCGGTGAAATGGCCCTGGATGATTATTAAGAACGATTACATAAGTGCTTGTAATTATTCACTCAGCACACTGGACTCTGAGACCAAAGCTCCGAGACCCAGAGCCAGGCCAGGCTGTTGGTGTTAATATGGATCCGGGCGTTGATATGATCTCGAGCTTGGACAGTTGTTGGATGCCAAAGACGGTTGTTGGATGTACAAGAAAGGCCATCAGTTGATCGGCATCAATCTGTCCCCCCAGGTTTCAAAAGATATCGCTCCATGCTTATTTCTATTTTTTCCCCATTGATATGTGTCTACCTTTCTTTCGCTGCATACGCCGCAAGCATTTCTGCAATCACGTGTGACAACACGGTTGAACAGTGCCCAAGGGGTGTTCACCCTTAAAATTTCGAACACGAGGTCGGAAAAGTGAAGTAAGACCCTCCGGGACCCTCCCCCCCTGTTAGCCGAGCACAGCCACATCCAAATCCGGTAATTCTGGTGTTTCAACGAATTTTCTTTTGGGTTTTATATTGGTTCTATACATCTGCAGAGAATAGCATACAGGTCCAGAGGCATCTACCATAAAAATCAGCTCTTTTGACAACTATCAAGCTTCATAGAATAAGCTTTGAGGATGGTGGTGTTATTTGGGATCAACTTGATTTGGCGGCGCAGTAGCACTCCAGCAGCTCAGATATGCTCGGCACTGCCAATACTTGGCTTGGAATCGCTTATATTTTCGGAACTTTTTTTTTCTTGTTTAAAATGCGTTTTCGAAGTGTTTTGAACCTTGGTCGGAAAAGTGGAATAAGAGCACTCGAGGCACCCCCTCCCTGTTAGCCGGTGTCTCGGCATTTGCCGATGATCACCCCTTGACAGTGCCACCAAATACTAACAAATGGCATTGACGGCACAAGGGGTAAGATGCTTGGAGTGGGGGTGTGTGTGAAAACTCAAAATCCGATCTCAACCCAACCAGATGCCATCCAGCAGCTGAACCTGGCCCAATTAATTCCGAATTCAAAGATATCTGTCCACACTTCAACCGTGCAAGTTCGGGAGGCTACTGTCAAAAATATATGACAGTTTGCAAATCCAGAAATCCAGCCAAGAACTCAATCAAAGGGGTATAGAGTCCGTGTCAATCCAACAATCCTTCCAACCAATAAAAACGTCCTGTTCGATCAAATCCGTTCCTTCAAATCCATACTTCTGTTCCAAATCCAAGTCGTTCCGTTCCGTTCCATTCAGAAATAAAGCAATAAGCAAGAGTAAAGTTCACAAATGTGTGCTCTTTTTATAGTACAATTGTTTGGCTTGCCCAAACCATTATCAACTTGTACATACTCTTGGGGTGAATTCATGTAGTCATGGTTGCACTACCATATCCGTACGGCCTTTGTCCTGAAACCTGAAAGACCGCCACCAATTGTTGAAGCTCCTTGACAACTGGGGCACTGCACAATGAGTCCCCATTGTCTGGCCTGCTTTTTGACCAAGAACTTCCCATGAGGCGTTTCTAACCCAATCATTTGGCACACAGGCTCATGAAACGTGTTCCAGCACGCCACTTGTCGTGTCGTGTCACGTGAATGTGACAGTCCGTGGACAACCTGCAGGTTGTACGGGGTGGCGTGACCAACTCCTATCCATGAAACCACGCTCCAATTGTTCATGACCTCGTGTCTCTGATTGTCCTTAATTCACATTGTCCCCACTTTAATCATCTGAATTCCCTAACAGCGTTCTCGGACTTCTATTCTTCAAAATTTTAAAATCCTGTGGATTTTCGGGTTTTCCACTGTTGACCAAACACCGGCCCATTAGGGGTCATAGCATGGATTTTACGCTTCATGTATTGACGTCACAACTGAATGGTGTGAAAAAAAAAAAAAAAAAAAAAAAAAAAAAAAAAACACTTTTGTGAAGCTCAAGTATGGAAAGCCGGAGCAACATGCTTTTTTAGCGAGATAGCCGATGTCTGGATATTTGATCGCCGCCCTTGCCGGTGGCAGGGACCCCGCAACGTTGATTAGGAAGATAGATCGCAATTACAGTATGCCATTTGAATAGCTACGAGTTTGCTTATTTTTAATTTTTATTATGAACAAGATATGCTGGAGCTTTGCTCCGGCCAGCCAGGGCTTCCAGAAAATATTTTCACTGCTCTCGTTCTTGATATCAGGTACCAAAATCGAAGAGAAATTGGGAGGGTAGAGAGAAATATATATTCAGTGGACAAAGGAATGGAAACAGTAGTGACAGTTCATGATCAAGGTTGACAACCTAGCGCAAATACCAAGATCATGCTATTGTATGATTGTTCACGAATCGGTTGGACGGTGTAGTGGTACATCCTGCACCCAACATCCATTAGCTGAAACTTCGATCCGAAGGCATCAGCATCGTATGTTTATTCCATTCAAAATGATGAGGATCAGCACGATGATGCTGTCCATTGGTCCAATACCGCACGCTCAGTGCTAAGGTGAATGCAACAAAGAAGCTGAGGGCAACAGGAGAAACTTTCCATTCCCAAAATCGGCATCTTCCTGTGCTTGACTGCTGTTCAAACTGGGACCAACAAATACCACTGCTTGATAGGTCTTGAGCTGATGTTATATGAAAGGTGAGACGTGCAGGTAAAACAAAACAGTGGAGCGATGAGCGAGTGATTGATGTTGCGTCGTTCCAGTTGATTTGCACGAGGCTTGCGTGGAAAGAAGCTAGCTAGTAGTGACACAACAGCCTAATAGAACCGGCTCAGGAAGACTTTGAAAATGGAAATCCACGATTGAGTGAGGCGGTTCTCGGCGCTGCGATCTAAACACCATGTCTTGACAAATATTGACCAGGCTGGCCGGAGCAAAGCTCCAGCATATCTTTTTCATAATGAAATCAAAAATAAGCAACCTCGTAACTATTAAATGGCATACTGTAATTGCGAACTATTTTTCCTAATCAGCGTTGTGGGGTCCTGGTCACCGGCAAGGGCGGCGATCAAATATCCAAACATCGGCTATCTTGCCAAAAAAGCGTGTTGCTCCGGCTTTCCATACTCAAGCATGATTAGAGGCCAAGTTTATGCATGTCCATTTTTGGCTTTCTATCGCTTCCCCCGTGTCCACTGTGTTCACCGAAATTGCATATCATTTTGAGAGGGACTCTCTAAATAGGTGCTGTGGCGGCATTGTGCGTTGATAAAGAAATAGAGGGGTACCGGAAAGGAGGCCTGCACACTGAAGTCAGACAGGAGAAACATCCGATCATGCATTCGTCGGATGGCAGCAACAGCGATAGGTTCCTAACACACCTTATAATTACCACAGAATACTCTGAATATTCCTGGATCAATGGACCGCACTGTATCTCGTTTGGTCGTCGAAGCTCTGTTGAACCCCACCCATGCATTCAGCTGCGACATATATCACGATGAAAAATTATTGTTCAATGTCGCTGTACAGGACAAGCAATTTTGGCCCCACGCGGTTCAGTTGCTGCAAGCGGATACCACAGTTCCGACCTATAAAGAATAGCATGTGTCTTGTAAGCCTTCGGTTCGAGTTGTGGTGTGGCGACAAGGCAGAGCAACCATATGGTGGAAACAGTGAGCGAAACAGAATTGTTAGGATCATTTCTCATTCTTCGCAGATAAATTATATTTGACATGCTTTGAAAATCAGCTGGAAGCGGACAATAGCAATTCGTGACTGTAACATTGAGCAAGCGGGACGTGGAGCAAACCAATATATACCCTTTCATTGATGTGAAGTGATAGACATATAAACATAAGTATTCGTAACCACCGCACGCAGCGACGGCCTTCACCACACAAGTGGATTGAATCTCCTGAGAATTATGGGCATGTAAAATACAATTTAAAGAGTGCTGGTGATCGAGACGTGCCTGGTTCTTTTCGATGGCACATCGTAAGCACGGCGTCACGAGAAGTTGGAAAGATACGTACCCCGGACGTTCCACAATCTCTTCTGCTGCCCCCTGCAGGCTGTACCTCGTAGGGGGAGGGTCGACGAGCTGCAGAATCGAGTAAAAATCAGGATTCAGGTCATTTTCCTTACCCACTTTGCAGCTGTATACTTTCTTGGTTACCCGCAAAGTACACATTCGACGGATAATGAGGACATGGTCGAATATCCGCTTAAAATCATACGTCTCAGTGCACCAATATCTGCTTTCACGCTCGCCCGGGAACTCAAATACAGTATATCAAACCTTCTCTCATGTGCTTTCGTAGCGACAATGAATGTCTTCCTATGCCAGATCTGCCTGTGCGGAGTGACGCAAACACGCCGTGCGTCTTGTTCCTATGTCATTGAGTTATTCATTTCCTCCTGATCTGTTCGTCCAGCCGGTGGCTCTACCGCTGTATCGTTTCAAATCGATCGTTGCCTCTTTGGAGGACGCAGTAAGCCCTTTTATTGAGCTGTCCCTCGCCCCACATGCCGTTTTTGACGTAGCGCCCCGACCGTATGCGTCTCCGCGTTTTACTCGAGTCTCTGTCCCTGGGCAATTTAACCCAACAAGATGATGCAACTCGGACAGCTCGGGACGTCCATGTTCTCAAATTAATTCATCTCACTGCAAGTAAGAACACTGACATCTGCGCTTTTATATCGACTCGCTTCAAGCCTACTTGTACGTGACAGGTGCGTACTCTCTCCCAGTGTTCAAGCGTTCAGTAACTACCGATTACCGCCCTTCAGTGTTTATCTTCTCGATGCGGCATCGCACAACGAATAATATTTATGCTCTCACCCGTTTCCCAAGGTATCTGTGCTTGACTGGTTATACCACCCACCTAGCCGTATCACAGTTCCAAAATGTAGAGCACTTGGTTGGGACTTGGGAAGTGGACGAAGTTCAAGCTGAAGTTCTGATGCAATTCCAATGCCAATCCGCGCCACATGCAATGGTTGATTTTTTTTGAGCGCCGAACAATCGTGTCAGTGCTAGTACTCACATTGGGATTAGTTGAATTCCCCCCGAAGTAAATTGACTCTAATACTTAAAGTTTCAAATCAGGTATCAATTGACTGGATACAGCCGTTTGGGAAACAATAGGTGGGTTTCGTAATTTCTTACTGCTCAATTTGTGTTTACCTCTGTTTGCTGCCGCATCGCATGCCGTCACCCATAGTGATCCGTTGGCTTGGCTTGGCTTGCAAACCAGGGCTTTGGCTTGGCTTGACCTGGCTTTGGTTTCACTTTCCTCAAGCCAAAGCCAAAGCCAGCGGACAGGGCTTGGCTTGGCTTGGCTTTGGCTCAAGCCCTGGCTTGTAGTCAAAAATATAATGCTGTGTTAACACGTTGAGAGAGACCTGTAGAAGGGTTGCAGGTACATATTTCATCCATGAAGTGTATAAAATACCATTCCTTCATTAGAAATACGCCGATGGGAGTGCTGGCAGCGTCGAAATAATCTTTCGGAACAACATTTTCAAACTCCGACGCTGCTCCGATGATTTGGTGGTGACCCGAGAAGTCGGCGAAGACAGCCGAAGTTGATTTTCGAAATTGAACAATGATTCGACATTACAAAGTGATAGAGGAGGACCCATCGTCAATTTCAACGGTCACGAAATTTGGAAAGTATTTGCACCAAAATCGGTCTCAAGCCAGGGCTCAAGCCCTTGGCTTTGGCTTCCGACATCCCAAGCCAAAGCCAAAGCCAGCGCGAAGCCAACCGTTTGGCTTGGCTTGGCTTGTCAAGCCAAGGGCTTGGCTTCATGGCTTGGTGGCTTGAAGCCAAGCCAAACGGATCACTAGTCACCCATCGTCGAGTTGTTTCGTCCTTATATGACTGCAGCTGAGTGCGAAAAAAGTCTGAATTGGTTCTATTGGGCTAAGACAAGTGAATGTGTGCACATTCATGCCAGATTCATTGGCAAGTTAGACAAAACATTTTTCATGCAGCACAAGTGTGGAGCCAGCCTTTGCCGACGACGCTCGTGCAAACAGGTGTAAGCACAAATCGAGGAGTAAGAAATTACGAAACCCACCTATTGTTTCCAAAACGGCTGTATTTTTGTGTTTTCTCTGCCGAAATGCTTCGGGCTTCCCATATATAGTAAGCCCGAGCGATTTTTACTTGTAATTTCTTGTCAATTGATACTTGATTTGAAACTTCAAGTATTGGAGTCAATTAAATGTGGCGGGAAATTCGGGTAATCCCGATGGGAGTATGTCTGCCAGTGCAAATTTCAACGTGAAGTTTAGTCAATTGACGAACAACCTCAACATGAGTTAACCTGCTTAGAAATCCTCTCTTCACCTTGGTCAGCTACCTGTCGAATATATTCGCCATTTCTTCTCATTTACCGGTAGTCGGTCGTACCCAAACACAATTGGGCTAACCGGTTAGCTGACTAGACAGCAACTGATGATCGGTCATGAATAAGACGCTGCGGCCATTTATAAGGCACATGTTCGCTCACATCGTCTAAATCTGTTCCTGCCCACGATGGCGCCTGTGAGGAATGGCCGTGTAATCTTTGCGAAGATCCCCAAAGGTGCGTGTCGCCCACTGTGTTGCTACACGCAAAAGGTCTGGCTGACAGCGACGGTCCAAATAGACTTCCCCGTTCCCGGCGAGACAACAGTGCATGACACGACACAGACGATCGATCTTGAAGGCGTATCACTCAATGGAGGGTTCCTAGTAAAGACTCTCGTTCTCTCGGTGGATCCCTATCTACGCGGAAGGATGCGTAGCCCTGAGGAAAAATCGTACGCCGTACGTGAGCCCACAGCACAGATTCCATATTTTTTTCTTACACAATCTAGCCTCCGTTCACTGTGGGCCAACCCATCGTCGGATACGGTATTGGGATCGTACTTCGCTCCGAAAATTCTGAGGTAGCAGTCGGGAAATATGTCTACGGCGGCATAATCCGTATGTCGTTTTGCGGAACCAAGTTATGAGAATCATTGATTCTGGTTGACAGCCCACCAGGAATACACCATTTTCCCGAACTTGCAGGGGCTCACTTTCCTTGAGAAGAACCCGAAGCTGCCGTGGACGGTATTTGTCGGAGCTGCAGGAATGCCAGGTGCGAGAGTGAGCTCGTGCACATGTTGAAGATATCTCAACAAAACGATACATAGGCCAAACGGCGTATTATGGGTGGAAGGAATTTTCGCACGCGAAAAAGGCGAGTCAATATTTGCGTATTCCGAGCAACTAACCTGGAATTAAATGCAGGGTGAAACTGCATTCATCACCACCGGTGCAGGCACGTTGTATTTCACCATTTTATCTCAAATACTGACGATCTCCCGTAGGTCCGGTCGGCTCGTATGTTTATATTTTCATTGGATGGGATGCATTGAAACAACGTCCAAACAGGATGGTGGTCCAACTCGCCAAGCGCGACGGGTTGAAGGTCATCGCCTCAGCTGGCTCGGACGAAAAGGTCGAGTTCATGAAGCAAATTGGAGCAGACGTGGCGTTCAATTACAAAACAACGAACACGCGTGAGTTGCTGGAGCTCGAGGGGCCCATTGATGTGTACGCGCCTGAGTAAATTCTTCTTGATGAGACGCGTTCGACTTTACATCAGATACTGGGACAATGTTGGGGGCGAGATTCTCGAAGCGGCTCTGGATAATGCCAATATTCACGGCCGCTTCATCGTGCGTTCTGATTTCGTTTCGTTCACAGTGCCCGGTTTTTAATGACGATGCACATAGGAATGTGGAATGATTTCAGGCAAGTCAACTTCCCTTATGAATATAACCCACAAATCATTAATCGCTGCGTAGGCTACAATACTGGTCATCAAGGCATTAAGGTGCCGAATTCCGAATCCTCTCATTTCTCCGATGCATAGCTCATGTATCATCAGAATCTGAATCAGCTCATGGCCAAATCTCTCCTTATGTCGGGGATCCTCGTGTTCCGACTTCACCACAAATACGAGAAGGAGTTTTACGAGGTCATCCCTGCTGCGCTTACCTCAGGTGAGCTGAAGTATTCCGAGGATGTGAGTCGAGGGTTGGAGACGGTTGGGGAGGTGATTCTCGGTGTACTGAAAGGAACGAATAAGGGGAAAGCGGTTGTGATTGTCGCGGAGGAGTGAATATTTGGCCACATGTAATTCTATCATGGTGAATGCAATTCGGTCGTGTAACCTAACTTCAGCTCGAAACTCTCGCCAATCATTCATGTCGGATTTGCAAACGTGTGGTCAGTTCTTATGCCGCCACTTCCATTCGAGACATCATAAGAAAGAAATGACCTCACCATGTCTGCTTTACCAACTCGCGGTCACGCAGCTGCTGATCGATTTTGAACTTTTGCTCACCTTGAACTTTATATAGCGAGGTACGAGCGTTCATATAAAGCGTCTGTCTACGAGAGACTAACCTTGAACTGCCTCCGGCAAGGGGGTAAAATTTTTCGGGCGAAAACTTCTCAGGCAGGATATTACTCTGAGCTCAGGGCTTCCGTTGAACTTTGCTCTTGAACACAAAAGCATATGTGGACCATGCAAACACCAGTTTGTCAGTTTCCATTTTGTTTCCGTTGAAGTGCGCGCGGGCTCTCTGGCCCCCGTAGCAGTACAGCGGGTTGGCAGTTACGGGTAGATAAAGTAAGAAAGGAGGATGCTGTGAGAACAATACTTGAATTTCTTTTGTCAGGGATTGCGTCATATTCAAAAGGTTGCCATTCCAAAGATTCTTATTTCTGTCGTTGTTTATAAATGAGATTGAGGAGTTGATTTACTCGATGGAATCTGCTATCCAGCTAATTCCGACAAGCATGGGGGTGCCACATTTACGCCCCCTTGTGCTACAATCCATTTCAGTCCCGTGAGAACCTCAGCGTGCCATCTCCTGATCAGTGGCAGGGTATCAATTTACAAACATTAACTTTTCTATCATCGGGCCGAAAAAGGGAGAAGCGCACATATCGAGTTTCGTGGCAATGCCTTGCTCCCGCACCAGACGCTCGTACAGTAACGCTTCGTCACGCATCGGATCCCAATCACAAACCTTAATGTATGAGGGCGGAAAGCCTGCATGATCGGCGAGCAAAAGAGAGACTTCGGGGTCCGCAGGAGGTCCACCGTAGCAGGCTGATTGACTTGAGCACAGAAACAAGCGGCGAGTCGTAGGTACCATAGAACTAATCAACCAGTAAGGTGTTCACCAGTAGTGTATCCGCGTTCTGTTCGTACGACAATAACTCCGCAACGTATCCGTTTCGCTCCTGAGTCAATTTTTGCACTGGTTCACTCTGCATGCAAATACTGACTGGGGTGGATATGCTGCGGGATGGAGAAAGACGGGCATCCGAAGAACGTGCCGCTTGTTTGGTGACATAATGGCAATGTAGCGCGGGTAGCAATGAAGGTACAATCTTGGGGGAAAATAATGCTAGAAAATAGTAGCATGGAAGCCAAACCCCAAGATAAAGATGGTATAACACTAGAGGGACAGAACCTCTTCGTATTCTGTATAGCCCGTCAGCGCCATTCTGACCGGCCCCTCCCAATTTGCCTCGATGTTGGGAGTAATTTCAATACTGTTGCATTTCGACTGTAGGTTCAGTCACAGGTCACAACAGAGGTTGAATTGAACCTATTCAATTTTGGTCACAGGTCACCGAGGCCTCTGAACTAGGTGACATTTTTGGGTCCCAGAGGGACTCTAAAAATGAATTTCTTTCTTGGTTCACTCAATTTTTCACCACTTCGGCACAGTATTTACTGCATGTTTGAGCCCTGAATAAACAGGATTTGTTATGAAATACAGACTGAACTTGTGAGCATTTCAACTAAAAAATCGAGGTCACAGGTCCTAGATGTGGTTGAACCACACAAAAGTTGAACCTAAGGGGTCACAGGTCACACCCAGTGAACCTACGGTCGAAATGCAACAGTAGTGTCATAGACGGTCCCCTCTGAGTCAGCGAAAATGTGACCGTAGGTTACGCGACCTGTAAATGGCGTCCATGTGTGTTCAGCTTCAGACTCTGTTGAAGAGTCGCCCATAGGCAGCTGGCTCATCGGGATTCCATCTTCGATGAGTGGGGGAAGGGAATCCACATCTTTAAGAATTTTAGCAATACGACTGCCGACTGCCACGGAAATTTTCAGTGACGGGATCCTCGATAGTGGGATCTCGGTTCCCCCAGACTATCGATCGCGAAAATATATAATATGAGCGTTCATATGTCTCAAAAAGCAGTGGTAGAAAGAAGTGTACGCGCCGTTTGAGATGCGTCTGCAGATAAGGCTGGACCTCGTCCCTGTCAAGCGTGTCCAACGGTATCCCCGTATCAGCAATGGATGCTAGCAAGGCGCCTGTGAGAGTAATCTGCCCCGAGGAGAGCATATCCCGCTGTTGCTGGAGAAGACAGTTGTCGCAGCCAGGTGCCTTCGGCGTGCTTGAGAAGTTGTGCACAGAGCCAACGAGCTTGTCATCGAGGAGAATTTCAACCGTGAATGGGACGCCGCCTAGTGCAAACCTAAGTATATTGTGTATCAGCTCTGGGATAGTGACTGGGCAGTATTTGATTTCACCTCTCGTAAACTACATTCACAATGTAGTCCGCACGGGCCGCCAACAGCTTGGCTGGAGGTGGCGAGGTTCGCAATGAAAATGATTTTATTGGGATGAGACCGGTGCAGACGTAGATAGTCGAGAAAATCGTACATATGATGCGTACCTATAATCGACGTTGACAATGGCTAGACGAAGCTTGACGCTGAGGACTCTGAGGGTGACGGCCTCCGCGTCGAGATCACCGCCCACCCAGCCTGGAGACACCAGTTCAACTTTGACTCTGCAACGAATTCAGGAAATGGGTAAATCACACCTCCTCCATGGAAAAGTACCAGGACGGGATATTCTGGGTCCTCGCTGGCTACGGGGGTAGGGGACAATGTGCGGATGACAATCTCTCCATCCTCGACTGCGATTGTGCAATTTTCAACCGTGTACGCAGAATCTTCGTAACAAGACGTCAGCTCGTCGCTCGATTTGTCTGGAAATGGGGAGGGTAAGTACCAGGTGGAAGAGGTGTACGGTCCGCTATTAGTCTCTCGTAGACAGACGCTTTTATATGAACGCTCGTCCCTCGCTATATAAAAGGTCCGCTATCACGTTCGCCGACATGGCATGTCGCAGAGTCGGTATGGAATCTAGAGAGAGAGGACCACGGTTCTGGGAGATGTTGGGCAGTTTTGGATCTGGCTCAGAGAGGTATGCGTATTGGGACATAGTGGGGAGAAGGAAGAGGATGGTGTTTGTCGCTATGGACAACTTCGTTAGTTGCTGCAGGTCCATTATTTAGTGTGTCTGGAGTCAGGATATAGTATAGCCGTCCTCCCGAGTTCGGCAAAGGCCCTTTACCACTGCCGGAATATACAACGATGCTAGCGCAATTCGGGAACACTAGAAAAAATATTTTGGACTCCCGACACTCCTGATATTTTGAGGCCAGCTTTTTAGTGATCAGGTCCGTTGCCGAAAAATCTTTGTTCCTCTCCCGATCCTTACTTGGCCTGGTATCTTGAGTGAAATAAAGCGTACAGAATTGATGGTGGGCAGGAGAAAGAAATATTGCTTGTCTCTGTGGACCTCGTTACTTGCTTCAATTACAAATCACAGGCTCAATAAATATTCAGCTTGGTGCTGAGGCGATTTGATCACAATTTACGGCCAATCGTATCTCGAGTCATAATTCGACCGTCTTTCCGAGTTCGGCAAAGGCCTTTTGTCCGACTACGGTCTATCGAGAGCAGTGGACAGAACTTTGGACTGCTGAAACTCCTGCTACTTTGAAGCCACTGTGTTGATGTTCTGTCCCGAGCGTTGGTTGGCCGTGTATTTTTAGTGAATCAAACGTACAAAATTGGGTAAGTTACAGCTATCCCTGCGATTCAATAGCTCCCGTCCGCAGTTCAGTTCCTATAATGAGAATTGACTCGAGTGTCAACTGCTGCAGTGACAAATCACAGGCTGCGCACCAGGAGCGAGATTTCCAGCTGACTCAATATCTCGAGTCAACATAATAAGCGTAGCCGTCTTTCCGACTTCGGCAAAGGCCTCTTAGCACTTCTGCTCAACGAGATATGCAACAATACTCACCGGACTTCACAAACGCCATAACGCATCTTTATAAAGATAGACAAAAGATTTCACCCCTGATATTGTGGAGGCGGATGGCTTGGTGATCAGGTTCGTTGCGTCTGTTCCTGTCCCGGTCGTTAGTTGGCCTTGTATTTTCAGGAATTGATTGAGTACCAGCTATCCTCGCCATTCAGTCGCTCTTGTCTGCAGTCCAGTTGCTAAAATGAGAAGCCATTCGAGACTGATGAAGCTGGCACTCGACGAAATTGATCCAAAAGCAATGAAGAATGAATGTGGTGAGAATGCAGTGCAGAATTGATCGAATTGATTAATCAAGAAAGTTGAATATCAAGGAAAACAGGGAAGCAGACAGAAAGGAAGGAGATTTGGCCAACTTGGCAAAGAAAGACACAAGACGAAAATATTTCGAGAGGAAATTATGGGCCACTACAAGCGCTCAATCTCCAAAACAGAAACTCATATTTGAGTATAAACACACTCAAAACGCCGACGGTAGAAGCCACTTCAATCCGGCACGAAGGTCAGCTTCCCACTTCTTTGTCGCGGCGATCGATGGTGCGAAAGCATTGAAACCATGTGGAACACCAGGATATCTGTACAATCAGCGCTCACTTTTATTCAAGAAGAAATAACGCACATATCAAGTCGGGTAGAGACACCTTGCTCCCGCAGCAGCCGGTCGTACAGCAAGCCTTCGTCGCGAAGAGGATCAAGGCCACAGACTTGAATGTACGCGGGCGGAAGACCTGCGTGGTCAGCGAGCAATGGGGAGACATCGGGATCAGTAGAAGGTCCTTTGAGGCAATCTAATGGAATTCAGTGCTGGATCTAGTCAGCATGGCAGTGAACCGCACCGTAAAACAAATTCATCCCAGCTTTGCTCAGGATTGGTGCCTCGGCGTTCTGTGTGAATGACAGCAGCTCGGAGGCGTATCTGCGTACAGGCGATTCATCATCCGGACAAATTTCGTTGTAGATACGAACTCGGGTGGATATGCCGCAGGATGTATGAGAGCAGGTATTTGAAGGAGGTGTCCACTGAGTTTATGCTTCTCAAAGAACGGATCCTTCATCGATCGGTGGGTAACCGCGGCAGCAAGGTTCGCTCCAGCAGAAGCCCCGCCGACGATAAGTCCTTTGTCGAGCGAGCCGTGCATTGATTTGCAATTGTTCACTGTCTGGGAAGTCACATCGGTTATTGTTGGTGCTGGGGCGGCGTCGGTCTCGCTCGTACCCACTTGAGCGCTGCGTAGCAGTCGTTGATAGCAGCAGGGAAAGGAAACTCCGGAGCAAGTCTGGTGACTGAATCAGCTCGATTTATGGAGCGCAAAACGTACGTACCTATAGTCGACGTTGACGGAAGCAAGACGAAGCTCGACACTGAGCATTCGGAGCGTAAAGTCGTCGGTGTTGAGATCCCCGGCGATCCAGCCTCACGCAATTCTGATCTCTACGACGAAAAATAAAAAAGAGTAATCCTACCTCCACCGTGGAAGTAGACCAACACCGGGTATTCCGGATCCTCGTTGGGTAAAGGCGTAGGTGACACCGTGCGAATGACGATCTCGACCCCATCGACCGCGATGGTATGGTCCTTTACAGTGTACGTGGAATCTGAAGCCATCCCAAAACGTCAGGCCACCCCTTCTGTGGGGAAATTCAGCGAGCACCAACCAGGCGGAAGACGGTGGGCATTCAGTGCGTTCCCAGTGGTCGACATCATCTCCCTAATAGTCGGTATATCATCTACGGTAAGTGGCCCAGCGTTCCGCGGGATTTCAGGAAACTCGGGATCAGGCTCGGACAGGTGCGCATATTGCGACATGGTGGGGAGAAGCAAGGGAATGTTTGCATTTGTGGACGCGGACGCCAAATGCTTATCGCGCCGGATCACCGCTGCCGTCACCAAGCCGTCGAAGGTCTGACCACCAATTAAACCGAAAGTGTGTGCTTCGCTCGCTATCACCTACCGGTTACTCAGCACGAATTCTCGAGCGCTTGTAGCATATATACTTTGATAAGTATGACAGCATTTTTCATCAAAAAATCGAGCTTTGTGCCGAAGTACTGGTTTTAAAGTTGTCATCAGGAGCATGCGGAGTGAAGCGGAATTTCTCAGTTGAAGTTCCTATGGCTGATGGCTTCATAGGATTACTTTCCAAAAACTTTGGGACATTTCTAGAGAATATTTCGAGTGTTTTGCTGAGTCACAACAATTTTACCAACCTAGAGCCCACAAATGTGCGCAGTGCAACACAAATTCAATATAATTTGAAGGAGTCTCGATCCTCCTCAGGCATTAAATTTATTGTGAATGATTTGTTTTGGATAAATCTACGATGATTTTTCCTCTGGCCTGAGCCCGAAAGCTACAGTTTAGTTATATCATTCATGAAAGTTGAACTTCGGCTCCAAAGTTCAAGTTCAACTTGCACTTTCCCTTTCAGAATTTCTTGGGTTTAGTGGTCAAGCTGCTTCAAAAGTTCAAGCTGAGCACTGAATCATCGAGAAATATACAGTTTCACATATGAATGTAGAATTTTTGATGAAAAGTGAGTTTATAGATAATGCAATTTCAAGCCCAAGCTCTCCAGGAGTCGGGACATGTTACTTGAAAGTTGACCGACAAAACAACTTGAAGCCTTGAAGGTCTCAAGTACAACTTGAGCCGGCCATGTTATTTGGAAGTTGACCGACAAAACAACTGGAAGCCTTGAAGGTCTCAAAGTACAACTCGAGCCGTCTATCTTCCTCTTTAACGTTCGACGCGTGCTGCAAAATAGGAGAGTCGTTCAGCACCAGATCTTGAACACATGGCGAGGTTCGCAGTGAAAACGATTTTATTGGGATGAGACCGGTGCACACATAGATAGTCGTGAAAATCGTAGCTGATCGAGAGATCCCGCAGTGGTTGCTCAAACCATCTCCTTAGACGAACAATGGGTATTATCATTACTATGCGATGCGATGTGGTCCTCCACGAGCTATATACTTCCTACTCGAGTATTCTAATGCGTACGTGCGATGCGATGTGAAAAGTAGCTACATGAAGACCGTGAAGAGTGACTATGACTAAAGCGATGAATGAGACGAAACGAATGTATGATGCGTGCGTGCGTGCGTGTGCGTGCGTAATGCGTGTCCTGCCTGGTCCAAGAAACAACGCGCCCCCGCCCGACTGCGACTGTCCCAAAACGACAAGGCGAGGGCGCTCCACCTCGACCCAACCCAACTCAAGATGCCCCAAGACGAAACAACGAGCTCGAGGGCGAAGCTCCAACTCAAACCGCGCTCCACCGAGGCCCGACCGCGCTCCACCGAGACCCGAACGCACTCCACCGAGACCCAAAAACGACGAGCGCGGTCACCGAGGGGGGGCCCCTCGGCTCGCCTACTCCCCCCCCAACGCGATCGAGTCGTACTTGACATGGCTCCTATCCCCCGCCCCGCCCGCACCCCCGCTTTCATTTTTCCCGTGCCCAGTAAAACCAAACCCGCCCCCGGACCCGCCCTTCGCATGGCGCTCGAACGGCATCGTCGCGAGGTCCTCGGAGGAGATGGCGGGCGAGGCGTCGCCCGACGCATACGGGCTGTTGGCACCGCTGCCGCCGCCGGCGTGCGGGGAGAGGAGGTTCGCGGAGGAGGAGTAGCCTGATGGGGGGTTGGTGCCGGTGTGTGGGGCGAGGAGCTGCGCGGCTGTGTCGGGGCCGTATTGCTCAGCGAGTTCCCTGCGGAGCAAAACAAGTCAGCAACGGGGTAAAGAGAACGCCAAATGCGAAGCCAGAAGACAGGGATCATGACAGCATCACAAACGATCACAGCACGTCCGAAAAGCGAACATAACATGTAAAGGAAGCGAACGACATCCGACATCCGACAAGAGACGGAACGAATGCAAACAAAAACGCCAAAAAAGGGGGGAAAATCGGGGCCAAGCAGCAAAGCAAGAGGAAGAAGCTCAAACCCCGCAGACAAGCGCACGCCGGATTGACGGCAAGTACGGCAAGCACGAGTCGAGTCGCCTCTTGGGCTTGGTCTCGGGCATGCGAAGTCAAACGCGAGCACGAAAAGCAAAACGCGAGCGCGGAAAAATAAAAAATAAGAATAAAAATAAAAAACGAGAAGAAAGGCAGAACGCGGGAAAAAAACCAAAACGCGAGTACGAAAAGCAAAACGAGAACAGGGGGAAAAAACTGCAACAAGGAAAAACCCGACAACCCGGCAAGGTCGCAAGTTGAACCAAAAAATGATCCGGGAAAAAAAATCCACAAGTGGAAAAGACGAAGTTCGACGGGGGAAAAAGATGAAAAATATCGAAAACATCCAAAAAAAATATCGAAAACATCCAAAAAAAAGATCGAAAAAGCAGATGGAACCGACACGCACATAGCATACTTCTCCACAATCGCAGCCATCGCTTCCCTACTCAGCCTGTAGGCCTTGGGCATCATGCCCTTGCCGAAGCGGTACGTGACGTGGTTGGAGCAGAGGAGCGCGGCGACGATGATCCCTGAATAAAGCAAAATTACCGTCAGTACGCGGGTCAAATGAGCATCAGTATACGCGAGCACCCCTCAAAAAGAGGTGAAGAGAGAAATAAGAAAAGGTCAAGGGAAATAAAAGGGGAACGCGAGTAAAGAGAATGGGGCAGGATAGACGCCCACGCAGCCCGGGGAGAGCGTCAACGCGAACGCGAACGCCGTCAGTCAGTCAGCCAACGCCACGCCACGCCAACACCCGACTCGACTCGGTTACGGAGGTCGATGACAAGACAAGAATAGCCTCCAGGTCGAAGAACAAAAATAGTCCGGGATCCGCGATGTGCGCGACTACGAGCGCGAACGCAGTCAGTCAAGTAGTCAGCCACGCCAACACCCGACTCGACTCGGTTGCGGAGGTCGATGACAAGAATAACCTCCAGGTCCACGAACGAAAATAGCGCAGCCGGGGATCCGCGATGTGCGCGACAGGGATAAAAGTACCCTCCAAGCGAGACGGATAAAAATAAAGAAGCCCAGCCTAGGATCCGCAGTCGCGAACTCGCTACCCGTCGCTCGCTCGCTTGGGAACGCCGTGGGTCCACAGAAACGCCGTACGTGGGTGAATGAAACGTGAGCGTCAGCACGCTCGACAAATGCAGCCGCGGCTAACCAAAATATAGCAGAATGAAGGAAGAGAAGCCGTAACCGTAACCGTAACCAAAAATATTGAAGAATGATGAACGAACGAAGGGAAGCGCCGTAAGCGCAGGGACGACTGTGACTGCGGACGCGAGACAGCGCGCGTGCGTGCGTGCATCCTTTCATCCAGCTGCCATCGACCGTCGGGTCGGATAGGGGGACGTCCATCCAACTGCGTCCGAGGACGACTGCGCAGTGCGGAGGCGAGGTGCGTGCGTGCTTTCATCCTCCCGTCCAACTGTCGACCGGCGCGCTGGGTGCTGGGTCGGTTGCGCAAATCACCGACGACGAAAACAGAACAGAACACCCACGGACGCTCGCTCGCCGTGAAATGAAATGAAAAGCATCCGACGGGCCTGCGCCACATCAAACCAAAGCCAATCGCTCGAGCGGCGCAACGGACGGACAGAAAGTAAAAACAAAAACAACGCGACGTCCGAAAAGCGAACAAAAGGAGAGAGGAACAGGGGGATAACGAGAGCAGACGACGCACCGATGTGCACCGGCACGAGCCCAAACGCGATGGTGTACCACCGCGCGAGGGTCTTTTGTTCGAAATCGAAGAACGCGGCTTTGCACCCCGGGAGGACGGAGCGCGCGTAGCACGAGGTGGAGACCTGGTAAACAAAAAATAAATATTAGTAGGGTGGACGTCATTAGCTTCCGTGTTTTTCATTCCGGAAGGATAGATGGGTGGAGAAGCAATAACGAGCGTTTAGTGTGGTTGCCAGGAGACAGCAGCGGGAAGGGAAGAGGGATAAAAGTGGGGTGGGGTGGGAACGGGGGCGGGAGCGTGGGAGGGGATGGGGGGGGAGGGGAAGGCCTCGCTCGAAAACGAAACCCAAAGATACGGACACGAAAGGAATGCGAGGAAAAGAAACGCACCGTCGCCTCGACAAAGGGACTAAAGTACCCGCAGCACCCGAGCGAGTCTTGCACCGTCAAGCGGCCTGAGGCGCCGAGCGTCTGGGACCATTGTTGGTTGATCTGCGGGCGGGCGTGTGTCAGTACGCTCGAAGGCGGACACGAAGACGGCGAAGAAGGGGACGGAAGGGTACTAGGCGGAGGGAAGGGTACTAAGGGAAGAGACAACGCACCTTCCCATCCAAATTCAAATTCCTCCTCTTGTACGTCACATACCCCGGGACGACCATCAATCCAAAAGAGACCCAGAGGAGGAGCGTGTAGAAAGCGAGCATGGCGCGGTTGTTGAGCAGGATGGCGGGCCAGCCGAGGGCGGCGGTTAGTGTCATTACGCTCTGCATGCCAGGTCAGACTTCACAAACGCCAGCCTAGGAGGGGTGGGGGAAGGGCACGCACCGCCGCGAGCGCGCTCAACGCGAGCTCCGTCCCGTTCGCCACCAATATCACCCGCGCGTCGCTCAGTGTCCGGAGGTACGTGAGGATGACGAATATGAGCGCGGTGAGGGAGTAGATGGAGAGGATGACGTTCGCGAAGAACAGAATCGACTTGAATCTCGTCCACCTTAGCTTCCTATTCGCCAGCGCCGACAGCGGGGGGAAGAGCGACTGCCGCCGCACGTCGACGCCGTCGTAGTCCTCGTCGCCCTCACTCGGCATCCTCGCCGCGTCTGCCCTAAACGCCGCCACGCCGCCGCCTCTGGGCATACCCGGCACAGCAGCAGGCGGCAGGCCCTTCTCGTGGTTCCGCCGGCGGCTGACCATGACGTGGCTGAACTTGCTCGGGAGGTAGTTGAGCGTGTGCGAGTGCGTGCTCGGCGCGGGGCTCGTGGGTCTGTCTTTTTTGCTGGCATTGCCCATGAAGGACGAGGCGTTGAGGAAAGAGGAGGGGGAGATGGAGGGCGGGGGGAGGACGAGCGCGGGCCGAGGATGTGGCGGGTGGAGCCTGTTTGGGAGATGGTGCTCATGGCGTGCGAGGCGTGCGAGTCGCGGCGGGAGGGGCCGAAGTCGATTCTAGGTAGCGCAGGCGGGGGTCGTTAGCTTCGTCTCCAAGAGGAGGAAAAGGTAAAGAAAGAGAAGCGACGCACGAATCAGTGGCACGAAACATTACAGTAACCCCTTCTTTCCGTTATTTTCTTGTCCTTCGCTACTCGGTACTCCGCCTGCCTGTCTTGCTTGTGGCTGGCTCCAAGTCCTGCTCCTGCTCTCCGGTCGGGCTCTGCGCGGGGCTGGGCAAGCCTAGCTTGACACCCGTGGATGCGATGGGTTTTGATAGTGCTGTGCGACCCTGTCGACGACGAGCGACGGCGGATCGATGACGCGCAAAAAGTGCGGAGCAAAAGAAAGAAGGGTCACGTTCTTTGCGTGTGTTTGTCACCTACCTCATGTTTGACAGCCGACACGGATCTGATTGATGCGATGAAGAGATGGTGCCTAGCCTCTTCCACGCGTAACTCGCCGCGCGACCATCGCACACATGCCTCCACTCCCGAGTCATCCTTTTCTTTCGTCCTCTTTTTTTGGTGGTGGGCGAGCTCGAAGCTGCACGACGCGGATGCACTTACTTGGACGACCGACGGCGGACCTCGGTCCTCGGAGGACTTGGCGCCATGTCTGCTTGGCACTCTCGGCGACACACAACGTTATGCACATCCCGACGGCGATGGCGAGCGGCTTGGCTTGGATACTTGGAACGTGCTTGGAGCGAACTGTGATAGCCTAACCCGGGCCCGCTCCACATCGCGACGACGGTCGCCCACGGCTACCACGCCGTTGTTCTCCGAGACTCGATGTACGCGCGCTGGACGTCGAAACAACGTACTCGCTTCCTTCTCGTCTGGCGCTTGGCAATGGCATGTCCCGAAATCGCGTTTCCACCGCTGGCAGAACGCTCCCTCCCGGCGGTATGGTACATATGATAGGTATCTCGAACCCAATTCGAATTCGCTGTCAACTGTAGCCGTGATCCCCTTCCCGAAGAAGCAAAATACACTCCGAGCGAAGAGATGATATATAGGCGTTCTTTGCGAGTCATAAGCGCTTATGAAGCATCCAAAATCACTCGCCTCGCCGAGCGTCCCGCCTCAACCGCAGCTCGGGCTTGATATCAACAGCCTTCCCTTTCTAATAGCTCTTTGCCCCCGCCGCGCGCGCACCTCTACTACTCTCTGGCCTGGAATGCGTGGCACGGTCATCGCGGCTATGTACGTGCCCTACTCATGCAGCCGTCGACATCGTTTCCCATCCCACCTCATCCTCAACCCCTGACATAAGCCATGGCCCAGACTCAGTACGAGTCGCAACGAGACCGCCAGCACGACTGCACGCTTGGTTTTCTCGCCGCTTTCTGCCACAGAGCAAGAACGACGCGCTACGGGATCTGGGAGGGTACTCGCCCTCGCTTCCCTCTATCTCACTCGCTTCCGTCCATCTCGCGCTTGCGTCTTTAGCTGTGGTGTGATAGGCGTCTCGTCCCGACTTCATCCACACGTCATGATCAACCCGGGTCCACCCGTAAGCGTGACAACGACCGATCAAGCAATGCATCCCAGTAGCAAGTGCAGAGATGATGCTAAGCCGGCATAACTCATATCAAGCATCCAACCGCGCCCATCCAACCTCCCCCCGCTCTTTCGGCTTTGATAGCCTACCCTTTTAGCCTTTTGACTGCGAGCCCATGCCGTTCTTTCAAAATTCCACCTTGACGCAACGACGACAGCTGCGCGCGATGCATATCACTGCATGTATTTCCCTCGCTCGAGTGTGCGTGCGTGCGTGCGTGCGTGCCCAGTCATCTACTGTACATCTAGCTCTTCTGCGCATGCCCTTCTGTTCCCTCAGAACGCACTACGAGGGAGCAATGGATACAAGGATAGATAGGTAGGTATCTCGATTCCAACCCAATCAACTTGGACGTCAAGCAACCGCCGTGTTCCACTCCACCCACTTCAGTTCGAATTCCCTCCTTCCCGATCAATCAGCTCTCAAGATAGCCTTTCCTGCAGTGATACATATCTAATCTAATCTAACAACAGCCGTCCAACCCCGTCCAACAGGATCATGTCAGCCAGCGGTCTCGATCTCGGTGTCGCTCTGGGTCTTGATCCTGGTCTGGCTCTCGGAGTCCTGATCTTGGTCTCACCACATCGACAGCTCAACTCTATAAATACATCCGCACTCGAATCCCACCACGCCTACATACCACTTGGATTTTTCTGGCCGATACGGACGAGGATACCGCTCGAGGCTGGATATCAAAGTTAGTAACGACAGCGACAGCGGAGGCGTACTCGCTTCCACCTCGCGCTTGGCTTGACATTGTCACGTCCCGATTTCGTATGTGTGTGTGTGTCCATCGCTGGCATCGTATGATAGGTATCTCGCACGGCCCTCCCGAACAGCAATCCGATGACACCTAGCCTTCCCTTGTCTTGTCTTGTATTTAGGCAAGCACTCGTCCGTCCACCCCCACCCACACTTGCTGCTGCTTGATATCGATTTTGGGCTACGCAGCACACGAGAGCTAAACGGGCCCTTCATGGTCGCTATGCTATGTATTTCTCGCGGCTCTGTGGAGTCCACAGGTGTTGTGCGTGCATGGCGCTCTATCTCGTCGTCATACTGGTACCCAGAATCAGCACGAATCGCCGATAGATATTGTGAGGTCCGGGTAAACACAAGGTAAACAGACCCCGCAGTAGTCGTCAAGAACCCAAGGAAACACGCAAGCTGAGTGGGTGAAGTGTTGGATTCAAGAAAACTGTCTAACTACCTAAGGTAGAGAGCGTGGGAATCCAGCACCCTTATGTAAGCAGCCATCAAAAAGTTCCCACGGCAAAATCTGGGGTCCAACAATTTTTTTTTTTTCAAACCTGCTTAAATCTGCTTAAGATACTCAGAAAAAAATATAAAATATATTTTGGAACCTAGTATGTACATTAGTAGCTTGAAACAGCAGCCTTTATCTCAGCAACCATTGAAGGAGGGAGCATGCGATGCCCACTAAATTTTCGGTTGACATGAATCAAGTCACTGCCACTCAACCCATGTGCATATGCTGAGATAAATCGAGCTGCACGGTTAGCAAATCTGTGAATCCATAAACTCTAATGAGGTCTTTGACCATTGAATGTGGTGAAACTCACCTGATCATAAACAGCTTTGGGACTTCATCAAGAGATTTCTTCATGTTTTTTTCCATTTCATCAATGTTGGTAGTTCTTGCAGAGATGCGATAATGAGATTTGGCTGCTCCCCAATACATTTCAATGAAGTTCAATTCACAGTGATACTTGGGGTAAAAGTCACAAATGTGACCACGGCTTTCCACCAGCTCTTCAAGTTCAGATTTTTGGTTAACAAAATCAGGTTGACAGAAGAGGAGCCTGCGGCAACAGCAATCAGTGCTGCCTGCTGCACATTTGAATCCTGGGCACTAGGCACGAAGTCCATGCTTCCACAATCCATGCTCACGGATGATAATTTCCATGCCTTTGAACCAGCCTGGCATAGTTGGGTGATCATCATCGAAATAAAATGATTGTGTCTCTCCGTTGGGCATTGTCCCATTTCTCATCCGAGTCCCTGTCTCGACTTTGGGGTTTTTAACCATATAACAGGCAGAGAGTGCATCAGCAGCTCGTTTGCGATGGGTGGGAGCATTATCAAACAAAAACAGTCCTGTAGCCTGACCATTGGTTCTTGCTTCAAAGATGTCAATTGCTTTATCAACCTGTGCTAGTAGCTGTTCAGATGTAAAATATCCATCTCGATTCTTTTCTGCATGGAAAAAAAAGTCTTGCTTCCCTGATAATAGATTCAATGTATTAGCATTGGGTTTGCACAAAATATAAAAGAGCAGAAGTTTCAGGTTCATCTACAGAAGAACCAGATCGTAATCCAGCATCAGATTCAGAATCTGAGTTAGCTGGAGACCGAGCAGTAGAGACATCAGCTGAGGGGACAGCTGAGACATTGGCTGAAGCCACAGCAGAAACATCAGTCGAGGATTCAGCATCTGCACGCTTCTGTTTTTCCTCTTTTTTCTTGGCCATGTAATCAAAGAATGAAAGGAATCCTTGCTGAGCTAGGTCCTTTCCAATTTTTCTGTGATGCCGTCTGGTTCTTGGGGCATTCCCTGTGTAATGTTTCTGCCGCTTCTGTGGTGCAGTCCGAGCTTGTTCTGCTTTCTGAGCAGCAGCCTGTGCGTCATGAAGAAACTGGGAAAAAGCATCCAGTTCCTTTTCGTCTGTAATTTCAGGTGCAGTGACAATTTCCTCGTCAAGATCCAGATCCTGCTCTGGGATCTCTTTGCAGTCCAGGTCAGGCAACTCATTGCCCAGGTCCAAGTCCGATTCATCATTGTCAATTTCATGGGAATGTTCTTCCACTTCAGAGTGGAAATGATGACTGGATTCTTGGTTGTGCTGGGCCTGTGAATTATCCTCGAGGGGCTGTCCGATGTCATCTTGATCTGGGACCTCCTCCACAGTGGCTTTGCGAGCTTTCTGAAGGTTGTTCTGCTGTGCTTTGCATGCCTTGGTTACCTGAGGCATGTCTGAGGCTGAGAATGAGTGGGGGAAAGAGCAAAGAAGTGAAGTGAAGTGAAAATACCATGCCTAAACCATATGGAAGGGGCGTGGCATGAGCGGGCCGGGAGACGGGCCGTGGTCCGGGCCGATCAACCGGTGGCTATGCTGTGGCTGTGCAGCAGCAAAATGTGCGGTGAAAGTTTGTCTAAAAATGCTCAGAAAGCTCTGAAAACCATATTAAAAATTGAAAAAAATAAAAAAACTTGTTTTCCTTTCAGCTCCCTGAATTTTTTTTTTTAAATTTGAATTTGCTCAATAGGAATTGTAGAGAACAACCCAAAGAATGATTCCTATTGACCAAAAGAATATTAACTATTTATAGTGGCAAGCAGAAGCAGCTGGAAGTTGTGTCTGATGGCTGCTTACATAAGGGTGCTGGATTCCCACGCTCTCTACCTTACAGACTATCTAACTAAATAGTATTTCGAAGCCCTTGTATTAATTACCTTGTTCTGGATATGTAAACTACCTTGTATCCTAAAAGAGTATCTACTTGTGTCTGTAAATAGAATAATGGCCGCAGCGTTGAACATGACGACCTTGTTCAACTCTCGGCCAATTGATGCGAAGCCAGAGATCATCAAAATGGCTTGATGGCCGAATGCGGATCCATATCCGTTACATTCGCCCTTCAAGACTTGTCTTCACAAGTCTTCCCCTCTTGGACTCTGCATTCGGAATCTAGCCGCTCTCATATCCTCTGGAACTCCGGCTGGATATCTCGCGCCCTCCATTCGATGGCCTCGGTCAGAACAATTCTCACGGCACCGGCATAGTAGTAACCGTCGCTGGATTCATCACTGGAGTCGCAATTTCTTTCCTCGAGACTTTCACTGCTCGAGTCTGAATCGCTGATACTTTCATCATGGCCTCGATGCGTTTTGTTCACTGCAGATCCCGCTGACTCGGAATACTGCTGGGATTCGTCGTCAGAACTGTTGCTCTCGAGTTGCTCCTGCTCAGGAAAATGCACTGCACGTGCATCAACAGAAACATCTTCGGTATTCTGCGTGCAATGTCGACTCAAGTGACCCTGTTCTTTGCATTTGAAACAACGCCCCTCGCGTCACAACTTCAGGAACTCATCCTGGGGCAATAGCACATGCTGTGTGGCTGCTGCACTGTACACTTGTGGAGCACGCTCAGTCTCATCTCTCGGGGAATCGGTCTCGGAATTACTCCCTAATGCGTCATCACTGTCATCCAAATTCGCTGGACTGTTCTCTGGATGATCAACGCCGCTGTCAGGTTCATGCCCGTACGTCGCACGACTGGACCAATAGCTGACGGAATTTGTGGCTCTACGCGAGCTTCCACCCTCGTTTTTCCATGCACGTCTCGCTGCTTCATGCCTGGTTGCATGCTTCAGCAACTTTTTGACAGAGTGCCGTTCAGGGTTCAATCCTCTTTCAATGAGGTGCATGCGCAGGTACTGATTGATTCCATTCCAGAAAATCTGCACAAGCTGTCGTTCCGTAACATCTGGGAACCGAACAGCCAGTGTTTCAATATCGCGCTGGAAATCTCTGACATCTCGCTGTCCCTGGCGTGCGCTAGTAAGTTGCTCTCGCAACTGAAGTTTGAAATCTGGCGGAAAACAGTAGTTGAATAAAGCTTCATATATAGATTTCAACGTCCAATCCTTCTGCCGAAGCGCGACATGCTTCATGAAGAATTTACTAGCCTTTCCAGACATGAAATTAACGAGGATTTTAATGGTCATCCTATCACTGACACCGTTCCATTCGCGCCAGGTGTCAACCTCGTATGTCCATTGATCCAGGACGTCCAGATCCGCCCTTCCATCGTAAGTGGAGGGTTTCTTGATCTTGATTCCACTCATGGAAGATTTGCGGCGGTTACTATGTCCGCGCCTGCTCTTCTGCGAATTCTCTGAAGAATCGCTGCATTCAGACGTCGAGGACTCGTCTGAATCGCTGCCTGATGCTTCTGAGCTCGAGCTTACACCGGCCGTCCTGGCCCGGAACCAACCACCATTGGGTATTTCAGAGCTTTCGCGTTTGAAGCTCCTAACATTGATCTTACGGCGCGTAGAAGAAGACTTTTGTCGATTCTTCTTGGCCTGAGGTGAAATCTTATGCTTCGAATTTCCCTTTGGTTTATTGGCACGTCTAGGCCGTTCTGAATCGGAGGTTTCGCTTTTAGCAACGGAAGCCCGTGCCATACCGCAAAAAATCATTGGACCTTCGTCTGACACGGTAAGCGTGTCCATCGAATCTGATTCCATCTCTGATTCGAGTTCAAATTCGCAACTTGGAGGCAATATTACTGATGCCTCCCTCCAGATGTTCTCGTGCTCCAGACAGTCAAGAATTTCATCCATTAGCAACGTGCCGATTGCAACTTCCGGCAGAACAAATTCTCGTCGAGTTGTCTCGGAGTCCGATACGGTCCAGGCTGCTGGCAACGGACCCAACTGATCCTCAGTTTCCAGTAAGTCGTTCCAGTCCTGCATCGAAAAACAATTCTGATTGAATTCCCTGTCAGAACTATTAACAAGGTATGGGCCCTTCATTTCACCTGGTCCGGCGTCGACTCCGGCCACCAATGGTGAGGCTGTATCTCTATGATCTCTAATTACTGTTTCCGCTGCTTCGTCACAATGACCCAAAGTCGGAACAGCATCTGCCGCAAGCTGCGTGCTCAGGCAGTCTCGAAGGCGCGTGCCATGTTCGAAATCATCGCAACATGCACATGAATCAATCCACCTTGCAGATGTACTACTAACCGCGAGACTAATGCTCGAGCGGTAATACCCAGCTGCCGAATCATCATCCATGCAAGAGGTAGCATGGAGTGACTCGTGGCACTCACGGGTTGCTGCCGAGACGCGAGTCTCGTGGTGCATAGCTGCCGAACCACCAACCACCCCGTAAGTGGTGGGAGGCGATTCGTGGCGCTCAAAAGTTGCAGCCGAGGCCTCAACCGCGCAATGTACGACGCAGGAGACCTCGTGGCGCAGAGCTGCCGAGGTTTCAACCGCACAATGAACAGCGCGGGAGACCTCGCGGCGCTTAGCTGCCGAACCACCAACCACCCTGTAAGTGGTGGGAGGTGATTCTTGGCGCTCAAATGTTGCAGCCGAGGCGTCAACCGCGCAATGTACGACGCGGGCGACCTCATGGCGCAGAGCTGCCCAGACGTCAAGGCTGCACGCCGACATCTCGTGGCGCTGATTGGCGTTGAAAGTCGCTGTCCCACTGGAACACGACATCGCCGAATGCTCAACATTTCCCAACCAACTCCCGTCAGCCGTTCCGAACACATGCGGCGGTTCAAAATCAGTGACAGGTGTGGGGAAAGTCAGCCAGGAAGGACTCACACTGCGGAAAGCCCTCTGGTTGGTGTCCTCGATGTTGTCGAAGGCCGCACCGACTGCAGCCACCTCGCTAGAGGTCTGCATCGCTTTGTGCACAATAGAAAAAATTTTCTGCAGAAAAAACATGCCGAAACTCGGGTGATCAGTCCGAGAGTCTACGAAAAAATCCAAGTAAAAAGATACCACTCAAAAAATGTGAGGTCCGGGTAAACACAAGGTAAACAGACCCCGCAGTAGTCGTCAAGAACCCAAGGAAACACGCAAGCTGAGTGGGTGAAGTGTTGGATTCGAGAAAACTGTCTAACTACCTACAGACTATCTAACTAAATAGTATTTCGAAGCCCTTGTATTAATTACCTTGTTCTGGATATGTAAACTACCTTGTATCCTAAAAGAGTATCTACTTGTGTCTGTAAATAGAATAATGGCCGCAGCGTTGAACATGACGACCTTGTTCAACTCTCGGCCAATTGATGCGAAGCCAGAGATCATCAAAATGGCTTGATGGCCGAATGCGGATCCATATCCGTTACAGATATCGCGACTCCAATCCAATCCAATCACCCAGCCGCCGTGCTCCCCTCCTTCCCCTTCGATTTCCCAAAGTGATAGCGTTTCTAGCTAACCCCGCTTCACACCGGGACGCCAGACGTATTTTACTAGGGCACGGCTACCGCGGCGCTATCCTCCCAGATGCGCTCTCGATTTCCAAGCAAGGACAGCGGCGGCGATATCTCGGTACTCGCTCCCCTCCCACCCTGTTCCGAATTCGTACGTGGACCGCCGGCAGAAAACCTCTCCACTGGTATGATAGGTATCTCGAATCCCCTTCGCTGTCAAGTACTGTATCCGTTAACTCCGACAATCCGAGTCAGAATGTGATGGCTTCTTTCTTTTACATCTCCCAAGCAGTCACCGTAAAATAACGCGCGCCGCATCGCCGTCTTTGCTTTTAGCTCTTTGCCTCCCTCGTTGTGCAGCACCTCTGCTGGTAGTAGAGCCCTGCTACCCGCCTTGGCTATTCCTTACCCATCGTGCGTGCCCAGATATCGCCATCGCCATCCCGTCTCGGAGTGATAGTCTCAGAATCCGGTATGCTGAGTGAATAATTGACTACAAAAATTTTTTTTTTTTTCCATTGTCGGACGTCGCACGTTATGTGATATGCTGGCAATCCGCATCTCTGATCCCTCCGTAATCAATCCAGCTTTTCCTTTGTGGTCGTTGCGGGTCGCTCCCTTCTCCGCCTGCGCACGCCCACGATCTAGAGCTTGGCGAATTTTCGTCCGTACTTGATTGCGGTGACGTGCTACATGACACTTCCTCTGCCTGCCCGGCCATACTTTTCTTTCGTTCAACTGCTTATTGCGCAGTAATGCTATTCCACTCGTCGTGCGATGCTGCGATCAAGCCACTCCGCGGTGCTCTGGGAGTTCACCGCGCATTTGATCCAGTGCGTCATATGCTGCCGTCAAATCTCTAAATAAGGCTCCAACCTTTTGTTTTTCTTTTGTGCTCATGAACAAAACAAAAGGAAACGGTAAATAAACCGTTTAAAACCGTTTGAAAACGTTTTAAAACGATTTCCACTCAACCTATACATAATAGCCCGATGGGCCATGTTAGGAGCCTCACTACTGGAACCGTGGACTGTGTCTGAACCCTGAACAAATCCGAATGGGTTCTGTGGGCTTTGAGCTTGACACAGTGGTGCCTATCTTCAAGAAATGAGCTGAATGTACCGACGCAGGTGGAGCCTTGAGCTGGAGTGATAAGATAAGATGTGTCTGGTTACGGCCCTCTATCACCTTTCATTCCGTTCCGCTGTTCGGTTCGGTTGGTCTTTATCCGATTATGTGTCAGAACACTTCCAGAACAAAATAATCTCTGTCACATAGGTCTTCGGTTCCACCTACCTCACAAAACCGTTTAAACCGTGTGCAAACGGTTTAAAAACCGTTTGTCCTTACTGACAAAAAAAAAAGGAAACGAAAACGGTTATAACCGTTTGAAAACGTTTGTACAAGGAAAAGGTTGGAGCCTTATCTCTAAATGAATTTGGCCCCGAATTTCATCTGATGATTGACAATACTGTTTTTGCCAGGTACACGTCCCTCGAACTCCAGATTGGGCCACCAGTCCACTTGCGTTGGCGAGGTTATTCTTATCCGCCACACCTCGTGCTCGGGCACAAAAACTATGTTTAGTTTTGTTTCTGATACTGGACTGTGAGCTATATTCTGGCGAACTAGACATACTTTCGGTTAACGCAAACACGCAGAGAATTCATTTAAACATGCGCATGCTTTACTCCATCCTATGACGCGGCTTTCCACGGTCTTCTACCGTCACCAGACCAGAAGGTCCAACAGTGTAAGACGCCATCAACGCTCGCATCTGCGGTGTCAACATCCTGCGCCTACCTCCCTCCATGCGTTCTTGATACCTGTCGACAAACGGCACACCATGAAAACCCGCAAATGCGTATCCTCGGAGGTGTTTCGCCACTTCGTGCCCCTCAAGGTGATTCATGATCCGCGCATACATCCAGCGCAGTTCTGCATGGAGCCGATTCCGGTCCCTACCGGCTGTCGTGTCTGTTGGATCGCCCTTCATGATGCGGAGCGCTTCCTTTGTCAGATCCATAGAGAAGTTGTCCCCGTACGAGGCCATTTCCACGGCCTCGTCTCGGACGCCGTCAAATGCGACGTCGCGGGCGGCTAGGATGAGCGCCGCGCACCCGTGCGTGTTCGCAGTGACTACGCGAAATTGGGACATGACGTGTGTTTTTTCGAGAAGCAGATCGCGGATTCCGGGGTCAATCTTCTCGATGTACTGAACAAAGTATTGCCGCAAGAGGCACATCTCCATGTATCGAGCATCCTCGGCGCTCACGCCTTCCGACCGCAAACCGGCGACCAAGTCCGTGACGCTGTCTATTCAACATTATGACGTTGGTTCAGTTTCTCAGAACGGAGAAAGAGGAAGAACATACGGCCAAGGAAGCGGAACGTGCCGTCGATAAAGTGCTCCGGTGGAACCAAAATGTCGTCACTAGCGGCGCCAAACCCAACGTACAGATGCTTCCAGTAATCCTTGGACCGCAAAGACCCATCCTGCCTACGAGATCTGTCAGCAAACTGATTTTTTTTCGGACATCGACTCACCAGTGCACCCACCACTGCAGCCCATCGCGCAGGGCATACATGCACGTCTCCTCAACGGACGCTTCGTCTTTCCCTGAAAATATCTTGTACGAATTGTCGATTGACAGGGGCTTGCCGACCAAGTCGTCGATGTGCTGGCACACGGCTGCGATCTCCTCGCACGTGCAGGGAGGCTGAACCGTCTCTCCCAAGGCCCCAAACAAGGGCATCACGTCCTCGTCGATCCTGACTCCGCAACAGATGTTGTCATTCTCTGGAACTCTTTGCGTCTCGCACAGATGGACGTTGAAGCGGAACGGGGCTGAACCGCTGATGTAGCCGTCCCCGAAGTAGTCTTTTAGGGTCTGCCAGATCTGCTTGAGCGTCATAATCTGTGTCGTTGAGGTTACAGCGAGGGAAAATTCCATAGGTGTGTGAGAGTGAGACGAAGTGCGCGAAAGTTGGAAGTTAGTCTTCGCGCACAGAAGTAAGCGCAGTGAGGCGAGCACGGCTCGAGTACAGCTTATATACGAAGTACGAGTCGCTGGATGTAGCTAAAGGGATATCTATAATCTGGCCCCCAGAAAGGAAAATCCATATAGTTAATAGTTAATATCCGACTGTCGCAGCAGCCACAGTGAGTGCTGTCCGAGTGCGGCCGCAAATTTCAACAAGGCGTCCGACATCCCGGTGATCGGCGGGAAGTAATACTTACACTTATCACACCCACCACGCCACATAGCCGGAAGATTTTTCTCATATCTGGTGTCCGTATATATAATATATAAGTATTAAGCAGATGTCCTGATTTCGTATGCACATATTTACATTCTTCCCTTTTCTCCCATGTCACGCCAAATCCCGAGGATGAAACTGTTTGTTTTCGACGGAGCGCTCATCTAGCACTCAAGTTTAACTTCTAGGATCAAATCTCGGACAGGCGTCTTTATCATGACATGATTCCCTTTCTGAGTCGTCCGCGTTGCCATAATTTACAGCACTCAAGTTCAACTTTCAGGATCAAATCTTGGCGCCACAGACGTCTTTATTATGATATGGTTCTCTTTCTGAGTCGTCCGCATGGCCATAATTTGCAGTGCTCAAGTGTCGTGGAAAAGGAGGAGCTATCCAAATCCGTCCGGTGTTCCTTTCCTCCCTTCCCCCATCGTCCCATCCGTTAGCGCACTGGGGTCGTCAAGCTCCGTGAAATTCACGTAGCTCAATCATACCCTTTTATAGTACTTTTCCGCGTGAAATTGTGTGAATTTCCTGTACTTTTCATGAAATTCATGCAACAAAAAGGATGTGAACTTCACGACGAAAATGAAAGGCTTAACTATACTGTACCATTTCGACCGTACGTTCGGTGGGTGTGACCTGTCACCTATTAGGTTCACTTTTCATTAATTTTGGGTCGGGCTGGGACCTGTGACTGAATCCTTTAGGTTCACTTGTTGACATGTTCATTCGAGATTGCGGGATCGCATAGCAGGCAGCAGATACTGTACTGTTTCGACCGTAGGTTCGGTGACAAGTCACAACAAGACCCGAACTGAACCTATTTAATTGTGGTCACAGGTCACCAGGGGTGCTGAACTAGTGCTTCCCAGAAGCCCTCTGAAAATCAAAACTTTTGGTGTTTTGGGGTCGCAAAAACGGTCTGATTGAATCCTGAAGCTATTGAGGTAAGTATTAGGGGATGTCAAAGTTCGCTTACGGGGGCGATTCAGACGTCGATTCTCGGCCGTCGATTCAGATGCCGATTCTCCACCAAGAATAGTAGGGGCAGTCAGACTAGGCGCTTCAGATGCGCTCCGGCCATGCGTTTCAGATGCGCTTCAGGGATTTATTTTGGATCAGAAGCGTGGGAGAAGCGTCGGTCTGCTCTGACCGCCCCTTTTCGAAATGCGTTTCACATGTGCTTCAAGTACAATAAGCTGCTCGCCATCAAAATTCATGTGAAGCGCTTTTTGAAGCGCATTTTGAAGCGTGTTGAAGCGCCTCCAGAGGCGTTTCGACGTTTCAAAGACGCTTCAGGATTTAGGTGTTTTTCCCACGATAAAGAAATTCTTGAAGCGCCTCGGAAACGCATGGCAGAAACGCATCTGAAGCGCCTAGTCTGACTGCCCCTAGTGGGAGAATCGAGGTTGTCGATTCATCAAGAATCGAGCTGAGTCAGTGAATCGACTCCGGAGTCGATTCATCGATTCTCATCGATTCATGAGAATCGTCGATTCTCGTGTCAAGAATCGACACCAGAATCGGCATCAGAATCGACTGGTGAATCGACTGCTTAAGCGAACTTTGACTTCCCCTATTAATCCACTTGTCTCTGTCGGGGGCAGTCATGAAGAGAGTTGCAAGAGCACAAAAAAAAAGGTCGATGAAAATTGGCAAAAGATTCATCCACATCAATCAAAATGACGGCGGCGGGCCCCGAGCCCGCCTAGCGAGTGTCGATCCCGCAATCTCGAGTGAATATGCCAAACACCGGCAGGAACGGCATCCAAACGGCATCAATTGCTCGCTTCCCCACTGCCTCATCGATAGGTTTACAATGTCTTTCTGTAGAGGGATAATACAAGTGGCTTCAACTGACTATGTAGATACACCTCCTTCATTGCTCGCTTCGCTCGCAATTCCTGGCTAACACGTGACGAGGGGACAGGGCTGAATTTTTGCATGTAAACACGAACAAATTCTGCGCGCAGTGGCTGACGGTCCTTGGGGGACTCAATTCCTTCAAAAACATTCAATTTTGGGGATATCATGCTGAAAAGTAGATTAAAAGATGCACATTTGTGGCAGCTTTCGTCCCATACCAAAATCATTGGGACCGGAGAAGAAAAAGAATACACTCAGAAAAAGGAGCTGTGTAATAATGATTACGCACTTCGCGAGCACCTTGCACTTTCAGCGGATCCCTAGTTTCATGAACCTCAATGAATTTGCTGCACCGGTGGATGCCGCAGATCAGCACTGCCACATCTGACAGCTTATGACTTGGTTTCGATACTCGGTAGCCTTTGCTTGTTGCCTTTGGCTAGATGCGCGACAATGCTACTTTGATGCTACTATATATATAGTTGACTGGACGTGTGCTTCATCCACACACGGCCACCGCCTTCCGTCTCCCGATCGGAGATGCTTTGAGCCAAGAGAACACGGAGTTGTGTTAAGGAGAATAGGGGTCGCGGAATTGCCCGTGTCTTTAGTCATCTGTTTGTCGTCAAATACAGGGGTTCTGGAGCTTGTTTCTTACCATCAGGGTGCGCAGTCGGTCCCGACCTCAACAAGTTGGACGTCTTCCAAGGTGCGTTTACGCGTTCCTAAGCCATGCCATGGCCGGCGGAGAAGTCCTCCCACACACATCGTGTTTCGCTCGTCTTCCTGACCGCGGCGGCGGTTCGTCCGGCCTCAGCCCCCCGGGCGGATATGAATGCACCCACACCTATCTGACTCCATTCAGCGTCAAGCGCTACCGCTGCATGCACCTCACTTCCATCAAACGCACCGTGCTGCTGAATCGTGGTCGACAGTGAGCTGGCTTGGCTTGGCCTTGCCTTGCCTTGCATCAATCTATTTTCATAACGAGCTCAAGTCCCCCATCTCATGGGCTCAGAGTGCATCTATTCACACGACGGGCAACCAAGTGTCCTTTGGCGGGCATTCCTTGAGGAATAAAGCGCCTTGTACACAAATTTAACTGGATCACAGCAAAGGGATATGCATCGCGCGGACGCACTAGAATACTCGAGTAGGAAGTACATAGCATGTAGAGGACCACATCATATCGTATAGTAATGATAATATCCAGAGAGAGGGTTTGAGCAACCTTGGCTTGCTGAACTGCGAGTCTGGACATGTTTTGAATGGGTCTCTCGGCCAGCCACGATTTTCTCGGCTATCTATGTCTACAGCGGTCTCATCCCAATAAAATCATTTTCACTGCGAACCTCGCCGTTGTGTTCGAAATCCGGGGCTGAGCGACATTTGTCTCCAATTTTGCGACATGTGTCGAAACGTCTAAGAGGAAGATAGACGACTCAAGTTGTACTCGAGCTTGAGACCTTCAAGGCTTCAAGTTGTTTTGTCGGTCAACTTTCAAGTAACATGTTCCTATTCCTAGAGAGCTTGGGCTTGAAATTACATCAAAGTATATATGCTGCAAGCGTTCCAGAATTCGTGCTGAGTAACCGGTAGGTGATAGCGAGGGAAGCACACACTTTCGGTTTGATTGGGTATTCGGACCTCCGACGGCTTGGTGACGGCTGCGGTGATCCGGTGCGATAAGCATTTGGCGTGCGCGTCCACAAATGCAAACACAATCCCTTGCTTCTCCCCCACCATGTCGCAATATGCGCACCTGTCCGAGCCTGATCCCGAGTTTCCTGAAATCCCGCGGAACGCTGGGCCACTTACCGTGGATTATATACCGACTCTGAAGGAGATAATGTCGAACGCTGGGAACGCACTGAATGCGCACCGTCTTCCGGCTGGTACTCGCTGAATGATCCAAGGCATCGCGGCATGGACTAATATTTTGTCTTGCAATTATAGAATCCACGTACACTGTAGAGGACCGCACCATCGCGGTCGATGGGGCCGAGATCGCCATTCGCAGGGTATCACCTACGCCTTTAGCCGACGAGGACCCGGAATTCCCGGTGTTGGTCTTCTTCCACGGTGGAGGTAGGATTAATCCTTCTCTCATTGTTTGTAATAGAGATCAGAGCTGCTTGAGGCTGGGTCGCCGGGGATCTCAACACAAGCGACTTTACCCTCCGCATGCTTAGTGTCGAGCTTCGTCTTGCTATCGTCAATGTCGACTATAGGTACATACGTTTTGCGCCCCATAAATCAAGTTCATTTAGCCGCCAGACTTGCTCCGGAGTTCCCTTTCCCTGCTGCTATCAACGACTGCTATGCAGCGCTCAAGTGGGTACGTGCTCCACCGACCCATCGTAGCACGAACAGTAACCGATGACACTTCCCAGACAGTGAACAATTGCAAATCAATACACGGCTCGCTCGACAAAGGACTTATCGTCGGCGGGGCTTCTGCTGGAGCGAATCTTGCTGCTGCGGTCACTCACCGATCGCTGAAGGATCCGTTCTTTGAGAAGCATAAGCTCACGGGACATCTCCTTCAAATTCCTGCCGTCATACATCCCGCGGCATATCCACCCGAGTTCGTATCTACATCGAAATTTGTCCGGATGATGAATCGCCTGCACACAGATACGCCTCCGAGCTGCTGTCATTCACACAGAACGCCGAGGCACCAATTCTGAGCAAAGCCGCAATGGATTTGTTTTACGGTGCGTTCACTATCATGTTGACTCGATCCAGCACTGAATTCAATTAGATTGCCTCAAAGGACCTCCTACCGATCCCGACGTCTCCCCATTGCTCGCTGACCACGCAGGTCTTCCGCCTGCATACATTCAGGTCTGTGGCCTTGATCCCCTTCGCGACGAAGGTTTGCTTTACGACCGGCTGCTGCGGGAGCAAGGTGTCTCTACCCGACTTGATATGTGCGTTATTTCTTCTTGAATAGAAGTGAGCGCTGATTGTACAGATATCCTGGTGTTCCACATGGTTTCAATGCTTTCGCACCATCGATTGCCGCGACAAAGAAGTGGGAAGCTGACCTTCGTGCCGGATTGAAGTGGCTTCTAGCGTCGGCGTTTTGAGTGTGTTTATACTCAAATATGAGTTCCTGTTTTGGAGATTGAGCGCTTGTAGTGGCCCATAATTTTCCTCTCGAAATATTTTCGTCTTGTTTCCCTGTGTCTTTCTTTGTCAAGTTGGCCAAATCTCCTTCCTTTCTGTCTGCTTCCCTGTTTTCCTTGATATTCAACTTTCTTGATTAATCAATTCGATCAATTCTGCACTGCATTTTCACCACACTCCTTTATTACTTTTCGATCAATTTCGTCGAGTGCCAGCTTCATCAGTCTCGAGTGGCTTCTCATTTTAGGAACTGGACTGCGGACAAGAGCGATTGAATAGCGGGGATGGCTAGTACTCAATCAATTCTGTACGTTTCATTTCGCTGAAAATACAAGGCTAACTAACGACCGGGACAGGAACAGACGCAACGAACCTGATCACCAAGCCATCCGCCTCCACAATATCAGCGGTGAAATGTTTTGTCTATCTTTATAAAGATGCGTTATGACGTTTGTGAAGTACGGTGAGAAGTACGGTGAGAGTATTGTTGCATATCTCGTTGAGCAGAAGTGCTAAGAGGTCTTTGCCGAAGTCGGAAAGACGGCTACGCTTATTATGTTGACTCGAGATATTGATTCAGCTGGAATTCTCGCTCCCGGTGCGCAGCCTGTGATTTGTCACTGCAGCAATTGACACTCGAGTCAATTCTCATTATGGGAACTGAACTGCGGACGGGAGCTATTGAATCGCAGGGATAGCTGTAACTTACCCAATTTTGTACGTTTGATTTCACCAAAAATACAAGGCCAACTAACGATCGGGACAGGAACAAAACACCAACACAGTGGCTTCAAAGTAGCAGGAGTGTCAGCAGTCCAAAGTTCTGTCCACCGCTCTTGATAGACCGTAATCGGACAAAAGGCCTTTGCCGAACTCGGAAAGACGGTATTATGACTCGAGATATGATTGGCCATAAATTGTGATCAAATCGCCTCAGCACCTCGCTGAATATTTAGTGAGCCTGTGATTTGTAATTGAAGCAAGTAACGAGGTCCACAGAGACAAGCAATATTTCTTTCTCCTGCCCACCATCAATTCTGTACGCTTTATTTCACTCAAGATACCAGGCCAAATAACGATCGGGAGAGGAACAAAGATTTCTCGGTAACGAACCTGATCACTAAGACGCTGGCCTCAAAATATCAGGAGTGTCGGGAGTCCAAAATATTTTTCTATTGTTCCCGAATTGCGCTAGCATCGTTGTATATTATTCCGGCAGTGGTAAAGGGCCTTTGCCGAACTCGGAAAGACGGCTATACTGTATCCTGACTCGAGACACTAAATAATGGGCCTGCAGCAACTAACGAAGTCGTCCATAGCCACAAACACCATCCTCTTGCTTCTCCCCACCATGTCCCAATACGCACACCTCTCTGAGCCAGATCCAGAGCTGCCCAACATCCCCCGGAACCGTGGTCCTCTCTCTCTAGATTCCATACCGACTCTGCGACATGCCATGTCGGCGAACGTGATAGCGGACCGCACATCTCTTCCACCTGGTACTTACTCTCCCGATTTCCAGACAAATCGAGCGACGAACTGACGTCTTGTTACGAAGATTCTGCGTACACGGTCGAAAATCGCACAATCGCCGTCGAGGGTGGAGAGATTGCCATCCGCACATTGTCCCCTACGCCCGTAGCCAGGGAGGACCCAGAATATCCGGTCCTGGTGTTCTTCCATGGTGGAGGTGTGCTTTACCCATTTCCTGAAATTCGTTGCAGAGTCAAAAAAAAAAGTTGAACTCGTGCCTCCAGGCTGGGTGGGCGGTGATCTCGACGCGGAGGACGTCACACTCAGAGTCCTCAGCGTCGAGCTTCGTCTAGCCATCGCCAACGTCGATTACAGGTGCGCATCATATGTAGTAAGCTCTCCGCTTGACGTGTAGCAACTAGACTTGCTCCCGAACACCCTTTCCCTGTGGGGCTCAATGACTGCTACGCAGCAGTGAAATGGGTAGCAGCACTCTTCTCCCACCAGGAGCATGATTAATTTATTTCTCAGACGGCGGAAAACTGTAACGCAATCCGCGGCTCGCTCACCAAAGGATTCATCGTCGGCGGGACTTCGGCGGGGGGAAACCTCGCTTCCGCTGTTGCGCACCGTGCAGCCATGGATCCCCTTTTTCGAAAAGCGCAGGATCACTGGACATATACTCCAAAATCCTGCTCTCGTGCATCCTGCAGCATATCCGCCCCAGTTCGTGTCCTCATCCATCTAAATACCTACCTTAATATCTGATCCGCCCCGGGTAGGTACGTCTCAGAGCTGCTGTCATTCGACCAGAACGCGGATGCCCCAATTCTGAGCAAAGTCGCAACAGAGTTCTTCTACCGCGAGTTCATCAACTTTTCCCGATTTCACGCGTGGACTGAATTGAATGTCCAAATCAGATTGCCTCGGCGGATCCCCGACCAATTCCGAGCTTTCCCCATTGCTCGCTGAGCATAACGGCCTTCCACCCGCATACATTCGAGTCTGTGGGCTTGATCCCCTCCGAGATGAGGGCTTGCTGTACGAGCGGTTGCTACGGGAGCAAGGGGTTCCCACCAGACTCGACATGTGCGTCCATCTCCTGCTGAATAAGTAGAAACCGCTGATTGCCGTAGATATCCGGGCGTTCCTCACGCTTTCCATGCCTTTCTTCCACCTATAACGGCGACCAAGAAGTGGGATGCTGATCTGCGCGCCGGATTGAAATGGATTCTGGCGCAGAAAGTGTATGCTTGATCCGGCATCCAAATTGGTTTCCTATCGACGTCGGCAAAAAATAGCTCGGGTGATACCAATTCAGTTATATAGAAGACGAAGAAAGGAAACCTTGATAGAAAGCAGGACAGTACTAGTGTGCACCAATAACGTGTAGGCAGGCAATCGTTCATTCCGAGTACTGAAGAAACGGTATTTTTTCTTCTGAGTATAACGAGACTCCGCGGCAAAGAAAATCGCTTCCTTCCTTGAGGTCTTCAAATTCAAGTATATTTTAGATGCCGATAGGCACGGCGCTCATTCCGATTCAAACTCCGACGGCCAAATCAAATCGAGCCCAAGAAGGGGAACTAAGAAACGAAAGACACCACGCGGGGGCATATAAACCGAGAATCCACGGATGTATAGACAACCGTTTGAATTTGAAAAATATCCTGTGATTGTTCACTGAGGTCAGCGCGGGCTTTTGATCCAATCGATGAGCTCGCGGGGCTGTTGAAGCGGATCAACGGCATCCGTCCAGCGCTTTAACCGAGGCCCCTTGAAACCCGACACCGCGACACACTATGTAATTCCGACACGCAGCAGAAAATGCGACACGACAGGTTAACATCTCTCAAAATCCGACACGCTTTCTCAAAAATTCCTTCGTACTTACTCCTAAGTTCGAACTTGCCATCGCGATCCTCGCGGTGATGGTATCACATTTCCTCGTGACCTGTGTCCCGCTCGGATGTACACAAATTAATAGAGAGAATTGATTTCCTCACGATTGTTCAATTTCACTGACCAGTGACGTAGACAAAATGAATAAAATTTCCGCATCGGATTTGTATCAACTACAAATTAACTACAGTGATACATGTGGTGTACTAGCGTATGAATGAGCACGATCCCGGCAACAAGTGTGTGCCGCGCGTCGCGCGGCTTCCACCCACGATGCTCATGTACTTACGGCGTAAAGACGTCGACTTAATACTCGTCCATCACTGTTGCCATGCGCAGGCTATCTTTCCCTTTGGTGCGCCTCTAAAGCTGCAGCCGCGCACGCCCGAGCAACCGAGCAAGTCGTACCCTGAGGACGCCCTGTGTCGCAGACCTACTGACTATTAGCCTCGACTGACGTCCTGAGAAATATACTAAACAGTGGCGTGAAAAGGTACCAGAAGACCGTGCTGGCTGTCCATTTTCTGGAATAGAGAACGCGTGGATTTCCTTTCATCAGGGAAGGCCGCGGGATTTTTCCGCCGAATGCGTTAACGACGGCGGGGAATTTCATTGTGGATCCTTAGACGCCGTTGTCGAGGCATCTGGAATGGTGCGGACACAGCATAGCACTAAAGAATGGACACGTACCTGCAGTCGACCAAACAGCTAAAATATCGGCCTAGCCTGTTTCAACACGAGGGCATCGTGGATGGTGGTGGGAGAGAGGAAGAGGATGTGTCACAGTGACACAGGATTCAACCATTCCCAAACCGGCGGCGTGTCCTGTTTCCTGAGGGGTGTGTCGTATTTGCTGAAAAGCCGACACATCCGTGCCGGCTTCTGTGAGATATCACGAAATGTGTCGGTATTTGTGCAGTGTGTCGGATTTGCAAGATGTGTCGCTGTGTCGGCGTTCCTATATCCTCGCTTTAACCTCACCATCCTCAGTACCGCAATGAGGTGGTTCCGACATGCCTCCCATCGCGGACCCGATGAGAGTATTGACACTACTCTGGTCCAGGCAAGGCGATATTTAAAAGCAGTCGCCATTCGTTAAAGAAGTTCTAACCATACCAAAGAAAAGAAGGAAATTGGCTTCGGTGTCCCCGATATGCATCCGGCAACGTGGTTATGTCTCAGGCAAGTATTGTCCGCTCGCTTGCGATGAGCTCTCCAATTTATCCAATGAACTGCTAAAACTGTTGGCAATCGCGCTGTCCTAATATCAAGCAAAAAGCGGCGAGTTGGAGAGTTGCTCGCGATCGGCAGTCAACAACCGTGTCCATAATCCTACCTACCCGAACTTCACGAGTGTCGAAACCTGGCTTGAAGACGTTTCAATGATTCTCATCATGGCGCAATACTCACATCTCTCTACGCCCGACCCCGATCTCCCCGACCTCCCCCGGAGCACCGATCCTATTCCTGACAACTATGTGCTGACTCTGAGGAAGACCATCGCGTCTACAGTGTCGGCGGACGTGATGGGTCTTCCTGCTGGTATTTTCTCACCTCTCGGATCCTTTCTTTCAGAAGCATAAAATCACAGGGCACGGTCTTCAGATGCCCGTCCTTCTCCATCCCGCAGCATATCCACCCCAGTCAGTATTCGCATGCAGAGTAAACCAGTGCAAAAATTGGCTCAGGAGCGAAACAGATACCTCACGGAGTCATTTTCGTACAACCAGAACGTTGATACATCACTGGTGAACACCTCTCTGGTTTATTTCTATGGTACGTCTACGACTCGCTGCTTGTTTCTGTACTCAAGTCAATCAGCCTGCTACGGTGGACCTCCTGCGGACCCCGAAGTCTCTCCTTTGCTCGCCGACCATGCAGGCCTTCCGCCCTTGTACATTAAGGTTTGTGGTTGGGACCCGATGCATGACGAAGCGTTACTATACGAACGTCTGGTGCGGGAGCAAGCCATTGCCACGAAACTTGATATGTGCGCTTGCTCCTTTTTCGGCTTGATGGCAGAAAGTTAATGTTTGTGGATAGATACCCTGGCGTCCTTACGGATTCGGGGCCTTTCTACCGAATCTGCCACTGGCCAGGAAATGGTACGCTGAGGTTCGCACGGGGCTGAGATGGATTGTGGCGCAAGGGGCGTAGATGTGGCATCCTTAGATGCTTGCCGGAATTATCTCGATAGCAAATTCCATTGAATAAATCAATTCCTCAAGTTCATTTCTAAACAACGGGAAGGAGAATTTTGTGGAATGGCAAACATTTTAAATATGGCGCAATCCCTTACAAAAGAAATTCAGGTATTGCTCTATAACATCCTCCCATATTACTTTACGTACCCGTAATTGCCAACCCTCCGTACTGCTACGTGGGACCCAGAGGGCCCGCACGCACTTCAAACGAAACAAAACGAAAACTGACAAACTGGTGTTTGCATGGTCTACATATGCTTTTGTGTTCAAGACACGCAAAGTTCAACGGAAGCCCTGAACTCAGAGTGATATCTTGCCTGAGAGGTTGGGAATTCCAAATTGAACGGACAGGATGCAAGCAAGATGCAGTAAGGCAGTACAACAGACATGGTGAGGTCATTTCGTACTCATGATGTCTCGAATGGAAATACAACATGAATGATTGGCGAAAAGTTTCCCACTTTCGAGCTGAAGTTAGGTTACACGACCGAATTGCATTCACCATGATAGAATTACATGTGGCCAAATATTCACTCCTCCGCGACAATCACAGCCGCTTTCCCCTTATTCGTTCCTTTCAGTACACCGAGAATCACCTCCCCCAACCGTCTCCAACCCTCGACTCACATCCTCAGAATACTTCAGCTCACCTGAGGCAAGCGCAGCAGGGATGACCTCGTAAAACTCCTTCTCGTATTTGTGGTGAAGTCGGAACACGAGGATCCCCGACATAAGGAGAGATTTGGCCATGAGCTGATTCAGATTCTGGTAATGCATGAGCTATGCATCGGAGAAATGAGAGGATTCGGAATTCGGTACCTTGATGCCTTGATGGCCAGTATTGTAGCCTACGCGGCAATCAATAATCTGGGCGTTATATTCATAAGAGAAATTAACTTGCCTGAAATCATTCCGCATTCCTATGTGCATCGTTATCAAAACAAGGCACTGTGACCGAAACGAAATCACAACGCACGATGAAGCGCCCGTGAATATTGGCATTATCCAGAGCCGCTTCGAGAATCTCGCCGCCAACATTGTCCCAGTATCTGATGTAGAGTCGAACGCGTCTCATCCAGAAGAATTTACTCAAACACGTACACATCAATCGGCCCCTCGCGCTCCAACAACTCGCGCGTGTTTGTTGTTTTGTAATTGAACGCCACGTCCGCTCCAATTTGCTTCATGAACTCGACCTTTTCGTCCGAACCAGCTGAGGCGATGACCTTCAACCCATCGCGCTTGGCGAGTTGGACCACCATACTGTTTGGACGTTGTTTCAATGCAACGTATTCAATGAAAGTAAAAACATACGAGCCAACCGGACCTACGGGAGATCATCAGTGTTTGAGATAAAAATGGGGAAATACAACGTGCCTGCACCAGTGGTGATGAATGCGGTTTCATCCTGCATTCAATTCTAGGTCAGTTGCTCAGAATACGCGGATATTGACCCGCCTTTTTCGCGTGCGAAAATTCCTTCCACCCATAATACGCCGTTTGGCCTATGCATTGTTTTGCTGAGAACTCTTCAAGATGCACTAGCTCACTCTCGTACCGGGCATTCCCGCAGCTCCGACAAATACCGTCCACGGCAACTTCGGGTTCTTCTCAAGGAAAGTGAGACCCTGCAAGTTCGGGAAAATGGTGTATTCCTGGTGGGCTGGTAACCGCAATCAAGGATTATCATAAGTTGGCTCCGCAAAACGACATACGGATTATGCCGCCGTAGACATATTTCCCGACTGCTACCTCAGAATTTTCGGAGCGAAGTACGACCCCAATACCGTACCCGACAATTGGTTGGCCCACAGTGAACGGAGGCTAGATTGTGTGAGAAAGAAAATAAGGAATCTGTGCTGTAGGCCCACGTACGGCGTACGACTTTTTCTCAGGGCTTCGCATCCTTCCGCGTAGATAGGGATCTACTGAGAGCACGAGAGTCTTCACCAGGAACCCTCCATTGAGCGATACGCCGTCAAGATCGATCGTCTGTGTCGTGTCATGCACCGTTGTCTCGCCAGGAACGGGGAAGTCTAGTTGGTGCGCCACAAAATTTACTGTTCAGCCTTGTTGTTCGTAGCAACACAGTGGACACCACACCTTTGGGGATCTTCGCAAAGATTACACGGCCATTCGTTACAGGCGCCATCGTGGGGAGGAATTGAGAATAGAACTAGACAATGTGAGCGAACATGTGGCTTATAAATAGCCGCAGAAGTGCCTTATTCATCACTGATCGGTAGCCGGCTAACCGGTTAGCCGAATTATCGTGGGTGGATTGCAAATTTACCAGCAACTGAGAAAAAATGACGAATATAGTCGACAGCTGGCTGACCGAGGCAAATCACTGCATTCCGGGACCCCCGTCGGCTAAGCCGGTTGACGTGGGCCGCCGCCGGTCGAGCTCCGCCGATCCCCGTCGGCTGAGTCCGCCGCCGCCAGGTCAGCCAAATTTGGCCGACTTGGGCTGACGCAGGGTCGAACCACCGCAAGCATTCAATCACACTGACTTGGCCTCTTCAAAGTGCTACTTGCGTTCTTTCGGGCTCACCAAAAGATTTATAAGCAAGCCCTGGGCCGCACGCACAGTCCACGAAAGCGGTGAACGTGGTCGCATCAGGCCCAGGGCGATTTGGCGGCGATTATGGCAGACCGCAGATCACGATGCCGAAACCCCATCAAAGTCGATCAATAATGGGTTGCGATTATCGATGCATGTGTTAGGGACTATCCAGAGGCTTCCTGAAGGCCTTCTAGTATGAGTGAGGGTATCGGCCAACGGCAGCATACCTGGTTTACTTCAGGTGCGCCAACGTCTGCCGACTGGGGTCGGCCAAGCCTTCGCCGACGGACCCTCGGAATGCAGTGAAACAGAGGATTTAAAAGCAGAAATGATGCTCGTCAATTGAGCAAAGTTCACGCACAGCAGACACACACCAGTCCTGAGTCGACGATCAAAAAGTCAACCATTGCATCGGCTGCAGGTTGCTGCATCGGAACAGCTTGAATTTTGTCCATTTGATGATCAAATCTAAACCAGGTCCTCTCGAGACTGTGACACAGTGAAAGGCTGTGTAAAATGTAAGTATCAGTGCAGCGCGTCACCGTCACTGCGTTGAAGGCCGCCCTAGAACCAAAAGATGCCTAGGTAGTGCTCTGGCTCACACATCTAGTACATCAGCTGACGTCTAGCCACATCTAGAAACTAGGTGTGGCTAAAAGCTGAAGGGGAGTTACTGAACGCCTAGACACCGGGAGAGAGTACACACTTGTTATGTACGAGTAGGCTCAAAGGGAGCCGATATAAAAGCGCAGTTGTGAGTGTTATTATTCACAGCAAGATAAATTAATCCGGGAACATGGACATCTCGAGCTGCCCGAGCTGCATCATCTCCTTGGGTTAAATCGCCCAGGGACAAAGACTCGAGTAAAACGTGGTGACGCATACGGTCGGGGCGCTACGTTAAAAATAGCATGTGGGGCGAAGGAGAGCTCAATAATGGGGCTTACTGCGTCTTCCAAGGAGACAATGATCGATTTGGAACGATACAGCGCGAAACCACGGCAGAGCCACCGGCTGGACAAACAGGTCAGGAGGAAATGAACGACTCGATGACATGGGAACAAGACAGAGGGGAATGCACCAGCAGATTATAGATATTATTCGATCATGTCTTCACTATCCGTCGAATGTGTATTTTGAAAACCAAGAAAGTATACAGTTGCAAAGTGGGTGAAGAAAATGACCTACACGTACCATCAAATGTCAAGGTACCTGGCCACCTCAGCTTTCAGCACAGACGCTGACAGCATAGAGTCTCACAACGGGCCCAGATGTTATTGGAGGCAATGGAGGCGTCTAATAAACGGTTTGAAGATGTTTTGTTGAATTTAGAGCAAGGCTTGCAGATACAATGAATTTTTTGTTCGCCACAGGCCCGAAATAGCCATTGATGGGGTAGCTGGCCACCCGCCTTTATACGCGCTGCTCCATAAGCCAGCCCAACCTGCTGGATCTTGTAAATCTGTCGTATACAATCTATTGTGCATATTTTGGTGGTATATGGGGGCTTGGACAGTGCTATAGAAACATCCTTTTTGTTTGCACCAGATGCCGAAAACTGGTTCTCTCAACTGCGGGCTAAATTCTGATACAAATACCATACTTACAAGGAATTCCATCTATACACACATCGGGATTACTGGAATTCACCCCCACATTAAATTGACTCTAATACTTAAGGTTTCAAATCAAATATATATTCATCAGAAATTATATTAAAAACTAGACAAATCAGCTAAACAGAAATCAATTCAAATATTGGAAGTTTCGCAATGAATTTCGCAGTGAACAATACCAGAGATATTGGAATGTGTTTCAGCAGCATGGAAATGCTTTCCAAAATGCAAGGTATCAGTGCCACCAAAATGACCACTGATATGTCTGATTTCAAGCGCATGGAAACGAGACTTGAAACTTGTTGAATTGGCTTACCTTTCAGCACCCTCAAAACGGGTCATTTCGGCTTACATTTCCCCTCATACAAAACTCATGCTGAAACTATTCATTTCAGGTGAGTGGAAATTTATCTGATCAACTGCAGATCAAAATTTCTGTGTGCCTGAAACGAATCTTTTCAGCATGAATTTCAGGCGATCAGAAATGTGAGCTGAAATGACCTGTTTTAACAACAATGGAATGTAAGCTGATTTGACAAGTTTCGCCTTTCGTTTCCGCATGCAGGAAATCAGACATATCAGCAGCCATTTCGGCAGTGCTGATATCTTGCATTTTCGGAACCGTTTCTGCACTGCCGAAACACATTCCAATATCTCTAGTATTGTTGGGCAGGAAATCCATCACGAAACTTTACACATTCAATTTGATTTCTGCTCAGCTGATTTATCTAGTTTCCAATACAATTTCCAATGAATATATATTTGATTTGAAACCTTAAGTATTGGAGTCAATTTGAGGGGGGGAATTCTGGTAATCCTGATGTGACAGAACAAAATATTCATCCCAACAGTCTCCTGCTTGCTTGAATGAATTTAAGAGTTCCAGACTTCAAAATTGGGTGAGTTTTTACTGCTGAGGCCAATGCATGACCAATGTACAAGAGAAAATTCTGGCATATAGCACAGGTTGAGCCATGACTAATAGAAAATGGCCCTGGAAAGGCCCAGACCTCACTCGCCAACTGCTCTGGCCTACGTAAATCTCCAGCCTTGACGAGGGCACCTGGTCAAAGATATAAGATAAAAAAGAATGAACCATGGAAGTTGCGGATCAGTGAAGATTTGACCAAGAACAAGTCATTACAAGTTGCAGCAGCAGGACAACATCAAGAAATCTGTCTTCCCACATCTCCCGACAGTGATCAAACTGCCATTTACGTCATATTCTGTCTAAATTTGGACGTGCGTTGGAGGTCCTATTGCTGCTTGAAAGACTTGAAATTTCCACCAAAAACATCAGTGAAAAATGTTACATATTTTTCAGACCATTTTTCACCTGTTTTCTCAGTGAAAAATTGAAGATATTTTCACCTCTTTCTCAATCCAATTCTAGTTTTTCACTGTTTCCCATTTGGAATGAAAAAAGGTTGAAACCATCTTGAACTTCTTATTGAACTCTTGGAGAAAAAATGTGTGAAAAATAAAAGCCATTTTTCACCAATATTCTCACTGGAAAATTTAAAGGTTTCATGCAGTGTATTTCATCCCTTGATATCATGTGGATTATATTTCAAAATACTGTACTTTTTGATTCAATTTGACAGTCACATGTCACCCACCCCTGTGTCGATCACGAAGTTTGGTTGAAGTCACGTATCACGCAGTCCTTTGTCGAACCTCCCGGCGGTCATGCAGGGCCAAAAAATTGCACAAAACTGTCAAACAGGTGCAAAAAAGCGAAAATTTTCGGTTCAAATGTCGAAAAATTACTGGTGTCATGCAGAAATGTGGCAGCTACCAAAATGTTGAATTGGCACAATGGGTCACGTGTCACACCCCCTGTCGATTTGAACGAAAAAGTACAGTACTAAGCCTATAAACCGCAAGTGGCCAGGTACCTAGGGGTGTCACGTTCAAGCGTTTAGAGGTCGAACTCTGGCGAAGCAGAAGGGTTCGGTGGGCTCTTTGGTAGGAAGCTCGAAAGAGATGGAATAAAAGACTAAAGACTACAGTCGAAATACTACTGTTTAAATACTGTACTATGAGTCGTGAGAAATATACTAGAACAATAAGACCGTGTGACTGTATGTATGGTCCGATCAAATATCGTTCTGTTAACATGTGTTCTGAATAATAACCACGCCATGACAACATGTTTGACATGTGTCATTAATTAATGTCCGAAACTCTGGCGCTGCCTCCTTGTACTCGCAAGGATAGAGCCACCGCATATTACACGCCCTGTTGCCTGCCCTCTGAGGGTTTCTGACCGACTTATCCTTATTCTACATAGATCAAATCCTTCTAGCGTCTATCCGTGGTATCTTGTCACATGTTCGGCACTTAGATAAGATGTTGTGAAAAAGGGCAAAATCGTGACAAGGGGTGGCCAGGTACCTAGTCACTGATAGTACTCAGAAACTGCACTAGCTCACCCATAGAAATATTATGACGAAAAAGGTTGGAAAAAGGCCTGAGCGCTGTACTGTACTATTTCGTTCAAATCGACATGGGGTGTGACGTGTGACCCATTTTAGCAATTCGACAATTTGGTAGCCACCAAATTTCTGCATGACACCAGAAATTTTTTGACATTCAAACCGAAAAAATTCTTTTTTTTTGCACCTATTTGAGGGTTTTATGCAATTTTAGGCTATGTGTGACCACCGGGAGGTTCGACAGAGGCCTGCGTACACGGCAGTGCTTCGAGGTCGATTTGATCGACGGAAGGCAGATGCCATTGACAGAGCGCTGAATAACGCGCGTGTTGCTGTCAGGAAGCATTGGATGAAAGGACGTGGGGGTATTTTCAGAGGCCTCACGGGGAAATGGTACGCGACCTGGTGGGACTTAAAGTCGCGTCGGCAAATGTCGATGGGGTAGTTCACACGGTTGCAAAGGGAGTTGGCATCGAGTTGCAGGATCACATTAGTGCACGGCAGGTCGGCCACATTGTCGAAGAAGGGGGAATCGCATCGGATCTACAGGTTGTATCAGAAATTCAAGCTGCTAAAGGTGAGTTAATTCGAATGTACAGAATATTTTCTCACTTATTCTGTAGCATTCACAGCCAGTGGTGATGGTACAACCATTCGACACCTCAATTATGAGGCAAAACACGTTACATATTACCAACCCGGGGAGACAATTCCCGTAACTCACATGCTCGACACCACATCAGCCCCGAATCATACTTCAGAGGAACAATTCGCGAGCTGGGAATCTATTATCAAAACTGGCTTGGTCGACACATACAACGCCTCGCCCCTGGGACAAGATAATCCACTCGATGACGACGAATTTGTTACCTTCCTCAAGGGACTTGGCTCTGACCACTCACCAGACCAGGGCAAATGAAAGCGACTCATGCAGAACTGGGTAGCACATGCGCACAAAATCATACTTGGGAAGAAGTATCTTTCCAGTCACGAACTGCAGTCGTATCTGCCCAAAATCGCACGCCGTCATTCCGCCAAAGTTGAAGCTGTCGGCGGGATAGACGCCTGGAATGCTCTGTCTGAGGATGAGAAAACAAAGCATGATATTCAGGTAATTTCACACCCACAGCGTTCAAATCTGTATTAATTCAAAGCAGATTTGCCGGGAACTCTTTTTACATTTTGGAGAGACGGAATGGAAAGGGCTTTCGCCCCAGGAGCGACTGGAGAAGGAGTTTTTGGTTTGGTGTGGGTGCTGCATGCATAAAGAGATGAATTTGGTGAAGGGTGGCGTTCAGGCGATGAAGTTGTTCTGGGAGTCGATCGGTGGTCCAGCACCCATCAAACTGATGAACAAAGCCAACGACGCCGCCGCCGCGAACAGTGCACCAGGTTCCAAGGCGTCCGAGCACGCTCTTGCAGCCTCGGAGGGTGGCGCTGTCAAGGTGACAAGTCTTGTCGGCGCGTTATTCAATCACAAGGACGACAAGAAGGGCCAGCAAGATACTTTCAAACTGTACTTCGAGTCTTTCCTCGGCTACACTATCTCATGCCCTGACACCAGCAACACCCGCTTCCAATCCCACTGTGACTGCGCTATCTTCATCATTGTCTATCTCACCAAAATCCTCGAATTCATGACATTCATCATGTACAGTAAAGAAAGCCCTGGCCTCAACCACTTGGAGCAGAACATTCTCAAGAAGTTGAAGTGCACATCTACTCTCACAGAACTCGCCGTCCTTGCGCTTTATGCCAATGCGGTCAGTTATCCTTACATGCGCGTTGTTCGTGGTATGGCTGCTGATGGCACTCGCCCGAATGCCATGGACTTGGGACCGTTGCACGCAAAGGTCATTCTTTTTTGCGAATCCATTGCCGCCAACCCAGATCTTCTCCTCACGCCAGATGCTTCCTTCAAGACTGGTAGCCTCGACGGGCAGCTGTGGGAGCACGGTGACGTCTTCTACGTGATTCTTCGAATGGCAGGTGGATTGCCGCACCTTCGGGCATGTCTTGCTGCATTCATGACAGGGCCGGCAGACACCTGGAAGAGCTTCGGAGAAGAGTATAAAGAAGACTGTGTCATCGCAAGGCTGTCTCCGGAGGCGCGAGCCAAGATCTACATCAATCCCACGAATGACCACAACGAAGGAGGACTCGGAGGCCTACGTCGAGCAATGCGAGAGTGCCCTAGTCTCACTCAGCGTCCACAATGCGAAATCCAAATACAAAGTCAATGGGACGATGGAGTTTTTGCGCAGCAATGATGCCGTTACCTCTGCGCTTCGAATTTGGCTTCGCAAGGAGGCGCGGCGTCGGATTGACTCGGGGAGGGATCGCAAGCGTCGTATAGAGCTTATTGAGCGTAAACAGCTCGCTGTGGATGCCAAGCAGGAGGCAGAGACAGCACGGAAGGCAAAGGACGAGGCAAGAAAAGCAGAACTTGCTAACCTCACCCCAATTCTAGATGACGATTGGATCGAGGCGAACCACAACACAATCACTGTCCCCGAAGTTGTCAAGCATATCAACTGGCATCGACAGTTCGTTGAGAAAGGTGTCATTCCCAAGAAAACACTCATTACGGCGATGTCGAAGACCGATAAAGTTCGGCAGTGGATCACAGCCCTAACACGGTTCAACCAGGAAATTTTGCCCAAGTTGCAATTCCTAAAAGCGGCTGCATTGACGGCTGGCCTACTGGACGCTGATATTCCTGCAGCCGAGCCATCCATTCCCTTTGTGGACAACTGGGATGCACTAGACGAGTTGAATGACGAGGATCTGATGGACGAGTATTAATATGATGCATAGGGCACATAGTAATACTGTATTCACATATATTATACCTTTACTACATATTTTGGGTCATTCGTGGGTCACCTAAACGTGCAAGAGGTGCTCGAGCGTCGAGATCAAGGTGACAGGGGCTGAGCTTCCAAATGCGGTAATACCATATCTACCATCACAGTTATTTGGCGCGGTTGCCGACCACCAGTACTATCGTTGATATGTATTGACTGTGACACACCTGGTGCTTACAGGGTTTTGCATAAATGTTCGGAGTCGTGATTTCTCCGTGCCGTGTTTGTCCATGTATATTTGAGCCAAACTCTGGCCAAATATGTGACATTGTCACTCTCTGGCACAGTGTTGCAATTTAAGGGGTTAATAACAGTGAAAATTCATGTTAAGGGGTTAAATGTTAATTACCCCTTAATTAACACCTCAAGTTAATGGCCAAGTTAACAGCCCAAAAAAATTTTTTTAAGTGGGTGCGAAAATACAGGAACTATTGAAAGTCAATCTAAATTCATGCAGTAAATGTTCAGAGTGTGGTCTGAAGGACAATTCACACTCCTGGACACCCAGGACCTCATTGTAAGATGCACTTTCAAAGCGCGAGTGAGATAAACACAGCCACTGGTTCGGAAATATTATATAATACCATCATTAACCCCTTAAGACTCACCTGAATCGATGCTAACAGTTAAAATTAACCCCAATTCAACCCTTAGGTTAACTTAAGGGCTACCTCTTAACATCAACACTGCTCTGGCATGATCTCCGGTTAGGGGCTGCACGCGACTCGACCGTTTTGTACTAGTTCTTTGTCGGGATACTTATCGATATCGATTCTCTGGACCTACTCTCTCTCTCTATATCTCAACCCGCCGCACCATTCCGAATGCCCGGTGTACCTCTGGCTCCCCAGCTGCGCGAGCGAATCGTTGCATGGTGCTACGAACAAAGGAAGCCAGTAGACGAAATAGCCGAGCTTGCGGGATGCAGTGAAAGCACGGTCTATGAAATTTTACGCAATTATCGAGACTTCGGCCAGACAAACAATCCATACGCCCAGCGCCGTGGACGTCCCCGAGCCCTCGACATGGGAGATATCAGCTATCTTTCCTCCGTTCTGGATGCCAATCCTACACTGTATTTGGACGAGATCCAGGAGTTGCTCTGGGAGAACAGGGAGGTTGATGTAACTCTTTCGACATTGTCGCGCGCCTTGAAGCGGATTGCTATTATGGACAAGTCTGTCACTCGGGAGGCCGTGGAGCGAGATGAGATGCTGCGGGCGACCTGGCAGGCGGTACATGGGGATATTCCCATGGAATATTTTGTATGGCTCGACGAATCGAGTGTCGATAACCGGACTCATCAACGGACTTCGGGGTGGGCGGGTATTGGGCGTGCTTGTGTTAGGCGTGAAACCTTCATTCGGGGCCAGCGATTTTCCATGCTGCCCGCATTGTCATGCGATGGAATCATTGCTCTCGACATCTTTGAAGGGTCCGTGAACAAGGAGCGCTTTCTAGGGTTTTTGGAAAAGGAGCTAGTACGCACTCCATGAATCATGCCATGTAATTTTTCGACTACAGTGTGAACAGGCTCCGAAATTGACACCATATCCGGGTCCTCGCAGTGTGGTCGTGTTGGACAACTGCGCAATCCATCATGATGAGGAAGTGCGCCGAATTGTCGAAGTTGAATGTGGTACGCTCGTAACAGATATTGACTCCGATGCAATGTTGATTTGACTGGTCAACAGGCGCAAAAGTGATTTATCTGCCCACTTATTCACCAGACTTCAACCCTATTGAACAAGCATTCTCCACGATCAAGGCTTGGCTGCGCCGTCATGAAGCAGAGGCTCTCAATCGTGATGCTCGTCCTTGGTTGATCCATCAAGCAGCAATGGCAGTTAGTTCAGACTACGCCGAGGGATGGATCATCAATTGTGGTTATTCGTAGATGGTCCGGAACGGTACATTAGTAAACTGCAATTATGCTAAAAAAAATAGATATGGTATACGAGAACGAAGGACAAGCACAAGTGTATACCAAAGACTGAATCACAAACAAATCAGCAAGCGAGTGGGAATTCAAGATGAAGCGAGGCGACGTTTCTTCTCCTCCAGACGCGCCGACCACTGATGACAAAAGGCTTTGAACCCCCACAAATGGCCTTCAACCGCACCTGTAATCTCCCGCAGGCGCTCCACCGGAACCTCGGCAATGATGTCTGGTGTGAGAGAGAGCACAGCCAAGGCCGACTCAGACTCGAACAGGTTGATATTCTTGAGTTTGAGGAAGTCGTCCAAACAAACATGAAGCTCGGACGATGCAGACGGGATAGGAGAAAGCGGGTCGGTCTTCCTTGGAGCGCTCGGGAAAGCAGGCAGAACGCTGCGCGGTGGGGTCTTGAGAGGATCACCCCTCGGTGCAAGGTTCTGGAGAAGAGGAAGTACAGCCGCGAGGACCATAGTGGTAGCGTCTCCGCCGCTGTTCGAAGGTCCGGCTCCGAGAGAGGAGCGAGGGCCCCCACGACCGCGCGGACGAGACAGGTGACCATCACGGATACCGTCGAACTCGACAGTGTTGGGCGGCTCCCGAATGGCGGCCTCTCCAGCAACCTGAGATGCGATTATTAAAGAATTGTAAATGCGGATGTACAAACATACGATTGCAGACGCCCAAATCTTTTTCTTCCGCATGTTAAGACCGATGTGATTACCATTGGAATCGATCCAGCAGTGACCAACATCACCATTCTCGGCATGGTGCTTCTCACACGCCCACTTGGTATCCAGCTTCATGATCATCGCACCATGAAGCTGGTCCTGCGGGGTGTAGTCTGGACATGAGGAACCTCAACAAATGTATCAGGGACAGCGATTTGCGTTGGTAACAAAAAAGACACATACCTTCGTGCCGTACATCAATTCGACATTCTCATCCCCATCCTGTGGAAGAGCCATTTTCGGCATCGGAGATGGCGAGGAAGGCGGTGAGGAGTAAGGTGAGTCATCGAGGGAGGGGAACAAGGAGAGGGACTGCGTCATTAAGGTAAATCAACAGCGTAGACCTGAAAGAACTCACCCGCTTCTTCATTACTCGGAACCCATCCATTTGGTCGAGGTTAAGCTCGACGACGACTGCAGGAGTGGTTTTTTTCCTGAGAGACTCGAGTACAACATTGAATTCGGCATCGGTTTCAATGGTGGGGGCACACCACCTCTGCGGCCGCTATTAGCAACCGGTACATAAATTAATGACGGATCAAGAAAGAATTGTACGCTGCACTTACCTGGAACCGGTCCAGGAGATTTTGAAAAGGTGGCCCACGATTGACTCCGGGGCTGTATTCGTCACCGTAGTCATGAACGTCGAGGACCGACTTGATGAACGCACAGCGATCCATGCTGGTGATGTCGATGATGGCGAGCTTCGTACTTTTGACGTGTTTGACGACAGGTTTAGCATGAACCACTGGCTTGGTCAAGTCAGGAGCCGTGTATTGGACGACAACGGAGACTTGATAACTTGCGGCAGTAGCCGGAGCTGTCGACGATGAGTAAAGGAAATCAGATGTCATATGCGCATACCAGGGACAACCGCCGCTGCCGTCGACACTGCACTAGGCGCCGCACCGGGAGCCGCTGCAGGGGTGCCAGGATACGAGGGAGGTGCACCAAATGTTTCGGGAACGACACTGAACATAGGATGTGCAGGATTCCAGGTCAACATGGTCATAACGATATCGTCCGGACTGTGGAAGAAAATAGGTGGCTCGGAAGCACCATCTGGATTCATTAGAATACATATGTTGGAAGAAATTAAAAGATCCTGACCTATCCATCCGGGATTGAGGCTATTGAGCCATGTGTCCGAAGGACAACGAGGATTGAGATTCGCGTAATCAGGTCGAGGGGGCAGATTGTCCCGGACACTGGTACCCAATGGAGGTGGGCGAGACTTTGGAGATTTCGGCACGGAAGGGTGAACGTAGGGCTGCATTTTTTGTGACAGAAAGATGAGAGCTGCGAACGGGTGAAACTGAGGAGACCAGAAGAGATATTTTGTGAGGACGCACTTTTATAAATCATAAGGGTCAGGCGGTCACTGCGTGGCATCCAATGTCGAGTTCGAGAGTCGCATCAGAGACCTCCTGGTCTTGCACAAATTGGATGTACGATCGTCAGTCGGCAAAGCACGAAAATCAGGGACCAATACCCAGTGGGTTCCGAGAAGCCTCAAGCTCATATACGAATATTGAAGAATGTTCTTTCATAAAATAATACACCTCCGCAGTCAGATGCGTCGATAGCAAAGGGGCGGGCAAGGTGGTACGAACAGATACCAGGAACAGTACACGAGGCATCAGTATCGGCCCAAGAACCAAGAACGAGGACTCCAACAAATCTGTATCTTGCATATTCAGCTGAACGACATTGCAGAGACTCAGAAGCCATGAAATTTGGGGGTTTTTTGCGGCTTCAGTCCTCCGAGTCCCCTAACGCTACCCAGGATGGAGGGGACTTTGCCAAAATCGCACAAAAATGGAGTTGGAAGTGCCAAAAGAACCGAAAATAATGGACATAGTCTTTGGATTGGCAGACCCTGAGCAGACAAGTGATGCAGCAAGACAATCGCTACAAGAGGATGGATGTCAAAGTCACGCAGTCACATATTTGGTCAGAGTTTGGCTCAAACATCAGACTTTTGACAGATAACTTGTGAGCTTGTACAAGCCCAAACAAGCTCGAACAAGCCCCAAAAAGTTGCCAAGCTCACAAGTACGGTAGACGAGATCGACACGGTTCAATTTCGGCTGACAGATGGCAGATGTCGACGGTAGTGATGCGAAACTGCCCGCTTAACCCCAGTAGGGCTGTAATGACCTGCGATGTGCAGCCAAGAAAAAAACCTGAGGACGCGTTACAGCTATTTGCGGAACATAAGGTGCCGATCAAAATTTTATTTAAACATCAAAACTTTGCCTCCCAGTATTTAGCTCATAACTTGGTCAATTCTTTATCGTTTCTCTCGAGTCTATATGCGTTCGAATGGGGCACTCGAGGCGCACATGTACATATATAACATTAGATGTTTCCACAACTTTGAATTTTGGAGTCTCCGTACCGTGCGCGCGACAATGCTCTGAATTGCGACGCGTCAGACGCGTCCAGATGGAACTAAACGATGCTCTGAAGGCTCTGGAAGCTTTCAGAAGCTCTCCGAAGCCTTCGGGACGTAAGCAGGACGTTCCGAAGGCGGATCACTGTTTGTTTGGTCAGGCGGGCTGCGCCTTTCCTCTTCCCTCATCGTCTTCCACTTACAACTGCCTCCATAGCCATGTCCAATAAACGGAAGGCATCGCAAATCCATTCCGAAGCTTCTGGATCTAATCTAGCCATCACTGAAGATCATTCTTCGAAAGCTGGTAATGACATATCTCTCCAGTCCTTTGTCGTCCCATATCCTTTGCCAAGGTCGTAGAACGCGTGCACGGAGGGCCCCCGACCACTCAAATGCTGAAGACGACACCACAGAGCAGCCTTCTCCACCCAAGAAAAAATCCAAGAGCAAAAACAAAGCGGTCGAGGATGGGGAATTTGTGGCCCTGCCTGCATCCCAGGAGTCCGAGGTTCCATCTCCTGCTCCCTCTAGTGTGTATTCTGCATTTCTCAACTTTACATCAATTCTCAATCCCTCAAAGCGTCCGCTGGAAAGAGGAAAACCAAGAAGAAACCGGCCAATGACGTCCCTATACTGCCTGAATGTGAGTACACTTCTAGCAGTGCTCAAGCCCACATTTCATCATTATCTTTGTAAAGCAATTGTTGTTCTTGTTCCCACCATTCATGGTGCTTCACAACGCGTTTCCATTCCTTATGAAAGCGATTTTGAAGATGTCGCTACTGCTATTTTCGATGTGATTCCATGTTCCGATATTCCCCTAAAACCGACTCTTTCCTACAAACTAAATTCGAAGTCTGGCAAAATTTTACTCACGGATGACGATTCGTGGTTTTCTTTGCGTACGGCCGCCGTTGCGAGGCTGAATGACAAGAAGGCGTCGACAGATGCAATTGATATATGTCTGTCTCCTGATAACGTGAGTTTCCTGTTCTCTTATGCAATATTCTTTACATGTTCCCAGTATCTTATCTCCTTGCAAATCCGAAAAAATCCCAAGTTAGCAAAGGCTGCGAAGAATGGAAAGCGTGCGGCAAAAGATGTGCTTGATCTGGATCACCGTGACAAATCTGAAGCCGATGAAGATGACGTTGGCGGTGAGGTTTCTGTTATGGAAGTGGAGCGGGAGAAGCTTGCGGAGCTCGAGAGAAAACACCAAGGGAAGTGTCAAAAGTGTGCCGCTGACCAGCCCGAAGTTTGGTGCAAAATAGACAAGACCGGCGCTCATACTCCTATCACTTATGTCATGCGCAACAGCTGGGCGCATTCACTGGTACGTGTGACTTTCGATTTCTCAAGTTATATGACTCTGAAGCAATAATAGGCCCTCGAAGAGCACGGCGTGACTCTAGATAACCCCCCAAATACTCCATTGTTCGCTGCCTTCCACAAGAAACGTGATGATCCCTCCTCGATCAAGTCTTCTGCTGCTTCGGCCTCGACGCCAACATCAATGATGGATGTTTTCATGGCGGGAATGATGGAGCAATCAAAGACGAACACAGCGCTCCTAGCTACCCTCGCCAGTGGTTCCATCCGTCGTTACCCATCTGCAGGAAGCCCATCTCGTCGTCCTCAGCCGGTTACTGCTCCCACCGCTGTCCCTACTGCCGATGCCCCTGATCCCGAGAATGAAGACATCGTAGATTTTTTCAATTATCTCGACACCGTGGAGGCGCGCCGTTGCGCTGGTCGCTATTTAGACGCACTCATTGCCGATGAAGTGTTCAATGTCGGTGACATAATCCGCCAAGGAAAGGAGTATCTGGAATCGTCGGTAATTGGTATGAAGTCTACACTCGCTAGCTGGGTAGTTGACTTGGCTCGAAAGCGGGTACAGTGATTGTTGATGTCTTTATTGTTTTTGGTGCATGCTGTACTTGTTTCTTGTACGATTTCCATAACAAATTGTAGTCTTGTGCGCTTGATCTTACTGAATTTGAGAGAACACCCCAAATATCCTGAAACAAATAGTAATTCTCAACTACATGTATCCTGCATGGCGAAACCATCCACGAGCTGCGTCAGCAGTAATCTGGGCCATCGCATTGTACAAGAAGTGATGCCGATCCAGCTTGTTACCATACTCCACAACATCTCGGAACTCAGCCCCGTGCCGCTGGATCCATTTCTTGATGAAAGAGAACACCTCCTCAATCTGGTTGAGATCAGGCGAGTAGGGAGGCAGATAGACGAGCTTGATGCCACTGAGATATTGTTAGAATTGACAATAGATTGAATATTCCCACTCACCGGGCGTAGCAAATTTCTTCTACCTCTGCGACGTGATGGATACTGCAGTTATCGATGACAAGAACGCTTCGGGGAGCTGGGTACGGATTCATTTGCCGAACAAGGCCTTCAAGCCAGAGACAAAACTCTTCGCCATCATAGCCACCTTCTTTGACGTGACTGTAAATCAAGCCGTCGCATGTGAGGGCGGGGAGTACAGAATCTCTGGAAAGAGTATCAGAATAGATTGCGGAGATATCATGAGAGCTGTCGCACCGTGGCCCACGCACAAATTTATAGCGCTTTCGTGCTCGAAATCCTTTCAGTGACCAGCCATTCATACGGTAAGTTGTGAGGATATTCACAGCCGCTTCATCTGCAAAGATCAGGTAATCGGGTGGATAGTGACCTATTTCATGCTTGTATGCACGCCTTCTGGGTGTAGAACGCTCGGCAGCAGTACGAGAGAGCTAAAGGGGAGCAAATAGATGTCAGATGACACCAGGTAATACAAAACAGACAGACCTTCTTGGAAGTATATCCAAGCTGTTTTAGGGTGCGGGACAAGGTCGCAAGGGAGACCTCAATGTCGTGAACTAGGAGTAATTGAAGCTGTAATTCATCGAGATACATATCGGGTGAATGCTCGAGTAAGGCAATAAGGAACTGAGAAAGATGACAATCAGCAAGAAATGACTATCGCACAAAGAAATAACGTGCGCGGGTATGGTCTTCATGCATCAGCCTGGCTCTCCCAAGCCCTTTTCGACGTCTGCAGACCATGCCAATCTCATTCCATGTTTGTATAACACGCTGTATGACACGGAGAGGCATATTCAGGTTAATAGCAATGGCCGTTGGTTTCTTCTTTAGAATTTGAGATTGGTATATGACTCGAGTCTTCAAATCGGGGCTGTATGACTGCCTCAGAGGGACAGGCCGAGGTGCACGAGGCATCTGAGAGCATTTGGAGGCAGTTGTAAGTTGAAGACGATGAGGGAAGAGGAAAGGCGCAGCCCGCCTGACCAAACAAACAGTGATCCGCCTTCGGAACGTCCTGCTTACGTCCCGAAGGCTTCGGAGAGCTTCTGAAAGCTTCCAGAGCCTTCAGAGCATCGTTTAGTTCCATCTGGACGCGTCTGACGCGTCGCAATTCAGAGCATTGTCGCGCGCACGGTACGGAGACTCCAAAATTCAAAGTTGTGGAAACATCTAATGTTATATATGTACATGTGCGCCTCGAGTGCCCCATTCGAACGCATATAGACTCGAGAGAAACGATAAAGAATTGACCAAGTTATGAGCTAAATACTGGGAGGCAAAGTTTTGATGTTTAAATAAAATTTTGATCGGCGCCTTATGTTCCGCAAATAGCTGTAATTGACAAGCAACAACTAACAAGTATATCAAGTGTTCTTAACTGTGTTGCAGTTGTTACAGTAACATCATGTGACCGTATCAGCATTACGTGACGCGTCCGGGCATGCTTCGTCCGTACCATGTATGTTCATATGGTACACAATCCTTGGAAGCCAGAAACTGCAATTTAAAGTATTAAAACATCCCTGTGACTCAGATTTTATTCATTTACAAGCCCAAGAGAATGCAAGCCTCTACACTGGCTGGTCAGGCTATCGCACTGGATTTTTCTACCATTTATGAGCCCATTGATAAGGGATCTGAAACCAGCTGGCAATATGCCATTCAAACTGCAATTAGGTTGGTTTGCTTTTCGTCACTTGGGATATCAGTTTACTAGCCACAGGGAGGCCATTGCACCCAATATTGATCCTGAAATTTACCCTTGTGCTGCCTTTCTGAAAAGCGTCCATAAAACCGCCATTGAAGTGTTCTGGCATTGGCTCCAGGACAAGTGGGATATCAATATGCATGACCACTTCCTCTGGGGGAAGGATCAGCATACTATTCGTTCACAACCTGAGAAAGAAATGCTCTCTGGCTAATGCCCTTGAGCACCCTGGACTATTTGGTGGCCTTGACTGTGGTATTTGTGTACTTAAAGAGGCTCTAGAAGAACTTCGAATTGCGCTAACTGAGGAAGTCGGCCCTCTGGATGCTCATGTGTCCTGGGTAACCCCCCAGTTTGATCAAATTGCGACAGATATTTTTCAGACACTTACATTCTTTGAAATCACTTTTGGAAAATAGCTGGGATGTATTTTCCGAAATGTCTCGTAGGCTAGAGAACATATAGTCCAACGATTATATGCATATAATTCTGTAATGTTTCCCCTGTGGTAGGTCATAAGAACCCCATTGGGGTTAAGCGGACAGTTTCACATCACTACTGTCGACATCTGCCATTTGTCGGCCGAAATCGAACCGTGTCGATCTCGTCTACCGTATCACAAGCTCACAAACCAAGTCTCGATTTTCACAAGGTCGACCGTTCGAGCCCGGAAGGTCGCAGAATTTAATATTCATTGCATCAGATCAGCTGATCCCGGGGAACTCTGGCTCAAAGAGGACTCAAAGGGTCTTTTGTTATTCTCTAGCATATTTTTGAAGGCAGCTTTCATACTTTTCGAAGGATGATTTTGGGTGCTTTGACCTTGTGAGCTTGTCAGCAAGCTCACAAGACCAAACAAGCCACAAGTTATTTGTCAAATTGCTGATGAATATACATGGACAAACACGGCATGGAGAAATCACGACTCCGAACATTTATGCAAAACCCTGTAGCATGTACGAGGTACGAGATCACCCCGCATGAAGTCTGGCGATGAGAAACTCCTTGGCATATGCTGCGTACATGACCCAGAGCGCGAATTGGCATGTGGGATGCGTGCGCAGCGACACTAGACAGCAGTCCGCGCAAACACAAAAGTCGTCGTCGAAAGAATGCGAGAGCCAACGGTAACGATTTCGGACACCATCCACATGGTCCCATCTGCGGTTTCTCCCCTTGATTCGGTTTTTCGAATGACTGAAATGAGAAATTGAGGAGGAGGATGAAGTCACCGTGGTGGACAAAGAATTTTACACAAAATGGAACATTTTCCGAAAGTCTTGATTTTGGCTGGGGTTAGGAAAATGTCCCATCTTCCCTAGGCCTTTTCCTTTGTGAAAAAGTTTTTGGCTCCCGCAGTGAGCAGTGAATGCACACTTCGTTTAAGGGTGGGTTTACACGAGTGAGGGCGAGTGATCCTGAGCTGAATCATCTTATCTGCCGAGCGAGAATGACGTTTTTGGCTTGCCAAAATGGCTTGTGCCCGCGCCAAATGGCTTGTTTTGGCTTGGGCTTGGATTTGGCAGTGCAAGCCATTTTGTCGGCTTGGCAAGCCAATTTGTCGGCTTGGCACCAGCTAAAAATGGACGGTGGCTTGTGCTTCTAACACGTTCCCTAGGGCTCTGAATGCAAAAGCGATATGGTAGATGTGGTTCATTTAACACCCTCGAGGTTCACACGACGCCGTTTCCCGCATGATTGTCATATTCCCACAGATCCATCACATCATCGCGTTGACGACAGTCTCACTCATGGTTCCCTTTCCAAGCCGGCTGGCTTGGGAAGCTCAGTCGATTTATCATACCCAGACAAAGCATTCCACATGAACAGTGCGTTTGAAGCCGCTTAAACTACGTCGAGAAGCTGTAAACGATTATTGATTTTTTGTCAAGATAGCTTTTTTGACTTATCCTGCACAACTTGGCCGCATTTTTCTAATATTCAGGTCCCTGTATCGTCTCTCGAACAGTGTGAGAACACCGCCGAGTGCTATTGTTGTGCCCGCCGTTGTTACGACTCGAGTTCAACTAACCAATCACAGAAAATCTCAATAAACTTGGAGCCATTGACATAAATGGCTCAAGAGGAGTTAAGTGAGATGCGAAGTAATCAATTAGGATTAATATAACGCAAGGTGAGTCCATTTTCTCGTTATTGACAGAATGGCGGGCACAAGCCATTTTGGCTGATGCCATCAAATTGGCCGTGGGCATGGCTTGCGGCGAACAGGACAGACATTTGTTCAGTAGGAAGCACTCAGGGGCCTTGAATGTGTCCTATTCACTTGCTCGGCGCATCGTACCATGAGTTTATGTCGAAATAAGGCGGTACTAATAGTTGTGAACACGTCACATGTCAACACAAGCCATCTTGTCGCCCGTTTGGCTTGTATTTGATTTGACATTAATTTGCCCTGGAAAAGTTGGTGGAACTGCTTAGTATGTCAGATATACCATGTATATCTCATGGCATATCTTCTACATCCTCAATTTAATTGATCTCCGTGCACTACTTGCTGCAGGCAAAATGGCTTGCGCAAGCCATTTTGTCTGATGCCATCAAAATGAAGGTACAAGGGAAGAGCATTGCAATTCAAACACAAAAGGGTCAGGAACATGACATTTCCGCTATATTCAATATGCTACACCATCTGGGCATCGGATCCCAGGAAGCTAACGCGGGATTGAGTGGTGGCTTAAGCCATCACAAGCCATTTTGGCTGATCCCATCAAAGTTGGCGGGGGCTTTGGCTTGCGATGAATATCAAAGCAAGGAATTTGCAAAGAGATTCGTTTAATGTCTGGTACTCCTCCCAGTCACATCTATTGCTTCCAACAATGTTTTGGAATTTTATTTTCCAAGAATTCACTTGCAGGCATGTGAAGGTTGAATCAACCTAACAGTTGAAGGTAAACAGATGGGTATTCACTTGTATATACCAATATCATCACGGGGAGGCATGAAACACACCTCAAACAACGTTCAAGACAACATTATACTCTTTTCAGGACATGTCCAGCATGAACACCTGTTCTGAAGAATGGTGGACTCGGTGAGGAAGCACCCTAATAAATGACTTTGAAATCGAGGAATATATTACCCAAAACATGGCTTTACACTCGGATGGAAGTGATTGGAGGAACCGCCTTGGAACTCCTACCCGCAAGTAGTCAGTCCGCGTGAGTATGTCATGTCGAATTCCACAACTAGCTCAACTGTGCTCGCATGAATGCTTTGCAGAGCAATTGAAGCTCAATGAATGCCAATAAAATGCTTTTGAATAAGGAAGCGACAGAAAATAACACGTCATTTCGAGCTCGCTGGTTCAACCGTCGTTGACGCGATCAGTGTCGGCAACGGCATTGATTTAGATGGTCAAGAGACAACCAAGCAGACAGGAGAAGCTCACAGTCCACCAATGTTAAGAAATTGTCGAAATAATTCCAGTGGAGATGCATAGTGTAGCCGAGCACAACTAGAGCCAAGCCACAAGCCAAGCCGCGCAAGCCCGTCACAGCCAATTCAAACTCCGCTGAGTGGCGCAAGCCATTTTGGCAAGCCACTCGGCTAAGTCTGTCTGCCAAGCAGACAGGGAGGTTCTGCGGATGAGTAGTGGAACGGGTATGCGAATAATGGGGTCGTTAGGGTACTCACCGGAACGCCAATACACCCTATTGTTTTATGCAAAATGACCGCGTCATCCAACACGTAAGACAGGTCTGCTTTGGGTGATACCAGAGTTTTGGGGGGTAAAATGTCTGGGGCGGTTCGTCATGGGTAGCATGGAGAGGAAGGATGGCGTTCTTGGGTGAATGAGAAGCCAGTCACGAAGTCGTTGGAGGTGCTTGAGAAATGTGAATATAAGAACAAGTTCAGCAGCGGTGGCATTGTATGGGAGGGCGATGAAGCAGCCTGGATGCGCGGGCGACGGTGTGCGAATCAGAGAGGCTTGTTCGACATATGATATGCGCCATGCTGACGGACTCTTTCCCAACAGTAGCAATGGGCTCTGAGCGACGTCGGTTGTACTAGTGTGGTGATTCAGCCTGAGGAGGCCAATATCCACTGCTAGGCGCCTAGTGTGAATACTCTATGTCTGGGCCTCGTCCATTCTGCACCAGAAATCGTGGCCTTCTTGTTCTTCGTATTATCATCCTTGTTGCACTGGCAATTTGAAGTAAAGGATTCTTGTTCTTCCCGTACATTGCACTCTCGCTTGAATGTGTTTCACCAAAAAACCTGACTGAGCACAGAGTGGAAAATAGTGAGCAAAGAAGGAACGATGGTTTACAGATCATCAGATACTCCCGCTGGCGTCACTAAAAGCTACAGGCGACTTCCCCTGACGCCACCCTATTTCGCACAATCCTAATTCGCACAACACAGGGACTTGAAAGCTCCAGTCACAGCCCGCCCAAGATTCCGCGGCCCAAGGAAATTGTTGATTTTGCAGCGGCCCAGGCAATATGCCAAGTCTGGGTATTCAGTCGTTTCAGTTACCCGCACACTAGCGTCAACACGAAATCAACTCATCAAGTCTTGCCTGTCCCCGTCGGAGCCACAATGTATCCGCCACGCGACATTCATCTCAGCTCCCGCTTTCGTCACTGTTCCGAAAAGTTCGGTTTCAAATCATTCATTCAGTAGAGCGGCGATACATAACGCCCGTCACCGTGCCACGTGGCCGGGTACTTGGGTATCCGCTCGTTACCCGCTTGGAGATTGTCAGCGGGGAAAGCGTTGTTATTCAACGACGAGTCGAAGGTGAGTGAAGCCAAATTCACCCACGAGAGCTATATTAATCAAGATCATGATTCTTAGACAAATCGCGTGGCGTGTGGTGAATTGCCGTCCCGGACTCTCGGCATTTACCATTAGAACTTGGATTGAACTTGGGGGGAGTCGGTAGGCTCAAGTCGACATCATGATGCTGATGTTTACTATTCGGTGTTTTCGACCAGAAACAGGGCCAGGACGAGGAGCGAACGTATCAAGGGAGAGACAAGTCCTCCACCATCCTTCGTGTTCTTCGCTCCATCCTCTCTTCTCTTCAGCTTCATTCGACCTGCGGTCAATAAATCCAATATCCCCCGAGACCTATCACTACTTCATCATGTCGTTCAGCGCGGATGTTCTCTCCGTTCTCGCACTCACCGACTCCGCCGTGGCCGTGCCCGCCCCCGCACTGCGGCACCAAAGAGGCAGCTGACACCACCGTGATTTCCACTGGCCCCAGCGTGAGTACTTATTTTCAGTCGTGCCTCGCGCCCTACTCACTGCGTTCCGGCCCCAAGTAGATGGAGGATCCGTCTACTCATGTGGGCGAAGTGTACACAAACCCCATGCCGACACCACGTGGACATAGTCCATCTGAGTTTAGACGCAGTGCCTCGATGTGCGGCTACATCCGTACTCGATGTAGACGGACATGGCCTGAGGTAGATAGATCTGGCACAATGTAGATGGATGTAGGCGAACTGGATATTTTGCTGGTGTGTCGGGCCCAGTCGAGAGCAATGTAGCGTGATTTGAAACTGGGAGGTACATGATGTACGTTTACTGATGCACGCGGAGGTACTTATACCTAATAGATAAATGTGGATAAACCCAGTTGAACGTAGCCCAAAGTCCGTCTATATTGGGGTGTAGTGGCACGTGCACGGATGTGGGTAAAGGTGGATGAACGTACTTGAAGGTAGATGGGGGTCCTTCTACATGGGGCCGGAACGCAGACTACTTGACGGATTTCACTAGAACACCGGTGATAATGGCGAGACACTGGCGACGCCGCGATTACCAAGAAGGGCAAGGGCGGGGGAAAAATTCAAGGGCACCGAGAAGGCCAACAACAACAAAGGCCGTAGCGCATGTGCCACCAAAGTAGCCTGCCCGTCGATTTAGCTTATGATTCTGGGGGTATCTTTTTGTTGTCGCGGGGTTGTGCGCAGGATATTGTATATTCCTCCATAGATACAGCGAATGCCAACACGATCCAAAAAAAGCGCACGCAATGTATCGTAAGGGAGCAACGACGGCGTATATATAGAAACCCAAGCGAACCAACGAAAAACTTCCCCAAGCGGAGGCAACAGTGGTCAGGGTTTCATGAGGGTTTGAGTGCATTCTTTTTGAACGTGAACCAACATCACGCTTTGTTAATTGAGCGGATTTCCTTCGTGGTCCTCGTATTGGTCAGTGGTGTTGAATTACATGAAAGCAACTCGTTCAGGTACACCAATAATATTGATCGCATTCGATATCTATGTGACCAGCCTATTCACCCCTCCGTAACAATAACGACTGCCTACCCATATTCGTCCCCTTCTGAACAATGAGAATTACCTCCCCGACCGTCTCGGGTCCCCAACTCACGTCCTCCAAATACTTGAGCTCAGCAGAGGCGAATGCATGAAGGATGACCTAGTGAAAGGCGGGAGCTGGGAGGGAGTTCGTAGAGGGAGTTCGCAGGCCTAACCGCGTTGAGGATTTTGACACACGCCCCACAGATGGTATTTACTGTATCACATGCGAGGACGCAGCAGGTTCAAATTCGTTGAAATATAGAGGAATTATCACGGGAAGTTCTTCGGTCGCGCACTGGCTGGGACGGAAGAACCGCCACGGACTGACTGGGACGGGGGAAGTCACTTGGCCGGCGTGGCGGAGCGTGAACAAGATCATCTGTGCGCGAGCACAATGGTGAAAATAGATGCAGTCAGCGAATGGCAGAATAGCGAAAGCCGCCGACGCACTTGAGTTAGCCGTATCGCGGACGAGAAAAGCACGGGAATGGCGTGAAAGAACTGTGGCAGACATTGTTGACTCAGCTTTCTCCAAATGGCATCGAGATCGATCGCCCTAGGCCCGTATCTGATTCGGAATTGTGGAGTGAGTGAGACGAGGCCAAGCACACATCCCGTGGAATAGATGGAATGCGGACGAGACGTCGGCTACAAAGACGTGTTTGCATGGAGTCATCCCAGGGAGAGGGAAGAGAGCATTCCTAGGTGAATAAAGGGCGCGGCAGTCTGAGGATTGTGGGTACAAAAACGAGTTGACTGGCACGGCCGCCTGGATACAGTGGCTCAGGAACGATGGCAGCGGGATGTGGTCGTGTGAAGGCGACGGATAAGTAGTTACAACATGATGCGCGCCCCGCCAACAGGTGACATAGCATTGGGTGGAATGGTGCACAGCGACGCGGCCGCCGCTAGCCACCAGCGATTATCGGTGGCCATCGACTGATGGTGATTGGCGATGCTCTCCCTCGTCGTTCGACGGCATTCGACTGATCTACCAATCGCCAGAGATTTCCACTGGACCAGCGGCCGGCGAACTTCAGTGAAAATCCTCGGATTTTGTTCAAAAATGGCGAGCCTACGTTCCTTCTCAAGATACACCTCCTCTCAGGGTCCTCAAATGTTCAGCACATCTTATGACCCTCTTTTGCGGTTGAATTTCACGCGGGACGATCCACTTTGAGACGAATATGAAGGTATCTTTCCAAATCCGGCAGAATATTATTGATGTGTTGAGCTCGCGTTCACTGCGTTCAAGGGTGACTTAGACTAGCCCGTTGGCTAGGCACTTAGATATCGGCAATTTAGCCGACGGCTGTCTGGGCGCTGCTAGGTGGCCGTTGGTTCTTGGTTCGCATTTCTGTTTGGAGCACCAAAATTCGATGAGATTTGAATTGCTCACGGATGCACGAGCATAATGATCGCAAAATGTACTGTACCTTTTCGTTCAAATCGACAGGGGGTGTGATGCGTGACCCATTCTACCAATTCGACATTTCGGTAGCCGCCAAATTTCTGTGTGACACCGGAAAATTTTCGACATCCAAACCGAAAATTTTCGCTTTTTTGCACCTGTTTGACGGTTCTGCGCAATTTCTGGCCCTGTGTGACCGCCGGGGAGGTTCGACAAAGGCCTGCGTGACGCGTGACTTCAACCAAAATTCGTGATCGGCACAGGGGTGCGTAACGCGTGACTGTCGAATTGAATGAAAAAGTACAGTATTCACAACCCCGGTAGAAGGACAACTATAGCACAGGAGAGGTGAGGGTCTGCCTAGCCGACGCTGTGTCGAGGCCACAGTTTAGGCCGTCGCCATGGGACCTCAGCGAGCCTAGACGGCGAGCCGGCTTGGGAGCTAAAATTGGCCACGGCTTGACGCGGCTTGACCCAAAACTGTGCCTAGACGAGTTTAGCCGACGCCTCAGCGGGCCTAGACATGAGCAGGTTTAGGGAGCCCTTGAACGCAATGGTTGACCAAATTTTATCCTTGAATATTGATGCTGGGCCGACATCGGTGCCTGTTTCTCAGCAGGCGCACAACTGAAATGAAGCCTTTTGAGATAATAAGACAGGCATTTATGGGGAGTTGGAAGCGACAAGTTCGTCGGATCAAACTCATATGACACGATGGGAACCAGTGTCAAACAATTCAGTGAGCTCTAGTGGAATCTGTTGGAAGTCGGTCAGCGTTTTCAGCACAAAATGAGCCACTGAATTCCGGTGGAAACTGTTGAACAGACAATGCCGACCAATATCAGCCAGTGCCGAACGGTGCCGATCAGCCGTTTGATAGCTCCGCGTGTATTACTGGGGATGTCGATCAATCAGTGGCGGTGCTGATCCGACAGGACCTCGGCATATGCGGTTCAATGTCCGATCCTGATGCGGACGGGTTGGGCCGAAAATTGTCCCTATGTCTCATCCCAATGCGGACATTTTTGTAGGGCATCAAACCGCATATGCCGAGGTCCTGATCCGACACGCTCTTCCTATAACCCCATGTCGATGTGTCCTCCTGTGCGAAGCGGGAAGATCTCAAGCAGGCTCCTGCCGTTGGGCTGCATATTACTTAACCCGGAGAATGCGTTTTTTCCTTGTTAGCGGCCCCAGCTCCCTTAGTTCCGCAAGATAAAGTGGTCAACTCGGGCGTAATGCGGACCGCGTACCTCATTCCAATGTTCAGAGTGGGTTGAATGCGAATGCCTGGATGGTCATCATTCGGTTAACAAGTTGCTGCGCATCTGTTTCCTGATTTGTTCGTTGTTTTGTTCTGTTCTATGCCTAGCATGGGACTATTGTTCCTTGAGTCTTGCGAAAGCTTGGGACAAGAAACGCGGATTATTTACGCCCGCGATGAGGTACTTTCATTTCGTTTCCGTCAATGAATATTCCATTCAGATTTGTGGTTGGATTGTGCAATAAACCCTCCACCAAGTTCGGCGCTTTGATTGTTTCGATCAAGCGTCCCGATTGATTTACCCCTACCCGTAAGATCACCATCGTCCGAGGGTGCACTGCGTTCACTCCGTCCTACACGTTGGGCAGGTCCATGACTACTTGTGGGTTCTTAGTCTCTTCATTCTCTATTCAGTCAGCTCTAATTCCGCATTAAATGCACGACAGCCCGCGCGCACGCTATGGCTTTACTTCCGTCTCGCCTTCTCAATCCAATGCGCAACGCACTGGTAACACTGGATTCAAAGTCGAATGTCTGGCCCGACCGCCGCGGCTTTGAACTTCGAGAGGTAATTTGAAGTGAATCTGAAGTCCCAGATGAATGCCTGCACCAGAGAAGGCCGAGTAGGACAATCATTTTGTGGCTCTTCACTCCTGCCATTCCAATTTTTTCTTGGGTTTTGGCTATTCAGTCCGGATTTCAATTCAACCAACATTGAACCCAAACCACCTGGTTCCGAGAAACTTGTTTGATTCTCATCATCAGCGCCGTGTGCGTCATCTCAAGCGCCCACTTGCAAGATCATTGATGAGCCCTCATCCGTCTAGGTTATTGTAGCGGAAGACTTGAAACAACAACATCTTGAATGTGGGTATTCGTTGGCTCCCATTCCCCCTTCATTTACCATGTCACAATGTCACAGTCTGGCCATGCCCAATTTGAATCGGGTCATACTTATTCGTCATCGATATATCGGTTCTGTAATAGTGACTAGATGATGAACGACCTATCCCGGTAGGTTAAATTGCCCTCATCTGGAATATTGCGTGCGAGACCAACGCGCACCGGATTCGACATGCTTCCAGTCATCATCGACTCGCTCTTAGCCCAAGAGTTCAGATTCACCCATAGTCGGATCTGACATAACAGCACACACATACGGAGCATGAAGGTAAGACGTTTGCAGTAATCAACGGAGATCCGCTCTCTTGAATGCCGCGACAGAGAACCAATTGACGTCTTTGGAACCTGGAGAGATGGACGCTTAAGTGAGGTAGATTGGTCGAGGTGCGCGCTGATAGTTTTGAATCCACAGCCTCAGATATTTAGGATAGGTGAGATCTCCATTTATTAGAGGGCAGGGGAACGATGAAATCGTATCAAGCAGCGACTCGGTCAAGTAAAAATTCCCCGGCCGGGTCACCGCTGTCGTGATCTTACTCAAGATCAATAGGTGCGCCGAGTACCAGCGCCTATATAACACTGCATGTAATGAATACCGAGGTCGGATCGTCCTCGGTAATATTGGAGTCTTTCTACATATCTGCGTACGGATGATTTTGAGAGAACTACAAACAACTGAAGTGGGTAGCGTTCAATTGATCACAAGCCAAGCTTATCAACAGTGCCAAAGCTAAGCAAAAAATTGAATTTTGAGCCCCTTCGAAGTGTGATGAGGTGAGATAGAACCCGAGAGCGTCAAACTCGAAGCGGCTGACAAAGATCGGAGCAATAAAGCTCGCCAAAATAAACGCCTTTCGATGAAGCTTACTTACGCATGGATTTACAAAGAATACACCGAATACGTAGGAATGCGGGCTCACTCTGACTCTGGTTTGACGCAGTGCTAGATGTATTAACGAGCGGAAAACAGAATGCTGCTATGAACAGCCTCAATGGACGACCATCGCTTAAAAGAGAGCCGACTAGGACTTCGTTCTTCACTTTCACTGAACAACTTGCCTTCAACTTTCCTCTCCATTAATCTCATTGAACCCACCGACTCAGCATGTGCCGTTGGCGTCAGTAAGTCGCCGTACCCTTGGTGTCTTTGAGGACACTGAACAAGGCTACCAGCGTTCGAAACCTCTACCTCCGCTGCGGCCACGCCGAGACCCTCGTGAGTTTATGGCATGATTCAATATCATGGTCGCTGATCTGTTTCTCAGCCCCCCGATAGAAGTATGAACGCATCCTCGATCCTCTACACAACTGACGTCGTTTCCAAAGGTCAAATGCGGAAGCACTCGCTGCAAATTCAGTCCGAACCACCCAGCGGACTGTGTTCTACCCCCTTTGCCGCCAAACATGCAGCCAATAGCGAGTGCCTCTATTTTCGCAGCGAAAGACAAATGCTGACCCACGGTCCTTCACGCAGCCATGGATTCCCCGAGCAATATAGTGAGTCTCCGAGATTTTTGCCTCGTCCATAGTTCATGGTTCGGAATAGATCCCCACATCGACGGATTCTGCCCGGATTGTACACGAAGGACGGGCTCTGGCCGTCGCTACTAAATTAGAATTTAGAAAGCTCGAGGGGTTCTCCGAGATCATCGTTTCCCGCAACTCGAGGGTTCCCTCGACTCCATGTAGCTTGTTTGTTTTCCAGAACACGTAAATGTAGCGTACAAGTAGATTTTGGTTTCCCCAACTGTATCCAAAGAAACATTGTGTCACAAAAATCTAAAAGTGGGAAGAGCAACGACGGAAAACCTTGGTACGCAGTAATTTCTGGGCGTGGTTCTACAGCCGATGGACTTCGGCGCTGCTCGACGCGGCGAATGCCATTTTCTTTGTCTTTGATCAATTCTCGAGCATCACACTCGCCGTGGCGAACGTGCCCGGCGAGGAAGCGGCATCTGATTCCGTATCTGCCAGGCGATAGAGCAGAGTTTGGCGTGGCGTTAACAGGCAGAGGAAACCTGTAAGTTGTAAGATTAAGAACAGGAAATCCTTCTTATTGAATGTACTCTGGCCTGACTTGGGTAGTTCCCGCCGGAAGCATTGTGCCTCAAGTGATTTTTTTGCCGGATGGTGGTAGGCGACTGTCACGCAGAGTCACGACCAGTCACCCGATCAATCAGTGGCGGTGTTGATTCGACGTTCCTCACCATGTAGCAAACGTCCAGCGTCGCTCGGAAGAGACTTGATTTTCCCGCTCGAAGCCAACCATGTATCCCACCTCACAGACGGTTTCTGCGCTCCGTGAGATCTCAAGTGGTCTGGGAATGCAGCAGCCCGACCGGACGCCAGTCCCTGCGTCCTCATCTCGTTGGCTTTTCAACCGCAATTCACTGGTCTACAGCTTTTTTTGCCAATATGCCTCGCTCTTTCTTCTCTGCTCGCTGGACGGACTTCCCGCGGCTGAGGCTGAAAATACTTCGTGCCCAACCCAGACCCCAGCCGCCTTCATGTAAATCAAGCTTATTACCAACTTCATCGATTCCTTACTCTACGTGCGTCTTTCAGTTTCTTTTCTTAATTATTACCAGCCTGGATTCGGAGGTCAATATCTGGCCATCCCACCGTGGGCAGCTTTCAGGTCTGATTTATGCATTGGATTTGATCCGCTACGAAGTCCGACATCTTCAACGCTTCCACGATTCAGAATAACTCTTGCCCTCCCGCCCAGGAAACGGCTTATTACTACATGATACATCTGACTTATTTCTGATAGTCCTCTGTAACTGTAATCCCTCTTTGCGTCCTAGTCTGCATACTCGACGGTCTCCAATATGCCGCACTTCAGACAGGAACCTCAAGTTCCATTCTCAAAGTTATCACTGAATGTCCTACATAATAGCTGGACTAACTTTGTCGCCGGTTTGATTGCCGGATGACCCTTGCCTGGGGGATTGTGGACTTGCGGTCTAGACTACGGTAGTAGAATATCCCCAACGCTCTCCATGGCGTTGCAGCTACCAATAGATCTCGTCTTCCCCAAGGTGCGATATTGCGTATTTGCTTGTATTTTATGCATTTTCCATCGGGTGATTCTGTTTGGCGCCCCAGGCGCTGCTTATAAATTTGACGCCTCTTTCCACTCTAGGCAATTCACTGGGCGGCACACGGTGTCACGTAATATCATAGTCCTGGTGTGAAAGAGTCACTGACCACCGTCTTATTGACTGCCCAATTCCTGTGAGAAAATTCAGGGAGATGCATTCATTTTTAGAGTATTTCTGTACTGGATCTCTGGCCAATGAAAGCTTCACAGTGTACAGTATAACTCCAATGAAAGATTCGTGACACACTTTTGTGATGCTGCCGGAATCAGCCGGATTGTTTTGAGGCATGCTTGAAATGTTTATATCCTCCCAGAAGCATGCGCGAAAAATCTCAAAATATTCCACCAATGTACTGAGAAGAGCTATGTCTGAAAACTTCATCATTTGACGTTCAGTTGCCCTCGTATGCCTGTTAGATGAGTCTAACCCAGTCGGCTTTTGCCTAAAACTGGCTACCGAGATATTACTCAAAATAGAAGGAGTGTTGCATCTGCCCGAGGCGCCAAATAGAATAATCCTTTTCCATATACTGTAGTTTTTCATTCAAATCGACAGGGGGTGTGACGCGTGACCCATTTTACCAATTCGACATTTCGGTAGCTGCCAAATTTCTGCGTGACACCGGAAATTTTTCGATATTCGAACCGAAAATTTTCGCTTTTTTGCACCTGTTTGACAGTTTTGCGCAACTTTTGGCCCTGCGTGACCGCCGGGAGATTCGACAAAGGCCTGCGTGACGCGTGACTTCGACCAAAATTCGTGATCGACACAGGGGTGCGTGACGCGTGACTGTCGAATTGAATGAAAAAGTACAGTATCTTGACAGCAACGCACGTACATGTGCCTTGCGTCAGACGAAAGATGTGCCGCCGAGTTCCTCCGATGACTGTTTCCCTTGTTCAAGTATTCTTACGTATGCCGAAGCCAAATAATGTGTGTAGAAAACTGATATGGCAGTATTTGATATCATTCGCAGCCAATTATTGTCAGGCAGGTAATTGAATCAACCACATCTTGTAGTTCCTCATCTGCGGTGCCAATGCCATTTGTGGAATTCACAGCGCATGCCACAGCCCTGCAAACTCCATGTACGTCAAATCATACCTATATTCCCCCTGCAGGGAGCGACTTGAACACGCGCCCCTCCGCATCTTTCAAGTCTTCTTCCTCCGGCCCCTGATTAATTTCTGCGTGTATTCAATTTCCGCAGCGGAAATTCCGACAGCTGTTATCGCTTTGACATCGCGCATGCAACGCCACCTCACGCTGCTCCCCTTTCGCGTTCCCCAGGAGATGCACCTCTTCAGTGATCCGAGTAGTCCTGGTTATTTATGTAGTCACGGGAAATATATTCCACCTTTGGAGAGTGTGTAATAGACGTGTCGTGACTGGGAAGGTTGACGAGACGATAACTGGGTGCGTACCTCAGCCCAACATTAGCTCTCCACCTCCGTCGCGCTATAGCCAGTGATTCGGTATCAAATCCGGAACATTCAACGCTCCAAATTCCATCGAGCTATACTGCTCTGCAACAATAACGACGGCTTTTCCCGCATTCGTTCCCCGCTGGACGCTGAGAATTACCTCCCCAATCGTTTCCAGCCCTCGAGTTATCTCCTCAGAATACTGCAGTTCACCAGAGGCGAGCGCAGCCGGTATGACCTCGTAAAATTCTTTCTCATACTTGTGGTGCAAACGAGGATTCCCGACATAGTCAGAGATTTAACGATGATCTGGGTCAAGTTTTGGAAATATATAAGATATGGATCAAGAACAACGATAGAATCTGAATAACTTGACACCTTGCAGGCCAGTGTTATAGCCTCCATGATTAATAATCTGCCGGGGACTTTGAGACATCGGCTGACCTGAAATCATTTCACATTCCTATAAGCGCAGACATTAGATAGTGGGCACAAAACAAAACACAAAATGGAACATACGATGAAGCGTCCGTGAATATTGGCATTGTTGAGAGCCGCCTCGAGAATCTCGCCGCCAACATTGTCCCAGTAGCTGAGATAAATGTGGAGTTCAGAATGCTTACTAAACAGAAGTTAATCAAGCACTCACATATCGATGGGCCCTTCGCGTTCCAGCAGCTCGCGGGTATTGGTCGGTTTGTAGTTGAACGCAATGTCTGCTCTAATTTGTTTCATGAAGTCGACCTTTGCGTTCGAGCCGGCTGAAGCGATGATTTTCAGTCCGTCGCGCTTGGCGAGTTGAACCACCAGCCTATCTGGACATTACTTCGACGCAGCGCGCAAAAAGCGGACGAAACCATACGAGCCAACAGGGTCTACGCAACATCGTGAGGGCTTGGGACAACGGAGGTGAAGTACGGCGTTCCTGCACCGGTGGTGATAAACGCGGTCTCACCCTCAATCCTCCCAGGTCAGTCGCGCTGCGGACAAAGAAAACCAAATAGCCTGCCTTCTATACACCGTTTGGACTATACATAGTTTTGTTGAAAAGTATCTCACTGTCGCACTGGCATTCCCGCCGCTCCGACATATACCGTCCACGGCAGTTTCGGGTTCTTCTCAAGAAAAATGAGACCCTGCAAGTCCGGGAAAATGTTGTTTTCCTGGTGGGCTGGAGATTCCATTAATGTATGAACTTGGCCACTGCAGAGGACTTACGAATGACGCCATAGAGATACTTTCCAACCGCCACCTCTGAATTCTCAGAGCGAAGTACAACGCCAACGCCATGGCTCATGATTGGCCCACCCAGGGTGAACGGGGGCTATATTCAGTTTGAAAAAAAAGAAGGAAGGCGAAGATTGATGGGCACACGCACAGGGTACGATTTCGTCTCGGGTGCTCGCATCCTTCTGCGATGAAAGGGATCCACTGAGAGAACGAGGGTTTTGATCAGGAATCCGCCATTGAGCAGGACGACGTCGAGGTCGATCGTCTGCGTCGTGTCGTGGATCGTTGTTTGGCCGGGAACAGGGAAGTCTAGTCGCATCATGATGATTGAGAGGTAAGTATTCTGCGTGATGCCACTGAGTCGACGGCTCGCACCTTTGGGGACTTTCGCAAAAATTACGCGGCCATTCGTCACAGGCGCCATTGTGGAAGGAGTGAAGAAGATTTCGCGAATGTGTGACTCATGAACAGCGCTTGAACCTAGCCATCACCGAATCGGCCGATCGGCCGACCACGAGTACGGAAGCAGCTGACGGAGAAGACTTTTGAGGGAAAAAATGAGTAAATCGTTCAATGTGAACCGAAGCGCAAACCGCGGAGGTGTAAAACAAAGTCCTCGACAACAGGAAGATGAAAGGGCTGAGTTGAGTGTGCGATACACAGAAAGAATTCGCTCAAATTGCACACTGACTCAAAGCGACGCACGTCGCTATTGACGCAGCCACCGGCTGAGGGGAAATCACCCACGGACCAGCACACAAGGTTCGGGCGATAAAGATGAGAGGCGCATGCTCCCACAATAACTGTGGGCCTGAAAGCGCGCGAATGGGCACTGAAGACCGAACAAGTGCTCACCTTGACAGGCAGGAAGGGAATGACGGCAAGTTCCATGGAACACGATGGCCCTTCGAAGAACGATGATTGGAACATATTGTTCGAGTCCGAAAGGGTACACCCTTGAAGAACACCGGATCGAGAACCAAGGAAAAATGTCGAATTTCCAGAGCAGCTGGATCAAGAGTGGGGGGTAAAGAACGGACACACCCGTAGGCTGCAGATATGAGGGCCCAAAGAAATACGAGAGAAGGCGATTTCAGAATCCTATTCCCCAGTACTGGAGAAGGACCGATTTTTATAGAATTTCTTCGACACCTTATCGTCGGCGATGTTAATCGATGACGCTGTACATGTTGCCGGTGGAAACAGGTCGATCGTGCATGGCTATGGATGGAGCCAAAAGTGCGGATTCGCGCCCGGGATGCCTATGTAGCGATGCGGAGAGCAGTACGTACAGGACAACGGCAAGGTGGGAAATGCGAGTGACACAACATCACGTGCGCGCGCGACGCGTCTGTACACACAAGTGTAAGAGTCTCAGAAGATGGCAAGAAAATGATGGAGAGCATTTCTTCCAGCGCGTTGTGCCTCCCCTACCGCTCGTATCTTTCACTCAAGTGCAGTCTAGAGGAGAGCAATTAGTACGGGTCGAAGGAAAAGAGGGGAAGCCGAGGAAGGCGAATAGAACTGAGACGCACCTCCATCCCCGCTGCGAACGCCAGAAGATGACCGATGAAGGCGCTGACGATTCTAGCACGTATACAAGATTGAGAGACAGAAGGACAAGGAAGATGGGCCAATATGCAGCGTTTAGACTACGTTGAAACCATGGCTGCGAGGGTGACTGCATGAGCACGAAAACAATGACGGTGAAAATCGCCGTTTTCGTTGCCACGTCGGCCACAAAACGGATGTTTATGCACTGCTCGTCGCACAAATTGTGCAGCCACAGGGAATATGTACTCTCATGAAAACGGCAGAGAGCGAGGACGAGGGTCTGTGGAGGTGCTACTGGCGATCAGAACGAGAAATGTCACGGAGAAGAGAGGATTTACTTATGACAGCGGCAGCAGCAGGTAAACAGCAGTGGTGTCGGCGTAAATGAGTTGGCGGCGATGGGAGGCAGACGGGTCGTCGATTGACACAAATGCGGCCATGGGCGAAACAATGGTGCCGACGGACCGGTTGCGCTGAGGTGGGCGGAAAGAGAGGCGATCGATCAGTGGCTGTGCTGACTCATCAGTTGATCCGACATTCTCTTCTTTCGACCACCCGCTCCGTTTGCCCTGGTCAATGCAAAGATCCCACCGTCGGTCCGAAGACCTTCGACATTCGCTCTCGATCCTAAACTGTAGATCTCGCAGACACCAGGGGTACAGTATGAGAATGCGGGCAGCGAGTCGCAGCCACCGGCCAGACTACGGTCTTTGTCTTGCGGTGAACCTGACGTCCGCTGGGATACTTCATTTCAACGAATACTGGATTCATCAATTTCAGTTTTATTTGACTCCCGTTGTCTTTGTGCTTCGGGCGGTTCTTTGCGTTCGCTTCATACTACATTTGTTTCAATTGGCTGATTTACCTCGAGCAGTCCATGGCTATAAGTCCAACATTTTTCTGGCGGTACGCATCTGATCCCGTTTCAACTTATTCATCTCAAACAACTGATTCAGCATTTAGAATGATCAGGCGGCCTAGATGTTCATCATCTGGTTAACAAGGTGTGGTGCGTCCTTCTTTGCCTGGGTACACGATGTGACGGAAAAGGAGGCAGTGCATAGATCTGATTGAATATCAGATGAGAAACGGGCATAGCGGCATAAGAATCGCATCAGTAAGCATAAATAAATAAAAATACAACGCGCCTAATGACACGTACGTCGGGAAGGTGTGTTTCCGCTACACACGAGCAGTGCCCATATCAAAGCGTGTCGCCGGGAGTGTGTTTCAAAATTCATTATAACCGAGCCCACGAAGTGGAGCGTCGTAACTCTCGGGATCCTATTTCTGCCGTACGTCAACAACCATATGAAGTTTGTTTAAACAATTCACGTCTCAATGCAAAATCAGGTTTATCCATTGATTGATTAACAGTCACTCTAAATACACCATAGTATTGGGGCACATAGAGACAACTCCTGTTCAACAGTTAATCAACTGATTGTGTTCTGTTAAACAAAAACATCACCCTTCTCTGCTGAGTACCCTTCTGCCTCTTGGACCTGTCCAACTGCTCTGTTATTCCCTGTTCAGTTAATCATGTTTGATTAATCAGTGTTGTGTTTTGCTTAACAATGGATTACTTACTTTTTGAACAGCCAACTATGGGTCAAGTGAGCACATGACACTTCAGCCTTGACAGATAGACTGCACGGCAGGTTCCGAGTGGCCGAGTTGGTCATGGTGGTGTATGACATTTCAGTCTTTGTCATCGAAATGATGTACCTTGGGTGGCCTACCGGTGGGTCAGTCAGCTTGGCTTCCGGCCCACCCTGCCAAACACTGTTCTGATTAACAGTTACACAGTGTTGTGATTAACAGCTGTTTTGATAAACACTTCAACCTCGAAGTTGTGAACCACAGAAGCAGGAAAGCACCGAATAATTTTATTTTTTATTAGAGAACATTGTACATTGCTGCTAGAGCTCCCTACTGATTGCCGGAAGTGACCGGGTTCATCGGTGCATAAGCACGTACCCATTTTATTGGTTGAAATACCTTCAAAGCATCGCTTCTGGAGGTGCGTCTGTGCTTCAGAATTTTGGGCTTCTCCAACAATTTAATGTTGTCTTGAAGCACTTTCGAAGCATGTACCCAGTTCACATATGAAACACCTACTCTGACTGCCCTTATTGTCAGAGCCTGTGCTATTTGACAATTAGCCCCACCATTACTCGTATATTAAGCAGATGTCCTGATTTTATTTGGACACTGTTTACATCCTCTTTTTCTCCCACACCTCGCCAATTCCCGCGATACCGCTGTTTGGTTTCGACGGAGCGCCCACCAGCGCTCGATTTGTCCCCACATCAACTAGACGCTCGCGAATTCCCGAACTCCTCAGATTGGTATCAGATCCATCTTTTACTTTTCATTCCGCCCTTCCGTCCTCCTAGCAGACCCAGTAACGAGCTTTATCTGGAATGCATGCCGAGCTGCATTGTGTTACTTTCATTTCATTTTTCCCTGGCTTTCTCATTCTCAATTGACTTTCAAGTTCAACTTTGACCGAGGAAAGCGGCCTCGAGGCTTTGTCTTTTTTAAGTTTAAGCTGTGGTATGACGCATTGTCCCAAATTTAAATGAACTACATGCCGTTTGATCGCGCGCTCAAGGCCCGCTCAAAAGAACAATGTCTTGCATTCGCCCTGCTTTGTTCTTTCCCCCCACCGTCATCCCACTTCCAGCCGCTTCCTACTGCCCATATTCACCGTCCTGGAAGGCCTTCCGCAACGCCGAGTCAAATTCAACCACCCGGACGCGTGGCAAGATGGTACTCGCTCGTCCCGATCAAGGTCGCTGTCCCTCGTTGTCCAAATCAATCGTCAAAACAGCTGTTCATCGTTCTCTTCTTGCCTCATTGTCTTTGTATTCCCCAGCTCTGGAACTCCATCATTCAAGCTGACATCGTGGCAAGACTCAATCGTAACACCGGTCATGCTTCCATCAAGCAACGCTCCCGGGTCATTCAACGTCCGCCAGATCGAGCCTTCGCCTGGAGGATCAAGACTACTGAGTTCTGAGACGAACATATGAATCAAGTGAACTCTATTCAACTGAAAGCACAAATGAGAACCAAGTTCATGACGCCATAGGAATCATCGTCCCGTCTTCTGGTGTGTCTGTAATGTGATCTCTAACTGCACATCAAGCTATCCCCGTCGTTCTCAGTGATTCAACGAGCTCTGCCAAGCTGTCCCCCTAGAAGAATGGGATAACAATATGTAACGTGCTTTCCTGACGAGTAGTAAACCAGGCTTTTGACGTACAATCAAACACTCCCAAGCACCTGCGATCCGGATCCCTGAGTGCGTAATATTCTACGTGCAGCTCTATTACTTCGGTCATATCCTTTATAGCAGCGGCTGAGCGAATTCCGGGTTTGACTTCGCAGTGAGCAAACATTATTTCTTCCGAGTACGACTTCCTTGATCTGTAGTCAGGTTCGAGTCATTTGTCTCGTAGATCGCAGCATTGTACTGACAACATCGGGTTATGGGTCCATTTGTGTGTGGCCAATATGTGAGTTCGTAACTTGATCAGAGCATGAAGCATTGTTCAATCGATCTTATTCATCTGTAGTCAACTCGCCCAGATTCTATGGTGACAAGAAGCAGCGTGTCTTTGGAGGTAAGCAATTCATTTAAGTGGACGGTCCATGTTTCACTTCTCTCCGTTTGCTTCGTCCAAAACTGAACTTTGTTCACGATTTTCCAGATCGTTGAGTAATCCCGCCTTCAGGGTGGGTCCGACCACATCGACGGCAGTCAGAGCGATAGCATTTTTAGGTCGCTGATCCGCAGCTTGCTCGCTGGTTGGTGGCACTCACGAAACCCATGACACCGATTCAGTACCGCACCCTACTTTTTGGGATCCGTGAATTACTGTGGTTAAATTTCAACTCCGAGCCCGAGCAGGTTGGTCTGCGAGTGAACCGTCCCCTCGTCCAGATTAAATTTCGGTTGAGATTTGATAGCATACTTGGCGATTTCTGTCTATTACATATTTGATAGCGTATTTTCTGTCCTACCCTATTACACTGTACAGTGCAAATTCAACTGATTCCCTTGCAGAGAACTCAGACACCCCAGTAATAATTCAACCGTTTAAATCTGAATTACTTTCCCCACCCCTTGCAGTCAGCCGGAGCGAAGCGACGGCACATCTTGTATAAGTTTTAACCTTCAGTTCTGCAGCCAGTGTTGAACAAGGCCACAGTGTCGCCAGTATTGTGTTCAAGGACACACCTAAGATCAATAGGGGAGGTCAGACCAATTCCTGCTTGTTTCTGTCTTTGATTCCTGTTCTATTCCGGGTGCGGGTTTCATGCAACAAAAATTAATTTGAGCCTTAAGAATTGACAATTTCGATTCTGGATTTAGAATAGCAGTTCCTCCTCCTGGGAACTGATTCTCGATCAATTCTGTAACTTTGTTTCTTGGTCTATTCTTGACGGAAAATCGGATTGGAATAGTTTCAGAATTTATATCAGAATTGAGCAAGAATCACTCACTCTGACCTCCCCTAATGTGGAAGGGCTGGAGTCCATGTATTAACACAAACTTTTGGCAGATAGATCTCAGACAACCCTTCAAACTATCATCTTCAGAGTCAGTCACAATCCTGCAGCTGCAGGTTCAACTTCACAATCAGAATGCAAACATTGAAATGCCTTGTGCTTCCAAGGGTTTCTTCCATGCTGGGAACTATTTATCTCCATGCCAGATGATCCTCTCAACAAGGTTCTCATAGTTCACTACTATTCCCCTCCATCTTTAGAGTGGCACAATCTCGTGAATGTCGCAGCATTGATGCCAGTCATAATACAAGCGCAAACATCGAATTCCTGCCACCATAAAGCTGTTTGCATGCAGAATATAATTTATTTCAATAATAGATTATGTTTCCAAGCCATTTGTCATTTCTCTCAAGCATTTGGATGTGCCTTCAGAGTGGCACAACTCCACAACCAGTGTACATTTGAGGCCAGACACACAGATGTAAACATGACATTTCTGCCATTGACATCATTGAACTATCCTGACATATCTATGGGGTCTCAGCTGATCTACCTCCGCCTCTGAAATGGCACAACCCTGCGAATGATGCAAGTTCAATGCCAGACCTGCAAGTATAAATACAGCAGAACTCAACATGTTCCACTATTGATATAAACAATGCTTGCCTCAAAACACATTCTTCTCATCTATTCTTGTATCAACCTGATGTGACATATAAATATAGTATCCTGTTTCGCCCAACCGAAAACACCCGTTTGACAGTGACTACGGATCTTAGAACAGTTATCAGAATTAAATGACTGGCAAGTGGAGAAACAAATACCAGGGATGGACATAATCTCATGTGCTAATCGATATAAATGCGCAAATTCCGCTTTTCTTGCGTCCCACCACTGATCTGGGTTGGCCTCCAATTTTGCACGGGTGCATTGAAGTATACTTCCGCTTTATCCTGGTCAGCCTCGTTGTCGGTATCATGACGGAAGGCAGCAAAATCCATGGCTCCTATGCCAGCTGCAAAACTATTCGGGGAGCAGTGGTTGGAGTGGTGGGTTTGGGAGATTCAGCAGGATAGTGCCAGTCAACATACACTCTGAATACCTCCTTCCATGCCTTGAGATACACAGAGAGCTCCGGGTCAGAGTTGTAGTCCTGAAAAAGTTTCTTTTAGTTGAAACATGGGTCCAGAACTGTAAATGTGTGAGTTCAATTCTTGATCAAGATCTTGGAACGTACATGTACGAGCAGTCCAAATGTAAAACGGCGATTTGTCATACTTATAATAATCGCTACAAATTGGGTAATTGTGGTCCGATATTTCAGAGCACAACCTTGCATAAAGATAATCAGTGATATTCAGGCAGTTGTAGGATGTAGCATACTCATAATTTGATGTGTCGACGACCAGCGCATCCTATTGTTGAGAATGTATATGTGGACCCACACAATGATGTTCTGGGGTGAAATAGTGCTATACCACTGCTGATGGTACTGAGGACTGGACCTAACAGCACAGATCACCTTCCGCAACTCTAGAAACCGATTGAGGATACTCCAAATGTAAAGTTTTCAGGCACCTAACCTTCCAAACAGATGCCTTAATTCCCAGAGGCATTGGCCCGCTGGATTCATTGTTGTCTTCATAGTCCGGCTCGATGGTGACAGATTCCTGATACAGTGAGACGCACATCTGTTCAAACACTTCTATGACTGTATTGTTGTTGGTCGCATTATTCATCATGAGTGCGAGAACCTGCGACTTAAATGAGCCTGGATACATCTCTCATGCAGCTGTCATGAGTCACCTGCCCCGTCAACTTGTACTTGTCCAATGTCTGCCACACAATCTCTGCCATGTCCGAGCTGGAATGTTCGTCAATAAGCTCTTTGAAGTCGGGAAAAAGCTCTTCTATTAATAGTCCAAGTCAATGCACAGAGGAGAGGAGAGCTCAATTACTTATCCAGTTTCCTATCATTTGTTAGATAGTACGCCACGATGGCGAGAAAAGTATACCCATTCGAGGATGTCCAGGCATCTAGAGATATCAAGACCATTTCTTGAAGCAATTGGGAGTTGAGATGAGTATCAGACTAATGTTCATTGAAGATGCCGCACAGCAAAGAACATGATCAAGTCGGCCTTGAGTTCCTTTCTAAGGGTATCAACTTGGTGTTAAATCGTAGTTGCCCATGGAATGTTCAATTTCGACGCTCGATGGACATACTTGAGTAGATGATGTAATTCGGCCCATTCTGCCTCCTGAAATTGTTGATCAATCACAGGTAACTAGCTGCTCGATAAGAAGCAGTTCAAACTTCATTTGATACCATGGGCCCTGGAATTGTGAGTGAGTCAAATACAATTAATGTGTGTGAAATATATCACAGCTCCTCTATGTTCCTTTGTTCCCTGTACTTGGCAGGTTAAACAGTGGTTAATCAGAACAAAACAGCTGTCAATCCGACTTAGGGGCAATCCGAAACAGGTATAGTTAGCCGGTGAGCCACACAAGGGACATAACTTCGATGATGATGTCTCGTGTTTTTACACTGCACCACAACCATATAACAGCAAACCACCCTGTCACTGCTTACACCCTGGTATAACCGCTTCGCTTGTTTGCCTGTTTCCCACAGAGAACTATTGTTGATCGACAAACCTGATTAACACAACAGTGATTGTTTTTGGTTGAACAAAACCTGATCAGTTAAACAGACTTTCCAGCACGCATTTGTGTCCAAAGGTATACACAACATTTTCTGAAGCATGGCTGTTTGATTAACCAGTCGCTAAACATGACTTTGCATTGAGATGTGAATTGATTAATCAAACTTCATATAGATTCTTCGTACGTTTCGTTTTTCGATGCGTCTCCTGCGCCTGGATTCGTCACAAGTGAGTGAGGCAAAAAGGACGGCATGGACTCACCTATTCTGAATGGTCGTGTTGCTGGCAAGGCTGTTGACGCTGCTCATTTGTTATTCTGGCATTTTCCTACGCCGTAATTGTCCTCGTTGCCAAGTAGATTGGTCGGATAACTCATCTCTCGCGAACTCAACAATTGACAGCCATTTCATATTTGAATAGCCTCATAGCAAGGTCGCCTCAATTTATCCTCGTATTTCACCATCAGAACCCTCCTGTTCCAGAACGTCCACCGTAGCACGGATGCTGAGAATTGATTATTTGACAACCTAGGTCTGGTTAAAATTTCGATCTAACACGATATTGAATGAAATTACCTTGACGGCTAAAATTGGCACGGGGCGCACCCGCTTCCGAAACGACCTTACTTGCGATTATGTTTGATGGCGCTTGTCTAATCCCAAGCATTCCATCGGAAGGGGTGAAATAACTATAGCTTAAATGTAAGCATTTATCCTATCTCCTATTCCTCCCCAGCTAACCCTTACCGTAATCCTCTCACAGATCATCCTGACGCCCTAAATGGGAGGATTCTCACTCGTCTGGCCGCATTGCGTGAAACACCCGTCCACGCACACCGGATTCGACGTGCTCCAAATCATCCCAGATTGGTCTTAGCCCAAGCCCTTGATCACGTACACCGATGGGTCCGGATCCGACAAAACAGCATACACAGACGGAGTGTCACGGTCAAGCCTTCATTCAATGGAGATCCGCTCTCTCCGTACGTCGAAATTTCACAAAGAATCCAAGCGGTTCGGTGAGGGATCATGTTCGATTTGGGCCACAGCATCGCTTATAAAAGATACATGGAATCGGCATTCATTAAGGAGTAGACGAACGGTGAAATCGGGAGCGACTTGGTCAAGCAAAAATTCTTCGATCAGTCATTGCTGTTCAGGGACTCGTCACAACGTTAAAGGGCGGCCTTCGAAGCCGAAGTGCCGAGGCCGGCGGATGCAGCCAGCCGCGTTTAAAACAACTAGCCGAGTTGGCCGACATCAAGCAACGTCTAGAAGTTGGTGGCCTGGTGACATCAGCGGCCACGGCACCTCGGCTTCTAAGGCCGTCCTCAAGGCAGTGGGTGCTGTGCCGGGTCAGAGCTCAAGCCCAAGCCCGACCCAAACGATTTTGGCGCGGGCTTGGCCCAGGTTAGAATGCGTACCTTCCAAAGCTCTGGTTCAGAACATTTCAAATTAATCTGCCCATGGCGGCGTGCTTCACTGCGTTCCGGCCCCAATTAGAGGGGAGGGTCCGTCTACTCATGTAGGCGGAGGATAAACAAATGCCTGCGTTTGCTTATGCCTACACCGCGTAGATACAGTCTAAGTTTGGACACATGCCTCTACGTGCATTTACATCTGTACTTGATGTAGATGGACCTGGGCTAAGCGTTTGATGTCCTCTCGAAACCACTTGTGGGCAGACGTGTACAAGGTTCCCGGGACGATGATCCGACCTCGGTACTAAATGCTGTGTTTTGCGAGGGCTGGTACTTGGCCTACTTATTAATGCTGAGTAACAGGTTCTTTTCAGGGTCGGGCTTGGGTCGGTCAGGGAGGGCTTAGGCTTCACAATCGGTCCCAGGCTCAGGCTCTGGTTCCAAGTTGGCGTCGTAAACTGTTTCGGCTATTCTGGAAACCTCTTGTGTGATGGTAACTCTGATTGAAAATCTGACAGAACATGTTCTACCCGTCAAAATGCTTCAGGAATCCAAAATTTCTGGTTTTTTCAATTTCAACACCGCTCAGTTATCTTATAACATATCTGACCGAGGCGGCTAACTCTGTCTTTGCTCCGTCTACCTCCGCGCGCATCAGTACACATACCTCATGTACCTCCTGCCTTCAAAGCACGCCGATTTGGCCCGACACCAGCAAAATATCCAGCTCGCCTACATTGGTTCAGATTCATCTACCGTACACTGGTTCAACCAAAAGCTCACTCGGCCCATTCCTTGATCACGAGCCAAGTTTATTCGCAACTCAAAACCTTCAGAAAGAAGCTGAACGTCAATCCACTTCAAAGTGTGCTCAATTGAGACAGAACGGGAGAGCGTTAAACTCGCAGCCGGTTGACCAGGCCGGAGCGGGAAAAAAAATATTAATGATCGTCATGTGGCATGTTGTGAAAATAAACGCACCCTCGATGAAGCTTACTCATGGATTGATTTAGCAGGAATACACCAGGAGTACGCAGGAAACCGGGCTCACTCTTACTCTGGTTCAACGCAGTGCAAAATGTATTGCGAGCGAGAGAAGAAATGGTGGCACAAATAGCCACGATGGATGACCGTCGCTTAAAAGAGAGTCAACCTGGGCCTTGTTCTTCCCTTTCACCAACGAACCTGCTCTCAACTTTCTTCTCCTTTCTTCTCCTTGAAACTTCGGTAGTCGACTTTATTCAACACATTCAGTATGTGCCGTTGGCGCCAGTAAGTCGTCGCCCCCCTTGGTGTCTAAGCGCATACTCACCAAAGCTACCAGCGTCCGAAACCTCTACCTCCGCTGCGGCCACTCAGAGACCCTCGTAAGTTCGTCGCACGATTCACTGGCATGAACGCTGATCTTTTTCCCAGCCCGCGATGGAGGTATGAACACGTTCTCGATCCTCCTACACAACTGACGCCGTTCCCAAAGGTCAAATGCGCGAGCACTCACTGCAAATTTAGTCTCAACCATCCAGTCGACTGTGTTCTGCCCCTTTGCCGCCAAAAATGCAGCCAATAGTGAATGCTGCCATTTTCACAGCGAAACATGAATGTTGACGCACAGTACTTCACGCAGCCATGGATTCCCTGAGCAATACAGTCAGTCTCCGAATTGTTCCCTCGTCTATGGTTGATAATTCGGAATAGATCCCCACATCAACGCCTTCTGCCCAGATTGCGTGCGCTCTGGTCGGCACTACTAAATTAGAATTTCTAAAAAAACTCGGAGATTTCTCCGAGGTCGTTCTCTTTTGTTCCTGAATTATTCACCTCACACTCGTTTACAAGAGTATAGACTACACCTACCGATAAATGTCGTCTTCGCCGATTGCATTTAGATGCGATGTTACGTCTGTGTTCGAATTTCATCGATATAGTCATGAACGATCTGGGGGTTCGCAAAGAACTCGAGTCGGACTGAGACAGGAGGTTTCAGCGTTTGTTGCGGATCACCTAAGACAAGAAAATCAATGGTATTAGTACTGGATTAATGAACTCTGCGAGGCCTTGCGCAATAGAGAGCTTGCGCAAAGCGACCCCGAGCATGGGGTGGCTTTCAATTGAGCTTTGTGTGCCCGAACAACGACAAGTCTGGTCCCTATGTCCTAGAACATCACTTCAGTGTTCATTTGGTGCATCCGAAGCTAGAAAAGCATGCAGAGGCTGTATCAGAACGTCCACTTCCGAAGCCACCCACGCTCTGGGTGGCTTTGCGCAAGCTCTCTAATATCTCCCAAACTGTGTCTAAATTTCATTCTCGTATGAGTACGGCCCGTATTCGACTCAACCTTTGCTCGAAACAGGCGATCATATACGGACAGCCTACAATTCGGTGTTGTGTATTGTCTCTAATTTGTCAAGTTCCGGAGCGGACAGCACGGAAGAATCGCGTCTGAGGCCGTGAACCTTGGAATGACTGTATCGGAACTGCCTTCGGGAATTCCGGCGGAATTCCGGACTCGAGAATACACCAAGAATAGTATATATAGCGAATTCGGTTACGCGGTTCCTTTAATGGGTCTCCGACGGTGCTGACTATGAACAATCGGACAGAGTCGGGCTCAACATTGTCAGCAGGCGAACTCGATTGCTCGGCTGAGCTCGCTCTTGGTGCTCGAAACTGAATTGGAGTTCCAGGGGAATATCCAAGGGATTATTCACCATATGTACCCGTTTGTGTACACTTTCGTTGCCGGTGAAATCGGCTCTTACACGTGGGCTGAATACTGCACTCAGTTTGGTGCTTCACTCCCACATGCCTTGCATGGTGCCTCAATAACACCTCAATCCCACCTTCCTCGGCCTCCTCTCTATGTGCAGGGGTAGAGGGCATAACATCAATATCACGACTACATTACGCGCGTTCGTGCCTACTTCTCTAAAGTCAAGTCAAGCGAGCAGTCAGGCGGGTAAAGTCAAGCAAGCGAGGAGCGACTCGGTTGGTCGCGGGAGCCAATCAGCGAAAGGAAGCAAAGTGGTTCATACATTTGCCGGCTCGGTCAGAGCGGCGGACCCATATTGAAAAAATTCCGCCCAGCTCATCAAGCAGGAAAAAGAGGAAAGCGGCTCACAGCGGATGACAGTGTGGAACAAAGAGCTTGGATCTAAAAAGCCCTGGTCAGCACTGTGTAGCCGCATGAAGAGAATGCAGACGAAAATTTCCATGACATTCTGCACCAGTGCAAAGCCTCAAGGTGATCGCGCTCAGCGTCTTCTTGGAGTGCTGGAACTTGAGGTCAGTTGATAGGCGACCACCAGTGAAAGTACGTTTCCCGAACCAATGAAAGTTTGCTGCCAGTCTTCGAGAACTGCTTGAAATTCATGCGAGAAGATCCTATCTCAGACTCCGAGTCACAGTGCGTGTTGCAGCAGGCACGATGTTGCCAGAAGTGGTTACACCTTATGAGGCTTGAATGGAGCGTCAGCCATGCGAATTAAACGATCCAATGAGGTGTGGTTCACAATCTTACATAGACAGGCAATCTTGATGATCCTTCGGCTCATAGGCTTGTATCAGACAGAGGGCGAGGGCGGATCGAAGAACCGACGTAGAACAGCTAGTGGATGGAATAGGGGGAAGAAAGAAAGGGACGCCGGATAGATTCAGATTGAGCGGCCGCCGGCCCCTGAGTGCTGCAGATCGGGTGATGCAGTCGGCTCAGAAAGGGAACTATGTCATAAAGGGAATCCCTCGAGGCCACGATTTGATGCTGAAAATTACTGGTGAGCGCCAAGTGGGCGCTCCGTCGAAAACAAACAGCTGAATCTCGGGAATTACCACGACATGGGAGAAAAAAGAAGAATGTAAACAATGTCCAAATAGAATCGGGACATCTTCTTAAGTAGCACGAGCAATAATAATCTCTAACACACCCGAAATGCTCAAAATTTGCAGAGGCGAAATGATGAAAACTCATCTCGAGATTATCGCACGTACTCTTGTGGTCAACGAAAGCGTATTTTCGTTGTCCAGAATTCGGCCTGTGTCTTCCAAGTTCCAGAAATGATCGCCAATGCGCAAACAGATCGACTTCTGCGAAGGTCAACGCGGCATCGAAGTGGCGCATTTGGATCACGGAAACATGGAGCTATGGGAAAAACCCGAATGGTGAAAGCTAGACGCGGGGAGATTGACGCTGAGGAGACCGCGCGTCACTTGGATGTGTGCGGGAGTGCTGCAGGCGAAGAGGGCAGGAAGCAGGCCAGCGCGCAAGGACCAGATATTCCACTAGGGCAGAAGGCATTTCAGGAGGATCTCCGTAACCGAGGACATTGAATCACTTCGGGAGAGCGCCGCCGAAAATGTCGTAAGTGCTGCAATTAGTCCTTGTGACAACGAGGCATCTAGAAATGAAATAGAAATGCAGGGTCGCGCGCCCCTCTGACAGCTTCGCACGAGTGACCAACGAAGAAAGTGATAACGCCATTCACCGTTTTCAGCCTGGGTACTAGACCGGTGGGAACACGTGTGGCCACTCTAGCTCGCAACCGTCATGATGTTTTTTCCGCTTTCTTGTCACTGGACATCTTTTTGGATGTCGCCAAAAAATGCGAGAGGAATATTGATGTCTCAGCCCTTCCGACTTGACTTTCTCGGATGTTTTTGTTGGAATTCGAGCTCGACGCTTGCTATTTCCGACGTATTTAGCTGCTTATTTCCATTTGGTAAAATGTGGTTTCATTTGGTTTAATTAGTTCCTGACGAGTTGTATAACTACACCGTACTGTCGAATGAATTCCCCGTGCGTTTGCAACGGGTCACCGCTTACCTGGTTTATTTCTTTGATTCCAAGATTTCGAATTCGTGAATATCAGGGCATGATTCACTTGCTGACCTTGTACGACCATATCTGAACGCAACTAGGCAGGACTCAGCCTGGCCCTTGGCGGCAATATCTGAAAACTACCACGGTCCACTCCGCAACCACCCCGTTTGACGTCGGCGTTTCTCAGCCGCCGTTATCATCAGCAAGCCTGAGGAAAGGAAGTTACTTACTCAGGTCAGCAGACTTGCTCCAGTTGAACGATTGTTTCTCATGATGCTAAATAATTGTACACGACGGCTTCTCCTTATCTTCTCTATAGTCCCTTCACTACGATTCCTCGCCGAATCCAGCCTCTTCAACATGGCGGACGATACCCGAACTGTGTACGAAGAAAAGAATTTCGACAAAGAGAAGAACGGTCACGAGAACATTTTCGTAACGAGCACGGAGGCTGGTGTGAGAGTTAACGCGAGTGGGCATGTGGACCAGCTGCATAGACAGTACGAACTGTTGAGTATCTGCGCTACAGCGCTGACCATCGGCGAGTCTGGCTCCCATCTCTTCCTCTCTCTCGCTGACGCCCGCGGATAAGACAATGCCTGGGTGGCATTAGGCGGGTCAATCACGATTGCAATCGCAAACGGAGGTCCACCGGGTATTATATACGAGTTCCTCGCAGCATGCGTATATTACGGATTGATAGCCATGAGTATTGCTGAACTGGCAAGCTCTATCCCAAGTGCGGGTGGCGGTGAGTACTGCGTATTTTTGCAGCGTTTGCCTTGTCGGAGGTGCTCTAACCGCCCTTCTCAGTCTACCATTGGGCATCGGTTGCAGGCGGAAAATATGGAAGAGCGTTGGGTTTCTTCACAGGCAAGTTCACATCTTGGTACTGTCTGTGAACCGCTGACCCGTTACTGCAGGTCTCATCAACTTTTACGCTTGGATATTCGGTCTAGCTTCGATCATCGTCATCCCTGCAAACGTTGTCGTGCAGATGTATGTCGTGTTTCATCCCGATTTCATTGTGCAGGTATGCAATTCCCCTCACGCCCTCTTCTTAGGCATGAATTTTTCTGCAGCCTTGGCATATTTTTCTGGTTTATGTCCTCATCAACTGGTTTTGCTGTCTAACCGTGATATTCTTCAACCGGATTATGCCGGTGTTGCAAAAGAGTTGGACTGTTTATTCTGGTCGCTGGGGGGCCTAGTCACCGTTATCGTACGTTCTTTGACTAGTGAAGCCGGACTTAGGACTGAAGCTTCAGCACAGGTTTTAGCGTCAGCCAAGTCCCATGCATCCGCCTCTTTTGTCTTCAGCGACTGGCAAAACGGGACGGGGTGGTCTGGAGGGGCCGCGTTCCTGACGGGCATGCTCAACGGCGCATTCGCCATAGGGACACCTGATTCCGTGACACACATGGCGGAAGAGCTGCCTCATCCGAGGAAGGATTTACCCAAGGCGATTGCTGCGCAGATCATCTTGGGCGCATTGAGTGAGTCCGACCCGCTCGATCGTTTTGCGTTCAAACTTCTTTTTATCCTATTTAGCGGGATTCATTTATGCAGTCGCTCTCATGTTCGCCATCACCGACTTGGATACAGTCCTCAACTCGAATGGCTCTTTTCCTCTCGCTGCGGTCTATGCCCAAGCTACAGAAAACAAGGCAGGCACGTTCGGACTGTTATTCATCGTATTTGCGTCGGTTATGATATGCTGTATCGGTGCAACCATTACCGTGAGTCGCCTTGTACTTCTAACGCCGGAAGGTATTCACGCTCTTCTCCTCAGTGCGGACGCATCTACTGGGCGCTGGCACGCGACAATGTCACACCGTTTTCCGCTTTCTTCAGTAAAACATCCGCGCGACTAAGCTGTCCCATACCGGCCACGGTGTTCTGCGGTAAGCATGCTCCTGTTTCTCCAGTCAACTTTCTTGTGTAACTGTCTCCTAGGTATTCTCACGACGGCGTTCGGTGCAGTTCAGCTCGGGAGCAAAACAGCATTCGTAGACCTCGGCGGATCATTCATCATTCTCAGCACGACATCCTACGGCATGGCCATTCTCCCTCATCTGCTCTCTGGCCGCAAGAATGTTCCTCGCGGCCCATTCTGGATGGGCAAAATTGGCTTCTTAGCGAACGCACTCGCGGTCCTCTTGATCGTATTGACGAACATCATGTTCTGCTTCCCATATGTGCTGCCCGCGACTGTGCCGGTGTGTGCTTCTTCGGATCGTCGAGAGACTCAGCCGACGCCGTTCTTCCAGGCGATGAACTACAATTCAGTCATACTCGTTGGCTGCGTCGTCATCACGGCATTCTGGTGGGTGGTGCACGGGTGGAAGAAGTATCCTGGGCCGCGTTTACCTCACTTAGACGCGGCGGGACACAGGATTGAGGATGATATTTAAGCCCACGCACATAGCTCGTAGAGGTATCAGCTAACTTCACAGGAAGTATACTGCACGTAATGCACAAAAATTCACGTCTTCTTCACTTCGTCTTCTCCAGGTGCACATCGCCTACCAACTAATTCGCGTCACCGGCCCAGCCCTGATCAACCCGGGATCGCGGTCCTCACTGGGCTCGCGTCATCTTCGGGCTCGTAAAGACCGTGCATCTTCGGGCCCTTCAGCGAGCCCACAACCTCCGCGATCGCATTCCGGATGAGAAACGGCGTGGCGGAGGCGGAGGTGTGCCTGCCAGCGAGCGCGCGCCAAGGGTCGCGGTCGGCGGCGGCATTGGCATGCCGAAGGGAGATGTAGAGGCGGCCCAGGCGGTGGAAACAGCGACAGCGCGGTGGTGAAGGCGGCGGCGGCGGCGGCGGAGGTGTACGAGGGGCCAGGAATCTGGGGACGGGAAGTTAGTAAGATCGTGGAGAAGGTGAGCTGAGGAAAAAGATGTCAAACGGCCCCCTGCTACATCTACACCCGGCGACGGTAACAAAAGAACGCAGAAGAGAAAGAAAGCGAAGGAGGAACCAGGGAAGCTGGGGGGAGGCAGCGTCGATTCGACTAAGGAGTTGAGCAAAAACCTCGACTCCAGCGCCGATCCGGCCACGAGTAAAGCGCAGCCAGAATCGACTCAGTCTGGACGTCCACTTGATCGCAGTGAATCTCGGGGGCGAGCCAACGAAAAGAAAGAAGGAAAAGAGGGAAAAGGGGGGGCACGATCGAAAAATCGACACTCACTGCTGAACGCAGTAAACATCTCGTCCACGTTCTGGTTCCACCCTCGGCTTGCCCCTCGTATATGCTGCATCGTCATCATACGCTGAATGTCTTCCGGCGTAAGCAGCACCTGTACACGACGTCAGCATCACCCTTTACAAACGAGAAGGGGGAAGAGGACGAGAGAACGGAGAAAAGCGATGAAAAGCGGAGGAAGAGGGTGGGAAGGGATAAGAAGGGGCGAAGAAAGTTATGAAGAAAAAGGGAGAAGGGAAAGACGCACCGGCTCAGCAGCCTGTCCCTCCCGCTTCCAACCACCCACTGAAGTCCGGCGTCGACACTTCCGAGGTAACGAGCCGTTACTCGAGGGGAAAGTACTGTGGCTGAGAGGTCATCGATTCTCGGCTCCTGCGCGTACACTGCATGAAAAGCAGCGGGGGGAGGACAAGGTGACGTGCCATAGACGAACCTGTGCTCATCGCTTGTGTCAACTCGTCGAAATGAAAACGAGAAAAAGTCGGGGAAAAGAGAAGGCAAAAGTATTGAGAAGAAAAGAAGGGAGTAAAACGTTCCATTGACATCGGAAGTAGAATGGATCTTCAGTACGCTCATAGGAAACAAACTCCGCACAGATCTACACCTCCCACGCGCTCGCAGCAGCTCCACGCCGCCGCGCATGCGCAGACGCAACGACGGCTTGGAAAGCCACCATGGGAACAAGGAATGGGCAGAAATATGATAGTAGTCTCTAGATGCGTAGTCAAGTGAGTGCAAACTAACTGGAAACTTGCGGGGCAAAGGGCACGCACCTAGCGGGATCTGAAAACGACGCTTCCGCGTTCTTCGTACACTCTGCCCCAATTCAGCCGCTGTACTGCGTCGGTGTTGGCGTGCACGCTATAAACGCCAGTCACGGAAGTATTCGCATCGCCGGATCAAATGAACGAAGGATAGCGCTGTGGTGGAAGGAGAAGAAAGATAGGATGGCTGTGCTCGGCAAATGCCGCCATCAAATGACTCTTGCTCGCTACCTGACAACTACCTGACCGTGTTTTCTGTTTTCCGGGACATCGTCTACCTCTGCCCAGAAATCCGTGCTCTATCAAAGTGAGAAGAACTCCTTCCCGCCATTCATGGCCACTCGGAATCTCCGGGCCGGCGGGAAATCTTGGGTCTCGAAGGCCGGATCTCCTCTGATGGCTCTTCAACAGCCCTTCGTTGTCGGTGCATGATAGTCTCTCGTAGACAGACGCTTTTATATGAACGCTCGTACCTCGCTATATAAAGTCTGTTGTTTACCGCGGGGTCCTGATCGCAGTGCACCGCTATTAGGTAATCTTAGCTAATCAGAGTCCGATTTCGTTCTCTTTGCACGGAATTCTCTCAACTTGCAGAAATCTTTGTGCCTCACGACTTTTATTCAATGCTTCTAACTTTCTGCCTCCTCAGAATTTCAAAAGAGAGACCACAAATGGTTGTGCGAAATAGCGCGTTTTGACGTGATTCTAACACGTGATCCAACCGCGCCATTGGCAGCGACTTGCGATGTAACGAAGAATTTACACAAAATTCACACAAATAATTGTGGACACCCAGGGAACCTCAATTTGCTTTCAGAACCACAAATTCTGTGCCCTCGCTGCCCTGGAGGGCTTAAAGCAGAAGTTTCGGCCTTGCCCGGATTAGCTAAGATTAGCTAAGCTTAGGTAATAGCGGCGCACTACGATCGGGACCCCGCGATAAAAACAAGACTAGGTGCATGAGTCGTTTGCTCAATTCTCATGACCGAGTGCTGGTCGAAACGCTTCAATATTTATGGCGAAAAATTCATGGCTCCTCGTTGGCTGATTCCCAACTCTCAAATAAATCTCGAGAAATTCGGCGTCTTCCCTTCCTGCCTCGGATTCTGATTCATGAATTCATTTCACCGTACTCGATGTATTGCGCTCGGGCCTGTGTGTAGTCTCAATACTGTGTCTGGACGGCGGATTTTACCCTCGCTGTATTCTGTCCTTGCGCTTCCGCGTGCCTGTCATTTCTTTGCTCTTCCTACGATTCGCCAATTGACCGGTAGTTCGATTGCTTTACTCAAAAGTAAAGATTGTCATAACGGCCACATGCGATGCGAAAACCTCCTTCGGTACACACATGTTCAATTCCGTTTCAATTTATTTTCACCGATAGTTGCTTCCAGATTGATTATGATGTGAAGAATTGAATGCTGACAAGTCGCGGTGCGTCTAAGTAAGCTACTACTGTTAAATTTCAGTCCTAGATGGACAGTATACGGTCTCGTTCCATTCCTTACTTCATTTACTTACGGAGATCACTTCCATATTCACTCCTTGTCACACCTGTCACTCTCAGCGTCGTTTTCTCTTAACGCGTTCGCTGAGAGTGAGTACTACACTAAATATTCATCTGTACCTTACTTACAATGTCCCAGAAGGACTCCGTCTTTTAGGTACTTAATATAGCGTCGTTTTCTCTTAACGCGTTCGCTGAGAAAAGGACTCCGTCTTTTAACTACTAGCGGCGTTACTAAAATCAAATGCGCTTCCTTGTTTCTTTCCAGCATTCCTTCAAGGCTGAGACTATCCGGGCTGTACTTCGCGGTTCATGGAAGAAAGGACATGGTCGATTTCGCGGGAAAACATATAAAGGCAGTAACTGTACATGTGGCTGCTCATTCACCAAGTCTTAGCTTGAGTTTGGTGCGAAAGAAGCTATCAACTACGCCGCCCTCGACTGTAAGCGTTTCCTCCACTTGACTCGGTTCCTCGCTCGCGAGCATCGCCGAGCGCAATATCTTTCGCATTCTGAACAGCGGTCGACCCAGGCCGGAGCGATAAAAATGGTCACGTCCCAACGAAAGCCTCCTAGGCGAAGCTTTCTGACGGATTTGTTCCGCAGGAATACGCCGAGTATAAAATAATCCAAACTTGGTGTGACGCAATAGGGGATGTATTCACTAGCGGGAGACAGATGGCACAAACAGCCACGTTGAATAACCGTCGCCCCTGAAAAGACAACCAGCCGCTTGTTAGTATAACGCCCATACTATGACTATTCATTCAAAATCTATCAGGACAGTGTACAACATTGGAAACATTTGGAAATTAGTTAGAACTTCCGCAGCGACTGGCGATTCGTTCACACACTGAAAATAACCGCAGTGACCAGGCAGACAACTATAGACCACGTAAACCCCCCAATCCATATCCTCGCAGCCTCGTTCCGCAGATCCGCCGCTCCCTTGAACACAGGAGCCCACCCAGCGGTGTGATATTGGAATGCAACTGTCTGGCACCAGCATGTCGCGAATACTCCAATTTCCTCAAGGACGCTGGATGCAATTAGCCACCCTGCATTTGTGATCGCGATAACCTTGCCCAGGAGCCGGGTGATCACGGCTACTCCCCCCAGAATTCTAATGCCTACATTGCGTCGATATGGGTCGCGCTCGAGCCGGTGCATCACCGCATGGGACGCAAACTGGGAAACGACGAGCAAAAGCCACGACAGAGTCGCTGCTACACCATAGATGAGGTAGCTTCCAGAGCGACAACCCAGTCCGACAGTTGGCGTAAAGTACGCCACAAATATAGCAGCTCCAGTGGTACCCCATTGAAGAAACAAGGCCAGGAGAGCGGCGTAAAATATGTGTTTGATTGCGGCGGAAGGGATACCCTCCCAAGACGCGAAGGCTCTCAGATCCTGGGACACTGCGAGGCCACAGCAACTCGCTGCGGCTTGGGCTGTCGCCAGCGGCCACGTAATACCCTCTTGTGCTGTTCCTGTCCGTGAAATCTGCGTCTTATCCGTTGTTACTGGCTCGGGGATTGTTGCATGTGATCGAAGGCTGACCCTGAACTGATGCAGAGAGACTTTGAACGCTCTCTCCACATGGTCCGCAAAAGCGAACCAGGTGAAAATCCTGGCGTAATTGAAGATCGGACCCTCGCGCCATTCGTCGCCGCGCACGTCCATACCCAACCAAGTCGGAGGGGACAAAGCGTCTTCAAATTCACCCGCATCAGCAGGCGACAGAAGCAAATCCTCGGCTAGAAGTTTGTTCTGGTGTGACTCGAGAGACGTGACTCCGCCGTCGAAGAGTTGGGTTGATAGCTGAGTGGAAGATTGTCCTCCCTCGGGCGATAAAGGGAGGTACAAATCCGCATCGGGGCGTAAGCCTCTCTGATGCATAACTGTTGTATCCCCTCCGTGTCTTGAGAACCCACGCTGTGCAACAACGGTGTGGTCCACTAGTGCTGCTTTAATTGCTCCAGCCTGGAACTGCGAGCCAACACGAATATAACTGAAATGGCAAAGGAAATGATAAAATAAACCTCAGACCAGGGTCGCAAGAATGGTCACATACCCGAAAACAATTGGGAACCTGGATTTTATTCAAGTCAACATCACGGTCTAGCTTCGACAGATTGGAAACTCACATCCAACTCCAAACAGAACTTGAGGCGAATTGCAGTCCAACATGAGGGCTGCCCAGGGAGTCGTGAACTGCGGCTATGAACGAAATTAAATACGACGTAAACGCAAGAACAACTGGAAGGTGATTTTAGTATCGTGAAGCTGACCTGGGATATTTACCGCACCTTGTGCCAGGAAGGAATAGGTGAATCCACGCCGTGTGTTATTAAGATCTTTCGCTGCGATCATCCAAAAGTTCTGTCGGTCCGGAAGCACAATGAGACTGGCAAAATCTCCCATTCGCTGGTCCGCACGCATTGGACATTGCTGTGATTCTTTCAGAACAAAAGCAGCCGCGTCGATCCTGTCCGCCATGTACTGATAACGTTGGTGCATATACTTCTCCGCCTTCTCTTTGAGTCGTTTGAATTGAGCGTTTATATGCTGCCGATTGAACGTCGTGAGCGCCAGAGAGTAGGTAGCCAAGGCTGGACTGCCGACACAAAGACAAGCGCTCAAGAGGTCCATCCAGCCATCGGCTTCGAAGGGAAGTTGTGCGATCAAGCCAATCCACGGCAGCAACCAAGTTGCGAGCGGAACCGCAGCTGACGAAAAATCTATGCTCTGGCTCATGGTGAGAGGGTGAAATACGATCAAATGACCAGGTAAATCTCACCTGTACCAACCGGTCAGTTCCGCACTCTGCCTGGCAGGCCGCAAACGTTATTCCCCAAATGTAGGGAGCGGATTGGATAGTGCCATTCGCCGGGCATGAGGTTGCCTGACCGTGGAAATTGACAAGGCCGCTAGAGCTGCAATTGAAACGAGCAGCGCATCCTGTTATCCAGTCCGATACATATATTGTGCTGGCTGAAAGCCCCATGGCGTCTGGACTCTGGACTGCCAGCGATAGATAGGATGCGCATAAAAGCGTCAGGGGGCCAAGAGCTTAAGTAGGCATCCTGTGCCTGACCACGATCTTTTGAGTAGCATATAGCATATGTTAGCGCGCGCGGAAACGGAAATAAACTATTCCCGGATGCGGGCAGTCAAGCTGTATGAACTTCGGCTCCGTTCAACTCGGATCACGGATAATAAGGTGGACTTCCCGGGATTTGAATGTGTCGGACTTGCAACGTAAGTACCCGATGTGTATGCTCCTCAGTCTGTTCCCGCTGCATTTGCGTAGACCTTCGAGCACAACCGAACACGCCGATGTAGCGAAGTCACAATAGTGCTAAGAGCACGACGGCAATGACAAGATCGCACAGCCCTTGGTCAACGGCGGGCTTAAGCCTTAATTTAATAGGGTGCTCTTCGAAGTTCTGTTATGCTTCACAGCTTCCCCTTTCCGATTTTGGCGACTCTGCTAATTCTGTTCTGGCCGAACTTCACCGATGCGACTACGCACTTGAACCGACGCCTCGGAAGCGTCGGACAAGAACCCTGATCGAGATAATCCCCCACTCTATTCAACCAAGTGTTCAGGTGATTTTTAATGCGTTTAAAAAATCGCAATAATTTGAAAGGAAACCTTTCGGCCTTCTCGGCAGGGAAAAGATTTCAAAATTGTGAACACTTGGTCAAGGTGGTACGCCTCACCGTCTTTATTCCACTAAAATCTCCGTTGATCTTTATTCGATGTCATCGACCGCCGTTAGCTCAATGCGAGCGGGCCGCGAGGGCCTGAAGATGTCGACATACCTAAACTAGGAATATCTCCGTTGGCTTAAATGCGATGTGAAGAACATTCCACGTACCGAAGATGTACGGAACGGTCGTCTTTCTGTTTACATAATGTGAGAGCAAATTTTGCCATTGACGGCGAAATTACCTCTAACATTTCACTCTGCTTTCATCTCCGTGGAAGGTTTGCCTTTCTCATGTGCGAAAAACGGGTCGTTAATTTTTTTTCCTTTCAACTCGACTTCCAACCAAGCGGAAAGTCAACCTTTCCGCCAATTCAAAAGGTGCGCAAAAAGTTGTTCTTTCAACAGCATATGCGCGGACCACTTGCGGTAAGCCTCAAAGTGGTGGATTACGTCACCTTTCCGACAACTTTTGACGGACACTGCCGGGTGGCAAGATTCACTCTTTTGACGGACAAGATGTGTTGAACAAAACAGCTTTGCCGGCCCACTCGTCAAAACAAAACGTGATGAAACGCGTTGAAAATAAGGTGGTGAAACGTGCTACACAGAAGAGCACTGCGAGGAAACGCGATAAAGGATGATGGTGAGATGCGGAAGAGACTCTGCTATTATGTTAAATGCGCCTACAGACACGGGTTAGATACTGAATTGTGATTGGGGTACGGCGAGAAGTAGGGAGACTTCAGAATTTATGAGAGGTCCGTGGAGGCAGTCTGGCGCAATTCAGTGCCAAGTAAGTCGGCAAGTTAATGAACACACCGTACTTTCAAGAACTCCACCGCGCCCTGGCTTAAGATCGGGGCTTGTGCATTCTGTTTGCCTGAGAGTAACTCCGAGGCGTACCTTTGGGCAAACGTTTCATCAACAGCACACAACAGCACAACTTTTTAATAGAGGCACTTACTCGGCTGGATATCCCGCGGGATGGATTAGGGCGGGTATTTGGAGCAGATTTCCAGGAATCTTGTGCTTCTCGAAGAATGGATCCTTCAGAGAGCGATGAGTGACAGCTGCCGCGATGCTTTCCCCCGCTGAAGTTCCGCCTATGATGAATCCTTTATTGAGCGAACCACGGAAGGCTTTGCAATTCTCCACTGTCTATGAAATCGAAGCCGTTGACGGTGCCAATTTGGTCCCTCGGCGTGCATGCACGTACCCACTTGACCGGGCTTATTAACTATGGTCATACCTATGTCAATAGGTCTGCACCCGTGCTGATGCACGATCGATGTTCCATTTGATCCTTGCACTGCCCAGCAACGGACATGGTACATGAACCCTTGACCGCGGCGTAGCAGCCATTGAGCCTCGCAGGAAACGGATGTTCGGGAGCGAGGCTGCCAAGCAAATTAGCACACATGTGAACCGAGAAACGTATTTACCGATAGTCGACGTTCACGGTAGCTATACGAAGCTCCACGCTGAGGACTCTGAGTTTGAAGTCGTCCATGTTGAGATCGCCGATAACCCAGTCTGAAGAGCGTCAGGTCTCGGTAGAGAAGAAGAGAGCAGATGGATCGCGCCTCCGCCATGGAAAGACGCCAATATTGGGAGTTCCCGGGTCTTCGCTGGTCATGGGTATAGAGGATTTGGCACGATTAGCGACCTCTCCGTCTTCCACCACGATTGTGCGGTCCTGTACTGTGTACGCTGATTCCGCAATTTCAGAGAAAGAGCCAGTCAAACCCTCTTTCCATCGCAGACTTCAGAAGAATACATACTAGGAGACCGAGCCGTTGCGCCCATTTTCCCCTGAGCCGCCATCGACTTCTGCCTGAGAGTCGGTATGTAATTCACAGAAAATGGATCAAAGTTCCGCGGCAGATTGAGGAGCTCCGGGTCGGGCACAGAGAGATGTGTATATTGCGACATAATGGGTAAGCGAGAGGGATAATTTTCGCCCTTGTGCGCTGTTCTAGTCAGTTAGGCACCAGATCATCGACCTTTGGGTTAGGATCGTCATCTTAAGTCGGTGGTCCTTCGCTGATCAACAGCCAACCCATCGCGCAGCGATCGTACCAGATTCATCAGTGCCCTCCTCGCTTGAGTCCATAATAATGTGGACGGGGCATTTCCGAATTATAGGACTCGCAGAGGCGGAGCGAATAGACGAAGAGGAAGAACCCGCGTCAGAGCATACGAGAGCGCTCAAAGATGATGACGCTAGGAGAAAAGGCGCACGATGCGGGTAGCCCGAGCAAAGGAAAGATGCGTATGAAATTAGGCTTACCTGGAGTGCATGTACCGCTGGGATGCGAGACTCGTAATTTATCCCATTATCGAACCGAGGGATGGAGCGTCTGGGAAGGAAAGGGAAACAAGAGAACTTGCGGGAGGGCAGAAACACTCACCTTGAATACATAGTTCGGGAGCAAGCGCTCGGGACACCATAGCTCTTGAGTGAAATGAGGCGGTATTGAATGAGGGCAAAACTGGCTGCCGCGAAGTAGGATACCGGCCCGTTGCGACGGAAATCTACGTTACAAGTAAAGGAAATTCTTTATGAATTCGAATCGCATTCACCACATATGCGCTGGACTCACCTATTTCAAGCACAGGTCTTAATCCCAAACGCGATCATTCATGGATCATGCGCGTCTTGGCTTGTGCTCCCGGGCGATGAGGCTGTCTGGAAAGGACCGGTGAGGAAAAGCGGAGGATTCAGGAAAACTCGATACAGGAAGGAGCTACATACTCGAAATTAAATGGTGGGCACGGGAGTCATTTCGAGCCCGCTGCCGAACGATGAAACGAACGATGGGGAAGACTCTAAATCGCACGGGGGAGAAGCCGCGCACTCGGGTTTGTACGGAGATGTACGGCTGAGGCGGGCGTACAGCTACAGGAGCATCGAGGTGAAACGTGCAAAATGCGTGGGCGTACTTTACAGCAACGCCGCGACCATCTCGGCTCGAGACTAGTACAACCGATTTGGTCAGTAGAAGAAATTCAAATCAGATGTAGCGGTTTCTGCGTTGAATTCCGGTTCATCCTGTGCCAGGTGAGCGACACTGCTGGTTCACGTTGGGGCGGGGAAAAAGCGTGGGTATTCCTCATGAGGGTCTGGAGGTATAGAAGATATGCGCACCTTTGAATGAAGGGACACTCGACAAAACGACGTTTTGATGCCGAAGTGGAGGATATCAAACGGAAGGGTCAGCGCCGGGCAGTCCAGCGAAATCGTGATTGCGGTGGCGCGGCCAACGACAAAAAAATCGTAGTGGAAAGGGAGTGGCCATCGGGGCGGTAAATGCCTATGACAGCGTAGTGCGTGTGCCAAGCAACTCGTCGCATGGTTCCCGCATTGTGTGTGGCGAGGTGTGACGCGTGCAGCATCGGGCGGGTAGCGCGTACCGACCATGTAGCGCGCCATCCACGGCCTCCGGCCCGAGTGATGGTGTGGTACAAAAACGCAGGGCGACGCCTTATTACGTGCCGCGAGTGGCAGGTCGTGGATTCGACGTTGCGGTTGGCCTGTAGGGCGATTCGCGAGGAGGTCGGCGCAAAAGAAAAGGAATATTGATCCCATCAGTGATTGACTTGGCAGTCATAGCCGTGACTGCCGTGACATCGCGCTCTCACCTTGCGCTCATTCATCGCCGCTCAAAGCGCTCAATCCATGTTGGGTCCATCGTCGCTCGACTCCACCCTCGATCCAGGAAACGTCTACGTGGTTTGCGACCTCTCAAATGGCGCTAATATCTATTCGGCAACGAACTGGCGCGACACGGGGATTCCGTTCACTTTGACCTACTGCTTGCTAGTACTTCCGGTACTGAAACTGTTCGTTCGGGAGCTTCGGAAACTGCTCACACAACCTTTAGTTTGGGTAACTTTGAAACCAGGGTCTCATAAACATTCAGTTAGGGGACCTGTGCTTGGGACCAACTTGGGACTTCTCGACCTGGTACAAACACTCGGCATTCCAGAAACGTTTTCGGGGACTCGAATGGATCAGATGTCCCCCAGTCTTCCGAACGGTTTTGCGCGGCTGATCGGCCAGGTCGAGAACGTAGACCGAAGCTAATTTCTGATAGTAGGAAAATCCCGAAAAACTATCGGTGCACGGAAGTGAGGAAGATGGAAGAACACAAATTTAAACTTGTACAATTGACTCAGATCATCTGTTTAATACACGAGGTATGATACAAATCAGGATCGGGCCTTCTTTGCAAGTATATCCTCCGGGTGCGGCGAACCGACTGTCAAAGCCTTGGCCCGCGCGATCTCTTCGGCGCTGGGCCTCGTACGAGTAAACGTGTCGTGTCCTACGTTGGTTGAGTCCCAGACGAACTCCGGAGTGGTACTACTAGTCAGCAGCCAGTGGGTGAGGATCCTTTCAACGCCTTCGTGGAAGTATTGGCCGCTCCAAGTCGTAGTAGAATGAGCGTTGCGGTAGGAGTTACGCCATGTCACCACCCAGCCGACGGAGACGCCCTTGTACAGGAAAGACTGTCAGAAAAATAGTTTCCAGGTTAGATATATTGTGAAATGTAGCTCACCGGAGTGGCAGAGCCGTCAGGCGGAGCATCGGGCGGAGCCGCATCATACCGCCCGGTGAGAGTATAGAGATGTTCAGCATCCCCGACAGCAGAGTAGTATTCCCCGCGGATACCGCCGTCCCCGTCTGGGCACAGGATCATATGCGAGCCGAGCTGGTTGTACCAGTCGCCGAAGAGCTTGTGTTTCTTATCAACTTGTTCGCTCATGGTCTTGGGTCGCAGGGTGTTTAGTTCTAAGGCTAAGGGATTTCCGGAAAGAGACTTACCGTTCACTTGTGAGTCAAGCCAGTGGGCGTAGCCAGCTCTGGTGCGATTTCCTAAGAATATTGGGACCATTTATATATAATTGAGTCGTGGGTCCGAACATTCGGTAGATTGGTCATGGTCAAGGAAGTTGGTGGAGCCGCCCCGCCTAGGGTGGTCGGTCTTTCGAGAGACCGGTTTCCAATCATCTGGGGGTAGGACTCGTACCTGACAACTGAACGATGGCTTGATCACTATAGATACACGGCCCCTGCTTCCGACAGGAGCTTACTCTCTTACTTCGGATGAGGCGATCACTATAGATAGACAGTTCTCATTTCGACAAGAGGAAGAGTGCATTCTGAAATACCATGAAAGCCGGCACGTTCTGACCCTTAATATCTGTGGTGAATATTTGTAGGGAATACTGCACCATTATATTCAGTGCGACACTCACGCGGCAGGAGCTGTGGAATATTGGCACTTTGACGGGGGGAATGGCGCTGACAACTTGATGGTTCGAATGGTGCCAGTTCCAGAGCATACAACACGTCAGGTACACCATTGGCTAACTATAACCAGGTGATCGGAAATCGGTCTTTTAAAAGACCGTAAACCGTGACCCAAGTCGGATACTTACACGACTCAACTGATGATCATCCCCACGTAATGCTAATGCGTGCACGCTATAAAAAGGGCTCCAATGCTCTTCGGAGCTAGCACCGCAGCTGGCTACGCTCACCGACTCAACTCAAAAGTGAACGGTAAGCGATCCTGTACGCAGACGGGAACGGCGGTCTCCAGAGAGAATACTACTCCGCCGTCTGCGATGCTGTGTCTCTATACCCTCACCGGGCGATATGATGCGGCTCCGTCCGATGGCTCTCCTACTCTGGTGAACTACATTTCACATCCTATCTAACCTGGGAATCATGTCCCTGACAGTTTGTGTTCAATGAGGGCGTCTCGACTGGGCGGTGACATTTCGTAACTCTTACCGCAACGCTCATTCTACTACGACCTGGAGCGGCCAATACTTCGAGGAGGGTGTTGAAAAAATCCTCACCCACTGGCTGCAGGCTAAGAGTACCGCTCCGAACTCCGTCTGGGAGTCAACCAACGTAGGACACAATTTGTTTACTCGTCCAAGCCCAGCACCCAAGAGATCGCGCGAGCCGAGGCGTTCAGAATCGCCTTGCCGCACCCGCAGAACAAATAAACCTCACGCCCGATCCTTGATTGGCGTATTAAACAGATGCCCCGAATTACATTGTACATGTTGTGTTCTTCCATTTTCTCCACCTCCGTGCACGACACATGAGCTTCGCTCCAGGAAACTGGTCGACATCGTCAATCAGCCGCACACAAACCGTTCAAAAAGAATGGGAATAGTACCCAAACTGACCAGAAAACCCATGATTCGAACGATGATATCATCGTTCAGTAGCGATGAGTCGGAAGAATTTATTGATTTTCACCCTCACTCGCCAAATCAAACTGTTTATAAAATTTGGGCGTCTCTTTATATTTTCTTTTGCGGAGGGTGCTCTCTTTATTTCCGGTTTCCATCTGTCCAACGGTCCATCGCTGCCTACGCTGTTGACTTGCTGCTGATCTTCTCCTTTTCCCAACCGCTTGCCTTGCCTCTGTGTCTTCAAATGCAAAACTTCGCCGTATGTGTTCATCGTCATCTTCATTTCACACCTCACCTCCCAAACTTCCTGAAAAAGTTCCTTACGAAAAAAGCCGGATTCCTCTGCGGGTGCGCATCTGGGGCGCGGATGGAATCGTGGGCCGGTGAAGAGGCACGGGCAATGGAACCCACTTTGGATGCATAACACTGAGCGCGGGAGAGTCCAGGTCGAATCCTGCGCGATCACGAATGAAATCATTGCGGCGGTGAAGAAGGGATGGGAACGCGTTTGATGTACCCTATAGGAACCTGAATATTCCAGTAATTCACTCAATTAGAGTATTGGCCCGCGGCGTGACAGCAACCGCGCTTTCCTTCTAAGCCAGTCTAGGTCTATTCACGCATCGAATTCTCAGCTACAATTGATCCGCCCATGTACATTGTAGTTGAATTAAACTTGAAAGTTTTGAACAGCGGGTGGAGTAGTGAGCATGCACCTGCCTTTCTGTTGATGACTGCGAGTTCGTGGTCAAGCCATGTAGATGTGTGCTAGATACACTACCTACCTGGGGTATGCATATTCAGGAATCGAGAGACCGGCTTTACACTCAGTCACTGATGGAAAGCAGGACGTTTGTTGGAATGGAATGTCAGGATAATGATTCGGAACAACGGCACGGGTAAGGTGCGTGTGCTGCTAGGCGTCAGTAGTGCTCGACCTTCTGAGGGAGTCACGAAGTGTTGTGAGTGGGTGAACGACATAGCTTTACAAGCGCCAGCACCTGGGAAGCCGGTATGTACACCCTGGAGTAACAAACGTACCCATGCCAGAGCTACAATCATGAGGCGACTCTGAAGAAGGAAACGAATACATGAGTTAAATAACGTCTGTGTGATGTAAATTAGAAAAATGCGACTGGAATACGAATGTGGATTAAATACAACAGGCCCCTGGATCTAGATTCGTGGAACAGAGCGAATTCAATCAGGATTTTATTCTATGGGAAATCTAAACGATAGGTGTTCAATTATGGAAACAGAGCAACAAAACGGTTGGTTATCGGCAAACGTGAGCACCCTTTCTACATGCGTCAACCTCGACCTGCGGAAAATTTAGCATTCCCCTCCAATAACATGGGAAATTGTCCAACCGAAATCGCACGCAAAATGGTTGACGTCGACCAGTGGTGGTTTAGGGTGAATTGACCAGTTCGTATTCGTCTGTCGATGCCGGATCCGGAACAGCGCGGTTATGCATGGCTTTGTAAATCCGTCTACCAATGCGAAATGCGGCAATGCACCCGACACCAAGGAAAGCCGCCAGCTGGTCCATGACCAGAGCTGACATTCCCGTCGCGGGAAAGAAGTCTGTCTGTGGGAAAAATGCGGGAATATACACGATTGCCCAGAAAATGGCCGTTGCAGCGAGCCATTGCGGTAGCGCCACCGCCAGAATGAGCGTGAGTATCATCAGAGGGAACAATACGGGACCAGCTACAAATGCACTGAATGCGGCGAGGTACGGCGATCTCCTTGAGGCCAGAATGGTGACCGTGAGCACCACACTGACCACCGCGGCCGCCGCCCAGTAAGCCCCATACGTCGTGTAGAGTTGGAGGACCTCGGTACCAAAGCCGGGAATGAATGCGAATATCGCCAGACAAAATAATATTGAACCAGCGATGGGGAGAGCGATGGCGAGATAGAGCGCTCCGTTGGGAACCAGAATGAGGGCAGTGAGTACCGCACTGATCACCCCGGCCACCAGCCAGTACGCTACATAGGTGTAGAGTCCGACCACATTGGTGCCACAAGCAATGATTAAGAACACTGGAACCTCGACAAGCGTGGTGGGTGAGTCGTCGGATAGCAGTGCACTCCCATCGGGAAATTGGCATTGGGGCTCCTGGGTGGAAATCGCTATATGTGCCCGGCGGATAAACCACGACGCGATGAGCGCAAAAACAACAGGAATGGTAGCAATTGCGGCTCTGCGGCGGCCGAAGGACCCGCCAATGTATGTGCCGGTGAGCAAGGTGAATAATGATGATCCCGTGCCAATTGAGATGACGTTTTCGGCGCAGAACAAGGCTGGCAGCAAAGGAGAGTCGCAGATACTGTCCCCAAGCTGGGCAATCGCTCTGGTTTTGAGAGTGAGATCAACTGCAGCTGCGACGATATAGCCTGACGCTCCCATCAAGTCGTAGTCCCATTCCCCCGACTGAGATGGTTCGTCCGACCCAAAGAAACTGATGGCCAGATGCCCGTGCGTCATGCCCAGCGTAATGAGCCATGCCCACCAGCTACCGGGGCCGTAAAATCCGGAAATGGGTGTATTGTCCGTGATCAGGGAACGTAGTTTCTTCTGTTTTGCGACGCTTTGTTGGATGAAAGGGAACAACATCAGCGCCCCAAATATGACGCAAAAAGCTATGAGCGGAAAGAGGCCGTTGCACGAGTCACAAGTTCGAGATAGACGTGCACGCAAGGACATGACGAAGGGAGTCTAAGAAGCTCGTTAGACTTGGGGAGTGAATCAAGGATTTGTACTGACAGTGGTGGTCTGGAATTAACAGCGCTGAGGCAGTGTCGTTGACGGCAAGTTGGCAGGTGGCGTTGATGACATACAGTCACGGCAAAAATGTAGTCCCCATCCAAATAAGGAAATTCCATCAATTCCTCTCCTTTTTCCTGCTTTTCAGCTCAGAGAAGAGGTATTCAGTTGGGAAAATGTTTTTCAAATGTTCCTAGTACAGGTATCCAACTTGGAATAATATTCCTTCCCCAGGAGAAAGCTGATTTACATTGAATTCAATGAATAGAGATGACTAGGAACCAAATAAAAGCTATTGGTCAGATCTTGTCCAGATCTCTTCCAGTATACTAAGACCTATTTAGACTATTTATACAATTGGATATCCAGTATATGAGCTGAAAAGTAGGGAAAAAAGTGGAATTGATGGAATTTCCTTATTTGGATGGGGACTACATTTTTGCCGTGACTGTACGTTAGACGTTGAATAGCGAGGCGCCGGCGCTACGAAGCCAGAAATAGCACTGCATGCCAATCGCGGCGCGATGTCAGGAACGGCTCCGACGTCGTAGACTACTCAAAAACAAAGGACTTTAGCCCGCTCCGGATTAGGAAAGGGCCTCATCCTCCAAAAGGCGGAGGAAATCGACGAAAGGGAGAAAGACAATTAAATGCATCGCGCAGGAATTGGCACGGATCTAGTTTTGAATAAGGCACGGTTTGAAGAGACGATGAAGCAGCAGGAATTGCCGACCAACTGGCTTCGGCGAGATAAAAGTGACGTGACGATCATGGGGGAAAGGATCTGGGAACCAATCCAAAGCAGCCAAAGAGAACGTTCAGAAGGTAGGGCGCACTGACCGCATATGGCCGGAGCAGGTACTGGTACCAAACGAGAGCCCTTCTGAGTGGTCTTTTCGTTCCGCCTATGTGAGGCTCCCCCGAGAAAAAGCACCCCATGAACGGGGACGAGTCATTTGAAATATGAAGGGGCCAATGCGCCTGAGATGCTGGTCAAGGCGGCGTCGGCACAACATCAGGCCGGTGCTTCACTTCAAATGCATGACGGACGAGGTACCAAACTTCACCTGTAAAGCAGCAGCATTCCGTCTAAAGAGTTCCAATGCCCGTAATGAGAAAGATGAGGAAAGATACGAAGTGAGGCGCTAACGAGATTCGGGAGAAAGTGATAGACGATGAATGGAAAGAGGAAAAAGAGGAAGCTGCGTCCAAAATCTGTGCTAGCGAAGTTCTGGGAAAAATGAGGAAAGACTAGTCAGGAGGAGTGGAATATGAATCCGGCGACATGGAGGCGTCGGGCAGCAGCAGAGGATCGAATCCGGAAGGCGCGAGAGGCGCGGGCGGCGCGGCACCCGTGGTGTGGCTAACGTTAAGCCAGAATTGGTCAGGCGCGGGATCGAGACGACGGCATTGCGACGGCGGCGATGCGGAAGGCAGCGTCGAGAGAACGCCGATGAAAGCCATGCGTTGCGTCGAGAGGTGAGAGACAGCGTGCGCAGGGTAAGATCTTCGTAAAATGCAGCATCTCGAATCCACGGGTGACGAGCAAGGTGGGAGCGAAGGACTTCGGAAGAGTTGTGCTGCTGATCCCATCATCGATCAAATCTCAAGTGACGCGTGAGTCACACCACGCTGCTCGCCCCGTCAGCTCGGCTCATCTCGTCCATCGCTAGCAGACCGCCATTTGCAATCTTTCGACTACAACCAGATTTCATCCAACTGGATGTATTCCGACCTTCCTCGCGCTCCTTTCGCACCACCCGACCACTTCAATCCGGAATTCCGAATGCGCACTCAGCGATTCGCCCAAGAATCTCCGCAGAAGTTCTCCAGGTCGTGCCTCCAGTTTATCCCTCCACCCGCCACCCTCTTTCCAACTCACGACATCGCGCCATGTTTCTCATTCTCAAGGCAACTCCCAGCCCCCTCCTCGGGTCCTACTTTTATCACTAGCCTTCACCGCCAGCTCTGCCACTCAACATAAGTTCCGCAAACCCCGCCCAACGCTCTTCGGACATGGACCCAATACAAGTTGCACGATCAGTCGTACGTCTTGTCGTCCATCCGTTTGCTGTTCAATACATTTTCTGCTCGCATCTCTCTTCATGTCAAGTCCGACGAAGCGCGGATGTTGCTGGATCTCTACGCCGAATTTTCGGCAGTCCTCCGGCGTAACGTCCAGACCGGCCGATTTTGAGTCTCCAGCTGCATTTCGCTATTGTCCTTGATCCGCTGCTCGTTCGTCTCTCACGCATTCGATGGTTGTTCTGGCTCGCAAATCATCCTTCTGCTCTTCTTCCTTGATCCTTGCATCATCCCCACGAGCCATGGAAGGTTCCCGATCAATAATTCCATGTAGAGCGAAGACATACCCTGCCGCACGCGAAGTACGATGGAATTCATTTCTTCCTTCCCACCCAGGCCCGTTCGCGCAATTGCCTAACCACCACCCACAAAACCAATGAAGACCCGCCGCTGTTTCACGTCCGGCTCTACTTTGCCAATATCCTTCTTTCTGTGCTCGCGCTACTCGTCCCTTCGCGTCAGTCGTCATCACCGCCTCATCGCTCTCACCTCCATTGAAAATACGACTTTCTAACGACAACATCTATTTGAGCGGAGCGATAGATGTCAGTCCACGTTCGACGGCACCATCCTTCGCGGGTCTGTGCGACAAGCTCGGAATATTCTTCATGCGCGAGTCTTCTATCTGCCAATCTCTCAGTGAGATATTGTCTGTGCGCGTTCAGTCTTCTACCTTCAACTCTTTAATACTATCGTGGGGGAGCCCTACTCGGAATATAACTTGCGTATCCATCTGTGCTGAACACCCTTCCTTCGGCTCTTACATCCCATCCACACTCTCTGCTTTACATCTGCAAACTGTCATCGAACCTGGAATTCATGCAATATTCAATCCCTCTCTTGGTTCGTTCGTTCGGGACCGAATCACTTGATTCACGGGACATGCTACTTCCTCGAATACAATTCAAGTGAATTCTCGCTCGTCACTCTCATAACCAATCGCCGAGTCCCGACGACAAATTCACCTTTACAGGGCTCTCGCTGTCCTGATCATTACAGTGCCTTCGTTTTTCGTTCGCGACCCGTTTCACTTTTCAGTCGACCCAGAAGGTCTGCGTCATCTTACACTTGCTTTCTGGGGACCGACGTGGAATCGGCTCACTGAAGGCACGTCGGCGATTACCTGAACGTTTTTCGTTCGCTATGCAGTTGGCATGAAACCCCAATTTGCTGCCGCTTCTCTTCAAGTCTGAGTTTCCCGGCGGCAGTTAAAGGTCCCTCCGAAGATAGGGTGATTCTCTTTGGCACCCCGGGCGCTGCTTATAAAGTTGACGCCCCCTTCCACTTTAGGCAATTCACCGGGCGGTGCATAGCCGCATAATAACATAAGCCATGATCTGACAACTCACTGACCACGACGTTAATTATTGCCCACTTTCTGTGAGAAAAATCATGGAGACACATTTATGTTCAGAGTATTCCTGTAATAGATCTCTAGCCAGTGCGGGCCTTACAATGTACAAGATAACTCGAATGGAAGATTATGTGGCACTTTTGTGACAGTGCCGGACTGTTCCGAGGCGCATGCTTGAAGCATTTTATATCCTCCCAGAAGTATGCTCAAAAAATCTGGATATATTTCACTAAGAAGCGTCGTTGCTGAAAGCTCGATTATCTGACATTTGATGACACTTGCATGCCTTCTAGATGAATCTAACGAGCACGGCTTTTGCCGAAACGTGGCCACCGGGATTTTACTCAAAAGGGAAGGGGCGTTGCATTTGTAAGGAGCGCCAGGGGCGCCAAATAGAATAATTCCCGAAGATTTGCAACCTATTTTGTAGTTTCAATTTATTGTTGATGCGCCTTCTCCTGTCCAATTCTGCGCCTGTTTTAGTTCCGGGGTTGGTTACATTGTCCGCACCTTTCGAGCTTGTGAATCCCGTGGAAAAGGGAATGTTTGAAGCTTCATTGTTCAGCACGCAAATAAACGGATACTCAGCGCCTGCGGAGGCGCAGGTCCAACGATGTTATATGCCACCGCACAGCTAATGGACTGCTCGAAAGTTAGACGTCATCGCGAAAGACGAAAGCCATTTGTGCCACTCGCCTTTGGGTGAGTCTGAAAAACGCGGTAGAAGTCTGGACAACAGCAACGTTGCTTTGAAAGCGCAAAAATTGGGGCAGAAACCCATGATTTGGGCGACAATATCATCGTTCAGTGGGAGTGAGGTGGAAGAATTCATCGACGAAGAGAGCACAGTTACATTGTCAAACTCGCTGGCCTATGTCTCGGATACGCCGACCGTTCACACGGCAGATCCCTAAATTTACGTCGTTCGAAAACCAGGCAAATACGGCCGGTGGGGCTGGGGCAGAAAAGCGGCGGGAACTTGGCGAGACTGACGTGCTTCTGCGTCGGTTTACTTCTTTAGTGCAGAAATAAATAACTATAGCACACGAGGCAATGAGATTCACAGACCATAGACTGTACCAGTGAAATGGAAGACTCGGGCGAGCGGCACAAGACGGAAGTGAAGGGTGGAACCGTGGGAACATATCGGAAATCTCGGCGAAGTTGGTTTATAAACGTGGCACGCCAGCGTGCGCAACACTGCCTTCCAATTCACAAGTGCGAATTTTTTTTCCCTGAGTTGATCGTTTCGGCTACTTTTTAGTTCTATTCGAAACACAATAGATATATTGAAAATGCGCAAAATTCAAACAAGTAAATAACATCGCGTTCAGATCAGTTGACCAAGACAACATCTATTGGGAGGTGCGGTCCATACTCTTGGAAACGAACGAGTTTGATGGAAAGAGCTCTGGGACACGATGAAGTGAACGACCTCCAAGAAATCTTTGAATTTAGTAGCAACGACGTTGATGTGGGGATCTATTCCCAATCATCAACCAGAGACGAGGCAAAAAATTCGGAGGCAGACTGTACTGCTCGGGGAATCCATGGCTGCGTGAAGGACTGTGGGTCAGCATTGCATTCACTATTGGCTGCATGTTTGGCGGCAAAGGGGCAGAACACAGCCCGCTGGAGGGTTGTGACTACATTTGCAGTGGAGGCTCGCGCATTTGACCTTTGGGAACGATATTAATTGTGTAAGGGGACCGAGAACGCGTTCAGACCTCCATCGCAATCAAGTAACAGAGCGGTATGAATTCGGTGCTGTCGCGGCGTTGGACGCGGCTTTTAATATCGCCCCAGTGCCGCGCGGTCAATACACTCAAGTCAAAATCATCTTCATCTCTCCAACTTCATGGAGAACTTTGGGGGGTATTCGACCAGTGTATTCTAGATCGCAAGTCCGGAATACCCGCCGGATGTCCCGGAAGGCAGTTCCGATATAGTCAATCTAAGGTTCGCGGTCTCAGACGCGATTCTTCCGTGCTGGCCGCTCCGGAACTTGGCAAATCGGCGACAATAAATAACACTGAATTGTGAGTTGTCCATATATGATCGCCCATCTCGGGCAAAGGTTGAGTTGAATACAGGGGGTACTCAAACGAGAACGATTCTCTCGTCTTCGGTAATCCACAATAAACGCTGAAATTTTTTGCCTCTGTCCGATCCGAGTTCTTTGCGATCCCCGGATCGTTCATGATTATATCCATGAAATTCGAACACAGACATAACGTCGCATCCAGATGCAATTGGCAAAGACGACATCTATTGGTAGGTGCAGTCCATACTCTTGTAAACGAACGAGTGTGAGGAGAATAATTTTGAAACGATCAAGAGAACGACCTCGAAGAAATCTTCGAGTTTTTTTGGAAATTCTAATTTAGTAGCGACGACCAGACCGCGCGCAATCCGGGCAGAAACCATTGATGTGGGGATCTATTCCCGATCATCAACCATAGACGAGGCAAAAAATTCGGAGACTGACTGTATTGCTCGGGGAATCCATGGCTGCGTGAAGGACTGTGGGTCAGCGTTCGTCTTTTGCTGTGAAAATGGCGGCATTCACTATTGGCTGCATGTTTGGCGGCAAAGGGGCAGAACACAGTCAGCTGGATGGTTGTGACTAAATTTGCAGTGGGTGCTCTCGCATTTGACCTTTGGGAACGACGTCAGTTGTGTAAGAGGATCGCGAACGTGTTCATACCTCCATCGCGGGCTGGGAAACATATCAACGGCCATGTCAGTGGATCGTGCGACGAACTCACGAGAGTCTCCCAGTGACCGCAGCAGAGGTAGAAGTTTCGGACGCTGGTAGCCTGGCTGAGTATACTTAAAGACACCAAAGGGGTGACAACTCACTGGCGCCAACGGCACATGCTGAATCGGTAGGTTGAATTAGGTTAACGGCCAACGTGCCAAGCAGAGAAAAGTTGAACGCAAGTTGGCCAGTGAAAGTGAAGAACGAAGCCCAAGTCAGCTCTCTTTTAAGTGACGGTCAGCATTCAACACGAGTCTGGGCACGGGCACTCAAAGGTCAACCTGTACCCAGACACATAAATACAGTACCCGACCAACCCCGCCCGCCGCAGACCCGTGATTTCCACCCACAGCATCCAAGTGGAAAAAAGCAAGTAATGTATATAGGTTTTTGTGCACCACAAAACATATACTAGGCTAGTCAGAGATCTCATCTTCTATCATCTACCTGCACTAATTAGTGAAAAGCGAAGTGCCGTTGATGATGGCACATGTACTGTTGTTGGTCCGAGTGCTGCCGTTCTATATTTACGGATGAGCCGCGTCGGGGTCCCAGTATAACTATCACCGCCCCGCGGAGTACCAAACGGCCGATCGGCACGGTTCGGCACTAATGGTAGTTCGTACTGTCTGTTCAGTGGCTTCTAGCAGAACGCAGTACATAGTGGTCTTTGACAGTCACCGACTTCCAGGTGAATCCACTGGATCCGTCCGGAAGTACATCCAGCTGGTTTCCGGTGTTTTCTCCCTGTTTGATCCCAGAATTGATATTGATCGCCCACCGCTTTTTAAATGCTTGTCCCTTCTTTTGAGCCAAACTCAATCATCCATCGGGCTACCATTTCCTCGCTCGCGCAATACATTCCGCACTGCATTGCACTAGAGTCGGAATGAGCCCGAATTCCTGCGTACTCCCCGTGTATTCCTGCTGAATCAATGATTCAGTCTGCAAGTAAGCTTCCTAGAGTGCGTTTATTTTGACGACATGTTACATGACGGTTATTTTTGTTGCTCCTGTCTAGATCAGCCGCTGACGGGTTTCACGCTCTCCGGTTCTGTCTCAATACAACACACTTCGACATGGATCGATGTTCCGTCTCTTCCCAAACGTTTGGACGTGTGAATCTACTTGGCTCGGGATCAAGAAATGGGCCGACCGAATATTAACGAGTTGGACCAGTGTACTCGTTAAGGTGTTCTGAAAATCTTCTGTTGGAGCACGTGTATCAGAATGTGTGCAATCTGCAGTACCGAGGATAATCCGACATCAAATGCTGTCTTGTATGAGGCTCGGGCTCGGGCTCAGGCTCGGCCTTCAGGTTGGCGCTGTAAATTTGTCAGGTACACCAGAGTTCTGAGGAATTCCTGCAGAACCGCTTGGCCTTTTCGGCTTGGCGCCAAGCTCGCAAGGTAAAAAGTGAAGTTTCATGCTTCAAGTGCCGGAAATACAGACATTTTTAGTCCGATTTGCAGTTGATCTACGCACCTTGTTAAGATCAATTGAAAAGGCATCATACAAGAGGTAAAACGGCAAGAGCAACAAAGATATCGACAAAGGAACGTAATAGGGAAAGTCAAAGTTGAGAATCGCGGCCGATTCTGGCAACGATTCTGACAGCGACTCTGGATGATGATCATGGTGATACGCTGATGGTGCCATTGAGTGCGAGCTGATAAACAAAATACCAGATCTGCAACTCCGAGGATGGCAACCACAAGGCGAATGTGTTGTGAGTGGGCCAACCCATTCTCAGGTCTCGTATGAGAAGGAAGAAGGGAAGTGTGAGTGAAAGAGAGGTGAGTGATGACGAGGGACCAAACAAGAGCTAGACAAAGACGAGCATGAGCAACGACGGAGGCTCAAGCCAAAACGGAGACGAAAGCAGTGCGGTGGACTGATCTATATTGTTTTTGTAGTAGATTACAGGTGAAGTTTATATAGTGTAAGTAAAATGCGAAAGAAGTAATGTTAATTTCGGCTACTTTGTATTCCGAAGCCGGATGCTGAGTCAAAATTAAATATAAACTGTCTCGGGCACGTTCAATAGCCGGAAATGTCACGGTCTCGGCATTTTCAATAGCCGGGAACACGAGGGAGGCACGGGGTACGAAGGGAACATGAAAAGAACAGTGGAAGATGTGTGGAATGTACCATGTTCCGTGACCGGCGAGCGGCAGTGCTCATCAATGGCTCGAGAATCGACAATTTCCAAAAATCCGCGATTCTTGATGAATCACCGAAAATCGCGATTCTCCGTCAATTTCCTGGTGGAGACAAGACGCAATATTATATGAATCCATGCTTGAATCACATGAGAATCCATGTCAGAATCCGCGACGATCAGGAAAAGCAGAGCAGCACGCATGGCAAAAGCAAGCAGACATCGCGGCCAAATGAGCAGGAGGGCCAAATGAATGCAGGGTAAACGAACGTAATGAATGATCCTGAGGTTTGACAACAGAAACAATACATGGAGGGGATAATCTCATGATGATAAGAACGGTATCCCATAAAGAGGGGATTTGAAACGATGAACGACACCGCGGGGTGGATCAGCGGAACGAGACGGTCCTGGACTGCAGAGTTGCAAGCGAGTGTGACGAAGCTGAAAGGCAAGCCAAGGCGGATCAGGCATCCGGATGCGAGGAGAAATGGTAAGCAGTGAGGCACGCGATGTCTGTTCTTGTCTGTCTTAGACTCATGTGAGAGACTATCGAGTTTGAACGAGAAACATATTTGGCAGCCGGCAGCCGCGGGATGTGAGAGCGGGAAGGCACGCGGAAGTCGGGGAGTGAGAGAGTCATAGCAAAACGCGACTCGTCCGAAGTGAAGTGGAGATGAAAAACAGTTTAACGGATATGAGCGGATCAGTCAAATTCAATAGCATAGATCGGGCTCGATACTGATGGCGGTGTCCGATACCAGTGTATCCGGTTACCAGCGGAGTTTGAAATGCACGTGATTGCGGCCCGCTCAGCCCGAGACCTGTGAGACTCCTACTGTACCATTTCGACCGTAGGTTCAGTCACAGGTCACACTGGACTTTTTTTGATGCGTGCAAAAATCGCCTTTATTCAAAAGAAAATTTATCGGCCATCCCGGTGATCGAAAATTTGCAAATCACTGAACCTACGGTCGAAATGGTACAGTAATCTCGATAACTTTATGCATTTCTCGTCAACTCGTAGGGCAGAGAATGCAATATTCGAAGCACAACAGATGGTCATAATGCTATTCAGTACTTATTATGGAACTAAGAAATGAGTATAAACCATGCAAGGAACTTCCTCATTTGGGCAACCAAATTGAACGGCGTGTTGGAAGAACCGGCTGTTTTGAGACGTTATGCAACGGTTCAAATGCTATTTACAAGAATTGTAGAGATATAATCATATTATTGGCCTCCAAAGTGTGAATCCAGTGTGTTGGGGAGAGGTAAAACCAGAATTGACTCGAATTGCACCAGATCAGCTCACGGAAGTCCTGTTGGGATTTTGAGCATTCTGAAGTGAGACAATATGGCATGAAAATGAGTTGAATATTCATGGAAAAGGCCTGGGGACATAAGTAGAACTATGCAAAATGATGCGAAGTGGACGAGAATCTAGATGCCGCCGGCAGGCCGCCATTTTTCATTTGAAGCAATGGAAATGTCAGGATCACGAGGGTAGGATGCATATCCTTCTCTCCTGGTGCCTTGAGCCATATCGGCGAGCGAAGATCTGCGGGAAATCTTCAAAAAAGGTGAGTTGATGGAAGACTTCCGAAACAGGAAGGATTGCCGTTTGGTCCGTGCAAAACTCCGCCGGGAACCAGCGGAGTGGTCCACACAATTTTTTTGTTTTCTCGGGAACCTCTGGACCGATACCAATTCTGAGGGCGTAGAAAATTTTGAAATAAATCGTTCCTCAAACTCAAAAATTGGAGGGGGAAAACTTGCTCTATTGAAACTACTGGAAGAGAGATGGTGGTATCGGGACATTAAGCTGAGGTAAGGCAGATGATCGGCAAGTTGCGGTCATTTTATTGCGATTTATTTTCTTTATTTTCCGCACTTCACCCCACCGCCATGTGCATATTCTGAGTGAGAGAGACCAGCAGTTTTTTTTCTCTTACCGTACATACGTTTTGTCGTAGAATTGGTTGAATTGAGGTTGTGCATTTTTTCGTGCTATTTGGGTGAAGTGGTGTGAATTTCAACCGAAATATCACAAGTTGTGCTGTAAATAATATTGTTACACTATTACAACCATACGCGTGGTCCACAACATGAACAACAAGTTTACCGAAGACAAACATGTAGATACATACGGGTACATAACATCCACAAGAACTCAGCGAACCACATACCATTCCGTGGGACCTGGACGAAGTTCTCTCCTCCCAGGTATAAATCCCCGGTTGGCAGAAAGCTGCCGTGAGTCTTTCCCTTTCCAGTATGCATGCGCACCACCTCACAGTCAAACAGGCCCACGGACTTGTGGGAGCATCGTATATTAGACAGGTTGTGCAAAGCCGCATGCGGCTTTTTTTGGTGCACAATGTCTTTCCATGCGGCTTTTCCAGTTTGTCTTCCGATGGTCTAGGAAGCAACAATTAAGCATTCTCGTGACGCACGAGGCAAAATGACTGCACTTCCGCATGCGGCTTTGTGCAGCCGCGTGCGGCTTTGCACAAGCTCTCTATTGATGCAACAGCCGGCAGGAAAGCAAGAAAATTGCTCAGTAATTGGCTTGAGGTAGGCTGCGAGGAGCAAGCATTTCCAAGATATCGTAGGGACGCAATGTACCACTTGAAATTTTGCGTGCGGCACTTTCACCGTGAGGGATATGACCGTCTGGGGATCGGTTGCCGCCACCATTTTTCCGCCACGACACGAGTTCGAACCGGAAGGTCTTTGTGTTAAAGCCCTCGGGGCCGCGTTCGCCGTCGCATTGCGGTTCCACGTGTCGCTCCGGGCTTCGGTGATGCTCACATCCAACTGATTCCTGAATCCTGATGCTATGAATGTCCTGTTCGGTGGGTATTCTTGTTCTCGCAATTCAATCGCACTCGTTCAGGCTGACTAAATTCAAAATTGAATGTCGGGACGGCAGGACAATGCCTTCACACGTTCCTAATCCGTGCATCACGGAATCCGGGAACTTCCTATATGGCCATATAAGGCAATTATAATGTTCGCAAAGCTCACAATCGTCACAATTATTGTGACCATCATTATATTGCAATATGTCGAGCGTGCGCCCTTTGCAGGATGCCACAATTACTGTGAGGGTTGTAAGCCGCGCAAAGCATGCAATACAATATAATATTGCAATATATTCGACTATAACATGTACCCTGCAAGCGTTGGTATTCCCCGCTGCTCCCCGATCCCTTGCCGTTCACTTGATATCAGATCCCACGACAAATTAGTGAAAAAAGAACAAATATATTTCAACTCCTACATCCTACACATATACCCACCTCCATCCTCTAACCCGACACTTGAGGCCCTTCCCGAGTCTTGCGCCACGTCGAGTGGCGGCGGATGTGAGACCAAGATGGCGTGAAGATGTTGTGAGGGAGGAGACAAAGAAGGAGGGAGGGGGAGAGCTCGTAGGAGAGGCATGGGACAGTTGTCTTGAGGACAGTTGTCTTGAGACATGCGGCCAGTGCGAACGGTCGCAGACCTTGAAAGTTTCTCGCAAGTCTTGATAATGATTGAGTTTGAAGCTTGAGGGCGAGATATTGGGTGCTTGAAGGTGTTTGAGGCGTTGAAGTGGCTTGCGGAGCCTTCATGTCTTGCGAGAAAATTTGACGTCTGAAGCCTTGATCCTCACTGGTCTTGAGCTCGTAGAGTAACTTGAGGATCTGGAATTTGCTGAGCGTTCTCGAGACACGCGGAAAGTCGATATTCGGCACAGTTGAATCAGGAGGGCGGACAGGGAGGAACGGGAAGCAGGAACAGTGAGGGACGATGGTGGGCTGAAGGTTGAGCCCGCTGGGGCGTAGATTCTACCGTAGAATTCGGGTAGAATCCTCGACAATCAAACTCTCGGGTCCTTTCCACCGGAAATAACTGCGCGAGACATGTGTTTGCTTGGCTCTCTCGGCGGCGCTCGCTTCCTGTCACCTGCCGTACTGGTTCGGTGTCCAGCTCAATTCTACTTTGGGAATACTACCGCTCACTTCCTAGAATGGTTATTCAATGTTCAATTCAGGCTCCCTCTTCCTTGTGTATGCTGTCCTTCTCACTAATGTCTGATCCGAATCCCACGTTGGTCGGTACTCGGCTAGCTCCCGCCGCGCTGCTCTTGCCGCGTCTCTCTGCCTCAAGAAGCAGAGAATACAACAGGGAGCCGTTCAACACAACCTCGGGCCACAACTCGACATTCCCGCCCGTGGGCAGTGGTTGGGTATTGTGCTGTACCGAAAATGCAAACCAGCGAAGGCCGAGCTGTAGATACGTGCACAATTCAATGAGGACAGCTTGTCAGAATTCAATTCACAATTCATAATTCAATCTCATTCGGAATGGGATTTACCGTCCAATACCATGCCATTTGCGAAGAGCTCGTAGGTTTATTGTAGGAAGCGGGGTATAGGAAGGAGAAGACGAAAACGCGCTGGGACGCGTCGCGGGGCGCGAGCTGGTTCGGGCCTATACCCGATGACGTGGTGGGAAGATCTGTCCAACTTTCTACCCGAATTCCACGATCTTTCTACCATCATTTCTACGGTTTATTCCTCGCATCAATTCTACGCGAGATTCTACGCGGCCTCTACGGTGGAATTGATCCCAACGGATCCAACGCTCTCATGGTGGGGGAAGAAAAGAAAGATGAACCTAGCGGAGTTTGAATGCGTTGCTATGATATCGAGATCTTCATCATTTGTTGGGCGCCCGTGCTCGCCCGTGGTCCGATGGTCGCTGGGCTGATCACTTTGATCTCTCCTGCTGCGTGGAAATGCCATGGACTTGACGAAATATTCACGATCAGTCGTCCTGCAGAGTGAGCCTGCTAGGACAGCACGAGCTGCGCCACTGGCATGCTTTTTTTGACGTTGATTTTCAATATCTGAGGTATGCTGGATACGGGTATGCGGTGTCACTTCGAGGAGAACGCGTACCAGTGCTTGTAGCAGGCTGGTTCACGTTAGAGCTTCGTGCTATATGGCGTATTGATGCTCTCCAAGTCACAATGAACACACAAAAGTTGCGTCGGGTCTACAACTGCCTCCCATATTTGTCACAACATACAATGGGAATACATAACTGATCTAATTATTGGTAGAACTTCACAAACTCTCCGCAAACTATGGGGCTTATTATAACGCTGTCGTCGTGTTTGTGAACAGGTTACATGGCTTTGCAATGTGCCGGCAATCTTGCCGAGGACTTATGATCCGCACAACGTCATACCAGATTTTCCCGAATTTCCTGATGTGGGTACATACTTAGGGGGTTAGCTTGGACTGGCATTATGTTTTTTCTCACACATTTTGAAGGCACAAGAGCCCGATAGAACTACCCAGTGAGCTCAAACACTCAATTTCCGACTGTGTTTGGACTGTGGGACAAGTAGCCTGACCTCCGGGCAGGCATGGAACAGTGCGGGTTTCTGGACAAATTTGACTTATTACGAAGACCAACATTTGCAACATCCTGTAGCTTTCCCTTGAAATCGGTAGTCATGCGTCACGCACCCCTGTGTCGAACCTCTAGACTCCTAAAAGTCGCTCGAAAAATGCTAAAAAGACGAAATTTTGGGAATTTTCTGTTTTACCCGAAATTTTCGAGTTGGGATGCAAAAATTTGATGGCTGCCGAAATGTCGAATAGGTAAAATGGGTTACGCGTCACATTCAATGTCGATTTAAAGGAAAAGATACAGTATGCAGACCCATTCAGAAGCTCTTGAGCTCGGAATCGAGTTGACTCTATCGCTCGAGACACTCAGCGTGTACACCTTTTGACTTCGGTCCCTCCAACTGAAATGGACATGATTAGCATCGACGATTCAAATTGACACGGCTTCACTTACCGCATACGAGCCCGGCGGCACAGCACAAAGATTGGAAATTGGTTGCTCTACCCCCACACTTTGGAGCCAAATCAGCTCACAACGGCCTGGAAAGGAGAGGAAACGACACGGACGGCAGCGCCTTCAGGCTGGCACCTGGGGCATGAACTCTGTCTGGCGACGAGCTCGCTGTTCGCGCCAGCTTCGCGAACCTAACGGAAATGAATAAAACCGCTACTACTCCACGGGAGACTGTACTCACGTCTATGATGGCCCCGCGAGTCTCAAGGGCATAAACCAGAGCGAAGATGGCGACGAAGCCACTTGCGAAGCGCATTGTAAATTCAGTTCTTGGGCTTTGGAGATATCCCGATGAATCATGAAAAGGAGCGGCCGCTTTTATGAGACTTGAGGCATGTATACTATGTTGTAATATGCGTAATCGCAAGCGAATACGCTCAGGTGCTACGAGCGTTCATTCCACTTTATCGTAAGGGTGGCACAAAATATCCCTGGTCACCAAGTACATTGTAATCAAAGGGAAGACAGCGCCGAGCTCGGTGGCGTGCTGGATACGTATCACTGTACGCCCCGGAATACAACATCCTATTGCTGCTTCAGCACCCTCCAGGCAAACACTGTACGCACCACCGTTCCCGATTGGCCCCGCATTTCTCTTTTCCTGTATGCTGACCACATCGTTATGGCTCACAGATAATTGGTCGAGAAATCCTGAAGCTGCGTGGGATCAATCCCCCCAGCTACGACATTACCTTGTCAGTTTGCTGCTGTTTGCATATTGGTCAAACATTCGGAGAACTGAAAAACTACCACAGGGCCACCGGCTGTACCCCCCCAACCTCTCGCCAAATGCAACAAATGGTGCTGCTTATCCTACGTCCCTGACGTGCGTGCATTCGCTCTCTCACGATTCCTCCCTGACACGTACCGGCACCCACTATGTAGGCCTCCGGGGACCGTGGATTAGGCGTTGACTGTTTGCGAGCCGTGTGAATTTGAGTTCTCCTTAGCAGTTTTTGTAACAACGTCAATCAAGGGGAATTGAACTAGAACCGTGATGCCTCTCAGACTTTGAATCTGCGAGAACACGTGCGCTTGCTGGTCACAGACACTCGGTTGAATAGGAAATTAGACAGCTTGTGCAAAAGCCGCATGAGCCGCATGCCGCTTTTTGGCATTGTGCAAAGCCGTGCACGAAAAAAAAAAGATTTGGGCCTGGAAAGTATACAAATCAATAGAATACATGCCAAGGGATTGTATGAAGCGCTCTGATTCATATTAGCTGTGCGGACTCTACAGAACCGAGCCAAAACAAAAATAGAATGGGAGCATCAATCTGTAGTATCGCATCAACTTATGACTTTTCCGCGCCTTCCTTGTGGACAAATTGAACTATACCACGCATGCGGAAATGTTGGGCATGGAATATCAGCTTGAAGACATAATAATTATACTTCATTCATGTTGACCATAAATCTTGTGCGGCTTTGCACAATGCCAAAAAGCCGCATGCGGCTCATGCGGCTTTTGCACAAGCTGTCTATTATAGCCAACTGCTTTAGGCATCGGATGAATCACACGCCAACGCAAGCCTGACTGGATATATAAAGGGTGGAAACAAAACTTGTCTCTTGCACCGGTGGTTGATTCCAGCTATGCCAGTCTAGGCCCCGAGCTCCATAAACGAAGGACGAGGACCACGGGGGATAATTCCCGCTAATTCTACGCGATGGTGAGCAGAAGCGGACTAGGTCAACGGTCAAAAGAATGCAATGCACGCACCCATTCGATGTTGGATTTAAGGACAGGGTGTATTTACTTGAGCATCAAACGAGAGAAGTACTGATCTAAGGCAATCGAGTCCAGATCGAGGCCAAAGGACAACAAGAGAGAAAATATCACTTCAGTGTACATGATTTATAATTTGCAGTGAAGCGACAAGTGGTCCCGTGACCGGCGGGGAGGAAGACTGAGAAGGAGGCATGCGAGGGGGCGAAGTGGTGACATCGGAAGCAAATAAACTTGAGCGCCCAGACTCCAAGAATATCGAGAACGCACACCTGTCGTGTCCTGTCGCGCACTAATGACCATAGAGGGAATGCAGATCATGGCGAAGGTTTACGAACAAGCGGACCATATCTCCAAGTCAATAACGGAACGAATTGACTGTGAAATGACGCCTCGCGACTTGTTAACCGGATTGAGGTGAATCAGCACATTTCCTTAGGAGGTGCGCGTATAATGGAACCCACATTAGATACAACGCTGAGAGTGAGAGAGTGCAAATCGAATGGTGCATGAAGAAAATTTGACACTGAGTGGAACCTGAATATCAGTTCAGCGGGTAAAACAAACAAATTTCTCAAGTTCATCGATGATCATGTCGACATTTGAACAATTGCACTTTCGAAGTCTTGGTTCTGAAGAGCCGTTATCGCATTGATTTCGATTAGCGCGTGTTCATTACACTGAGTATGAACCTGCCTCAATTTCGGTGAGCGCGAGTTCGCATTAGTCAACCCATGTGCCAGATTCACTTACTCGAGCGACGAAGGAATTGAGAGACAGCCGTCGGAGGCATCCCTGCCCATCAGGACGGTTACTGTAATGTTACGGCAGGATAATGATTCGGCACAAACGCTGTACTGCGTGCGCAGGGACACGGGCAAGGTGTGTGTGCGAGTATTAGACGACTCTTTCGCTAGCATGGCTGAGTCTGCATCGGTGTAGCAGCCTCGACCTTCTGAAGAAGTCATCAAGTGTTGTTGTGAGCGTGTGAACTGGGTGGGTGAGATGAACACGGCCATGGGTAAACAACATACCTTGAAAGCAACACGGAAACCACGTCGAGTATGTAGTACACACCCTGAGTAACCGTCCAGTGCTTGGTTCAGTCCTTCTTCATCTTGATATCGAACTCGGAATGATGGCTTGGAGTAAATGTACCCGTGCGAGAATTCGTTGGAACGAAAACGAAAACGTACCACCCGCCACGGACATGCAATATAAGACATCTCCGTTCCCTCGTTCTTAGGTTTGCGTCACTGTTGCAGCCTTGAGTCAACTGCGAACACGGAAACGAATAGATAAGACTCCAATAATGGAAAGAGCTTGAAGTGGAGAAATGACCAGTGTACGAACGTGGATTAGATATAACTCGAACTGGGTGGATTTACCGCGTTAGCAGGCAAGGGGAAAAAAGTACGAGAGCGAATGCACGTACTCTATGTCGAGGCTGAATGAAATTTGGAGCGAATGTTTGAATACGGAGCGAGTCACTGTCAGAGGTCTGGACGAGTGCAATGTGCATGCAGTAGAGGGGCTAGGGCTGGAAGAAAATCTATCAATTATGATGATAATGATGATGATATCTGGCAAAGAGGGAATTTGAAACGATGAACGACATCGCGGGGCGGATGAGCGGAACGAGGCGGTCCTGGACTGCAGATTTGCAAGTGATTGTTACAAAGATTGGATCCAAAGATAGGCGTTAAGCGGCGAGGTACGCGACGTCTGTCTGTCTCAGATATGTGTGCGATACTATCGAGTTCGAGCGAGACGCAGTCATGGAAGCCGCGCCACGCGATGAGGAGAGGAGAGCGAGAGGCGCACAGAAGTTGAGGGGGTCGAGCAACTATAGACGCTTCCGAAGGATGAACAAAAAGTTATCGTTTCAGAAGTAGATCAGTCAAATTCAGTGGTGTAGATGTCGAGATGATGCACCCGCGGAAGCATTCCCGTGTGCGCGGCTAGATCCTGTGCCATTTGCGCCTCAGAAATGAGCGGCGGCAGCGGTGCAGTCATTGGCCTGCAGCAGGCACGGGTACGGGCGCACAGAGAAGAAGAGCATTCGGAAAGAAGATGGCGGTAGTGTAAGAGAAGCCTGAAAACCGGCATCGCCCGAATAACCGACGTCCACGACGATCAGATCGGCGCTACGGCACAGCCTTCGCTTGTGCTTGGCATGGCAGCGTGAGGTGGGGACGGCGTCAATTCGCCGTTTTTCTCTTCCCCGCACCCGCCTTTCGTATTCCCCCCCGCTCGCTGTTGTTTGTTGTATCCCTCTTTGTATAGCCGCTAGGCCTCGCTCTCTTTGCCACCGTCGCAGGCTAGATTGGACTAGCAACCGGCCAAAAAAACCAAAAATAATCCAGAAAACATATCCGTCGAGGGAAAAAGGAATTCGAAAATGATGCAAGAACGCTCCCGCCCCGACGGCGACCCCCTTCGTCTCTCATCCAAACCACTCCCTTGACGACCCGCACTACACCGACGACCGCACAGGCGGCTACGCAGACTACGCGCAGCCGCACGACTTTGCCGCTCCACGCGCCGCGCCGCCCTCGCCCAACTCCGCCCCCGCCTCCGCCTCCGCTCTCATGAATCACCCGTATGCGTCGTATGGGAACGGGGCGTCGCAGTCGCAGTTCCTCAATGCCGAGCCGTACCGGGACGACCCCGCGGGCACGTCGTACCCGCCCGCGTCGCCGAATAATTCCGGCTTGCTCCTACCGCTTGCGCCGGGCTCGTCAGGCCCCGCGCACACCGAGCGCCGCGTCGCCGGTGGGCGGCGCCCCGCGCGCGGAAGATGGGTGTTCCTTGGTGTGGCGTTAGTGGTGGTAGTGGCGGCGGCGGTAGTGATCCCGCTCTACTTCGCCGTTATCAAGAAGCACCACGACGACTCTGCGTCCTCTTCCTCTTCGTCGAACGGCACAAGCCCGAGCGGCAAGACGGTCGTAAGTGCGATTAGCGGTGCGGATGGGAGCACGGTGACGACGAGTAGCGGGGAGACGTTCGTGTATAATAATTCATTTGGGGGATATTGTGCGTCGCCGCTTTCCTTCCCTTCGCCGCTTTCCCTCCCTTGCCCGCGTTGGCGCTGATATCTTCCATGGAAACGCAGGGCTCGCCGACCCGTCCAACCCCTTCCTCGACGGCGCCAAGCCAAACAGCTGGACGCCCGCGCTCAACCAGTCCTGGACATGGGGCACCGATCGCGTGTATGGTGTGAATCTGGGAGGGTGGTTCGTGTTGGAGCCATGTGCGTCTTTTTCTTCTCTCCTCCCCTCGCTGGTGTGCCGTTGTTGTTGTCTCCGTCGTCTTCCCTCTGTTCGCCCGTGCTCTCTTCCCTTGTCCTCTCCTCCCCTCGCTGGTGTGCCGTCGCTGTTGTCTCCGTCCTCTTCCCTCTGTTCTCCCGTGCTCAGTCTCGCTAACGCTCGCGCAGTCATATCCCCCCGCACTCTTCCAGCCCTACCCCTCCGCCCCGGACGAGTGGACCCTCACCTCCCTCATGCGCGCCGACGGCACCCTCGAGTCGACAATGACGCAGCATTATGATACGTTCATTGTGAGTCTGCTTTGTCTTCTTCCTGTTTATGTACTCTTTCTCCTTCCGGCTTTCTGTCTCTGCCTTTGCGGCTAAGATCTTCCGCTTTCTTCCTCCCACTGTTCTGTTAGCACTAGCCTCTTCCCTTCCTACATGCCGCAGCTCCCTCCTCCCCTCGATTCCTCTTTCATTTGGGATATCTTCTCGTTTCTCTCCTCGCGCCACTTTGATTCTTTTCCTTTCTTCTTTTCTGATATTTGTGTCTCCTCACTTGCAATGTTTTGGAACTTCGCTGAGCCTTGCTTGCCCATAGACCGAACAAGACATTGCGCAGATCGCAGGCGCGGGGCTTAATTGGGTGCGGGTGCCGATTGGGTTTTGGGCGATTAGGTATGTTACCTTTTCATTCGTACTTCTTATTCCAAACAAAAGAGGACCCAAATGCTGACCAATATTTGCGCAGCACATGGGCCGACGTCGGCGTCGACGAGACGGGTGCCACCGTCGCGGAGCCGTTTTTGGAGGGTGTGGCGTGGCCGTGAGTGTTCCCTTGTTGTTTCCTTTTCTTTTCCTTCCCTTCCGTGCTCTTTTTTCCTTTTTTTTTTTTTTTGGTCTCTTGTGGAGTTTGCTTTCCCCCCGCGATTTTGGGCGGGGATTTGCGTGCGGGCTTTCCAGAACCCAACACACCTCCGCGTTGAACCGACGGCTGAAGCAGACGCAGAAGTCCTGCTATCGATCGAGTAATTGAACATTCGCTTGGTTCTTTCCTTCCTTCCGTCTTTCCGGAATCTACAGAGAAATATGTTCCTTGTTTGTTTGTTTAAATTTCTTCCCTGGTGCGAAGGCGGTTACTGGCCGCCGGTATCGTCGTTGTGGTTGTGGTTTGTGGTTTGGGAGTCCAAGTGGGACGCGCGTCTGCCAGACAGGTTGCTCCGGCCCACTACCTTTTGACTATTCCTTTTTTTGCTATTTCATTTTGGTTCGTTTCGTTCGACCAACTCAACTGACCTCGTTCCCAGATATATCGTCCGCCTCTTCGGGTGGGCGCGCAAATACGGTCTCCGCGTCAATTTGGATCTGCACACCGCGCCTGGGTCGCAGAATGGTGCGTCGTCCTCTTTCTCACGCAGTCTCCTCTTTTGCTCGCCGTCCGCTTTTGCCCACCGGCTTACTGACGCGCTCTCGCATTTGTTCGTATATTAACGCACCCTCGCAGGCTACAACCACTCCGGCAAGCTCGGCCAAATCAACTTCCTCAACGGCCCCATGGGCTTCGCCAACGCGCAGCGCATGCTCGACTATATCCGTGTTATTGTGGAGTTTATTACGCAGCCGCAGTATGCGAATTTGATTCCGATGTTTGGAATTGTTAATGAGGGTACGTGCTTTGTTCTCGCTTTCCTTTCACCATTTTCCTCCACGGCGATTTTTCCTGTCTCTCCCGCTTCCACGGCGATTCGAGAACGGAGTGGGGAAAGCTGATGTTGATGCTGATGCGCATTGACAGCGTTCCTCCCGGATATTGGAAAGGATGTGTTGACGTCGTTGTGAGTGTCTCCGTGGGAGATGAGAAAAAATTGCGCTGACGGTTGGCGGACGAACGCAGCTATCTGCAAGCACACAATATGATCCGTGGGATTACTGGCGTCGGTGAGGGACATGGGCCATATATCTCCATTCATGATGGATTCCAGGGGTGCGTCTCTCCTTTCTTCCTTTTTTTTCACTCCGTCCTTCCTTGATCGCCCATGACCTGTTCAACTAATCAATTCCAACGCTCCCAGTGTCCCCCTCTGGAAAGGCTTCCTCACAGGCTCGGACCGCATCATCCTCGACACGCACCCGTACTTTGCCTTTGACGGCGCCCCGAATAATGCCCCCATCGCCACTGGCCTGGGCACCGGCGCTGGTGGAGATGGTGTTGCGCCCGGAGGAACTTGGCCAAAGCAGGCATGTGATTCGTGGGCGGGGTCATTGAATACGAGGTGCGCTTCTCTTCCATTCTTCGGTACTGCCGCGCGCGTACTGACTTGCGTGGAGTCGAATTCAATTCGGTGTGACCGTCGCGGGCGAGTTCAGCAACGGGTACAACGACTGCGGTAAATTCATCCTCGCTGGCTACACTCTTGAATACACTGAAAAAAAATCTGATTTAGGCCTGTATCTCAACGGTGTCAATGGGACGACGCACTTCGGCGGCGACTGCTCGCTTTTCATGGATGCGAGCACGTGGAATGATACGCTGAAGGCCGGCGTGAAGGCGTTTGCGATGGCGTCGATGGATGCGACGCAGGATTGGTTTTTCTGGACGTGGAAGGTACGTCATCCGCTCTCCATCTCGTTGTGTGATGGCTTCAGTAACGACAACGTACACACGCAGATCGGCCCCGCGCTCGACGGCGTCGTCCAGTCCCCGCTCTGGTCCTATTCCCTCGGGCTGCAAAACGGCTTCATGCCTACCGACCCACGCGACTCCGCCGGCTATTGTGCATCGCTCGGTACCGAGTCCGTTCCCTTCAACGGAACGTTCCAATCATGGCAAACGGGCGGCGTCGGCGCAGGTACGATCGCTGCATCGGACACTGCGTCGTTCGGCGCATGGCCACCAGCCACGCTCTCAAGCGTGAGTGTGGCACCGACGTTGTTGCCGACGTACACGCCCACGACGAGCATTCCGACGTTGACGTGGACGACGCCGACACCAACTGCCGCTGGTAGCGGGAGTGCCAGTGCGAGTGCGCCCACGATAACGGCGAGTGTGGGGAGCGGGTGGTTCGATGCGGCGGATACGACACTGGTAATGACTGCTGTGGCGGGGTGCACGTATCCCGATGCGTGGAGCGCGTTGAGTTCGGCGGTACCGGCTGTGTGCACGGGGACGCCTGCGGCATGAGCATACAAGCAAGAGCGAGTGGGCATGCGGAGCCCAGCTTACAATTGTAATTCAGTTCTTTTTGGTGGGTGGTGGAGTGCGAAATTCCACCTAGTGTCGGCGCGCGCGTATGACGCGCATACAATCGTTTATACCCTCGTTCGTTACCTATATACAACATATACGTCTGTCTATCTTTACTGCTGTGATTTGTCCACCTACCACTTTGGGGGTTACTTTACATGCGAACCACGACGGCACGCGTGGAGGACAAGCAATGGCGAGGAATACTTGGTAGGTATGGGCCAACGCTGTGCGCGGCGTACACGAGTCCTTATGTACTATGAGCGACTTACGTGTGAGAAATCACTCCCTCAACGCAGATGAACAGCATCTGCGGATTGGTCAACACGATTTCAACAGTTATTAGATCAACATACCATCCTCCATCCAGTAAATGTCTCATTCTAGATCTCGACGATTTGAATCCTGGTATATGGCGGTCAAAATGATAAGAGGGTGAGAGCTTTGAGCCTGGACGCCGAGAAGACAAGGAAGGATTATCACCTATATATACGGCAATTTCCAAGGCCGTGGTATCGCTCTCGAAACGCATATGATCCGAACCAAAGTTTGTACATCAAGCATACGCTCAGCGGCAATTACTCTCGTCGACTAGAGCCTTCACGAGCTTCGCTATTTCGACAGCGCCCTAAAATGTATCAAGATGAAATCCGGGGAAGGCGTCAGCAAAGGTAGCAATACATTTGAGGGCTACCTGGGTACTAGGGTTTGAGGTTTTGAATGTTTCAGCAGTGAGGGCTTGAGCATGGGAGCCTTGAATCCTTGGGACTTGAAATTAAAAGGGGGACGGACAGGCCTGCGTGAAGAAAAGAGGAGCTATCCAAGGAAGAGCATCTTGAGGGAAGTTGAGGTTAGCATAGATGAGCAGCGACAGGTCGAGTGGCCACGGGGCATTACTCTTCCCCACGTTTCCGAATAAATTTTCCGAGGATTGCAGATTCAGAGGTAATGTTGCCGCGACTCGAGTCGGGCGAATTTGACTTGACACGTCTGGCGTCCGAGAATCCTGTCGAATATGGGGCATTAAGGGTTCAGCAAATGGAGTTATTGGCTGAACCGGAGGTTTAGCTACTTACACGGCGGAGCACTTGCATTTTGGATCTCTTTTGCTACAAGTACAAATAATAAATTTGTCATCTGAAATTCGTCATCAGTGAAAACAAGAGCAGCAGCAAAGTGGCCAAAGGATTTCCGGAGTTCATGTAGTAAAGGCTCTTAATAGCTCTCTTTCTCTCATTTTTCTGGACTTTTTGGTCTGGTGTACGATTTGTTAGCCCTCAGACTTTCGCTCAGTTGATGTGTCAATTTTGTTTAGTGTTGAAACGGCGTATCGCGTATCAATCGCCATGTCTACACGATCAGCTCATTTCCATTGGATTGCTGAAGTTCACTGTGGTTTGTATCAAGTTTGCACCTTTTTTTTCATCTTATCTTTTCTGGGAAGACCTACAATTCATTAGCGACCAAATCTCTCTGAACCCGGTGTGTCGACACCACCCATTAAATAGTTTAGCGTAAAAAGCCCACCCTACGGACAGCTACCATAGCCAATAGGCCTCATGTAGTAACAATACTGAATCAATCAATCAATTTTGTTTTGACTTCGGGTTGTATTGGTTCGTACCGTGTCCGGGGTTTTTCCGAGATCAATCACAACATCTGTTGCCACTGCTTGATTGCGACGCCCTTTTTCTCGCTTTTTTCTGTCTGTGTCGTCTTCGATGCCAATGTTCAATGCTCTCCTGTTTTTCTTGGCTGGGTACTAAACTCTGGAGTCCTGCCCCGAGACTCACATTTCTGGGCAGCTTAGGCTTCCAAGCAACACTGGCAGGATCTTTGTCTGGATGGATTGCATTCCAGTGGCGCCACTCCACCAGTTCACTCGTTCTGAGATGGCCTCGGAGATGCATATGAAGATTCCAGGTCTAGATATCTATAGAGTGGAAACATATGATGGAATAACGAATTCAAAGCCGTATTTATGGAAAAATTAAGAACTCCCATTTTGTACGAATATCTTTGTGCGCAATACCCACAATACCGACCACTCTCAAATCGGTCATGCCAAATTTCGGATCAATGTCCTTCGATGCCCAATCCACAGTAATCAATTTCTCAACACCAGAAACACACCTCAGAGTTATATACTGATACATACTTATTCGTCATCAGTATATCGGTTCTGTAGCAGAGACTACCTCAGAGCAGCAAATCTGATACTGTATCCAAAAATTCTCATGTTACAATTTTTCTCTTTGTATAGTAGTTGAAAGTAAGAACCCCCACTTTTCACTCTGGCAAATTCTATGCAAACGGTGATGCTCGGTGCTCGGCAACTTGCTGGATCATCACGAGGAGAGGGTGAATCAAAAACCAAAAAAAAATATGAGTGAGTGAGCCGTCAACAACCAAGGTTCAGCCTCCCGCCTCAGAGAGGCCTAATCCCTGTCATAGTAGTCCACGATGCCCACTTGGCACCTGGTGAAATAATGATTGTCCGTGGAGAAACCGGGGAATTAACGTAATTCGACTCAACTTGCCGAGTCGCAACTTCGGGAGCAGAACATCACGTATTACACAGCAACAAAGAGGTGTCAGCCGAAACGGTTACATAGAGACACTATGATGCTCTCTTTGACGGGTATTATTCCACATTACTCGGAAATAAAGATGAGTTCTCCGAAACAGCGGGTTTCCCACCTTTCATTTCGGTACCACAGTACTGGATGGCGAAATGCGATATTCCGAACTTGATCCCTGGAGATGGTCCCTCGGAAATCGGTGGCCGAACCATTTTTTCCCAAAACAGGGGGTTTCCCACATTTCATTTCGGTACCATACTACTGGATGGTGGAAATGCCAAGGAAATGCGATATTCCGAACTGGATCCCCGAGGACGGTCCCTTCCCGGGTGAAGAGTTCCGGGCCTATCATTTGGGGACCACACTACTGGATGGTGGAAATGCGATAATCCGAACTTGATCCCTGGAGACGGGCCCTTGGAAGTCGGTCCCGGACTCCTGGGTGACGAATCCTGGGTCTAATTGATAGTTATCCACGTGTTGGTGTTCTTGTTTTTTCTGAGCATTTGGTATAATACGACTCATCGGAAGGCGCATCTGTCGTTCTTTCAGGATTTGTCTCACAGTAAGCACTCAGCAAGCCTGATTTGCAGAGCGCGGGATTCATTTTGTCGATCAATTATGGTGAGTTGATTACTCCACAACAGAGAAGTCGAAGACGAAGTTCTGGGCGCATTCCTCATTTCTTCCATCCTGTCCCTCATCTTTTGTCGCTCGCTTCGATACGGTTTGGCTTCTGATCTTCCTGGTCTGGGCGAGCGCGCCCGCATCGCTTCGCTTTCCCCTGCTGCCACCGATAATAGACCGATTCTTTCTTGGAAACGCTTACCCGTTAATTGTAGGTTTGGCATCCTTTCTCTAATGACACTTTGCTCCCCCGCCGCCGGATGGCTTCTAATTCCTTCTTTACACACGCTGTAACACGGAGTTCGAACTACAATATGCATGTGCGCGCGGTTTTTGTTCCCACGTCACGAAGGAAGCCGCATTGCCGGCCAATATTGGTCTAATTAAGCGTATACTGCCGAATATGCGCACAGCCCATCGAGTTTTAAGCTCCCTGCCGACTTCGAGCCTGCCACGCAGCGAATTAGCAAAATAAGTGGGGCGACACAAAATAAACTCGGGTTTACTGCGAATTGGGGTTCCCTGCGCTCAGGAAGGCAAGAAACCCAGGTACAGACTCGGAACAAAGTGAATCGTGTGGAAGATGTAGCCATTGTGAGAGACGAATCACAGAAGAGTCCATCTCGGAGGGCAACAGTAGCGCGCGCGTGGGCCTGGAGCACAGATGGCAGTCGCAGAGCTGCTGGAAAGGACAGAAGAGAGGTTGAGAAGGAGGCAGGAGCAAGAAAAGAGAAGGCGACCAAAGGCATATGCCAAATCGGGCCGAAAGGGCAAACCTCAAAGGGCAAGACCGAAAGCGACAAAACAAAGCCAACCTCCCGCGAAGACACAGAGCTGCATAGCTCCCCAAAACTTCCCAAATCCCTTTCAAGAAAAAAAAGTTTCGTGTTCAAGACCCACTGCCTAAAGGTAGCGGGAATTATTGACAAAGCCAACGAATTTCACCAGCTCTGTACAAATGTGTTAGCTTTCAATGATCTTTGATACGCAAGCCGTTGGTCTGGACTATTTTTTCCGACCTCACAGCCACCAGCGTTCAAAGTTGCTCTACTTTGCTCGTCCGTGATGTGAGGGTGGAGTGTACGAGGTAATGCGGGTTGCGAGTCGGGGTTAGTGGGGAAGCTGGCGTCGGGGGCGAGTAGGGATCGAGCCTCGTCTCTGATAATGAAGGTCGCGTTGGTGAAGGGTGTGTGGTCACTGAGACTGGTGTGAAACTCTGGTTAGCGTCTCCCCGTGCATGCGAATACAAAGCAGCTCGGCTCAACTTACTGCTCAAAGTGCAGGTGACTGATCAAAGCTGTCTCCACTTGCCCAGGGTCCATACCGCCTTTTGCGCACGACTCCACAACGTCCTGTGGCACCTCACATGGGATAAAGCCCGACTCGAAGTAGTTCTTCTGCGCCGCCGGCGGGAGGCTCTGCATATCGCGGCGGATTCCCAGATCGAAGATGAGGTGGCGCTCGGAGGCAGAGTGCTTCAGATAGAAGACGAGCGAAGGGCAGCCGTGGTAGGTGCCCGGCTGGCCCTGGATGTGACGTCCGTCGGGACACGGATCAGAGGCAGGGGCGGGGAGGGCTGGGTTGGGCGGTTGGCGCAGGGGAAGAAATAGTGGGTATCGAGAGGGCGCATGGGTCGGTGGATCACTGAGTTTAAGGACTGGGCATTTCGAGCAGGAAGAGTGGCCGAGGTGGTATCGAACTGGCCGTATATGGCCATTCGAAGTTGTAAAATCTTGAGTACCTTTGCAAGGAACTCACGGTGACCCGCCGCTTAAGCAGTGTGATCCATGCATTGTAATGGATGAGGGGGGCGCGTCTATGCGGCGGGCGTGCGTCCTGCTTATCCGCGAAAAATGACACCACAGCTTCGTTCCTTGCTAAGCAGTGGAGCACATGCGGGAGCTGGAGTCAGAGCAAGAGCTTGGCAAGCCGTTTGTGTGCCAAGAAAATGCTTAGGAGAGGTTCGACAGCCACCAAATTCTACCATCTACCATATGAACGTGAGGACCAACAAGCCAAAAAAGTATAAACCCTCGTGTGAGATGCACAGGGACGCTCGAAGACCGTCGGGGAAACTAGCGAGAAGCTGAGGGATCCGAGGGCCGAGGGTGTACTTCTGTGGAGCTGATGGTGTTCGGGAGAAAAGACAGACGCCGTGACCCCCTGTGTGACTCTTGCTGATCCCCGCTGGCATTTCTCGGCATGCCGGAAGGTAATTGAACGGTGGGACAGAGTTGCGTCACTGAACGTCTTTGAAAAGAAATGACATTTGATGGCTCGGAATTGACGAGCCGAGTTCGCCCTCGAGTTGCCAAATATGGGAATGGCCCGAGCTGAACTCGGAGCCAACTCAACCTCGCAGCTGCACTAAACGAGGTTGATTTTTCCCAGGGATTACATGCCATTCATCATTGCCGGAGTTGAAGACAAAAATGGCGAAATCGTTGGGTATCATCTCTACGACAGTTTGTGCGACAAGACAGATATTTAGTGCCTGCCGACCTCGCCATGTGCATTAATCGAACGATGTATACCGCGTCCCCTCACCCTTGCGACGCTCCGGCGCGGTTGCATTCGCAATGAAGTCGGTTCAAAGTAAAATGCGCCAACCAGTGATCCTGTCCATGCACGATGCCAAGAGAATTTCCCCTTGTACCTATCTTCGCAGTGAGTGTTCTAACGTCCATACTCGGTGACTGTTCATGTCATCCCACCAAACTATCGGCCGCTCGGTATCTGGCCACCTTCAAATATAGTTGAATGAAATGCGGATTTGATCTGAGGGGATCAAGTACGACTATTGAGGGCCATACTAAATTTCAACCCAAAATGATCTTTCGGCCGAAAGTTAGGCGAAGTTTTGATCGGGATGTACATGATGTAAGCCATCATTTCTTAGCTCCGCCGTCTTCAGTCACCATGGCTCGTTTTCCACCAGTTCTCCTCCGTTTCCCGAAATAAAGAGCTCGTTATGTTTCTTCGATGCGTGGCCTCCCCATTGGTGTCATACTGGCCGAAAAGCAAGAACTACACTCCGCACGACTGCCAGGAAAACTTAGCTCAGAATCTCATCCATCGCAGTGAAACACCTCGGTACCTAATGCACTGTTGAGGCTATGAGTCTGGTTCTTGGCATGGGATTTCTTTGTCACTTATTCGATCATTTTACGCATTGATCACTATCTTATTCATTTTCCTTCTTCAACAACATTGCCCATTACTCCGAAATGCGCTATTTTTGTGTCGTGGCATCCGAAATTTTTTAGCTGGGTTCCTAAGCTTCAAGAATGTAGTAATTTGGTTTATCATACACCTATACATTCTAGCACTGCCCCTGACGCGCATCTTAGCCCAGGCCCTCCACCTACTCTGGCTATGCGCTCGGTTTGCAGAGACATGCCATAAAGGGCAATATCTCGGCTTCACATCCGTGTTCGTATACCCTCCTGATAAATACTATGTGCACAAAATTAGCTATAATCTCACATACGAACCTTATGGTCATGTTTGGATACAATCTGGGTCCAGCAACGGCATCAACGGCCTATGCGGCGAGGTGACCAGCTTCCGCGTTTGCTGCTGTATCACATGAGCTTCTAAAATTTTGAAAATATTCTAGACAATTTATTGGAAGCATGCCTTTGATACAATACCCAAGCCGCCATGAGGGCCGCACATAGCACCTTGAGAATAACGATACTCGCTAAGGTTGCCAGGTACCCAGGCGCTGATAGTATGTCATCTGCGCCAAGAACTTTGGTTCAGATTTGATACCGACCCGCCGTGGCCAAGCCTTTTCACTTCAGAGACTGCAGCTGGATTGTCGTCTTGTTCCTGGATGCCGTGAGGGGAAAGGGTATAAATCCAGGAGCCTACTAGGTTGCCTCTCCCCAGTGCTTTCACCCTCAGCGCTAACAAACCATGGGATTCAAATCCACCATCCTCACCCTCCTCCCCTTCTTTGTCGCCAATGCTTATGCGGCGGATGTCTTCTACACCATGAACGTACGCTCACTGCATCCTCCATCGCCCATGTAGTCCCTCTGTATTCAATTCTCATACGGATGCCAGGTCACCAACGCGGTCGTCGCGCCCCGACGGAAACCCGCGCTCGTCGATCATCGCGGGCCAGTTCGGGGGCGTCCCGCTCGTCGCAAACAAGGGCGACACGCTGCATATCAACGTGACGAATAATCTATTCGACCCGACGATGCGGAGGTCGACGAGCATCGTACGTGGGCTCTGCTTCTCCGCCAACTTCGAATTTTCTTAAGGAAGTGGTATCCACATAGCATTGGCACGGGCTGTTCCAAGACCGTACGGCGAGCGAGGACGGACCGTCGTTTGTCAACCAATGTGGGTATCACCGGCTTTCATGACTCAGGCCCAGTCTCATCTTCCTCGCGATATTCAGGTCCGATCTCTCCGGGACACTATTACCGTACGTCAATTCTCCTCCTGGATCTAAAAAATCCTGAACCTGACCTGTTGGCGTAGAGTACAACTTCAACGTTGGCGAGCAAACAGGGACATACTGGTATCATAGCCACCTGTCAACCCAGTATGCAGACGGCGAGCGCGGCACGCTGGTCATTTGTGAGCGGCCTCCCTTCCCACCTCGTCACCGCGATGAGCCGCTGACATCACCACGGGTGCGCGGCAGACGATCCAGACGACCCGCAGAAGGACCTGTGGGACGTCGACGACGCCAGCACGATTATCACGCTTGCCGATTGGTACCACACGCCTGCGGGTGAGTGCTCTTCTCTCTCCGAGATGGTCCAGGAGACGCTGATGCATGCGGTTTTTCAGAGCAGCTCATGGCGCAGTTCAAGCAGGACGGGCACGAGCCCGTGCCCGGCTCTGGGCTAATCAACGGGGTTGGTGTGAGTGCATAGACTTCTACTTTCTGCTTCACGCACTCAATATACTGGCAGCGCTACATTGGAGGCCCGCAAGTACCGTGGGCTGTAGTCAATGTGCAACAAGGAAAGCGGTGCGTGCTAGCGCCTTTCGCTACATCTATACCACCTGGCTCGCATTCAATCATGCTCATTCATCGTCTTGAAACTCTAGATATCGGTATGTCCCGCTATTTCAGACTCATATATGCCAACGGCTCACCATCCCAAATTGCGCAGCTTCCGCGTCGTGAACATGGCTGCGTTTGCGGCATTTACCTTTTCTATCGACGGGCATACTTTCGATGTTATCGAAACTGATGGAATCGCTACTGTTCCCCTGGTCCGTATTGCCTCCATCGTTCGCGAAGTCGCGCTGTGCTGATGCATAGTCTCCGGTAGACTGTCTCAAGCTTCGAAATTCATGCCGCGCAGAGGTACAGTTTTGTGGTGCGTATTATATACATTTACCTCTACGCCTCGGGTGCTTGAGCTCGCGATATACAGTTGAAAGCCAATCAGTCGGTGAACAACTACTGGATAAACGCGCCGATGGTGAGTGATCGGTCCGCCGACCTTCATCCTCTGACCTCTCATGGTGTATAGACTGTGCAAGGGAGCAGCGCCATCTGTCCGTGTCTCCTGAGCTTCGTATTCAACCGCTACTGACATTTGTGTATTTATTCCTGAAGTGGACAAGCAAAACGTCAAGGCAATCCTGCGCTATGCCGGCGCACCGAGCTCGGATCCGACAACCTCCGGCGCCGGCAGCAGCTCTGCGGCTCCGCTCCAAGAGTACCAGCTCCAGGTATCCCACGTCCTCGCTTGCGATCAGTTTCTTTTCTGACTTTTTGTCGAAGACTCTCATTAACCCGGGCGCTCCGGGTGGCTCCGCGCCCGCCGACAGGACTATTGACCTCAACTTTGACGCCGCCGGGAATGGCCTCTGGGAGGTCAACGGCGTGTCATATGTCCCGCCCGACCTGCCGACGCTGCTCAAGATCATCAACGGCGCGACGACGGCGAACGACTTCAACCCTACGGAGAACACCTTCGTTCTGGAGAGGGGTCAGGTGGTGGAGCTGCGGATTCATGGAGCAGACCATGGGATCACGCATCCGTTCCACTTGCAGTGCGTTTTGTTGTCTGCGTTGGAAATCGAGGGGTGTATTGATTGGATTGCCTGCGCAGTGGCCATGCATTTGACGTCGTGCAGAGCGCGTCTGGTCCGACGAACTATGTCAATCCGCCGCGCCGGGACGTTATCGGTGTCGACCAAGGCGGAGTCATCATCCGCTTCCGCGCAGACAATCCTGGGCCGTGGTTCCTTCACTGGTACGCTTATACGCTTTTCATAGCTTCTCTGTCCTCACCAATCCCTCCAAAATTAGCCATATTGATTGGCATCTCGAAGCCGGACTTGCCGTCGTGTTTGCCGAGGCACCGGCAGACCAGCGCACGGGTCCGCAGTCGCAAATCATCCCGGCGGCATGGAATAATCTGTGCCCTATCTACAACAACCTGACGCAAGAGCTGCAGTAGGCATTGGTGTCTCTTATCGCTTTGCAGAGAAAGGTTCCGTGGGTAGAAACTATTAATGAAATAAAGTTCGAGCGGTGAGGCTACTTCCCTGGAGGCGGCGTATAAAAAAAGGCAACTAAACGAAGTTGACTCGGGTGCTTGACCATTGCTCGGAGTGCTGTAATGTAGTCTGTCAATGATGCGACAAAAACAGGCCCTTGAGAGGATCGGTGGCGTCCAAGTCATTTTTCAACGATTTGTCTTTCGTTCGTTGATCTCTTTCGCCAAGAGAATCGTAACGAGCCAGAAACACGCGTCGGAGGCGACGGGGACTATACTGGACAATCAAGTTGTATATTCAAGCCAATAGATATGGTCTCACGCCTAGGCGGTGCGTATCAGGACGGGAATCGCTTGCGATCGACTGTGTTGCGGAAAGCTGTATCTCACTGCGTTTAAGGCGGCCCTAGACGCCGAAATGCCGAGGCCCACTCAGGCCAACTGGACACGTCAAGATACGTCTAGCCGACGTCTAGATGGATTAGCCGATGCCTAGATAACCGATGTCTAGGCGCCGGCTGTGCGTCTAGGCGCTGGCTTGACACGTGTTGACGTGTCTAGTTGGCCTGAGTGGGCCTCGGCATTTGACAGTCCAGGGCCGCCTTAAACGCAGTGTCTCACCATTGAAACGCTTGCTGAAGGACGGTTATATAGCGACGTAGGTAGGTATAAGAGCACCCACATACGAACATCCATCCACATAATACTCCATGTGCTAGCCTGTCGACCATCAACATCTCGTTCCTGGGGAGGTTTGGATGACATGCTTGGCGCTCTGTACCTCGCGTCAACTACGACGAATCTCTAAGGTGTGTCAGCTATTCCGCTCCCTTTCTTTGCCAATTTTATTCAGCATCAAACTCTAGATATCGTCGATATTCAGAGTTTGATCGAAGTGTTGGTGTGGAGACTTGTGCTCGCCATTTCCTTGACGCATTTTCGGCGAGCGAGCTTCCTCACCTTGTCCATCTGTCAATCCAAGCGATTAGATTTGCATAGGACATGGAGCCATTTGTTCGGTTCGTCGAGCAATGCGCACGCCCAGAGTCCCTCACCGTGATTGCTCCGCCTCCGACCTCGCCGATCTCCATGCTCCCTCCCGCTTCTGTATACTCTCGCCGGACCATCCAACTTCATCCGATCACTCGCGCCAGGCAGACCCATCTGCAGCGTGGGCGTTGTTGAGCACGGGATCTACCTCGACAAAGGGAGGGGAAGTGTAGAAGGCGGAAGGTGGAAGGGATGGTTGGGATTCGTGTAGTGCGAGGCACGAACAACGACCGCGAAACGGTTAGGGCCGCGAATTAGCTTTCTGTTTGGATCGCTGGGAACTTGGAACCAGATCTTGAACTGTGCGCAAAGACAACTGCCGTGAGCAGGACACCGGCAGGCGAGATTGAAATTCAAGAATATTGTTGCGATTTATTTCCCTGGTGCCAGGTCGATAGGAAGCCAACGTAAGGACCAGAGTTGAAAATTACTTGACCAACAGAAGTTCCACGAAGAAGCAGCAGAAGTAGATGTACCCACCCTGCGAGGACCAAACATCCGCGATAAAACGCACAGGTAGGGGTTCGAAACAGAGGCACATACATTATCAGCGCAACATGATGCCGTCGAGGACGAAATCTGAGTCCAGTTCAACTCACACAAACCGTGTTTTAAAGTAATCCAACCAGGGAATTCGGCGAGCCGGTGAATGGATCTCAAACAATCATTAGCATAGACGCGGTTTAAACAAAAGAGCAGGCATTCACCGTCAATGGAACGCGCTAAACCCGAGCAGATCGAAAGTATTGATACCGAAAGTTGTTTGGAAGGTTCAGTGAATAGCGTTAGCGTGGAATGAGCGCACGGACCCGGGCTTGGTTCGGGAGGAGGTTTATTGAATTGTGCAAAAGGATACGGAGGTGTAAAGTCTTCAGATAGGGAAACTTGTTCTCCGTGACCTGTGTCTCCCCGAAATGATACAGGGGAAACCACCCAAATGAAGCCAAATGCGATTAGTGAACACAAGACACAGGTTGAGAGTTCACACAAGAGCGCGGTGGGCCGCTCCGCGGCCCACCACTTCGGTTGAATAAGCTGAGCTGCTGCGAGTATTGTCACGCTCTAAATAAAGAGAGGCGCGGGGTCAGAGTGCTGATAGCGGAGTTTGAAAAGGCTTCGAACGGACAGACAGACGCACGTAACTTTATAAAGAGCGTGATAAATAAAGAGAGGCGCGGGGTCAGAGTGCTGATAGCGGAGTTTGAAAAGGCTTCGGACGGACAGACAGACGCACGTAATTTTATAAAGAGCGTGACGTGATACTGTACTTAATGGGGTACGATACGCTAGCGAGGATTAAACAGAACACGCTGGAAAGCAGTAACTGGCGTTTTAGTTGGGCGGCATTACCGCGAGCGTGGGGGGCACCGCAAAAGGTAGATGGACGCTGCGAGTGCGAACGAGCAGAAAAGTTAGCAAGAAGTAGGCGCTGGCGTACTTCGAACATGGTGTGCGAGTGGACCTCCGAGTTACGTTTCCACAAGCCTGCTCGACACCACACGCGACACGAGAAGCAAAGCAGGGGCAGGAGCAAGACCGATTTCATTCAGTGAGACGATGCATATCGACACATGCATGCCGTTGAATGAAGAGACTTGGTCAATGGATTTGCAGTGCTGTGTATCGCTGGAATAGCCTCCAACGCAGACAGATTATGCGGCATCGAGGCGGCTGAGGGAAGCGGCGACGTCGATGAGCTCGAATCGACGATGGTAGTCGGCAAGGTTGCCAGTGGTCGCGTCTGTGACAGATGGTGTGTGCGTGCTGATGGCAGTGATGCTCGGCAAATTCCGGAGCCTCTTCGTCACTACGCCCATGGCGGCCGCCCACTGCTCAGCGGTGTGATTGCGCTGCCCATGTTGGTGCCCTTCCGTATGATAATTATTTGTCTATTTGATCTAAACTCCCCGCCTTCGGACCTTCATCTCCTGCCAACTTGCTGCCGTCTTAGCCTTGGATCTTTCTTTGCATTTCGCTTGACTTTTGGGATTGAACTCGAAGATTACTTCTACGGGACCTGAGAATTCCATCTCCTCTCCATTTAATTATCATCTTTTTTCCTGCAGTGCGTTTCTTGATGCGCTGGCCTCGCATTTCGCCTTTGTCCCGCTAGTTCCCACCAATACAAGCCGCTGGCTGGGACTCCCGCCGCACTGAATTTCCCGTCGCATGATCACTATTTGGCTTTGATATTTCTGAAATCTTGCGCCGGCGATCCGAACTGAAAGCTCCGACGCAGCCAACACTATAACACTAATTTCTCAGCTGCGCCTCCGAGGTAGTGTCCTGATCTTAAAGCGGCCGGAAAACATACTTGCCTTTTCACGCCGGAAAGTTGTTCACCATTAGCGTACAACTGTTCAAGGGCCTAGTTTCTCTGCACATACGCGGCTGCATCGGAGTAACATCAACGCCAATAAACCTAAATACTCTCATCTTCTCCTTCCTTCCTGCCTACCTCTATACTACAACAGCTACGTTCACGCCGCCGGAAGTGTGTAAGTCACGGAAACCCCTTGGACATCCTGGGACCCTCCAATAACGGCGAAAGCAACTGGCGTCAATTCGATCTTGTCGTCTCGGCAGCCAGTGCAGCTGTCAAGAATGGTGGCCGTGACGCTGGAGCCATCGTCGGCTGCGAAACAACATTGTCAGTGCAATTTCAAAATACTCAGGGAGGGACCTGCGTTGCAAGTGTAACATACCTGTGACGGTGACGGTCTGGTTGCAGATTGCGAGGCTAAAGAGGGAGGCTTGAATAGAGGCCGCAAAATCGGTATTGTTGATCCCAATGCCACAGACACCGCGACCACCTTCGGGGACGAACACCTCAGCTAGAAGAAACGATACGGGCATGAGTGATCCTGAAACCTATCGCAATTTCTATTGACACACCTGTGGTGCTGAATGTCTGGGCAACAGCGACGGCGACGAAAGCAAAGAGAGTTATGATAAATTTCATGATAGGGAAGCGTAGGTGCTGCTGTGGTTTGGGAAGAGCGTTTTTATGCCTCAAGACTGAGTACTATTCGCTATAGAGGTACAGGAACAGGTGAGTTCCAAGGTCCGAGAATGATTGATTGTTCATGCAGTGCGTGGTGCCGTGGAATGGACTCGGTATGTGTGAAAAGCATAGTAGCGCAGTGTGGACATTTAGTCCCGAAATGTGACTGTTTTCACTCATTTGACGCAGATCATATCAATTTTCATTATTCCTGGTACCTCACCATGTTCTGTTCTTGTGCCTTGTCTGAACATCTTCTCTCACTCCTCTCACCACTACTTGATGAGCGTTTTGTTGAGATGGCCTAAAAATACAGTTGAACCACGTTTAACTCCGGTTATTTTCGGCGTGTGAAACCAGGAGGGATCCATTTCCCCGGGCGACCCAACCAAGTGGGAAATCCCACCGTCGGGAACCAAAAAAAGGGATTCAGGAACAATCCCACGCGGGTGGGTCTGCCAATGGTTTTCTGCGAAGTCACCTAATAGCTTGAACGTGACGCGATAGATCCCAGTCACAATAGCCCTGTAGAACTCTTGTCCACCGAATCACCCCGCTGCTGTCACCGCGCCATGGCGACCGGTAACACCAGCACCGCCGGCGAGTTCACCTAAGCACTGCCTGTAATCTAACATATACGTACGCAGCCTTATCCGCAGTAGCAAGTAGCTCAATGATTTGGTTACTTGAGTCATCTTGCAAGAGAAACATGTCTATTCTAGGGCACTAGAAGTTCAGTCTAGAGTCTGTGTGACTTAGTGTTAGAAGCACGATAAGGCTGTGATAGTGGCTGCACTTGGGCTGCACGCCAAGCGATCAAAGGAAGGACGGAAGACTTCTAGAACTAGTTGTTCAAGTTTAGAGACGGGATTACTTATCTAGATGTCGTGGCATGAATCTCGATCCTACTTAGAATCGGGGGTTCCCTTAGTCCGAGTGGAATTAGCATCAGTGGCGGTGCAGACGGTTCATGTTCGACTTTAGTTCAATGGCGAAACAACAATCGATTTTACATGTGTACAACAAGCCCATCGTAGTCGTATAAACAGAGGAATTCATTGGCAGGATGACGACACAACATTTCCCACAAATAACAGGATCTACTTGCGTTGCTCGGCTAAATTGGAGAAGACAATCAGGGAGAATGATGGGACGAGACGCGATAGTACTAACCGAGTGGTTGAGCGTAGTAGTCGGGGCAGAGGTCGAGCCACGTCTGCTTGATTATCTCAGATTGGTTCCCAGTGCGCTGCTGCTCGGGGTCCTCGGCGAAGACTAAAACGGTCTTTATCGGCGGAAGGAAATGACGACAGACGATTAAACTGACCAACAGCAAGACCGGCCTCAAGATGCCAATCGATGTGGCTAAGAAATTCACCGTCAGTACCGGTTCCAGCAAGCATGGGCAGAAATATACCAGTGGAGGAACCAGGGTCCAGGGTTGTCAGCTGCAGTCTTTGATCAGAGGCCAGGATAAAACTCGATAACTTTGTCCGTACCGCGGAATTGGATGATCACGCCGGACTGCTGAACACCAATGACATCCCGACGAGGCCTGAATATGAAGTCAGTAACGAATTTATCCAGCCCTCAAATCCAACGTACGGGTTCACGAAGTTCTCAGGACCAGAGGAACTCTTGACGACGTCGAAGGCGTGGCCGCTGGAATTTGATCAGTAAAACTGGGTAGCAGAATACTGTCGAAGAACCCACTGAAGATGGAAGGGATGGATGATTCCTGTGGAGGGAATCAGACTTGTGCGATTCAACGGAAAGAGACAGCACACCAAGGTCCGAGCCGTGAATTTCCAATTCAATAACCTCATTCGGTTGCAAGACGAAAGTGTGCTCAGAGGTGTTGAAGTCGTCTGCAAACGTGGCGCCGTTGATAACCTTGAGGAGCGTCGGAAGGATCGGGGGGACGTAGACCTCTCCGTTAATCTGCCAAACACCATTACCGGGCTAGAAGACAACGGTTGTCAGTGCGATACATGATGAGGCGTTAGCATTGTACTCACGGAATCGAACGTGAGGTTAAGACGGCGATCAGGCGGATTAGCTCCGTTGGGTGCACCGGGGTCGACCAAAGTCTGCCGAACCGTTATTTATTGAACAAGAGCACACAGAAATTGAACTCACCGCTAACATAAACTCCTGGAGGAACTGGGGCTGGCCGTTTCCACTTCCTCCTCCACCACCGCTACCCTGAGACGCGGGATCCGGGTTGAGAACGGTAGCAGAGGTAGTGGGCTCCTCATCTGGGGCTCCGACGTATCGGAGAATACCTCTGACAAGATCAGGATCCACTGTTGAAATGATGAGATCCTTTTTCCGCAAGGAACATCGCTGCCGCTTACGTTCATGGTTGGCGCTTTGCTGAGCAACGACCTTGATGAAACAATGAGCTGGTGTTCTCTGCAGGCAAAGCTGGGCGTACTATGGGTGCACGGATCCAGTAGTTGTTGATTGGTTGGGTTGCGTTGAGCTATGGGACATTGGTTTTTTCCTCATCCTCAGGCCATGACAAGACGAGACGTACGACAATACTGTAGCGCTGGGCTGCAGGCTGGTTAAGATGGTGCATCCTCTGCGGAGGAAGATATCACATACCGACATAGATTTCGAACCCAGTGACAGCCTATGACCGGTGTCAATCAGCCTTCAAAAGCAGCAATGAAAGTTCAGAACTGACGAGCGGGACCGTCTCGATACCATCTGTCTCGATGACGTCGAAGACGTGGTCGTCGATGGAGAAGTCGAAGGCGGCGTATGCGGCTACGTTGATGACGCGGAACCTACAGAACTCAGAACAAAGTCAAATATTAATCGTTTCTGAAACTCGCCGGTAGCTGCATAATTGTTAATAGGCTTCTAATCTGCAGTGGCAGAACCTGGCGCTCACCGTTTGCCCTGCTCGACATTGATGACCGCATAATCGACCAAAGGTCCTCCGACATATCTCTATAGGAACGTGAAATTCTGATAATGTTAACAGGTCTGAGGGACTCACACCGACACCGTTGAGGAGGCCTGAGGAAGGCACAGGCGTGATACCGTCGACCCTGAACTGATCCATCAATCCGGCAGCGGGCGAGTGGTACCAGTCAGCCAGAGTTATGATCTGCTGTGGTTCAATAAATCGTCTCCAAAATAAAAGACTATTTCTGACCGTGGAGTCGTCATCCACATCATACAAGTCTCCCAGAGGATCCTCGGGATCTGTCGCGGATAAGGAAATAGATGACTGGCGAGATTCGTCACCCACCGTAGATAACGACTACCCCGCGCTCCCCATCAACATACTGGGTCGACAGGTGACTGTGGAACCAGAAAGTCCCAGTCTAAAAGTTTCATGAGCTACATAAGTGCGGGCCGAAATAGACATAGAACAAACCTGATTATTCAAGGGGATATCATATCTTTAAGAAATGAGAAAGATCAAAAATGGGGGGAAAATGGACGAGAAATGATATACTCTGTCAGTGCAAATTAGTTAGTGAGGTCCTGTTCAGCGTAATCGAGCACTGACGGTAGAATTGGTTGAGGGCAATGGGGCCTTTTTGCTGAGGTCAGCAACTGGAACAGAACAGAAGAACTCTGCTGACATTGGTTGACGAACGCCGGCCTATAAAGCATCGGTGAGTGCGTTCGTTGATGATTGACAAGCAGTCTTACCCATCTTCGCTGCCTGTTCGCATCTGGAAGAGTCCGTGCCAGTGCTAGGGTGGTCATCTTAAACCAATGAAGCGAGAGAGAGACGCAGAATCGATACAATAACGGTGGACTGCCTCATGTCGGGGTTCTCTTGCAGCATTGTGACGTTGATGTGCAAAGTGTCACCCTTGTTTGCGAGAATATGGGCGCCAGGGAAAGTGCCAGCCTGAATAGCTTGACGGGGGAAACCATCTGGAGCGACCGTGACATTTGTGATCTAGCGGCTTGTTAGCGCCCCCATACGGATTGGTTTTCGCTGAACTCACCGGAAGATCGAAGAAGAGATCGGCAGCGCGGGCGAAAGGTAGGAGGAGCGCAAGCGCGGCTAGGAATTTGAAGCCCATTGCGCCAATTTCGAAGAGCTCTGGTGTTAGAGATCTAGAAAGAGAAGGGTTCATTCCCTGGCCTTTATAGCCGATAAGCATAGACCTCCGGAAGACGCACAGACGTGAAAATGGCTCACTTTCTCATCGACAGGGGAAGTCGATGGGAGTGCGACGCGATGGGCCTGCAACTTGACCTGGTTATTGATGGGAAATGCTCGTAGACACGAGGAATGTTGTTCTGTGTGGAAATTGGAGTAAATGAAACTCTTGTGCCTCTCGCCGTGCTACGATAGGCCAGGAACAGGGGATGCGAACCAAATTAGGATTGATCTCCGGCTCAGCTCGCCACGCCAGATTGGAGTCAGAAGTGACGCAATATACATGGTTTTTCTGCGCGAAGGAAGAGGACAAAACGAATTTAGCGACCTTAGGCCGCAGAAAAGAGATGCAAGCACTGGTTTGAATTTTCCCAACGCGTCGAAAAGCGTGCAAAACACTGTCGCTCCTGCTCAATTATCTGAAGACGGCAAAAGCGTTGTGAGATGCTTACAAATCCGCGGAATTTCAAGACAGAATCGTGTCACTCAGAAGCAGAGAAGCAGAGAAGAGAGGGCAAGGTGGCGGTGATTGCCTGATGATCCACATTCTGAACGTTTCAGCTAAGTGTGGGAAGTTGTCAAGGCGAAGAGCCCGGAATTGTATTCGCGTTCAGTTTAAATACAAGCGTGCAAACTGAAATTATCCCAGAGCGAAGGATAGATTCGTATGTTTAGAAACACGAACACTAAATTTTAATTCAACCGTCACCCATGTTTCTGGGCCTCGCGGAAAGAAGTACTTCGGGATCCAGGGACACAGGTTCGGGCGCCACGGGACATTACTTTTCTCAGCGTTGCCGAATAATTTTTTTGAAGACTGCAGACTCGGAGGTAAAGACTAGTTCTCCGAAACAGCGACTTTCTTTTATATAGCGAGGTACGAGCGTTCATATAAAGCGTCTGTCTACGAGAGACTAGGCTTTCCCACCTTTCACTTCGGTACCACAGCATTGGATGACGGTATTCCGAACTTGATCCCTGGAGACGGTCCCTCGGAAATCGGTCGCCGAATAAATTTTCCGAAGGCTGCAGACTCGGAGGTGAAGATTAGTTCTCCGAAACAGTGGGTTTCCCACATTTCATTTCGGTGCCACACTACTGGATGGTGGAAATGCGATATTCCAAACTGGGTGCCTGGAAACGGTCCCTCGGAAATCGGTCCCGGGTGACGAATTCTGGGCCTATCATTTCGGGACCACACTACTGGATCGATGGTGGAAATTCCCGGACTCCCGGGTGAGGCCTAATTGATAGTTACCCACGCGTTTGTGTTCTAGTGTTTTTGGAGCGTTTGGTATAATACGACTCAGTCCAATGCATCGCAAGGCGTATCTGTCGTCCTGATAGAGGCCCAAATTGAATTCCTTTTAAGATTTGTGTCAGTGGACGTTACAGCAAGCCTGATTTGCAGAGTGCGGTGGTTCATTGTGCCGATCAGTTACGGTGAGTTGATTGCCCCGCAACAGACAAGTCGAACACGAGGTTCTGGGCGCATTCCTCGCGCGTCTTGAATTCCCTCCGTCCTGTCCCTGATTAGCAATGTGCAATGAATTCCGGAATTGCACACTCGACCAATGTTGGGACGGGCCATGGACCATCAGCTACTTCAGCACAGAACGTACGGAATCCACAAATGGACGGGCGACAGATCTCAATGACACGGGAAGGATGGAAAATCAGGAGATCTGTGTTGAATTCATCTTGAAGCAAATGCAGTTGTATATCTAGGCTTGTGGCCACGGTTCTGCGCGGAGTCACGTCGAAATCGGGGTTTTCGGGGCTTCGAGGCCGTCTTGAGGGATATCTTTAATAAACTCGAGGGAGATAACACGGGCACGGGTGCGGGAGTGAAAAAGCACTAGAGGGTAGCGACCACGATGCCGCGTTTGAGAGGTTGATTCAATGACGAATCGTGGTCCAGAAGAAGCGACGTGGCAAGCGTGATCCATCAATCACGCCTTTGATGGAGCGGAGTCTAAATTCCTCTCTTCCTTATGTTTCATTGTCGTACTTACTACAAACCCAGCTGCCCGCAAACTTGAAGCCACTCCGCCTGCTCCTGGCCCACGCCACGCCTGTCATTGCGCTATCGACATCAAGTCACGTCGACTTGGATCCGCCACTTCGGCTATCTTCTCATCGACCTCTTTTCCATCCTCCCTTTGTCTCCGGTGCCTACGAAACTACAAAAAATGCCGGCGCGAGCAGTTTATCGCCGATTCGACGACGCAGCCGACTCCTCTTTGCATCGGTACCGTCTATGAAACTCCTCTCCGCTCACTGCCGCCTTCCTCGTTCCCGCTGCCCCATGGCCATGCGTCCGCCTCCCGCGTCCACTTCTGTGTCGTTCTCGCTCACATCCAATTTCTTTGCGCCTCGTTATTCGCCTTGGATACGCGCCCACGATGTGCACCCGAGGTTGATTCCCCCAGACTATTCGCGGTGCACGAGTTGGGTTCCGTCCGTTTCCACAACTTCATCCACCCGTCGACTCGCCACCTCGAGACCATTTTCGCCCAGTGGCGCGGACCCCGCAGCGCAGTCTCGCCCGAGCGCTGATCGGACATTCGCGGAGGCCGGAGATGTCACTGGAAACGGCGGAAGAAGTCGTTGCCCTCGTGTCGCGTGGAGGTCGAGGCTGCTGACAGGACGGATCGAGGGGAGAAGACGGTGCAGCGGATGGGTGCTGGATGCGGGAAATATGCTACGTCTGCCTTCCTCTCGATTCCTCACCATCCCTTTCCTTCACGGCTTGTCCGCTTATTCTCACTTTCTTCCTCGCCTTCATAGCCCACTGTGCTGACGATTGTCACAGACGCACCACGCCGTTGTTTACCCCAGGTCCGTACACCCGCGCCGCCCACCGCAGCTTCCGCGTCTCGCATCCCCCTCATACTCGTCCTCTGCACCTACATAGTCGTCCTTCGCGCCTAGCCCACGGCCAGTCTCGGTTATATATTAACCCGGTTCTCAAATCTGACCTTCGAGAGGTAATCCAGCCGATGCCGACCGCTGACGAGTATCCAGCTCCATGTCATCGAATCTTTGCGCGCCTTCGCAAGAAGCTAGATTAGATCCCTTCCTCCAAACCCTGGGCAACGGATAATCATCCACTCTCAATTTTTGCGAATCCTCCAGCAGAATTCTTTCGTACCACGGCTCGTACCTGGTCCGAGACTCTGCTGCGGCGCATACCTAGCCTTCTCAATGGCACGGTGGTAGGCTACCTTGGGGTTATTAGTCGACACCTTTTATCTTCGTGCAAACACTTGCTCTCACGCCGTGTTGTGCAGGAGCGACATCGAGTGCATCGATTGTCCTGCTCTGTCCTCCAACACGCAGTTCCAACGGATATTGCATCGCATTGAATCTGTCGTGCACGAGAACTCTCCCCTGGTGTTTCATCCAGTCCTCGGATTGACCCCCTTGCCTCCCCGTTTTTCCCTGCCGCTCGACCTCTCCCTCGTCTCGCGCCAATGTCACCGCCTCCTCGAGGATGCCCATCTGGCGTTGCGTGTTATCGCCTTTGCTTTCGTCTTGTGGTCGCGGAGGTGGAGGAATAATAAAGGGAGGGCGGTGGGCCGGTGCAACGAAAGGTACAAGTTTGCGCAACTACATTAAATTAGAACTTCTGCATATCTTGAACAAGCTCGTCGTGAGCCATGATATTTAAATGATTAGTGTCTACCTCCACAACCCGGACGTCCTCGTGAGCCCAATCCACGCCAAATGCTCCCCATTTTTCCCGTGAATCCGGTGGGATGTTCTGGATAATCCCGTCCGTTGCTTTGTATACGGTGATCGGCGCCTGTATTTCTTTGGTCCACTGTACCATACCCTCCAGAACATCCTTGTACCCCTTCTGATCGCCCAGAGCCTGATCCAAGATGAAATCGAACGTGCGGATCATGCCGCCCACCAGATTTTCGTACAAGCGCTCCATGAGCTCAGACATATCTTCCGGGCGCAGACGGCCGGTCCAGTGCTCCCAGACAACTGCAGCGAACTTGGTCCACCACGCATCGTTGTACCCACGGAGCATCTTACAGAAGCCGCGGACAGAACGCTCATGATGGTCGTGGAGAGTCTGGACATCGCTGAAATCGGCAGATGTGTCGAGTCCTGGACGGGGGGTCAAGGCAACCAAGGGGGAGCTATCAATGAAGGCTAGTTGAATAACCTTGTCGCCATTTGCCTCCAGCAGTTTTGTGATAACGCAGGCCATGATAGCGCCGGCAGAGTACCCACCCAGGCGATAAGGACCGTTGGGTTGCAATTCCTGGGGTGTATGAATAACACTGACATCTTTGAAGAGCCGCAAAACTACCTTGATCTTGTGGTGATAAAAGTCTGTTTGGGCCACAAAAACTCGTTCGCGGTGTTTCATCTGTGACTTGGATGACCCACAAGCCACTGTGGAAGTGAGCTTGCATATATACGAAGGGATATACGGACCCCCCGCCGCCTTCGCAGAATGTTAGCACCCGTTGAACCGTGGCGTACGGCACTCACCATGGATGAGAATCAGGGGCGACTGTCCTGCCGCCGGCTCACGCAGCCGCACAATAGTATTGTCTTCCTGATCAAGGATTGATGCCGGGACATTTTTAATATACGTATTATCCCCCATATGAGGAAATGTCGCTGCGCACACTATAACACCGAAGATGAATGAGGCCAATCTCCCGATGGTGGGGGATGCAAAGACTACATCATTGGGTAGGGATTGAGCAACAATATCGGGGACTTTGAGATGGGGTTCACTGAGCGATTGAATTATGTCGCGGCGGATGCGTGCTGCAAGAAGACTGCAGTAATACTTTGAACACAAATTGCCGAGACGACACCATACTACTTGCCTGTCGGCGCCTGCCTCGAACATATCTTCGTTGTCGGTTACGTTGGGGTTGACATGTGCATGAACGTGTGCTCGCACGATCTCAAGCGCGTCATTGATTGAGATGTCTCGAGGGATTGTGCCGGTGGAGGAGACGGATGATGACGCGGTTTTATCAAACGCATCGTAAGCATCCTCGATTTCCTGTGCGTGATCTTTGAGAATAGCATAGCGTTTCGGGGTTCCTTTCGAGTTCGTGTGAAAAAGCTTTGAAGGATTGAAGAATATTATCATCTGCGAGATTTGGTTATGCGCGATGATGGCCGAGCTTCTAAAAGCCAATCAAACCTCCTTGAATACCCGCGAATGACTAGGTGCAGAGTTGTTTGCCTGTTCAACTGTAGGCCTTTGAGAATTGTTATTGGCCTAAATGCGAATCTGAGACAAGGCTCAACTTACCAGATCGCGTCTCGGAATGATTGTATGTCCAGAACTTTCTTGTCGGACGGTACCACGAGAACTCCGGCGTGTGGCTTTGCACGGCCAAACATTATAGCTGATTGGACGAGGGGATTTTGTGCCAGGATGTACTCTGAAAATATAATCAGCATCATTCCCCGAGCCATGAGTGGCGCACCTATAGGGCCGGGATTGGTTTTCTCACCGTTCTGGGATTCGAAATCATGAGTTTAATGGACACAACGAAGGAACAGATGCATACAGAGTGCATGATCTGGTCGTCTGGACAGTGAAAAATGATTAGAACATGTACCAACGGACATATTTCGGACTTTCCAATGCGCCCATATAACCTATAGAATTTGAAATTTTTCGGGTGCCGCTGAATGATATCTCTTGTATCATATGAACGTACACCATCAATCTCCATGTTTGAAAGCGCCAGAGATTGTGCGGCGGATTCCTACCTGAGGTGAGAACGGAAACCTTACGGAAGTCAAGCGGGACCGATGGTTGCGATACCTTGATTATAAGCTGGAATAGCAGCCCCGAGCTGTCACCGTCAATGGGGACGAGAACAGCGTCCGTCCCTGGCACAAACTGGCAAAAATACGGTTGTCAGCTCTGTAAGGGATGGAGAGGCATAAGAGAGACCTGGAAGTATTGCCAGCTCTCCTCTTGCTTTTCGTCTGAAAAAGGCAGGATTTGATTAGTAGGCGCGGAATGGACATAACCCAAGCTCACTTGTGAACCTCCGTGAAATGCTGCCAGTTTCGGTCCTACAATACGAGGCAAATTGATTCGGGCGCGCAATAAAATTAAGGCAGATACGAACGTTCCGTAATAAGGCATCAAAGCCACACCGCTATTTTGCAAGATATCCCCGGCTTGTTGGGCGAGTGGACCTCCAGTGAAGGCCTTAAACGAGCGTATGAAGAGAGTAAAATTTGATTGGAAAGCGTGAACTTACTACATGAGAGAAACTTTTAAGTTTCTCGATGCTGGAGGGATCCTCCGCCCAGTGCTGTGATAGAACAGTCAACACATGAATCGCAGGCGAATTGAGAGATAACCTCGAGAAACATAGGAGGGCAGACCATGGTTTTGCACCTGGTAGCGAGGGCCGATTGCAATACTCGTTCTGGTGTCGGAATCACCCCATTCGTAGTCGGCGCAAAGAGGGCGAGGACCATCCCGCTGTATGCCTAATGTGGATTGATATCAGAACTGTTTGGGGCAGGCAAATTGGGAGAAGGGTATGAACTCACTGCTCGCATCAAGGTCATAATTCCCATGATGTCTAATCTGGGCTTCAGCTGGGAGAAATTGAACGAGGGGGAACTTACGAAACATCGCGGCACTGTGGGTTGATTGTACCCAGCTACTCAAATCCGACGGGCCTAAAAGTGAGCAAGTGAGCGACTGCAAGGATCACAGTGGAATAGAGCCGTACGGGATCCCTTTGGGGCTTGGATGTATTTGTGGGTGAGGGGAACAACCTTGGGAAATGACGTCGATCCTGAGATTTTTGAACCAGGGTTGAGCATAAACGGAGTGGTCGCGGATTATCCTCACCAGATGAATGCGCAATAACCAGGACGCGCTCATCTGGAATGGGCTGCAGGGGTGGCAGGGCGTCGAGATCCGTGTGCTGAGTGTCAGAGATCTCCTCGTACGTTGGGATAGGAAGTATCCCGATCTTTATGTTCCGTGCGTTCAACAAGGCATTGGCCTTGCACGCGATATCCTGCATGTGGCTGTCTTGGCTGATGAGAAGGTGCTTCATACCCGACTCAGCGATAAGGTGCGCGATCGCGGCGTCGGAATTTCTGGTGGAGAGAGGAAATACAGTATATCCTGCACGTACAGTGCCGACAACCAAAGATGCGTATAGGATGGAGCCTGGAGGATACCCTTAACCTCTAGTGGGAATGGATTGAACGCTACGGGACGTACTAGTGACCGCCAGAATTCCAACCACAGGACGATCTGCGCAGTCCATCAGAGCGGTATTGCCAATGCGACGCCGCAGGATCTGTGCAGTCTTGTCGAACATCTTCACAGCTTGCTGCCAGGTGATGTTTTCGTAACCATCGCGCGCAGAGGCAGAGTCATAGCGGAAAATGGGCTGATGAGGGTTAGTCGTCGCCTGGAACTCGAAGATTTGAAGGAGGGATAGCGACCCGTCGACGGGTGCAGGGGTGTATGTAGACATGGTAGACAGGGTAGAAAGAAGACGGCAGCGGGCGGAAGCATCATTCTCGCATTCAAGTTGTACCGGCATGGATTAACTTGACACCACTGTCTCATGCACCAACATCCTCGTGGACTGGGACGTTGGCACAAGATGTGCCTTCCCTTCCCTTCGGCAGCAGTAATGGGAGGAAATGATTAATCGTCAGAGCACCAAAAATGTCGGCTTTTGACTTATATGATTGATATCCTGTAAACTTCGTTCTGAGCTGGTCGGCGAGCAAGCGTACATTGAGGTGCAAGGGGTATTTGAATCGGCGACTGCGAAGGAGGAAAGAAGGCGCCGCTCGGCGCCCGTGAGTCTTGACGTGGTATTAATGTGAATGGAAGACATACTGCAAAGGTTCTGTGGGAGACGAGGAGCCGGATTTGTGGTCGAGACTTGGTCGAGACGCTTGTGGTCATCGACACGTGAGGGGGAAGAAGAGTGAATTTGGTGCCGACCTGTCAACGGTCGTGCTTCTGCCGCAGTGGTAGAAACAAATTCACAGCGTGTCAGGGTGAACTCCATGTGGCAATATAAATTACCGCGGACTGCTGTTATTATTCCCCGCCTGCCCATCCCGCGACTCAAAGCGCCGAATATGCAAACGAAGCCGTTCCTTTCTCACCGGGAAAGCGTGCTTGCATGGCTGAGAGCTGAGAGCTGGAGGTCGAGCGAGAAACTTAGAGCACGAAAAAGCCGAACACAGAGAAGGATGCAAGCGAAAACGTTGCGAGGTGGTGCGATATTCCAGAGAATGGGAGAATGAGAGAGAAAAGGCGCCAGGTTTATGATTCAAAACGCATCGATCACATAATGTCGGGGAGCGGTGACATCTGCATCGCGCTCCGGTACAAGGATGCGGACGACATCCATTCTGGTGATTCCGGTAGGAAGTGCAGCGGTACCCGGTACCCCTTTGAGAAGCGCCGTCAAAGTCAAATGGCGGAAACGACAGAGGCAAGGGGATGATGAACAAGTCTGTTGGAGTCCGAGAAGCAGGTCGATTTCAGGGGCGGCAGGTAGCGGCAGTTCAATAAGTGAATTGATAAAGGCTGCTGGAAGGGATAGTACAGGACGTGCTGGGGAGGGTTGTAGCAAAAGCGACGGGAGAGCACCGCTTTTGTCACTCAGGTCTGAATTTCTGCGGAGTTCTTGGAAAATTACAATGGAAGGCCAAGCCATAAAAATTTCACATAGCGCACAGTCATCGAGAAGACTAAGACTAAGACTACGACGACGAGAAGTACCAGTATCGAGCTTCGAATGCTCCCAGGCAAGAGAACGGGGAATGAGAACTCATTCCCAGCGCCAAAAAAACCAGCCCATAGGGACGACACCAATAGTCAAGCAAGCTACCGTGGTGGCAGAGAGGGAAGACGAAGGGATGCGTAAGCGGATTATGGCATTCATCAGTCCGATCAATGTGGCGGTGCGACCTCTTTTCGTCTTTTTTGCTCTTTCTTCTCTCTGTCAACTCCTAGTCTCTCGTCCAACTCGAGCTCAAGATGGTCTGCTGACGACTCTCACAAGATTCGTGTTTGCCCTTCTCCCTGCGTCTCCGTACTCTGCAGTGTTGTCCCCAGCCATCGCCACCGCCGTCCGAGTCGTCGCAACCGTCCGCGCTGCGAATCGAGTTGCAGCGAACCGATCTTCGGATGAGTCGAGATGGAACCGCAACAACGGTTCGTTCTCTCTACCTTCTCTGAAGGATAAGATTGCGCCGAAACTACAGAGGAGAGCCAAGATGGGCAAATGATATTGTCGTGTCAGTGCGGTGACGAGGCTTTTCTCGCGGGGCTGCATTTTGGCCTGGATGCTCCCAGTTCACCTCGGTTTTTCCCTCCGACAACAAGCGTAGCGGCCGCCGTCAAGAACTTTCCCAACACGAGTGGCCGTCCGTATGCAAGGCACGGACGCTTGCGTCTCCACATTGCGCCAACCTAGCTCTCCGTATGCCACCGACTCGAGTCAATAGTTCCAGATTCACCCAAGTGCGTATTAATTTGGATTTTCGCTTTCGTCCTTATACGATCTCTACCCGATTCGTACGACTTCCCCACGGTCTACCTTTGGATGTCGAATGACTCATTTTTGTCCAGCATGTGAATGCTGTTTTTTTTTAACACATCGCCGCTGTTCCAAACTTGCCAGTACTCTTTTGCCCGAGAGAGCTGGTCGGTTCGTGGTAAGTTTGTTTTCCTTCTTTTGCGTTCGCGCTGTTCTGGTGATTCTTTGCTTACCCGCTAGCAGGTCGGTTGAATGACTCGACTTCCGTTGACCGTATTCGCTCTTCGCCTCGCTAGCCAACCATGCTATTTCCATTACGCTTCCTTGTATCATGACTTCAGGCCCTTATGCCCCTCCCCTCCTCTTCATTCTCTCGCTCGGCCTGCTCAAATTGAACTTATGTATCAGCCGGCCTTTGTGCGTTCCTTGGTCAATGCCGCCTTCGTAATTGTCTCCTTCCCGTGACTTTGTTCTGGTGTGTGCTATTATTTCTTCCGCATAGCTGAATGAGTTTACTTATTATTATTCATTGACTTGGGGGGAGCGGGCCGTCGCTGCGCGCGGCGGAAACGAGTCCTGATTTGAATATTTGATGTACACTAACTCAACAAAAGAAATGTCACATGGGTTTTTGGTCAGTTCTGGGTCGAATCACTCCAAATAAAATGTTGACATGAACTTCCATCAATTTTATGATGATATGCACAATTTAACCCATAACATCATCACTTCATTCTTTCGGAATAAAATATTTGGGCATTTTGTGAAAAATTGAGTCTGTGGGATTATCTTGTATGTATGAGTGGTGTATATAGTCTCAAAGTACTTGAAAAATGAACCTCATTCATACTTTTGTTTGCCTGGATTCATAGGATTTTGAGCTAATAATGAGCTATTTAAGTTGGCAATTTTTAGCATTTTTGGCCATTTTCCAGCAAAAATGCTAAAAATTACCAACTTGAATAGCTCACTACTAGCTCAAAAGCCTATGAATCCAGGCAAACAAAAGCATGAATGAGGTTCATTTTTCAAGTACTTTGAGACTATATACACCACTCATATATACAAGATAATCCCACAGACTCAATTTTTCACAAAATGCCCAAATATTTTATTCCGAAAGAATGAAGTGATGATGTTATGGGTTAAATTGTGCATATCGTCATAAAATTGATGAAAGTTCATGCCAATATTTTATTTGGAGTGATTCGACCCAGAACTGACCGAAAACCCATATGACATTTCTTTTGTTGAGTTAGTGTATGTCAACAATCTCTCAGTTCAATGACAACCCGAAAAAGCTTTCACTTTCTTCGAGTTGTGACCGATCTTTCAGTCAAAATCACCAAGTTTTTGAGACTCAGTAGCATGCCGAATCAATGCAGCTGTCAGACGGCTGATCGCCATCGTTCGGCTTCGAGGTTCTATGTCGATTGAACAACCACCAGAGCATTTTGAGCTGAAAAATATTGTGTTGAACACCATCAAGACCAATTGCAGACAGAGCTGATGCAGGAGGAACCTTGCTGGGGGGCCAATAAGTGCGGTTAGTGATTTTCGATACCACTGTCCATCTAATTGCACAGAGTTATGCCACGAAATTCCCCAAATATCATAGATCCAATGCCAAGGAATGAAAGCAGCACAAATTGAGGACAGTCAGAGCCATATTGAAGACACTGGAAGGAAAGTGGAACGTTGTGACCTGTGATTTTTGTGGCTTTGCATAAAAGCCATTAGATCCACTGATGTTTTTACGACGAGTCACAAAAGTCTAATGAAATTTTTATGCACAGTCACTATTTAGTGTAGTTGGGAAAAACGGACCGTGTGTTGCGAGGTCATGAGATCTTGACACAACACAAATATTATGAACGATTACATCAGTACTCGTAACGCCGGCAATTGCCTTATTGGCCTTTTTGCCTAACTCGACTACCTAGGCCTGTTCTAATCCAGCCCGAATATGGCGACCGGAATATTCTGTTATGTGTGAGTTGAACAGAATTAGTCATTTCTTTCGAGCACATCTTCTGATAGCAATCGTACCCAGTAATTAATTTCCATTGTAGCGGCCTCCGGGAAATTCAAAAAGTGGTGAGACTTCGGATTCAAAGCCCGTTGCTGATCACTCATTTTGAAACGTGTTACCATCCCAGGTATTCATATTTGTCCTCTAACGTACAGGTGTTTCCTCCTTAGTCTCACTCCATCCTCTCAAAACATACCATGAGGACCCAATTGGCCTCGGACAACGATCTCCTGGAACAGATCCAAGCAGCGGCCCAAGCCTTCGTCGAGGCCGTCACGAATGCGCAAAAGGCTGCGGGCCGGTGCAACGAAAGGTACAAGTTTGCGCAATTACATTAGATTAGAACTTCTGAATATCTTCTACAAGCTCGTCATGAGCCACGATATTTAAATGATTAGTGTCCACCTCCACAACCCGGACGTCCTCGTGAGCCCAATCCACGCCAAATGCTCCCCACTTCTCCCGTGAATCCAGTGGAATGTTCTGGATAATACCGTTTGTCGCCTTGTATACGGTGATCGGCGCCTGTATTTCTTTGGTCCACTGTACCATACCCTCCAGAACATCCTTGTACCCCTTCTGATCGCCCAGAGCCTGATCCAAGATGAAATCGAACGTGCGGATCATGCCGCCCACCAGATTTTCGTACATGCGCTCCATGAGCTCAGACATATCTTCCGGGCGCAGACGGCCGGTCCAGCGCCCCCAGATAGCTGCAGCGTACTTGGTCCACCACGCATCGGTATGGCCACGGAACATGTTACACAAGCCGCGGACGGAACGCTCATGATGGTCGTGGAGAGTCTGGACATCGCTGAAGTCGGCAGATGTGTCGAGGCCGGGACGGGGGGTCAAGGGAATGAAGGGGGAGCTATCAATGAGGGCGAGTTGAATAACCTTGTCACCATTTGCTTCCAGGAGTTTTGCAATAACGCAGGCCATGATAGCGCCGCCAGAGTACCCACCCAGGCGATACGGACCGTTGGGTTGAGATTCCTGGGTTGTATGAATAACACTAACATCTTTGAAGAGCCGCAAAGCCTACCTTGATCTTTTGGTGATAAAAGTCTGTTTGGGCGACAAAACTGGTTCGCGGTGTGTCATCTGTGACTTGAATCGCCCACAAGCCACTGTGGAAGTGAGTTTGCATATATACGAAAGGATATATGAACCCAGCGCCGCCTTCGCAGAATGTTAACACCCGTTGAACCGCGGCGTACGGCCCTCACCATGGATGAGAATCAGGGGCGACTCTCCTGCCGCCGACTCACGCAGCCGCACGATAGTATGGTCTTTCTGATCAAGGATTGATGCTGGGACGTTTTTCACAAACGTACTATCCCCCATATGAGGAAATGACGTTGCGCACACTATAACACCAAAGATGAAAGAGGCCAAACTCCGAATGGTAGGGGATGCAAAGACTATGTCATTGGGTAGAGATTGAGCAACAATATCGGGGACTTTGAGATGGGGTTCACTGAGCGACTGAATTATGCCACGGCGGATGCGTGCTGCAAGAAGACTGCGGTAATCTTTTGAGCATAAATGACTGAGACGATACCATACTACTTGCCTGTCGGCGCCTGCCTCGAACATATCTTCGTTGTCGGTTACGTTGGGGTTGACATGTGCGTGAACGTGTGCTCGCACGATCTCAAGTGCGTCATTGATTGAGATGTCTTTTCGAGAGACTGTGCCGGTGAAGGAGACGGATGATGATGCGGTTTTATCAAACGCATCGTAGGCATCCTCGATTTCCTGCGCGTGATCTCTGAGAATAGCGTAGCGTTTCGGGGTTCCTTTCGAGTTCGTGTGAAAAAGCTTCGAAGGGTTGAAGAATATTATCATCTGCGAGATTTGGTTATGCGCGATGATGGCCGAGCTTCTGAAAGCCAATCATACCTCCTTGAATAACCGCGAATGACTAGGTGCAAAGTTGTTTGCCTGTTCAATCGTAGGCCTTTGGGAATCGTTATTGGTTTAAATGCGAAGCCGAGAGAAGGCTCAATTTACCAGATCGCGTCTCGGAATGATTGTATGTCCAGAATTTTCTTGTCAGAAGGTACCACGAGAACTCCACCGTGCGGCTTTGCCCGGCCAAACATTATAGCTGATTGGACGAGGGGATTTTGTGCCAGGATGTACTCTGGAAATAGGATTAGCATCATTCTCCAGGACACGAGTGGCGCACCTATAGGGCCGGGATTGGTTTTCTCGCCGTTCTGGGATACAAAATTATGAGTTTAATGCATAAAACGAAGGAACAGATGCATACGGAGTGCATGATCTGGTCGTCTGGACAGTGAAAAATGATTAGAACATGTACCAACGGGTATATTTCGGACTTTCCAATGCGCCCATATAACCTATAGAATTTGAAATTTTTCGGGTGCCGCTGAACGATATCTCTTGTGTCACATGCAGGTACACCATCAATCTCCATGTTTGAAAGCGCCAGAGACTGTGTGGCGGATTCCTACCTGAGGTGAGAACGGAAACCTTACGGCAGTAAAGCGGGATTGAAGGTTGCGATACCTTGATTATAAGCTGGAATAGGAGCCTCGAGCTGTCACCGTCAATGGGGACGAGAACAGCGTCCGTCCCTGGCACAAACTGGCAAACCACCGTTGTCAGCTCCGTGAGAGATGGAGAGGCGTAAGAGAGACCTGGAAATATTCCCAGCTCTCCTCCTGCTTTTCGTCTGTAAAAGCCAGGATGTGATTAGTAGGCGCGGAAAGGGCATAAGCAAGCTCACTTGTGAACCTCCGTGAAATGCTGCCAGTTTCGGTCCTATAATATGAGACAAATTGGTTCGAGCGGGCGTGCAATCAAGTTAACGCAGATACGAACGTTCCGTAATAAGACGTCAAAGCCACACCACTGTTTTGCAGGATATCCCCCTACTTGTTGGGCGAGTGGACCTCCAGTGAAGGCCTTAAACGAGCGTATCAAAAGAGTCGAATTTGATTGGAAAGAGTGAACTTACTACATGAGAGAAACTTCTCAGTTTCTCGACGCTGGAGGGATCTTTCGCCCAGTGCTGTAATAGAAAAGTCAACACATGAATCGCAGGCGAATTAAGAAATAACCTCGAGGAACATAGGAGGGCACACCATGGTTTTGCATTTGGTAGCGAGGGCCGATTGCAATACTCGTTCTGGTGTCGGAATCACCCCATTCGTAGTCGGCGCAAAGAGGGCCAGGACCATCCCGCTGTACGCCTAATTTGGATCGATATCAGAACTGTTTGTGGCAGGCAAGTTGGGAGAAGGGGTGGAGCTCACTGCTCGCATCATGGCCAAAATTCCCATGACGTCCAATCTGGGCTTCAGCTTGGTAGAAATCGAACGAGGGGGAACGTACGAAACATCGCGGCACCGTGGGTTGATTGTACCCAGCCACTCAAATCCACTGTGCCTATAAGTGAGCAGGTGAGCGATTGCAAGGATCACAGTTAAATAGAGCCGTACGCGATCCCTTTGGGGCTTGGAGGTATTTGTGGGTGAGGGGCACAACCTTTGGAAATGAGGTCGATCCTGACATTTTGAACCAGCGTTGAGCATAAACGGAGTGGTCGTGAATTATCCTCACCCGATGAATGCGCAATAAGCAGGACACGCTCATCTGGAATGGCCTGCAGTGGTGGCAGGGCATCGAGATCCGTACGGTGAGTGTCAGAGATCTCCTCGTACGTTGGGATAGGAAGTATCCCGATCTTTATGTTCCGTGCGTTCAACAAGGCATTGGCCTTGCGCGCGATATCCTGCATGTGGCTGTCTTGGCTGATGAGAAGGTGCTTCATACCCGACTCAGCGATAAGGTGCGCGATCGCGGCGTCGGAATTTCTGGTGGAGAGAGGAAATACAGTACATCCTGCACGTATAGTACCGACAACCAGAGATACGTATAGGATGGAGCCTAGAGATACAGTTAACTTCTAGCGGGAATGAATTGAACGCCACGGGACATACTAGTGGCCGCCAGAATTCCAATCACAGGACGATGTGCGCAGTCCATCGTGACGGTATTGCCAATGCGACGCCGCAGGATCCGTGCAGTCGTGTCGAACATCTTCACGGCTTGCTGCCAGGTGATGTTTTCGTAACCATCGCGCGCAGAGGCAGAGTCATAGCGGAAAATGGGCTGATGAGGGTTAGTCGTCGCCTGGAACTCGAAGATTTGAAGGAGGGATAGCGACCCGTCGACGGGTGCAGGGGTGTATGTAGACATGGTAGACAGGGTAGAAAGAAGACGGCAGCGGGCGGAAGCATCATTCTCGCATTCAAGTTGTACCGGCATGGATTAACTTGACACCACTGTCTCATGCACCAACATCCTCGTGGACTGGGACGTTGGCACAAGATGTGCCTTCCCTTCCCTTCGGCAGCAGTAATGGGAGGAAATGATTAATCGTCAGAGCACCAAAAATGTCGGCTTTTGACTTATATGATTGATATTCTGTAAACTTCGTTCTGAGCTGGTCGGCGAGCAAGCGTTCATTGAGGTATTTAAATCGGCAACTAAGGGCCGGTTAGTCAGTCTGGCCACCACGACAAGGTGTTGCGGAAGAGGAAAGAAGGCGCCGGTATATGGCTCGGCGCTCGTGAGTCTTGAGGTGGTATCAATGTGAATAGAAGACATACTGCAAAGATTCTGTGGGAGACGAGGAGCCGGATTTGTGGTCGAGACTTGGTCGAGACGCTCGTGGTCATCGACACGTGAGGGGGAAGAAGAGTGAATTTGGTGCCGACCTGTCAACGGCCGTGCTTCTGCCACAGCGGTAGAAAAAAGTTCACAGCGTGTCAGGGCGAACTCGATGTGGCAATATGAATACAAATTACCGTTGATTGCTGTTATTATTCTCCCCCTGCCCATCCCGCGACTCAAAGCGCCGAATATTCAAACGAAGCTGTTCCTTGCTCACCAGCAAAGCGTGCTTGCATGGCTGAGAGCTGAGAGCTGGAGGTCGAGCGAGAAACTTAGAGCACGAAACAAGCCGAACACAGAGAGGGATGCAAGCGAAAACGTTGCGAGAAGGTGGTGCGATATGCCAGAGAATCGGAGGATGAGAGAGAAAAGGCGTCAAGTTTATGATTCAACTCGAATCGATCATATAATGTCAGGCGCGGCGACATCTGCATCGCGCTCCGGTACAAGGATGCGGACGACCTCCATTCTGGCGATTCCGGAAGGAAGTGCAGCGGTACCCGGTCTCCCTTTGAGCAGCGCCGTCAAAGTCAAGTGGCGGAAACGACAGAGGCAAGGGGATGGTGGACGAGTCGGTTGGAGTCCGAGAAACAGGACGATTTCAGGGGCGCAGGTAGCGGCAGTTCAATAAGTGAATTGATAAAGGCTGCTGGAAGGGATAGTACAGGACGTGCTTGGGAGTGTTGTAGCAAAAGTGACGGTGAAGCACCGCTGTTGTCAATGAGGTCTGAATTTCTGCGGAGTCCCTGGAAAATTACAATGGAAGGCCAAGCCATACAAATGTCAGATAGCGCACAGTCATCGAGAAGTTCCAGTATCGAGCTTCGAATGCTCCCAGGCAAGAGAACGGGGAATGAGAACTCATTCCCAGCGCCACAAATCCAGCCCGGAGGGATGACACCAATAGTCAAGCAAGCTGCCGTGGTGGTAGAGAAGGAAGACGAAGGGGATGCGTAAGCGGATTATGGCATTCATTAGTCTTGTAGCAATCACGATCACCTCAGGTAGCCACGGACTGATTACGCAATCCGGTGGCTGTGTTCCTTGCGTCTGGCATTTTTTCCTCCGCTTGGAAGTGGTTTCGCAAGCTCTTCTTGGGCCCAGGGACTCATATTAGCCTAAACTTATCATTGCGTAGCCTTTTGGGGCGTCAAATGACCTTGGTATGACCAAATGGAAACATCGCGGGAACTGCCGATTCGGCCGATCAGTCCGAGGCTTGCACCTCCGACAAGCAGTCTGGCTCTAAATATTGCACAAGCTTTGATTATTTTGTTATCCAAATATTCCCTAGACTAATGAGAGCTAATCCAAGAGTTTGGGAAGCTCCAGCAGCCAGAGAACGCGTCGGAATGAGACGCGTCGAATGCGCACAGCCACCGGATTGCGTAATCAGTCCGTGGCTACCTGAGGTGATCGTGATTGCTAACAGACCATATACAGGTACATACTTGTTCGTCACCTGTATATCGGTTCTGTAACAGAGACTAGGCATTCATCAGTCCGATCAATGTGGCGGTGCGACCTCTTTTCGTCTTTTTGCTCTTTCCTCTCACTGTCAAGTTTCAACTCCTAGTCTCTCGTCAGACTCGAGCTCAAGATGGTCTGCTGACGACTCTCACAAGATTCGTGTTTGCGCTTCTTCCCGCGTCTCCGTACTTATCCAATTTTTTGACACATCACCGTTAACATCCGTTGCTGACGTCCAAAGTACTTGCCAATGCTCTTTTACCCGAGAGAGCTGGTCCTTTTCGTGGCAAGTTTGTTTTGTATTCGCGTTGCTTAGGTGATTATCTGTTCACCCGCCAGCAGGTCGGTTGAATGACTTGGCTTCCGTTGACCGCATTCGTTCTTCGCCTCGCTAGCCTCCAACCATTATTACTCGTATCTTAAGCAGATGTCCTGATTTCGTATGTACATGTTTGGTGCTTCCCATTTTGTCTCATCTGCGCACGATCTCCGCCCTGTTCCGCTGTTTCGGCGCTTGAATGCTCCGTTTGAGATGCAGTTTAACTTTCGGCGCACCTTGCCGCTGGACTATGCCTTTTTTGAGACACCACATGCCTGGGAATCCTGCGCTCAACATCCGCACAAAAGGACGAACAACCTCAAATCGCCTTTTCACCTCTACTCCCATCATTACACCTTCTGCAAACTGTTCCCCGCTGGTTAATTGTCGTTCTGCTGCTGTTTCTTTCAACCCGCAAAGCTCTCTGTATGTCTACGAGCCCCTTAACTGGCCTGGTCTGGATCAAAACGATTCAAGGACCAAGATCTCGCCAATCATTCTTCTGTACACTGCGCCTTCAAGCGTCAATCATTCAAGCTTCAAGACCCTGTTCGTCAAGCCAAGAATTCAAGATCAACTAAATCGTACTAGCTCGTCGACGTCGCTGGCCGTCCTTTTCTCTCCATCAAAACTATTCCAAGCTACCGTCTCTTCGTTGGATCAAGACCTCAAAGCTCAGTTTACGGCAAGCCCGCCGGTATAACAGAGAATGTGAAGCGTCAGTTTTGATACCCTATTCCACCTGATGCTCATTTATTTGGTCAGGTATACACTGCACCTCGTCGGTGAGTCGCTGACCTTGCTTCCCTTAAATTCCTCACTGATATGGCACATAGAAAATACTATGCAGGCATTGGTGATTTTTTTTTTTCATTCGTGATTGTTTTATGATTATCTTCCTCTGCATTCAAGGTCGGTAAACACGGCTGCTGTGGTATGGACTGATCTGAACATTGTTCACCTACAGTGCTGCTCGCCCAATATACGCTGTCTGTGCTTCGAATCTGCAAGCCCTTTGGATTTGTAACAGCGGGACTGGAGGTACACTAATGATTTTCACTCGTTGCTGGCCGTCTTCATTTATCATGTTCATTGCCTTTTACTGACTGAAACGCTGGACAGAACTCGGCCTTCCTCAGGTCACGTTGTCGATGGCTCCCTCGACCAGCTCTCGGTAAGCCGCCTTTCAAGAGAACCAATGATACTAACATCTGCTCCACAGTCTCACATGTCCTGCACTGACCCGATAATCGCACTTTTGATACTCTGCATTAGCACTGGGTTTGACTTCAACTATCCCTTCCTCAGCGATTTCCAATTGATTGAATTTTAAGGTACTTTTGACACAACATCCGCCAATTACAAGCGCAACAAAGCTTTGAAACCAGCGACGACATTGAAGATATTTGGTACGTTCTTCCACACGTATCACCATTCTAAATTTCGTTCCGAGGGGACTCTGGCCATCGTTGATGGATCTGAAGGGATGAGAATCCAGGACTCGACGCGCCGAAACCAACGGGACTTGGAAAATGTGTGATTTTTCCTTATGATTTTCTTCGAGCGGCACTCCGGTTCCGAGAGACTAGCCTGCCTTTCCGCTCGCTCTGTGTTTGTGTGTAGTGAATGTGAATGCATGTAATTACCGATTTGCGGTGTTCATCCACTGTGAGACGGTTCAACTTGCACGCTCTGCAGCTCAATTCGACTCAGTTGGAAAGATCGACATCTACTTGAGCAGCTCACAGCTGGAGCGAAGCGACAGCTTATCTTGTTCCATTTCCACTATGCTTCCTTGTATCATGACCGATCAAGCCCTGATGCCCCTCCTGTTCTCTTCATCCTCTCGCTCAGCCTGCTCAAATTGAACTTGTGTATTAGTCGGCCTTTGTGCGTTCCTTAATCAATGCCGCCTTCGTAGTTGCCTCCTTCCCATGCCTTTGTTCTGGTGTGTATTATTATTTCCTCCGCGTGGCTGAATGAGTTTACTTATTATTGCTCATTGACGCCAGCACTTGCCTTATTCGCCTTTTTGCCTAACTCGACTACTTACCTGTTCTAATCCAGTCCGAATATGACGGCCGGGATATTCTGTTATGTGTGGGCAGAACAGAATTAGTCATTTCTTTCGGCACATCTTCTGATGTCAATCGTTCCCAGTAATTAATTTTCATCGCAGCGGCCTCCGGGAAATTCAAAAAGTGGCGAGACTTCGGATTCAAAGCCCCTTGCTGATCATTCATTTTGAAATGTTTTACCATCCCAGGTATTCATATTTGTCCTCTGATGTACAGCTGTTTCTCCCTCAGTCCCGCTCCACCCTCTCAAAACGTGCCATGAGGACGCAACTGGCCTCGGACAACGATCTCCTGGAATGGATACAAGCAGCGGCCCAAGCCTTCGTCGAGGCCGTCACGAATGCGCAAAAGGCGGCGAGTACTAAAGCAAGTTTCGAATTCTTGGTCCTTGTACTTTCACTAACCACCCGAAATTAACAGTCTGCGGATCTACGAAGTCAAAGTCGAAAGATTGGAAGGCCTCATCGAGCGGCAGCGTAACAAGATAATGGTAGCCAATGCACGGCTCACGTAACGGGAGGCGAAGCTGAAGGTCCAGACAGTGCTCTTTGCACAACAGAGAGCGAAATTCGAAAAGGCACAGTGCGAGTGCGCGGCGCTCAAGCGGGCGCCGGAGACTTCGGAGTCTGATTTCGAGACCTGGCCGTGTACGTCCAGCAGTTCGGTTTTTTGCAGTGAGAAATTCATCCATGATTATTCATAGCGGCTGGGCCTCTTTAAAGAGGTCAAGAGAGGATACGAATGCTGCGGACGACAACAAGCCAAGTCAGGGCTTCGCACCTGCGGTTCGTGTGACAAAGGAGTAATCGAATAAGATCGAACGTACCTGTTCAAACTTTCCAGTGCAATACTGAACAGAAATTTGGTAAGAGTGAATGCCGGCTGTCAAGGGTCTGTGAGCGCGGGGCGAGCGGAACAAGTTGGAGAGGCGCAAATTTGGTAACATGAGGGAGAGCAACTTGAGGTGACGAGGAAGAAAGCGGAAGGAGGCAGAGACTTGGAGTCTGAAGGCAGCTAGAAAGGGAAGCATTATAAGGAGAAAATGTGTGTTGTAGGACCCTGGAGGTCGGCCTCTAGTTTCGGAAAGCCTCGAGTGAACTATGCAAGCTCGGGAGGAGGACGGAGTGCGGATGAAGCAGGGACGAGGAGAAGGAAATATCGGTATATTGAAACAGGGAAGATTGGTAACGAGAAACGTACTTGTGACTTGATCCATAATGTGAGATATTTGGTGTGCCGGTGCATTACCATACTATGGCGGTCAACATGCACTTTTATTGTTCCGCTACATATTTTTGTGTTTTTGCCATTTCCGCTACATAAACTGTCAAGAATTCATTTTCACGCTACTTTTGAGTCTCAGGATCAGAAAAGAAGGGGTAGCAGGAAAAGTGAGGTTTCCGCTACTTTTGCTTCTAAAAATCCCGCTACTTTTGAACTGTTTCTGTTCCCACTACTTTTCTTGACAAGCGATGATTCCACTACTACATAAATGTTGCCCAATTTGTATCTGCGCACTTTCCAAGAATTAAGCAATGATGTCCAACGATTCTGGAAATTAGGACCGAACAGTGTGACTTGTCACAGTCACAGCCGAGTTCCGCTTTCATACTTTTTTGTTCAATTATTGCGATTAATTGAATCAAACTCAGGTATTTCTTGAATTACAAAATGGCTATGTGAACACATCTGATCCTATTTTGACCCTCTAATCTTTGCAGACTCGCCATCAGATGATTTCCTTTTGTGGGTGCTTTACTGACCATGACTGTGACGAGTCACACTGTTCGGTCCTAATTTCCAGGATCGTTGGACATCATTGCTTGATTCTTGAAAAGTGCGCAGATACAAATTGGGCAACATTTGTGTAGTAGTGGAATCATTGCTTGTCAAGAAAAAGTAGCAGTAACAGAAACAGTTCAAAAGTAGCGGGATTTTCGCAAAGCAGTATGAGGGTCAGATTGCACATTTATTCAGCCACAAAAGTTTTCGGTGATTTCGGAGGTTCCGCAAGATAAACACAGCTTTTGTCGCTATCCCCGCAAAACAGACAGGCGCCAATCAGTGAGTTTATCTTGCGGGGAAATCAGTGATTCCCGCAAGATGAAGTTGGAAGCCCGCAAAATATACAACCACCACGCCGGCAAAACTTCTGGTCACAATTTTCTGCAAAAAATTTCGGAGGCCCATTGACAATTCATTGCAATAATCCGCTCGCGCATTTTAGTACAATACATTGTCCCAAACCAGCAGTGACTGACAAGTCTGAATGAGAAGCACTAGTCTGAACATGACTCTGTCAGATTATGAGAAGAATTAACCAATTCTGAGCGTTAACTGCTGCGGGCCGTTGAGGTTGTAGATGTTCAACATCCCCAACGTCGCCGAAGGTGGATATAGCTGGCTCCATCAAACGAATCATCCCAGTGAACATGGCGAGAAACCGAAGGGCTTATGCAAACTGACAAATAGAAGACAGTCAGTTACAGTGTGTAGCCCCAGTACAGCTGTCGAGGTTGCGATTTGACTGAGACCTGAACTCGGAGCTCGGTATAGAAAATCCTCGTGCAGAACGTCTCACTTGTCATGTATGCTATGCGCCAGCCATAGTACACTTCTGTTGACTGTCTGAATTTAATCAAGTGTAGGCAAGAAGAGCCTCGTTGTGCTGGCCAAGCAGCTTCAAGAATCAATACCGTCATTTATTGCAGTGACATACCCAAGAGCTTCATCCGTCATTTGAACCTTTGCTTGTGTACAAGCTTCAGAATAGGTAAATCATGCCTTTCCTTGAACATTGGACCCAATCATGCGCCTTTATGGCGATGTTTGTAAACCGCTCGACCCGATTGAGGTATATTATAGGTCCAATTTATCCACTTGGACAGGTTCCAAATCATCTAGGATGATGCACCGCTCCAAGACGACCCATCTGACATGCACCGTGTAATTTAGCTTTACTTTGATCTCATTGGGCCCATTTCGCGTTGTGTCCGTTGAACTGAATCAAACGGTTGGCCTTGAAGCAGTTCGAATTATGTGGAGGGTTGTGGACACTTTGCAGGAGATCGAGACCCAAGCCCCATTGCAGTCCCGTACATAAGTTCTGGATCGGAACAGGGTGACACAGCTTACCAGTCCTAATGCTTTGCTTGCCTAACAGGAATGCACGGTTTGGTGTCCAACCAATGAGAAATGCTGGGTATAGGTTGTGTCTGGAACAGTGGAACTGCTCGGCCATTTCGGGCATGTTCAGTTGTGCTGTAGAAAAGCATAGAATTTCACAGCTGCTGTATTAATCATCTGCAATCCAGCTGCTTTCTACGGGATCCATTCAACACCAAAAACCACCTCTGGAGACTTTTGCTGTTCAATACTCATCGGCAAACACCTGGTCTCACATATCAGCCGAACATGTAGCTCGGGATTATTTCATGTCTAGTTGTATGGTGCTCATGAGAATGAAAGAGTTCAAGTGTCCCAGAGATTATCATATTATTTCCATGGATTGCTGCTTCTTGTATTGGCACCGCGCCAGCGTTCATACACCTGGTGTACACGTTGTCCTCGACATCTGAATAACCCACAGCCCACAGAACTTATTCCGAATTTCTGAAGACAATCTCGACCAAAGGTTTTGCGGGCGTGTCACCGCATATCTTTCGCGGGCGGTTCGAGTTTATCTTGCGGGAATCAGTGATTTCTCCGCAAGATAAACTTGGTGATTGGCGCCACTATATTTTGCGGGGATAACATCAAAGTACGTATTTTCATTGCGGAAGGTCCGAAAACCCGAAAAGTTTTGCGGCCCAAATAAATGTGCATTTTGACCCTCATAAAGCAGCGGGATTTTTGGAAACAAAAGTAGCGGAAATCTCACTTTTCCCGCTAACCCTTCTTTTCTGATCCTGAGACTCAAAAGTGGCATGAAAATGAATTCTTGACAATTTATGTAGCGGAAATGGCAAAAACACAAAAATATGTAGCGGAGCAATAAAAGTGCATTTTGACCGTCATACATTACAGGTCCCATATCAAAATATATTTGAACACACTCAAGCCTATAATGTATTATATCCATATTGTATTGTATTTTATCACAGTGTATTCATATTCAGTTGGGCAGCTGAAAGCCGTATCGTATCCATGCATATCTATTAGATATATTCAAAATTAATTTTTTCGTATCGTATTCTGGGCCAGCACTAGGTCGGGTGATCTCTTGGCTCCCTTGTATGAGGTCTGTTATCAAGCAATGGGGGACTACCCAGATGCGGCAGCACGAACCACTCGAGAGTCGAGATACAGTACATTTGAGTACAAATACGGCACATGTGCCACATCTAAATAGTAAACAAAGTGCGGCGCTTCCCAAAAACGGAAGTTCTGATAAACACGCACGCACAGGATGGATTTGCCGAACGTGCCGTCATTAGAGCCTGCCGGAGTGGCCGCGATCAATATCCTTTTTCGGAGGTCACATCAGCGGTGGAAAGTGAACAAGTCACAGGAGGATCTCGGACAATCAACCAAAATGCCTGTTCCGCTGTGGGCCGAGTTCGTCTGGACTGAAATTTCGGATTTGGGCGATTTTGTCTGGATTGGAACAGGCTTAGAAGGAAATTTCGGTCAAAATTGCCGGGATCTGTGCCAAATTTTCCGCCGCCGGCACTGTTTCGTCTGGATTTGAGTGAGGCTTTTGGTCTGATTGCAATATGATTGGGGCCATTTTGTCTGGATTTGACACAGGCAAAATCGCAAAATTTTCTTCAATTTGTCTGGATTGGATCAAGCAATTATCCGGGGTCCTGTCACAGGATTAGAGGCCATCAATCCATCAACCGCGGCATTGTCCCACCGTTTTATTTCTATACAGGGGTTATGAAGTCCTGTTTTTTAATGCAGACACCTCCCCTGGCACCTAACCACCAACCTGACTGCTAACCACTAACCGCTAACCGCCTATGACGTCGCGCCCTTTGCTCTCTGCCCTTAGTGTTCTTTCTGAAATCGGTCCCTCACTCACCGCACGTATAGGGATTGTATAGGGAACATCTTTCCAGGCGCTTCAAACCTTATATGAACTAGCGTTGCAGCGAGTGGCCCTGTTACTTTCATTTTCGTTGCACCAGCAGTACCTGTGATGCGCGCGCGGATCGAACTGTTATCTCAGCGACTGACAGTCACCTGAACGTTTTAACTTCAATCATCTCGTCCACATTCGTGTCAAACCAAGGTCTTTTCAATGTACCCTCTGATTTCACGATCTGAACCCACCCATTCAAGCTTCCTTTCGAACACATCCGCCGTGATGGGAAATTTTGTCTACTCAATGCAGATTACCACTGAACACAAAATTGTATGCTTGTTCTGAGGTTTGTCAGGATGAGCGCCGTGGGCGCAAGCTTCTGGGATGCTTGTTTGATCTGGATCATTGCACATCGTCTACCGAGAAATAATAACTGCTTGAATGTACGCACCATCGTTGTATCCCACTCTCTAAGTACATCCTCCTATCGTTGTTATTTGCAAGCCCAGATTACTGGGACCTCACTCCGTGCAAATGATCAGCCAGCTGCATTGCGAAGTAATTTGACTCATCAAACTCAGAGGCATTGACGATGTCACGGAATTGGACGCCCCCAAGTACAGTGATGGTGTTTAGATCCGACAGCAGCATACGCGTACACAGGGAGCATCAAGGTGAACCATTCAAACAAGGTCGCCGTGATCTGCTCCCTTGAATACTGAAACAGAAACTTCTCCCGCCCAATCAACTGGCCCGGGATTACTGAAAGTTGGAGAATCAGGCGCCTTGGTGAGCTATATTTTGTTCAATATCTCAGGATGTGGGGGTGTGCATTCATTCGGGGGAGACGAGGGGTGAAATCGCATCGAGGAGCAAGTCCGACAAGCAAAAACTCCGCGCGCGGTGCTGTTCGGGAAACTACTCCGCATTGATACTACCAGATCCCGCCTACTGTATTTTTCCCTATGTCGATCACGAACTTTGGTCGAAGTCACGCGTCACTCAGGCCTCTGTCTAACCTCCAGACCGTCACGCAGCGCGCAAAATTGCCCCCCAAATGCCAAAAAGGCAAATTTTTCAAAATTTTTCGTTTCGGTTGCCGAAATTTTCGAGGTGTCACGCAAAAATTTGGTGGCTGCCGAAATGTTGAATAGGTAAAACGTGTCACGCGTCACCCCCCATGTCGAATTGAAGGAAAAGATACAGTAGTCTCTGGAATAGAACCAATATATTGATGACGAACAAGTAGGTGTCAATATATGGCTCCCGCCCAACACCGCATTTAATGAACACCGAGATCGTCTGCAGTACGGGGGAAATCACGGAAATCAAGGTTGTTGTGCCGAGTGTTCAACCCCGGATATGACGAGAACTTGGGCCCAGGTTTGGCTCCATATCCTGCAAATCTGGTTCAGAAAATGTCTCAACAGAACAGCTAACAGGTTTCACACACATGTGGTGAGTTAGCTAACGTTTGATGAAACAAGGTAACACGTGTTATGATGGATCTGCAATACCACACAAGAGGCACATCGGGATTACCTGAATTTCTCCCCACATTAAATTGACTCTGATATTCAAAGTTTCAAATTGAGTATCAATTGTCAGGAAATTGGACAAGAAATTACAAGTATATGTTGAAAAAATGCCTCGGACTTGCTATATATGGGAAGCCCGAAGCATTTCGGCGCAGAGAAAACGCAAAATATCTGGTCGAATGATACTCGATTTGAAATTTCAAGTATTGGAGTCGATTCAATGCGGGTGGAAATTCCGGTAATCCCGATGTGAGGTTTCCAGATTTACCACTGGCTTAATAATAGCCAACCTGAAACCGGGCTCGAGCCCGTCGGATCCGACCTAAACGAGGCCAAGCCCGAGGGAACCCGACCAATACTTTTGGGACGGAACTTGCTCAGCATTAATAGTTGTACGTACAACGAGTACCAGCGCTCGTACAACGCAGATCGCGGAAATTCTGATACACGTCGACTCACAGATGATTACTATCAGCGGACTTCAAGGTGAACTAACTCGCCGGTTTCTTGATTACAAGCGAAGTTCATTCATAAAAAAACTGCATATTGAATGCTGAATTGAAATAGAACCGGAGAGTATTAAACTCGCACCGGTTGGCCGAGACCGGAGCAACAAAAATAATCGTCATCTATTGTCGAAATAAACGCACTTTCGATGAAACTTACTCGCGGATTAATTCAGCAGCAATGCACCAGGAGTACGCAGGGATCCAGGCTAACTCTGACTGTGGTTCAATGCAATTGTAAATGTATTGCGAGCGAGAGTGGAAATGGTGGCCCCAAGGCCACGATAGATGAGCGCCGCTTAAAAGAGAGCCGACTTGGGCTTTGTTCTTCACTTTCGCTAACAGACTTGCCTTCAACGTTTTTTCCTTGACAATTTAATCATTATCGTTAACCTCATTCAATTCACCGACTCAGTATGTGCCGTTGGCGTCAGTAAGTTGTCGCCCTCTTGGTGTCCTTGAACATACTCAGGAACGCTACCAGCGTCCGAAACTTCTATCTCCGCTGCGGCCACTCCGATACACTCGTGAGTTCGGCGAACGATTAACTGAGATGGTCGCTGATCTGTTTTGCAGCCTGCGATGGAGGTATGAACACATTCTCGATCCTCCTACACAGCTGAGGTCGTTCCCAAAGGTCAAATGCACGAGCACCGACTGTAAATTCAGCCCTAACCATCCAGTTGACTGTGTTCCGCCCCTTTGTCGCCGAAGATGCAGCCAATAGTAGGAGCTTCAATTTTCTCAGCAAAAAAACAAATACTGAGCAGTACTTCATCCAGCCATGGATTCCCCGAGCAATACAGTCCGTATCCAGCTCTTTTCCTGACATTATATGCTCATGGCTTGCGATAGATCCCCATATTGATGCTTTATGCCCGGAGTGCGCGCGGAGAATGGGCTCTGGTATTCATCACTAGATTGGAATATGGAGGACTCGACGGGTTTTTCGAGGCAGTTCACTCCATCATTTTCGGGAATTTCTGAATTTTGCCTCGGAGCGGGTTGACCGTTCGCAAGTAGATTCCTTCCTCTCGAGTTGTATCCGAACGCGATGTGTACTGTATCATTTCATTCAATTCGAATAACACGTGTCGCAGGCCCTCAAATTTTCGAATGTGCCAAACGGGTCACCAAATCGACGAAAAAATTTCAAGTCAGTTTTATAGCAGCAATAGTGTCACGGTATTACTGCAATCTGATCGAAATTCACGCACATTTGTTAGGAGAAAAACTCATAACATCAAGCCAGTGAACTAGACTGGAAAAGAAACACAACTTGGAGAAGGGGTGGGCACATAGAGGCGATGACGGCAGCGGAATTAGCGGATCGGGTGGCAAAGGTGAGGGTCAACGGGTCGGCGGGCCCGAAGGGCAGGCGTGCATCGACAGAGAAAGACAGGAGAAGGGACAGAGCGGCGCGGTCAGGCAATGGGCGGCGTCAAGTAGCAGACAGCGGCAACAGCGCGGGTGATAGAGAAGCGACGGGTGTGGGAAGTGGGGAGAAGGCGACGGCGTGGGTGACGAGGCGACGAGAAACGACGTCGGCGTTTGGGCAATGCTTTTCGCGGTCGTGAACGTAAAGACAACGCGAAGAGCGAAGAAACGGCGTGACGACAGCTGTCACGGCACGCCCGTGCAAACAAACGCGTCGCGTACGGGTTGGGAATGGCGGCGGCAGAGGACGTGGGTTCGACCGGAGGGCGGGAAAATTCGGAGCGCGATCGGGAGGGCGGGAAAATGATGGAGGGCGATCGGGAAGGCAGGCGCCCGCCGATCGAAGGGCGAGGGCAAGGAGAAGGGAGGTGATTGGGGTGGGAAAAGCGGCGAGGGCAGCGGGGAATGCAGGCAGCGGCAGAGCTCGAGGGCGATCGCGGGGAGGGCGCCCTGCGGTAAAGGGAGGCGAGGGTCGTGGGAGATGCCGGCGAAGGGCGCGGGGCTGAGTTTTGGCTAGGGCGGCCTGTGTTATCGAGAGGTTGGAAGGACCGGAGGCGCAGAGATCCGGAAATGAGATGGAGAGAAGAGCGCGTTTTTATCTAAAATTAGATGACGTCATTGATGATGTCACTCAGGATGGCAGGAGGGGGCGGCGTTGAAGGTGTGAGAACCGGTCAAAGCGCAACATCTTGATGATGATCTAACAGATAACTTTTGCAATTCTTGTTGGAGAAATGTGATTTCTATGGGACACAAGAGGAACATTGTTTTTTTTGGGGGTAATTTGTTCGTCAAGTAGAACAGCTAAAAAAACACGGGATGGCAACGGGATGGAGAAATATTTGCAATAAGGTCTGGTGGAATGAAAAATATAGAGTCAGTCGCCGCTGTTTTGGGTCAAAAAGGGCTGAAATTACCGTAGGCACCACCGAAATCGGGTCCTACCCGTCCCCAGGCACCAGGATTAGAAGCACACAGTAGCTGTCGTAAATCTCTTTCCGGGAAATGAAAATATGCCGATCTAGGTTTGGCTCCGCAGCGCTGGTATGTAATCATGGACGGGACATCTGGCATCGGTTATGAATCATCGTCCGATGCACGACTGAACAGACCAAAAATTAAATCTCGGCGCTTTCAGCCCGATTGAGCTGTGCTTCGCACCCTGGACCTATTCTATCACTTACACATATTCTCGCTCCGTTCACACTCGCATTGTCACTCTGCACGTGCCGACTCCAACATTATGATGGACTCCGTAGAGATGGCGATCACTGACAGCGGTCTCAGCACGGTCCCAGCGTACCATCTCATGTGGGGTATATAAAACACTGGAACGCTCCCCCATCCTCATAAGTTCCTCTTTGACCTCTATCAGCAATTACTCTGACTCCACACAGATGGCAATCACTGATAGCGGTCTCAGCATGGTCCCAGGGGGCCATCTCATGTGGGGTATATAAGACATTGGAACGCTCCCCAACGTCTCAAGTTCCTTCCTGACGTCCTCAGCAGTTACTTTCAAGATGTTCTCCAAATTCTTCGTCGTTACCTCTCTCGCTCTCCTGGCTGTCTGTGATCCCGGTACGTTTATGCCTGTATCTCGTCCTTCCTTTCATTCTCACTACTTGCTGCCTTCAATTGATATTGTACAGCCGCTACCAAAACACACACCACCGCGACACATACCTTCACCGTGGCTGTTCCCCTCGGCCTTGGGCCAAAGAACGCCATCTTCAACGCCGGCATCATTGGTAGCGACGCGAAGGGTACGACGATCACGTACGGTCTTGCCGAGGATGTTATCGAAACGGGTGAGTATATAGCCATTTGCTGCGTTCTTTTATCAATCCATTCCCGGCTGGAACCGTTCATAAACTGATCTGTTATTCGTTATATAGTCACTGCGACCATCAACTCCAAATCCTTAATTGAAGTACAAGAGGGCGAAACGGAGATTTGCACCCCTCACCAAGTCGGCCAAAAGCGTCTTGTGCACGTTCTTCGACCCCACTGGCTCGGTCACCCTTCCTTTAACAACTATCCACATCCCTGGACCAACTCTTGCTTGAAGTAGCAATGCAGTTGTGAGAACTAGGACGCCCGTCATGTACTTCGTGTAAGGGATATATGGTCTTTATGCGTTGGAATAGAACCACTACGTTCTGAGCTAGATGCAAGTTCTTCATCTTCCTCGTTAGCGCTCATCGATACGGGCTTCATCCGAAAGCGAGAAAACGCTGACAAAAGGCATTTTGCCTCGAAAATCCGTCCATCCGAGGGCTGGAATTTATCCTCTCAGATTTTTTGCTCTTCAGAGCCGTCCATTTCTTGAAGTTGAACTCTTGACTGAGAGTTTTTGTGACATCAGCGTTTGGTTCGTAGCTTTCTTAACTCGATCTGATGCGAGCCCGTCGCAAAAATTCAGTCCCCTATGGAATCTTAAAATCACAAGGTTTCAGTACATGTGTATAGCTCTGCTTACCTTCTACAACTTTTGTTATACATCCCTACACTTTACTTATGTGGTAGTGCGGAAGGATGCCACACCTTTAGGTCGTTTCCTTTCCAAGGGCGCCTGTCAACTTGCCCAGCCTTTGAAGAACTGCCACCCCTCCCATCGCCGGAATACAAGTCGATGATCCCTGGTAACATTCGACTTGTAGAAGCGAGTAGGCTATTCAAGTCTCCCGGAACGGTGAGATGTGCATCGAGCGGAGCAAGAATAAGTGCGATTTCTCACGCGTTCAACAGCATCCGCAGTTCTGGGTTCAGAACTCTACTAATAATTGTCCCCTTGGAAGAAAAACGTTTGGGCGTAATAAGCTTCGCTAAAATCCGACAGGATGAAGGGATTGCACATGCAACCCACGAGGAGGTGAAGGTAAATTACACGTGCCCGGGCGGATTTCTTTGCCCCAGGGCTGGATTATTGTTGGTGGAGGTTATAGATGATAAGATGCGCCCCAGGGACTTGAAACTATTTCTGAGAGGGGTATTGATCCATGGTAAAAAAAAAATGGGGAATAGAATAATCCTCAGGAAGCAGACAATTTTTGCGACACGGTTTTGACCAAAGGTGCAGGCATTACTACCGAATACGAAGAGACCTAAGGGTTTAAACATCAATTTGAGGAGTTATAGACAAAAAATCCGACAGGGAATCACTGGGCCAGCCTAGCTCTCTGTCATGGTATGCTGCCGACTTGAGTCGATAGTTCCAGATCTAACAAAGTGCGTATTAATTTTCATACTCATTTTCGCCGTGATACCACAGGAATCACTAGGGGGGTGCAGGCCGTCGCAGGCGCACGGCAGTTACGAATGCTTCTTCCTTTTAAATTCATGATCATGAACTTGGGGGGTGCGGGCCGTCGCGTGACGCACGGCGGAAACGAGTACTTATGATTTGTCCCTGTGTGAGTTGGCAACCCGCGGCCGCCAAATTCAACCGCAGCTGGCGATCAGTTCGGCAAAAGTAATTGTCCGGCATCAGCGACACCGGTGATCGTTCCGGGATGCAATATTGATGGTAACACTCGGCACAAAATGGATGTTCGTTTCTTTGCAAGGCATCTTCAACTTTAAGTTCCAGAACTGAGGCCAAGGTGTATGGCCAAGATATGCCAAAAGAATTGGAGAAAACACTCAGCGGAGCACATATTAAACAATTTCACATGCCAATTACATCGCAATTCAAGGAGTAGCTTGATTCCGTGGCCTCAAATCCGGTGGGATGACGGATTGGGATTTAACCTGTGAAAGCCATGCAAAATTAGGATGATACAGCCCAATATGAAGGGAGCAGGGAAAGATCGGATTCTGTTACATCAGCGGTTCCCACACTGCCACTATTTTCACTAGATCCGTTACTGGTCAAAGTTAACCCGAATCGAATGAATGTGATCGACAGTCACAAAAAGCTAATGAAAATTAGCACAGCCACTAAAAAGTGTAGCTGGAAAAAACGGACCGTATGTTGTGAGGTCGATGGATTCCGCCTTGGGCAAATATTATGAACGATTACATAAGTACTCGTAATTTTAAGCATTGTGCATGTATTTTTAATGAATGGTTCAACAAATTATGGGTTTTGTATTGGGTTCCGGGTGCAAACGATCAATTCAAAGTGGGAATTTGTTGGTGATACAAAGAACAGTTATAAACAATCTCGCACTAGGGAGCTGTATGTGCCCACCATACTGCTTTGGCTACACTAAGACCTTTACGCGCCCCCTCGTGGGAGCACATCCACTGCAATCCGCCCTCGGGCGCTACGCGCGCATCACGAGCTCGCAACGTGACACAGCATCTCCCCGCCCCGCCACGAGCACCAACCCAGATGACTGTATGACCGGGTACTCGAGACATAGCCGGTCGACTGCTCCCCAACCGCTCCCCAATTTCAGCTGTTTCCATTTCTCAGTGTCTGAATGTAATTCAACTTCTACTGAATTCTTCTCTTTTTCTCATTCATCAAACTCTTTATAAATAGGCTTTGCAGCTTTTACCTTTCTTTTCGGAGGGTGAAAGCTTTATTTCCAGGTTGTCGTGTTTGAACTTTGAAGTCTGTCCGATCATCTTCGCATTTGTCGTTCTCTGTCGCCAGCTTTGGGATTGCACGGCTTTGAGCCACGATTGAAAACACTGTCCAGATTGCAGGCCTTGCGCACCTACTTGAGGACCCATTTCATGAACAATTGCCTACCAGAAAGCTCGGCGCTCCCAAGGGTCAATGGTGATCGACATTTCGATTTGATTGTTGTTCTGTCAGCGCCAAACGCGATCTTGGCGATCACTGCATCTTCGCAACAGTCAAATTCACAAGCCCACGGCATAAACTACAGCCTGAAATAGGATCTGTTGTGTGAATGTTGTGAGCTGGTCCGAGTCTAGCAACTTGTTGAATATATACACGGAAATGCTCGATAAATACAACGCCATCCTAGTTCAGGGAAAGGGGCGGGCCGGCAATTCCCGAGCCCTTCTGATCGTGGTTCAATTCTCTCAGTATCTGCCAACAGGAAAACAACACGTTACCGCAGCAATCGTAAAATAGGGGAACTATAAAATGGGTCGGCATGCAATTGAGGTATGCCATGAAGGACAGCGAGGGGCACATCAATTTAATAAATATTGCACGGCCTTTCGGCTAGCCATAAGTACTCTCAAGGAATGGTGGGTTGTGGTGGGGTTTCGGAAAACTGTGGTTCAGTTGCTGGGGATGGGGAAAACAAGTTGTACATAATTCGTGCAAGGAGCAAGACGATGACACTTGCAATTGACAGGGTGTCAGGATTGAAACATTTCGGAAACGATCTTGAAAAGGAACGAATGAAAGTGAATTCGATGATGTCAGCTACCCTCGCACTGCCACTAAATTTATTACATTCCAATACTGATGAGTCAAAAGATCTTTATTCCTCCTATTGAATTTTGGAATTTCGATCACAAAAAGCTAATGAAAGATGTACACAGCCACTATTTTCATTAGTTGGTTTCATCTCTACTTTGAATGGAAACATCGGCGTTTTGGCCTTGCACAATTTGTAAGAACGATTACATAAGTATTCATAACCATCTCCTGCTCTGTCTTCCCTTGCTCTTTGTACTTCTGTACTTTTATCTCTTCATTCCATTCGCTTTTTCTTTTTTTCCCTTCCGTTTACCTCTCCTTTCTTTTCGCTAATCAATGCGGATCGTGGAGATCTGCAGGCTGCCTCCCCCCTCCGAGATAATGCCTCAATAATGCCTTGCCCAGACTCGACATCGCCGCTTTGCAAGATCATATGCGCGTGGATGCAGGCGAGGTCGCTGCCTGGTGGCGTTAGCGTCGTGGTGGAGGAGAGAGCGATTGCCTGCGCGGCGCCCCGCGAAGTTGTTGTATGGAGCGCCAGGTAACTGAGGTTCGTATCTTTGCGTTTCTCGCTTTCCCTCGCTTTCCTTCCCTCGCTTTCCTCGCACGTCGTGCCGTGAGGATTTGGCGTCGCGCACGGCACGACTCGGCTGCCACGCGGTGCTGAGGACGATGCTGATGGCGTTGTGATTCCATGTCTCCCGAGTCGAATCGGTGTGCGTGGCGCACATATCGCTGTCGTGAATAGCGCATACTCCCTCCACCCCTCGACGAGGCTACGGTCTCCCATCTCATCTCTCTTCCCTTTTCAACTCTTTTCTTCGATCGACTGCAAAGCTGCGGGGCATCCATCGTTCTTATTCTTGCTCGAGTACTAACACGTTTTCTCAGTTACCCGCACATCCACTATTTTTTCGCCCTACCACTGCTGGCATCGCTGATCCAACGTGAATATACGACTTGGTGGGTATGGGCCGTCGCCATGCGCGGCGGTTACGAGTACTTCAGTGGCTAAGCACTAAGGAACAATTTTATCCTATGTACGAACGAAGGTAAGTTGACATAGGCGATCGCAGATTTCAAGCCATGAGTCGTCAAGTAAATGCGCGGGCCTAAATGTTTCTTCCGAAGTGGCTTTCTCGGAGGCAGTGAACAACTGCAGATCTCCCTTGAAGTTTTTCCGCATGCAATTGAACATCTCACACCAATCCCTCAGGATTCCTTGATCCTGTTCAAGGACAGTGTAAGCACGAAGGTTGTAATGAAACCTGCAGAAACAATGTTCAACACAGTTTTAGGTGCCGAGGAGACTGCTTCTGTCACCATGCTTCGATGCACCAGCCAAGCCAGTAGCTCGGCGAGCTTAACAACAGTGGAAGTTTGGCACGCCAATTTTGATCAGGCAGATGTCGAGGACTTCGGGTGCGATTATATCCAACTCAAATCCATGGCAGAAAGTCCGTATTTTGCCCGTTGCTTGCTGCCCAGAGCAGTGCAGACATCAGAAAATTCTGTGCGGTTGAATTCTGCGACCTGCTGAAAGAAAGAGTGGAAGGTGAACTTCGTACATCCATTAGGTGCACCTGGGAACTCGGCCAGGTCAATACCCAACTGCTTGCAATCTATTCCGCCCGTTGACATCCCTCGGTTTAGCCACGGACCTGGAGCTGCTGAAGTGTGTTCGTAGCGCCCGAGACCGCGATGCCTGTGTGAGACAAGAAGAAATTTGGAGCTGATAACATGGAACATGAGATCGGAGAAAGCCGAGATCACATCAGTCAGCCTGGGATTTTTTTTGGCTGACTCAGTGGCCTGTGTTAAATCCAGTGTTGAAGCTCCTACACATTTGCACCCAGACATTTCACCCAGCCCTTTTCATTTGGAAATTCATCGAATAACACACAGGATTCTACCATGCTTTATCAAACTCTTTATAAAATCTTTGCGAATTTTACTTTCCTTTTTGGGTGGGTGTAAGCTTTATTTCCGGTTCCCGATCGCTTTCCCTGGTGCCTGTCCGATCAGCCTTCGTCGTGTTCGTCGCTCTCCGTCCTAACCTTTAGCCTTCCATACCTCTTTGTCCACCTTGAAAACTCTGTCAAAACCGCACATCTTCTAAACTGTTTGAAGACCTACTTCGCCCACTTCCGCTGAACCTTGCCTTGCCGTTGCGATCGGCATTTCATTAGGGGGTTTCACGAGGCATTTCTTGAGGCTTTTTTCCGACCTTTTTTTCGAACCTTTTTTCGAAGGTGAATCGAAAAAAAAATCTCGAAAAAAGACTTCCTTTTTTCGACTTTGGGCATAAAAGGGGCCAGGGCCTTTTATGCCATGGACCTCGTTTTTTCTCGCATTTTTTCCAACGTCTTTTTTATCGTTTTTTGATCCTTTTTCGGCGATAAAAGACTCGAAAAAAGGGTTCAAGAAAAGGGCCATAAAAGGCTCAAAAAACGGCTCGAAAACCCCCTATTGATTGTTGCTGTGTCAGTCGATCATCCCCATCACTCCGCACCCCGCACCCAGACTTTCAATGAGCTTTAAATTGGTATTAAACAAGTTAGACACACAGACATCCGTAATGTACATGCCAAGGTTGTAATGAAACAGCGTACAATGGTTAAGCAGAGTCATGTGGGGGTAGTAGAATCGAGAGTATACTCATAGTGGGAGAAGAAGAGGCAGACATTGATCGTCAAGGCAATGAATTTGAAATGCAGTGGGGCACGCCGATCGCACCACCAGGGGTACAGGTAGGAAATGAAATTGTGGGATGCAGTACATAGTGACAACAGATAGCGAACAGATGAGCAACTTGAATAAGTCTGATTCAACCTTGATTACAGGTGGAGCATTGAGAGCAAGCGATCTGTGAGGGCTATTAAAAAGTCTTTGGATCGGTACACCTCCCTAGATGAACAACAAAATAATCCAAATGACGCTGGGATTATCCTATAAAAGTTCCGTAGGAACATCATCGCAAATGGAGAAAATGAGACAATATATTTGATTATAATATATGAACGGGAGCGTACTTCAATCTAAAAAAGAGCGGAGAACCAAGTAGCCCACTGAAAAAAAAATATATATGATGTCAACACCGAGGGACGGGAGGGGAAGTGGTGATGTGGGGCGTTTGCATGCAACAGTGTTGTAGATTGGTGCATTGATCCCAACCCTGAAACATGCGGAACGTCGGGAGGCATGGATAGGTCGAGAAAAAAAGCCAAGTATCATTTGGAACTCAAGCAACGACAGGATACCTGCGGATATATACATACAGTGAAACTGCCTGATACAGAAAAAGGACATGACCGAGGTTCGAACACACGCCCTCTGCGAAGATTAAGCACAGCCACTATTTTCTTCAGAAAAACGTAGTCCCCATTTCAGAATCATTAGATTCGGTCTGATCATAATATGCAAATCTAATGAAAAGTGGAGCACAGCCACTAAATTTTTGTTACACGTTCAGATGCGACCGTAAAAAATAAGGTTGAGATTTGAGTATGCACAAATATTAACGAACGATTACATAAGTCCAACGTGAATATACGATCTTCCGGATTTGTACAAATCACTTAGCTTTCGCGGCGTTGCTATCCGCATGTAAATGGAGCTCTTGGACACATCAAATGCTGACACCTGTTGCTGCCAGAAAATTTATCGTTGCTCCTCGGCCAAAGAGAGTCTAGTCGGTTCATGGTGGTTTTGTTTCCTTTCCTTTGCATTCACAATGTTTCTGTGATTCTCTGCTCACCTGTGCCGTTCCAAATGCACTTTTATTATTTCCCAGCACACATCACTTTTTCCAAACACATATAGCGCATTTCATTTTTTCCCAACACACATAGACCTTTTTTTTCAGCTGAGTATGAGATGGGATTTTGAGTTGCTTTCCCCAGTATTCATTCAAAAATTTCCCACAGAAAATCAGACCTCAGTGATAACAGCGGTGCTCTGTCGTTGCTTTCCCTTGACAGTATTCCCGGCACGTCCTGCACCATCGCCTCCAGCAGCCATTAATCAATGCACTTATTGACCTGCCGCTACCTGCCGGTGGCCACCCCTGAAATCATCCTGCCTCTCGGACTTCGACCGAATCGGTGGCTATCTCCTTGCTTCTCTGGGTTCTGCGACTTGACTTCGGCGGCACTGCTCAAAGGGGTACTGGGTACCGCCGCCATTCCTTCCTTTCTTTCCAGAATCGGCAGAATGGAGGTCATCCGCGTCCTTGTTCTCGTACCGGAGCGTGATGGGGATGCCGCCGTTCGCTAACATCACAATTTGAATCATGACCTGACGCCTTTCCTTTCTCATCCTCCGAAGCTCTGGAACAACACATTACCTTCTTCTCCCTCCGTTTTCGCCTGCATCTCTCTCTGTGTGTTCGGCTCAACAGCTCGGCTCGTTTCTTGCTCTGATTTTGTTGGTCGAGCTCTCTCAGCTCTTAGCCATGCAAGCATGCTTTTCTGGTGAGCAAGGAACGATTTCGTTTGCGTGTTCTGCTTTGAGTCTCAGGGTGGGTGGGCCAACAACCATATGAAGTTTGTTTAAACAATTCACGTCTCAATGCAAAATCAGGTTTATCCATTGATTGATTAACAGTCACTCTAAATACACCATAGTATTGGGGCACATAGAGACAACTCCTGTTCAACAGTTAATCAACTGATTGTGTTCTGTTAAACAAAAACATCACCCTTCTCTGCTGAGTACCCTTCTGCCTCTTGGACCTGTCCAACTGCTCTGTTATTCCCTGTTCAGTTAATCATGTTTGATTAATCAGTGTTGTGTTTTGCTTAACAATGGATTACTTACTTTTTGAACAGCCAACTATGGGTCAAGTGAGCACATGACACTTCAGCCTTGACAGATAGACTGCACGGCAGGTTCCGAGTGGCCGAGTTGGTCATGGTGGTGTATGACATTTCAGTCTTTGTCATCGAAATGATGTACCTTGGGTGGCCTACCGGTGGGTCAGTCAGCTTGGCTTCCGGCCCACCCTGCCAAACACTGTTCTGATTAACAGTTACACAGTGTTGTGATTAACAGCTGTTTTGATAAACACTTCAACCTCGAAGTTGTGAACCACAGAAGCAGGAAAGCACCGAATAATTTTATTTTTTATTAGAGAACATTGTACATTGCTGCTAGAGCTCCCTACTGATTGCCGGAAGTGACCGGGTTCATCGGTGCATAAGCACGTACCCATTTTATTGGTTGAAATACCTTCAAAGCATCGCTTCTGGAGGTGCGTCTGTGCTTCAGAATTTTGGGCTTCTCCAACAATTTAATGTTGTCTTGAAGCACTTTCGAAGCATGTACCCAGTTCACATATGAAACACCTACTCTGACTGCCCTTATTGTCAGAGCCTGTGCTATTTGACAATTAGCCCCACCATTACTCGTATATTAAGCAGATGTCCTGATTTTATTTGGACACTGTTTACATCCTCTTTTTCTCCCACACCTCGCCAATTCCCGCGATACCGCTGTTTGGTTTCGACGGAGCGCCCACCAGCGCTCGATTTGTCCCCACATCAACTAGACGCTCGCGAATTCCCGAACTCCTCAGATTGGTATCAGATCCATCTTTTACTTTTCATTCCGCCCTTCCGTCCTCCTAGCAGACCCAGTAACGAGCTTTATCTGGAATGCATGCCGAGCTGCATTGTGTTACTTTCATTTCATTTTTCCCTGGCTTTCTCATTCTCAATTGACTTTCAAGTTCAACTTTGACCGAGGAAAGCGGCCTCGAGGCTTTGTCTTTTTTAAGTTTAAGCTGTGGTATGACGCATTGTCCCAAATTTAAATGAACTACATGCCGTTTGATCGCGCGCTCAAGGCCCGCTCAAAAGAACAATGTCTTGCATTCGCCCTGCTTTGTTCTTTCCCCCCACCGTCATCCCACTTCCAGCCGCTTCCTACTGCCCATATTCACCGTCCTGGAAGGCCTTCCGCAACGCCGAGTCAAATTCAACCACCCGGACGCGTGGCAAGATGGTACTCGCTCGTCCCGATCAAGGTCGCTGTCCCTCGTTGTCCAAATCAATCGTCAAAACAGCTGTTCATCGTTCTCTTCTTGCCTCATTGTCTTTGTATTCCCCAGCTCTGGAACTCCATCATTCAAGCTGACATCGTGGCAAGACTCAATCGTAACACCGGTCATGCTTCCATCAAGCAACGCTCCCGGGTCATTCAACGTCCGCCAGATCGAGCCTTCGCCTGGAGGATCAAGACTACTGAGTTCTGAGACGAACATATGAATCAAGTGAACTCTATTCAACTGAAAGCACAAATGAGAACCAAGTTCATGACGCCATAGGAATCATCGTCCCGTCTTCTGGTGTGTCTGTAATGTGATCTCTAACTGCACATCAAGCTATCCCCGTCGTTCTCAGTGATTCAACGAGCTCTGCCAAGCTGTCCCCCTAGAAGAATGGGATAACAATATGTAACGTGCTTTCCTGACGAGTAGTAAACCAGGCTTTTGACGTACAATCAAACACTCCCAAGCACCTGCGATCCGGATCCCTGAGTGCGTAATATTCTACGTGCAGCTCTATTACTTCGGTCATATCCTTTATAGCAGCGGCTGAGCGAATTCCGGGTTTGACTTCGCAGTGAGCAAACATTATTTCTTCCGAGTACGACTTCCTTGATCTGTAGTCAGGTTCGAGTCATTTGTCTCGTAGATCGCAGCATTGTACTGACAACATCGGGTTATGGGTCCATTTGTGTGTGGCCAATATGTGAGTTCGTAACTTGATCAGAGCATGAAGCATTGTTCAATCGATCTTATTCATCTGTAGTCAACTCGCCCAGATTCTATGGTGACAAGAAGCAGCGTGTCTTTGGAGGTAAGCAATTCATTTAAGTGGACGGTCCATGTTTCACTTCTCTCCGTTTGCTTCGTCCAAAACTGAACTTTGTTCACGATTTTCCAGATCGTTGAGTAATCCCGCCTTCAGGGTGGGTCCGACCACATCGACGGCAGTCAGAGCGATAGCATTTTTAGGTCGCTGATCCGCAGCTTGCTCGCTGGTTGGTGGCACTCACGAAACCCATGACACCGATTCAGTACCGCACCCTACTTTTTGGGATCCGTGAATTACTGTGGTTAAATTTCAACTCCGAGCCCGAGCAGGTTGGTCTGCGAGTGAACCGTCCCCTCGTCCAGATTAAATTTCGGTTGAGATTTGATAGCGTACTTGGCGATTTCTGTCTATTACATATTTGATAGCGTATTTTCTGTCCTACCCTATTACACTGTACAGTGCAAATTCAACTGATTCCCTTGCAGAGAACTCAGACACCCCAGTAATAATTCAACCGTTTAAATCTGAATTACTTTCCCCACCCCTTGCAGTCAGCCGGAGCGAAGCGACGGCACATCTTGTATAAGTTTTAACCTTCAGTTCTGCAGCCAGTGTTGAACAAGGCCACAGTGTCGCCAGTATTGTGTTCAAGGACACACCTAAGATCAATAGGGGAGGTCAGACCAATTCCTGCTCGTTTCTGTCTTTGATTCCTGTTCTATTCTGGGTGCGGGTTTCATGCAACAAAAATTAATTTGAGCCTTAAGAATTGACAATTTCGATTCTGGATTTAGAATAGCAGTTCCTCCTCCTGGGAACTGATTCTCGATCAATTCTGTAACTTTGTTTCTTGGTCTATTCTTGACGGAAAATCGGATTGGAATAGTTTCAGAATTTATATCAGAATTGAGCAAGAATCACTCACTCTGACCTCCCTAATGTGGAAGGGCTGGAGTCCATGTATTAACACAAACTTTTGGCAGATAGATCTCAGACAACCCTTCAAACTATCATCTTCAGAGTCAGTCACAATCCTGCAGCTGCAGGTTCAACTTCACAATCAGAATGCAAACATTGAAATGCCTTGTGCTTCCAAGGGTTTCTTCCATGCTGGGAACTATTTATCTCCATGCCAGATGATCCTCTCAACAAGGTTCTCATAGTTCACTACTATTCCCCTCCATCTTTAGAGTGGCACAATCTCGTGAATGTCGCAGCATTGATGCCAGTCATAATACAAGCGCAAACATCGAATTCCTGCCACCATAAAGCTGTTTGCATGCAGAATATAATTTATTTCAATAATAGATTATGTTTCCAAGCCATTTGTCATTTCTCTCAAGCATTTGGATGTGCCTTCAGAGTGGCACAACTCCACAACCAGTGTACATTTGAGGCCAGACACACAGATGTAAACATGACATTTCTGCCATTGACATCATTGAACTATCCTGACATATCTATGGGGTCTCAGCTGATCTACCTCCGCCTCTGAAATGGCACAACCCTGCGAATGATGCAAGTTCAATGCCAGACCTGCAAGTATAAATACAGCAGAACTCAACATGTTCCACTATTGATATAAACAATGCTTGCCTCAAAACACATTCTTCTCATCTATTCTTGTATCAACCTGATGTGACATATAAATATAGTATCCTGTTTCGCCCAACCGAAAACACCCGTTTGACAGTGACTACGGATCTTAGAACAGTTATCAGAATTAAATGACTGGCAAGTGGAGAAACAAATACCAGGGATGGACATAATCTCATGTGCTAATCGATATAAATGCGCAAATTCCGCTTTTCTTGCGTCCCACCACTGATCTGGGTTGGCCTCCAATTTTGCACGGGTGCATTGAAGTATACTTCCGCTTTATCCTGGTCAGCCTCGTTGTCGGTATCATGACGGAAGGCAGCAAAATCCATGGCTCCTATGCCAGCTGCAAAACTATTCGGGGAGCAGTGGTTGGAGTGGTGGGTTTGGGAGATTCAGCAGGATAGTGCCAGTCAACATACACTCTGAATACCTCCTTCCATGCCTTGAGATACACAGAGAGCTCCGGGTCAGAGTTGTAGTCCTGAAAAAGTTTCTTTTAGTTGAAACATGGGTCCAGAACTGTAAATGTGTGAGTTCAATTCTTGATCAAGATCTTGGAACGTACATGTACGAGCAGTCCAAATGTAAAACGGCGATTTGTCATACTTATAATAATCGCTACAAATTGGGTAATTGTGGTCCGATATTTCAGAGCACAACCTTGCATAAAGATAATCAGTGATATTCAGGCAGTTGTAGGATGTAGCATACTCATAATTTGATGTGTCGACGACCAGCGCATCCTATTGTTGAGAATGTATATGTGGACCCACACAATGATGTTCTGGGGTGAAATAGTGCTATACCACTGCTGATGGTACTGAGGACTGGACCTAACAGCACAGATCACCTTCCGCAACTCTAGAAACCGATTGAGGATACTCCAAATGTAAAGTTTTCAGGCACCTAACCTTCCAAACAGATGCCTTAATTCCCAGAGGCATTGGCCCGCTGGATTCATTGTTGTCTTCATAGTCCGGCTCGATGGTGACAGATTCCTGATACAGTGAGACGCACATCTGTTCAAACACTTCTATGACTGTATTGTTGTTGGTCGCATTATTCATCATGAGTGCGAGAACCTGCGACTTAAATGAGCCTGGATACATCTCTCATGCAGCTGTCATGAGTCACCTGCCCCGTCAACTTGTACTTGTCCAATGTCTGCCACACAATCTCTGCCATGTCCGAGCTGGAATGTTCGTCAATAAGCTCTTTGAAGTCGGGAAAAAGCTCTTCTATTAATAGTCCAAGTCAATGCACAGAGGAGAGGAGAGCTCAATTACTTATCCAGTTTCCTATCATTTGTTAGATAGTACGCCACGATGGCGAGAAAAGTATACCCATTCGAGGATGTCCAGGCATCTAGAGATATCAAGACCATTTCTTGAAGCAATTGGGAGTTGAGATGAGTATCAGACTAATGTTCATTGAAGATGCCGCACAGCAAAGAACATGATCAAGTCGGCCTTGAGTTCCTTTCTAAGGGTATCAACTTGGTGTTAAATCGTAGTTGCCCATGGAATGTTCAATTTCGACGCTCGATGGACATACTTGAGTAGATGATGTAATTCGGCCCATTCTGCCTCCTGAAATTGTTGATCAATCACAGGTAACTAGCTGCTCGATAAGAAGCAGTTCAAACTTCATTTGATACCATGGGCCCTGGAATTGTGAGTGAGTCAAATACAATTAATGTGTGTGAAATATATCACAGCTCCTCTATGTTCCTTTGTTCCCTGTACTTGGCAGGTTAAACAGTGGTTAATCAGAACAAAACAGCTGTCAATCCGACTTAGGGGCAATCCGAAACAGGTATAGTTAGCCGGTGAGCCACACAAGGGACATAACTTCGATGATGATGTCTCGTGTTTTTACACTGCACCACAACCATATAACAGCAAACCACTCTGTCACTGCTTACACCCTGGTATAACTCACTCTTGAGTTTTCTCCTCAAACGTAAGCACCCGATTTGGGAACTGGCGGTCGCATCTTTCCGGCCCCCCCCCCCCCGCCCGAGGGAGCCCCCCATTCCCCCCCGCCACCCCCCCGGCTTTCATACAGGGCTGTATAATTCACAACTGTATTTTGCTCTGCGTACGGGCACGCGCAGTCCAGGAAAGAACAGTGGTATAACTGCTTCCCTTGTTTGCCTGTTTCCCACAGAGAACTATTGTTGATCGACAAACCTGATTAACACAACAGTGATTGTTTTTGGTTGAACAAAACCTGATCAGTTAAACAGACTTTCCAGCACGCATTTGTGTCCAAAGGTATACACAACATTTTCTGAAGCATGGCTGTTTGATTAACCAGTCGCTAAACATGACTTTGCATTGAGATGTGAATTGATTAATCAAACTTCATATAGATTCTTGGCGGGCAGAGAATAATAACAACAGCTCACGGTAGTTGGTTGTCCTTTACTGTCTGCGGTGCGTGTATAATATCTCTTTCGGAGTTCGCCCCGACACACCGTGAACTTTTTTTGCCGCTGCGGCAGAAGCATGACCGTTGACGGGTCGCTGCCGAATTCACTCTTCTCCTTCCCCCTCACGTGTCGATCACTTGGGGAAATCCGTTGTATGAGGGCTTCGAAAAACGTCCCCAAAACCAATTGTTTTGGGAACCATTTCCGGGTGACCGGGAACTGTTACTTGATCCTTTCCCGAAACCCATCAACTGAACTGAGAATTGGGTTTGGGGAGCGCAGAAACCAAACTTTTCCAGTCTTCCGAAATCGTTCCTGAAACTGATTATTTTTGGAACATTTTCGGGGCCACTCATTGATCGGATTTCCCACCACAAGTGTCTCGACCACGAATCTGGTCCCACAGAATGTCTTCTATTTACATTGGTCCCAAGTCAAGATTCGCGGGCTCTTAGCCAGGTATCTCGGCGCCTTTCTTTCCCCATTCGCAGCACTTTGTCGTGGCGGATTTGAATACTGGATGCCCCTTGCACCTCAATGCAAGTTTATTCGCTGACCAACTCACAACGAAGTTTAGAGGATTTGGGCTGGAGATATTCGGCTGTCCACAATCAATTATATTATTCCAAAGCCGACATTTTTGGTACTCCAACGATTAATCATGTCCTCCCACTACTGCTGCCGAAGGGAAGGGAAGACACATCTTGTGCCAACGTGCCGGTACACGACATGAGGTTACGGCGGGGCTAAGTTAATCCATGCCGGTACAACTTAGATGCGAGAATGCTGGTAAAACGATGGCTTTCCGCCTGCTGTCGGCTTCTTTCCACCCTGTCCATCATGTCCAGCTACACGCCTGCACCCGTCGACGGGTCGCTATCCCTCCTTCAAATCTTCGAGTTCCAGGCGACGACCAACCCTCATCAGCCCCTTTTCCGCTATGACTCTGCCTCTGCGCGCGATGGTTATGAAAACATCACCTGGCATCAAGCTGTGAAGATGTTCGACACCACCGCACGGATCCTGCGGCGTCGCCTTGGCAATACCGGCACGATGGAGTGCGCGCATCGTCCTGTGGTTGGAATTCTGGCGGCCACTAGTATGTCCCGTGGCGTTCAATTCATTCCCACCGGAAGTTAACGGTATCCTCCAGGCTCCATCCTATACGCATCTCTGGTTGTCGGTACTATACGTGCAGGATGTACTGTATTTCCTCTCTCCACCAGAAATTCCGACGCCGCGATCGCGCACCTTATCGCTGAGTCGGGTATGAAGTACCTTCTTATCAGCCAAGACAGGCACATGCAGGATATCGCGCGCAAAGCCAATGCCTTGTTGAACGCACAGAACATAAGCATCGGGATATTCCCTATCCCAACGTACGAGGAGATCTCTGACACTCAGCACACGGATCTCGACGCCCTGCCACCTCTGCAGGCCATTCCGGATGAGCGCGTCCTGGTTATTGCGCATTCATCTGGTGAGGATAATCCGCAACCACTCCGTTTGTGCTGAATGCTGGTTCAAAATCCCAGGATCGACCTCATTTCCCAAGATTGTGCCCCTCACCCACAAATACCTCCAAGCCATAAAGGGATCGCGTACGGCTCTATTTCATTGTGATCTTTGTAATCGCTCACTTGCTCACTTATAGGCCCATTGGATTTGAGTAGCTCGGTACAATCAACCCATGGTGCCGCGATGTTCCGTACGTTCCTCCTCGTTCGATTTCTACCAAGCTGAAGCCAGATTAGACGGCATGGGAATTATGGCCGTCATGCAAGCAGTGAGTTCCTCCTCTTCTCCTGATTTGCCGGCCACAAACAGTTCTGACATCAATCCACATTAGGCGTACACCGGGATGGTCCTGGCCCTCTTTGCGCCGACTACGAATGAGGTGATTGCCACGCCGGAACGAGTATTGCAATCGGCCCTCGCTACCAAGTGCAAAACCATGGTGTGCCCTCCTATGTTCCTCGAGGTTATCTCTTAATTCTCCTGCGATTCATGTGTTGACTTTTCTGTCACAGCACTGGGCGGAAGATCCCTCCAGCATCGAGAAACTTAAAAGTTTCTCTGATATAGTAAATTCACTCTTTTCAATCAAACTTGACTCTATTCATACGCTCGTTTTAAGGCATTCGGTGGAGGTCCACTCGCCCCACAAGCCGGGGATATCCTGCAAAACAGTGGTGTGGCTTTGACGACTTATTACGGAACGTTCGTATCTGCGTTAATTTTAAACTTGATTGCACGCCCGAACCAATGTGTCTCATATTGCAGGACAGAAGCTGGCAGCCTTACACAGAGGTTCACAAGTGAGCTTGGGGTATGCCGTTTCCGCGCCTGCTAATCACATCCTGCCTTTTACAGACGAAAAGCAGCAAGAGAGCTGGGAATACTTCCAGGTCTCTTCTATGCCTCTCCATCTCTCACCGAGCTGACAATCGCGATTTTGCCAGTTTGTGCCAGGGACGGGCGCTGTTCTCGTCCCCATTGACAGTGACAGCTCCGGGCTACTATTCCAGCTTATAATCAAGGTATCGTAACCTTCAATCTTGCTTTACTTCCGTAAGGTTTCCGTTCTCACCCCAGGTAGGAATCCGCCGCACAACCTCTGGCACTTTCAAACATGGAGATTGATGGTGTACGTGCATATGATACAAGAGATATCATTCAGCGACACCCGAAAAATTTCAAATTCTATAGGTTATATGGGCGCATTGGGAAGTCCAAAATATGCCCGTTGGTACATATTCTAATCATTTTTCACTGTCCAGACGACCAGATCATGCACTCTGTATGCATCTGTTCCTTCGTTGTGTCCATTATACTCATGATTTCGAATCCCAGAACGGTGAGAAAACCAATCCCAGCCCTATAGGTGCGCCACTCATGTCTCGGGGAATGATGCTGATTATATTTTCAGAGTACATCCTGGCACAAAATCCCCTCGTCCAATCAGCTATAATGTTTGGCCGTGCAAAGCCACACGCCGGAGTTCTCGTGGTACCTTCCAACAAGAAAGTTCTGGACATACAATCATTCCGAGACGCGATCTGGTAAATTGAGCCTTCTCTCGGATTCGCATTTGAACCAATAATGATTCTCAAAGGCCTACGGTTGAACAGGCAAATAACCTTGCACCTAGTCATTCGCGGGTATTCAAGGAGGTTTGATTGACCCTTAGAAGCTCGGCTATCATCGCCCATAACCAAATCTTGTAGATGATAATATTCTTCAACCCTTCAAAGCCTTTTCACACAAACGCGAAAGGAACCCCCAAACGCTACGCTATTCTCACAGATCACGCAAAGGAAATCGAGGATGCCTACGATGCGTTTGATAAAACCGCATCTTCTTCCGTCTCCTTCACCGGCACAGGAGACATCTCAATGAATGACGCGCTTGAGATCGTGCGAGCACACGTTCACGCACATGTCAACCTCAACGTATCTGACAACGAAGATATGTTCGAGGCAGGCGCCGACAGGCAAGTAGGATGATATCGTCTCAGAAATTTGTGCTCAAAAGATTACCGCAGCCTTCTTGCAGCACGCATCCGCCGCGACATAATTCAGTCGCTCAGTGAACCCCATCTCAAAGTCCCCGAAATTGTTGCTCATTCCCTACCCAATGACATAGTCTTTACATTTCGCACCATTCGGAGTTTGGCCTCTTTCATCTCTGGTGTTATAGTGTGCGCTGCGTCATTTCCTCATATGGGGGATACTACGTTTATGAAAAACGTCCCGGCATCAATCCTTGATCAGAAAGACAATACTATTGTGCGGCTGCGTGAGCCGGCTGCAGGAGAGTCGCCCCTGATTCTCATCCATGGTGAGTGCTGTACGCCACGGTTCAACGAGTGTTAACCTTATGTGCAGGCGGCACTGGGTTCATATATGTCTTCGTATATATGCAAACTCACTTCCACAGTGGCTTATGGGCCATCCAAGTCACAGATGAAACACCGCGAACGAGTTTTGTCGCCCAAACAGACTTTTATTACCAAAAGATCAAGGTAGGCTTTGCGGCTCTTCAAAGATGTTAGTGTTATTCATACAACCCAGGAATCTCAACCCAACGGTCCTTATCGCCTGGGTGGGTACTCTGGCGGCGCTATCATGGCCTGCGTTATCACAAAACTGCTGGAGGAAAATGGCGACAAGGTTATTCAACTAGCCCTCATTGATAGCTCCCCCTTGGTTGCCTTGACCCCCCGTCCCGGACTCGACACATCTGCCGATTTCAGCGATGTCCAGACTCTCCACGACCACCATGAGCGTTCTGTCCGCGGCTTCTGTAAGATGCTCCGTGGGTACAACGATGCGTGGTGGACCAAATTCGCTGCAGCTATCTGGGAGCGCTGGACCGGCCGTCTTCGCTCGGAAGATATGTCTGAGCTCATGGAACGCATGTACGAAAATCTGATGGGCGGCATGATCCGCACGTTCGATTTCATCTTGAATCGGGTTCTTGGCGATCGGAAGGGGTACAAGGAGGTTCTTGGTGGTATGGTGCAGTGGACCAAAGAAATACAGGCACCGATCACCGTATACAAGGCGACAAACGGGATTATCCAAAACATCCCACTGGAGTCACGGGAGAAGTGGGGAGCATTTGGCGTGGATTGGGCTCACGAGGATGTCCGGGTTGTGGAGGTGGACACTAATCATTTAAATATCGTGGCTCACGACGAGCTTGTTGAAGATATCCAGAAGTTCTAATCTAATGCGGTTGCGCAGACTTGTGCCTTTCGTTGCATCGGCCCACGTGCGACCAAATTCGATCCTCACCGCATACTTACAACTCGCAGCGTGTGCTTAGACCAACTGACAATTGTGCGCTTGACTTCTCTAGTACTTCCTCTGGCATGTTCTTCTCATGCTACTGTTTTCCTAAGCCTTTCTTTGGTGCTCGATGATTAGCCCCGCCTTGTTGTCATCTTTTTAAATTCATATCCACCAGACATTCTTTGAGGCGGTACTTGACATTCAGTACAATCCTGCTCATCCATTACAACGCAATCTAATGGAATTCGACTTAGACAATTTTTGCTCGCTCTCCGTTATGCAGCACTTTTGGTCATTACTCCTGCCGCATCCCTCTCGGCTCTCCCTCTTTCTTACCATTACCGTACACCGCCCTTTCCTCTTCATACCTTATCCCTACCACAAACACTTCAAGCTACGGTCCATTCTCCCTAGGCAAAACCAAACCATATGCTTATGTACTGCCAGTCATAATAATTCTCTCAGCAAACCGTAGCTTTGACCCACCCCCGCATGCCAGCTGTTTTTTTTTTTTTTGTTTTCACTTGCAGTATCATGAACGCCACTACAACCCAGAGTTAGCCGAGTGGCGTGCCAAAGTGGCTTGCGCCGCTTAGCGGAGTTTGAATTGGCTGGCATGGGCATGGGTGGCGTGGCTTGTGGCATGGGCCTCCTTGTGCTCGGCTACACCACACCTCCCCACTGTAAGTATTTCCATGATTTCTCAATTCTGGACCTCTTCTCATGGCTGGTGTATTCATGGATGTGTCCCCACCCTCCGGATCAACGTGGTCGCCGTCGTTGATCGCATCAACGACGATTGAACCAGCCACCGAATACTTGGTGCAACAACGTGTTTGAAAGCGATATAGCAGCCTTCAACTGGTGCATTGCTACTTGGAACATTGATGTGGACCAAGCTCACATAGAGCGACACAAATTGAAGCAGTTACGGGCCAGTCACATCCAGCTTTGAATCTTGTTAGAGGGAGTCTATATGTCTAGGATGTGTAACAATGCGTAATAGACATCGCCTAACTTCGTCTCACTATTCCCTTGCCATGGTATTCAACCCAAGCCAAAGCCCACGCCTGGTTTGATGGCATCAGGCAAACTGGCTTGTGATGGCTTAAGCCATGTTCAACCTCACTCAAGTTGGTGTTAATTCGCAAGATATTGAGTGCAGGATGATATAAAATATCAAGAAAAGTATATATGCACAGTTCCTCACCTCCGTTTTGGGGAATTCTGGTACTGCTCGCTGCAAATGGTCCCACGCTGACTTTGATGGGATCAGACAAAATGGCTTGTGCATGCCATTTTGTCTGCGGCGAGAATTGGTGCACCTGCTGTGTTCTCATACTCATATTCATATATATTCTGCCTCTGACTAATCTCATACAAGGCATTCATGTGAACAAATTCGAAAGATTTGATATTTTCTGTGGATTTCTTAGTTGAAATCAAGTCCTGACGGCGGCGAGTCGCAGAGTGTTTGTGGAAAGCATAGTGACCTTCATATAACAAAGAGGCCGTTATATTGCATGGGGGAACCGAAAATCATGCAAATTCAGTGATTGTTCAAATATTGTTCAAATGTGTGCAGGTTTGACAATGGTGTTCATATGGATGAATGCATTTAGATATGGCACAGTGATGTCGCTTCACAAGCCAGCTGGCTTGGGGAAAAAGTAGGTTTAAGTCCGTTGTTAGCTGCGATGAGGAGATCTATTTGGGCAAGTATCGATATTATGCATGAAACGGTGTCGGCCGAACCTTCAGAAAGTTGCATGCGACACATCTATATTAGAAAGGACGTGGGTGTCTTGCACAAACGTCAAAGTGGGGCCAGCGGAGCACACAATCGGGTGAACTGGAACGCTCGGGTTTACCCGGAAATACTCGGAAATGTTGAATTACCGCTCCACCCAAGCTCCACAACGATGTCGAGATGTTGTTTTCTGATTGTAATACATACTGTAAACCTCGTCTCGAGAAAAGCAAGCATCTGGGCTAGAATAATCTGGGCATCCTGTATGTGTGTCCCAGACATCTGTATTCTGGGGCAACATCTGTCCAGGGACAAATAATGGATAAGTAGATATTGGTATTTCAATTCCCTGCCGAGCACCAATCATTGGAAACTGGCAGTGAGGGGCTTGCCAGACATCCGACACAGCCCTGCAATAAAGGCTCCATTGGCATTGGCGTATCTTTGATCCCTGGAGTCTGCGAGGTGATTAGGGCTTCCTGGCCGTTGCGAATCAGTACCATCCAGCAAACAGAAAATGGTTTTTCCATGCTGGAAGAACTTCATGTGAGCTCTTGAATAAGCCTTCAAAGTTCAAGTTGGTAGTCAACCAAATCAAGTTTTTGGACACAACGTCTACAAACGAGTATAAAAACTAGGTATGAGGCCGGGAGGAGCCAACCGAAGGTTGGTGACGAGCGGCATCCCATGAATTATGATTTTTTCCCTCCACAAGTCGGAATGACGGATGATTATACAGTACAATTCAGGTTTATGCTGCCGTGGCGAAGCACGGGCTAACTGCTAGTCTATATTAGAAAGGACGTGGGTGTCTTGCACAAACGTCAAAGTGGAGCCAGTGGAGCAGGTACTCAGGTAAACCGGAATGGTCGGATTAGTCCGGAACGTTCAATCCACAACGCTCCACAACTGCTCCGGACCACAATGCTGAGATGTTGACGTGTATCACCGGTCATGGTGAAGATGAGGCTCTCAAATGAACATGCAGAATATCTCAGACAAGGATAATTTGGCTTTCTGAAATCTTACATACTTCATGGTTTCATGGTTAAAATGAGATGAAGGCTTCTTGGATGACGACGTGAACCAAATTAGACAATCGACACATCCCAGCAGTGATCTGCCGATATCGGCACTTTGGATTCATTGACGTCCGCCGACTCATGAAAACTGACCGGCATTGAATGGCAGCTGATTGTATGTGATGCCATCTTCAGGGCAATCAACCCGAGTTAAACAACCGGAGGACTGGCTCAGTAGAGTGACACCAAGGTTCAACAACTGAGGTACGACGTTAATGTTGAAGTGTGTATCTGCTTGCAAGAGAGGTGGGCAGCGCGAAACAGAATTAGGCAGAAATGGGACTTTTCAAGATCATGGCCGAGTGCGTGTCTGAATAAGTGTGTGGATCAGTCCAATCTACTTATCAGCTCTGTAATCAAGTTATCACGCAAATCACCTTCTGTGAATGAATGTGTAACATCCGCCTATGAGGCCGCGAGGAGCCAACCGAAGGTTGGCGACGAGCGGCGTCTTCAGGCTCTAATCAGTCGCGATTTCCTGGACAAGAATAAGTATAATCAAGCCATGCTGCCGTAGCGAAGCACGGGCTAACTGCTAGTCTACTATAAAAGCTATGTTGCCAAGGATCTACATGAGATATTAGAAGCACAAGCCACTTTCTATTTTTGGCTGGTACCAAGCCGACAAAATGGCTTGCAAGCCAATTTGTCGGGCGTGGGCGTGTGATCACAGCCAAATCCACGCCCACGCCCAAAAAAAGCCATTTGGCGCAGGTGCAAGCCATTTTGGCACGCCAAAAACGTCACTCTCCCTGTTTCGTTCCTTCTCCTTGGCGACATCTCCTGGCTGTCGCTGTTTCATAAAACCTCACTCTTTAACGTCGACCGTTCATATGGCAATTGAAGTTCTAGCTTCACATCGGCACGCACCCTCTCATCGCCGAAATACAAGTTGATGCTTCCTGGTCTGAAAATATGAATAACATATCGACTTGTAGAAGGGAATTGCCGCTTTTAGGCCATGTAAGGCTCTCGGAACCGTGAAATATGCATCGAGTAGAGCAAGACTAAGTGCAATTTCTCACCCCTTCAACAACACGTAGATGGAGTCGTATTCTAGAAAGTTTGCGCAGAGGCTTATGTGGTCACCTTCCTTCCTCCTTGTTCTGCTCCTGCTCTCAATTAGTTTTAGATGGACACCGGGATTCAGTTTTCGGCATCTCTCCTACTCGCAGTCAGTCGACAACGACGCTTCCTGTGGCGATCTTGAGCCTCCACCGAGATGCAAATGTTCCGATCTACGTGGGCTGAGTGTGGAGGTGAGTTGAAATTACGATGCGTCTGCGCGTTTCGCCTTCGGTTCAATTTGCGCCTCCAGTCCAGGTAATCGTGTAACTCACTCACGCTGGCACTTTTAATCCTTCGGCACGGAAGGATAAGCACGACCATCCGCGTCATGCAGCGGATGCAGCCCAGGTTCCTCGGTGCACCGAACTTCTGCAAGGGAAGAGAATAGATATTGAGAGAACGATGTCGATGTTGTTCGAGACAAAGAGAGATTATACACGCACCATACACGGCAAAGGACAAAAAATTACCGTGGATTGCTGTTATTATTCGCTCATCCGCCCGCCCACCCTCCGACTCGAAGCGCCAAACACGCAAACGAAGCTGTTCCTTCAGAAAAGCATGTGCTTGCATGGGTGAGAGCTGAGCTAGAGATCGAGCGAAAAACTGAGAGAACGAACCAAGCCGAACCGTCGAGCCGAACACTGAGAGGGAGCTGCAGGCGAAAATGGAGCGAGAAGGTGGTGCGGTATAGAATCGGAGAATGAGAGGAAAGGCGTTAGGTTTATGATTTAGATCTAATCGATCACATAATCTTAGGGGGCGACATCTGCATCGCGCTCCAGTACAAAGATACGGACTCATTCCGGCAATTCCGGAAGAAATCACGGCGGTACTCGATACCCCTCTGAGCAGCGCGGCCAAAGTCAAGTGGCTAAACCCAGGGGATGACGAACGAGTAGGTAGAAGTCCGAGAGGCAGGACGTGCCGGGGCGTGTTGTCAAGCGAAAGCGACGAGAGAACGCTGCTGTAATTGCTGATGTCTGATTTTCTGTGGAGTTGTTGAAAAATTGTAACAGAAGCCCGAGCCTTGAAAATATCAGACAGCGCAAAGTCAGAGTCGAGAACTTCCCGTATTGAGCTTCGAGCGATCCCAGGCAAAAGAGAACGAGCAATTATAGCTCATCTGCAGTGCCAAAAGGTCCAGTGTCAGAGTACGCCGGAAGGGCGACACCGACAGCCAAGCAAGCTGTTGTGGTGGCAGAGTAAGGGAGACGAAAAGACGCGTAAGCGCCTTATGGCATTCATCAGTCCGATCAATGTGGCGGTACGGCTTCTTTCCGTCTTTGTGCTCTTTCCTCCCTCTGCCAACTTCTAGTCTCTCGTCCGACTCGAGCTCAAGATGGTCTGCTGGCGACTCTCACAAGATTTATGTTTGGCCTCCTCCCTGCATCTCCCGTACTCTGCAGTCTTGTCTCCGGTCATCGCCGCCATCGCCGCAATCGTCCACGCTTCGAATGGAGTTGCAGCGAGCCGATCTTCGTATGAGTCGAGATGGGGCCGTGTTGGCAGTTCGTTCTCTATACCGTCTCCGGAGAACAACATTGCGCCGAAACTCCGGATGAGAGCCAGGATGAATGAATAATATTGTCATGTCGGCGCGGTGTCGAGGCTTTTCTCCTCGCAGGGCTGGATTTTGGGCTGGATGCTCCCAGTTTAGACGAGACGCTTCAGTTTGACCCTATGTCTACAAGCGTAGCGGCCATCGTCAAGAACTTTCCCAATCCACTTGCGTTCATTCTCGGAGGACGTGTGTCGCGTGGTGGCCGTCCGTACGCGAGGCAAGGACGCCTGTGTCTCCACATTGCGCCAACCTAGCTCTCTGTATGTCGCCGACCCGAGCAGATAGCTCCACATCTACCCAAGTGCGTATGCATTTTGATTTTCGTTTTCGCCGTTACACCACAGGGATCACTATCTCCTGTTCTGTCTTCCCTTACTCTTGTACTTCTGTACTTCTATTTCCTCATTCCATATTAGTTTTTCTTTCTTCCATTTTCCTCTCCTTCATTTTCGCTAATCACTGCGGATCGCGCAGATCCTCAAGCCGCCTCTCTGCTCGAGATAATGCCTTGCCCAGACTCGACATCACCGCTTTGCAAGATCATATGCGCGCGGATACAGGCGAGGTCGCTGGCTAGCGGCGTTGGCGAGGGAGTGATTGTCTGCGCGGCGCCTCGCGAAGTTGTATGGAGCCGCCGGGTAACTGAACATTCATATCTTCGCGGTTCCTCGCTTTCGCTCAATTTCCTTCCCTCACCTTCCCTCACCTGCCTCTCCGATCCCCCGCAATGCGTTGACGCTGGACAGACTGCTCGGCTCGATCATGAGGGGAGGGCTTCGCGTCCTCCGTTCTCGCAGCACATCCGCCTTCCGCCTTCGACTCCGGTGCGGCGCCCATCGGTAACACACCTTAGTCTCGTGCACAGACACGGGACGAGGACGAGCCCGTGCGGCGGGACTCCGGGAGGACTCGGGGCACGCGTGCCGTGCTGGAGCGCGAATCCACCATGCGCGGATGTGCGTCTGCAGCGCCGTTGTCTTCTTTCCTTCCTTCTTTCATTTTCTATTCTTTTCTTCTGGGGAAGCTGTTTCAGATGTCGTGCAGTGAGGATTCGGCGTCGCGCATGGTACGACTCGGCCGCCACGCGGTGCCTCACCATCGATGAGGACGATGCTGATGGTGTTGCGATGCCACGTCGTCTCCCGAATCGATTTCAGCCTACGTGCCGTACACATCGCTGTGGTGAAAAGCGCATGCTCCGCTTCTCCACCCCTCGACGACAAACCCGCACGGTGTCCCATCTCTCACTCCCACTTCCTCACTCGCTTTTCATCTTGTCCTATCGACCGACCACAGGCTGTACATGTAGGACATCCATCGTTCTTGTTCTCACCTGAGTACTTACGCGTTTCCTCAGTTACTCGCACATCTACTATTTTTGCCCTACCACTGCTGTCATCGCTGATGCAACGTGAATATACGATCTCTACCTAATTTGTGCGAATCACTTAGCTTTCGCAGTCTACGTTTGGATCTCGAATCGCTTGTTGTAGTCTGGCATGCAAATGCTGCTCTTGTACGCATCAAACGCTAATACCTTTTGCTGCCGGAGAACTTATCGTTGCCCTTTGGTCAAAGAGAATACTAGTCGGTTTATGGTGAGTTTGTTTTCTTTCTTTTGCATTCATAATATTTCTGTGATCCTCTGCTCACCCGCCAGCAGTTTAATAACGCGGTCGGTTGAATGGCTCCACTTCCGTTTATCACGCCATGAGCCAGCCCTTGCGGCTGACAAGCGTGCGTTTCTTCCCCAATTCCGCATTCGTAGTTCCCTCTGTCCCTTAATTTTGTTCTGGTACGTTATCATTTCTTTAGGTCCATTGGTTCACTTTGTTGTACTCCTTGACTTTCAGCAATAGGCTATACGGTGAGTATTCAGCGTGTTTCGCTGGACTTCACTTATTATTGCTCATTGACGTCGACAATCACCTTTTTCGCATTGTGTCCAACTGGACTACCCCTATCCCTTTCCCAACTCAATCCTAATCCGGCCGCCGGAGTATTCTGTTACATTGAGTTGAACAACAGACCTAGTCATTTCTTTCGAGGACATCTTCTGGTAGCGCTCGTGCTCAGTAATTTCCATCGCAACGGCCTCCGGGAAATTCAAAAAGCGGACTCGATGCCCCCTACCGATCGCTCATTTTGAAATGTTTTACCATCCCAGGTATTTATATTTGTCCTCGGACGTACAGCTCCTGTTTCTCCCTCAATCCCACTCCACGCTCTCAAAACATACCATGAGGCCACAATCGGCCTCGGACAAGGATCTCCTGGAAGAGATCCAAGCAGCGGCCCAAGCCTTCGTCGAGGCTGTCACGGATGCGCAGAAGCACGCGAGTAATAAAGCAAGTTTCGAATTCTTGGTCCTCGTACTTTCGCTCACCACCTAAAACTAACAGTCTGCAGATCTCGAAACTAAAGTCGAACGCTTGGAGGGCGTCATCGAGCAGCAGCGCAACGAGATAATCTCAGCCAATTCACGGATCGATACCTTGGCGGGGAGTGGTGGTCCCCTGATCAACAAGAAACCCGATATCTCTGAGGCAACGCTGGCGGAGAGCGCAGAGTCCCCCCAGCCCAATGAAAGCAGCGGCCACACCCACACCGCTCGTCTTGCCGATCTCGAGTGCCGATCTCGAGGCGCGGGAGGCTGCCCTCACGCAACGGGAGGCGAACCTGAAGGTCCAGACAGCGCTCTTCGCACAACAGAGAGTGAAATTCGAAAAGGCGCAGTGGGAGTGCGCAGCGCTCAAGCGGGCGCCGGAAACTTTGGAGTCTGATTTCGAGACCTGGCCGTGTACGTCCAACAGTTCAGTTTTTCGCAGTGTGAAATTCATCCATAATTATTTGTAGCGACTGAGCCATCTGTAAAGAGGTCAAGAACGGATATGAATGCTTCAGACGACAACAGCACAAGTCAGGGCTCCACATCTCCTTCTCGTGCCTCCGCTTCGCGCGGCAGAAGCCCTGCGGGACGTCGTGGGATGCCGGGGCGAAACACGTATCCGGTCAGAGGTGTGGCTAGTCCCGCTGTTCGCCTTTCCATGACACCCGAAGCTATCAGGGAGTCGCTGCGTCCCTAGAGGTGAATGATCGTGCTAATTTTCAACTTTATGGTCAAATTGTCGGCTGGCGCTTTATAGTAGGCGCACAATTTGTCGCGACATTCGTACAATCCATATTTTGTTATCCTCTAAAGACCGAGAGTATACTGGGTCATCGCCTGGATACAAAGATCAACCCAGTATCTATTCTAATCATAACATTTTCCAGGATCAAGCCCTACTTGGCTTCTGCCAAACGAAGGATTTCACCATCTTGTGCCAATAATATTCTTGGGAGCATATCGTTCACTGACTCCGACTGCGTCGAGCGGGATTACATCATTCATTCGCAATCTTTCTTCCCCCTGCCAGTTAAACATCACACCTTGCTCGCAGTACAGATGCAATTGCTCAACGAAATATCAATCTATGAGCGTAATCCTTCGCACCCGCGCACGGCAACCACCGCTCCAGGTACGGCTTGCGCGGAACATTGACCCATGTCAGCGACTGTTCACAACTGCGACCTTATGAAAGAACACGACGGTGAAGGTCCAATACGGTCCACGTCTTTTATTTCTTAACTACTGTTTGTACCGAACGAGTCTGATCGACTATTTCACCATGAAACTACGCGTGCCCAATGAGGCGTGACGTCAGTCTGGTTCTCCGAGGTGAAAGGAAGAGCGAATTATTGCTTGGAGTTCTCAACCTGGAGAAATTCATGAGCGCAATCGAAAAAAGAAAAGAAACAAAGGAAGCTCCAGCCAAGCCAGTTCTATCGGGCTGAGGAGCCTCCGACCAACACGATGGTTTGCGCCATCTCCGGATAAAAAGGAAAGTCGCAATTCGGCCTCCCGAAGCATCTGTATTCTCCTGACCGACTCAGGATCCCAGTTTATCTCTGAACCTAGGGACAGAAATTCGGTGGACGGCAGTGCGGGAGGAAATGGGTACGTGGACGGTGAATCATAGGACCGAGAAAGAAACGATATTCGAGACACGAGTAGGAAGAGAGCGAACATTCCGGCCGCCACGCCGCGGAAGAACGAGCGTAGGCGAGGAAGGCGCAAGGTAGGTTTAGGGATCACCACGGGCCGCCCGTGGCTATACAGATCTTGACCCGTACCCGTACCCGCCGCTGAACCCAACCCGTGGCGCGGGTGCGGGTTACCCGCCATTTCACCCGCGGGCGCACGGGTACCCGCCACCCGCCCGACCCGTAGTGCCAGCTCACGGGTAGTAGACATAATATTTGTGATTTGAATGCCTATGACTCTAAAACAGATGCTGCCAAGGGGAGGGAAGAAGTTCTGCAGTCCTCCTAGGATGATATTGGCTGAAGAGAAATTGATCATGGTGAGTGTCGTCTCGTCAAAAATTGCTACAACCGCTGAAATGGCCCTGCAATAGTGATGTTCTTGTAAGAGTGAAAATGTTCTGTTTTCGAAAAGCAAATCTTGGGCTTGAGAACGCGCCGCTATTGGTCGAAAATCAAGGTACGGGTCACTGACGGGTCATACGGGTGACCGCGGGTGCTCGCAACTCGACTCGTACCCGTACCCGAGCACACCCGTACCCACCACACGCCACGGGTGGCCCTACCTGTGGTGATCACTGGGTAGGTTCGGCGGTAGGTAGTATGATATAGCAACATCGAGTGTGGGTGGTGGTGGGTACAGCCGCGGCGAGCGCGTTGGTCGATTCGGAGAGAAGCCATGTCGAGGAGCCAGTCGGTCTTTGGTCGGGGGAGCCAGTCGTCGGTGGAAGGAAGTAGGTGACAGGTGCGCGAAGCCAGCTAAAAGCCACCACCAGGCGCGCGCGAAGGTGATACTAAGCACAAAAAAGTTCACGACCTCTTCACGTCGTCTTCATCTTCACAGGACGATCTTCAACAGCCAAAACTTGAATTCCATTGGCTCTGAACATAGCCATCAAAATCCCAATCGAGCTGATGACATTCGACATTCGCTCTGGGCATCTGCGAAACCCAGATTTTCAGATAGAGGAAAAGTTACAAACATATAAAATATATCCCTGATTCTCTTCCTTTTTTCCCTCTTGAAAAACTTGGAAAAACACCCCGGCGTCTAGACATAACGGCGCCTGGGGACAGGCGCCAGGATTGGAAATATAGCTGTCGTAAATCTCTTTCGGGGTAATGCGAATATGCCGATCTAAGTTTGGCTCGGCAGCGCCGGTATGAAATCATGCGCGCGACAGCTCGCCTCGGTCATGACTCATCCTCCGATGCCCGAAGCTGAAACAGACCAAAAATTCAATCTCGGCGCTTCCAGCCCGATTGAGCCGTGCTTCGCACCCTGGAGCTATTCTATCACTTATACATATTCTGATTAGAGTTCTGCTCCGTTCACACTCGCATTGTCGCTTCGTGCGTGCCGACTCCAACATTATGATCGACTCCGTGGAGATGGCGATCACTCTCAGGACGGGCCCAGGGTGCCGTCTCATGTGGGGTATATAAGACATCGGAACGCTCCCCCAACGTCATAAGTTCCTCTTTGACGTCCATCAGCAGTTACTTTCAAGATGTTCTCCCAAGTCTTCGTCGTTACCTCTCTCGCTCTCCTGGCTGTCTGTAATCCTGGTACGTTTATTCCTGTATCTCGTCCTTCCTTTCATTCTCACTAGTTATTGCCTTCGATTGATATCCTTCAGCTGCTACCGAAACACAGACCGCCGCGACACAGATCTTCACTGTGGCTGTTCCCCTCGGCCTTGGGCCTGAAAACGCCATCTTCAACGCTGGCATCATTGGTAGCGACGTGGCAGGTACGACGATCACGTACGCTCTTGCCGAGGATGTTCTCGAAACGGGTGAGTATATAGCCATATGCTGTGTTCTTTTACCCATCTATTTCCGGCTGGAACCGTTCATAAACTGATATGTTATTCTTTATATAGTCACTGCAACCATCAACCCCACCTCCTTAGTTGAAGTACAAGAGGGTGAAACGGAGATTTGCACCCTCACCGCGTCAGCCAGCAGCGTCTTGTGCACGCTCAATCCTACTGGAGATCCCTTCTTGGTCACCCTTCCTTTAACAACTGTCCCCATTCCTGGACCAACTATTGCTTGATGTAGCGATACAGTTGTGAGAACCGGACGCCCATAATGTTCCAATGAGATATTTTATCGTCTCGTGTTGTGAGGATTTCGTCTCCTGGCTCCGATTGTGTCGGGCGGAATTACACTATTCATCCGCAATAATTCCTCCCCCTGCCGGATAGACATCACATCTTGCTCGCAGTACAGATATAATTGCTCAACGAAATATTGACACAACGGCGTAATCCTTCGCACCCGCACACGGCAACCACCGCTCCGCTGCGGCTCCAGATGCTTGTGCGGAACATTTCCCCATTTCACCGAATGTTTAGACTTTTTACCAGCTCTATGTTGAGTACGGGAGACAGAGTAGTGGCTACAGTAGTAGTCTGCCGCTTATTCCGAGTGAATTCGATGAAGATTAAGGGAGAAAAAAATGCGTAAATGGTTCCTCTTCTGTGTTCGAGCAACGATTCCGCATTTTTTCTTTCTCACTCAATTTTGGCTTTTGCATCCTGTCCCTACGTCTTGTTACTCAACACAGAGGCCGGTGACGAGCTTAGGAGAGTTCACTTTTCGGCTTGCCAAACGGGCTTGCGCCCTCGCCAACGGGCTTTTTCGGGCTTGGGCTTGGATTTGAGTGTAGATCAAAGCCCAAGCCCGCCGATCGGCTTGGCAAGCCCATTTGTCGGCTTGGCAAGCCCGTTTGCTCGGTTAGCCGAGAAACGGGCTTGTGCGTATTTCTCGTCCCCGTTGAGCATGTTTCTAAGCCTAAGTGCATAGAATATGTGTAGTAAGTACATACTACTAGGGCTTGTGATTTTTTATGGTATTTTTCTCACTGATGTGATGATATGCCGTCGCCGCCGTGAACAACACAGAGCAATATTGTCAATTCACTTCCAAAACACGGGCTTGTCACACTCAATGTAGTCTCATTGTCTTTATACATCACTTGCAAGGAGAGGTTTTCATACAACTCTGATCCCTGGTCTACTGAATCAGATTTTTCCGTGACGTGCTAAATAAATTGTTGAAATGACTTGAAATTATTCTGTCATGCCAATGCTGCCTCGAAATACAAAATCAGCGGTGCTCTACCATAATATTATGCAGAAATATCCCGGTGCTACCTCCAAGTCATTTCAGAAGAGGAAAGACGGACTGAACACAGAATATATTGCAGGGCCAAACTCTTTCTGAGCCATAGTTGAGCGAGAATACTCAAAGACCAGTGCAATACATAATTTAGAAGTTGCTCAGGTGTAAGGAATAAATTCTGAAATCAATGGACGCACAAGCCCGACTCCATATTTGAAACTTGGACACAAGCCCGTTTGTCTGATGCCATCAGACAAATAGGCTTGGGCTTGATCTCGACGGCGACGATGTTTATACCAAGAACGAGCGTCAGGAACAGGATGTACCACTCAAAATTAGTGCTTTAATCTACTCAAAGAGATTTCATAGAGAATTTCAGTGCATATGCTTGGAAATCTTGTTGATATTGACCGACAAGTTGAGCACAAGACCGTTTGTCTAATGGCATCAGACACACGGGCTTGTGCATGGTTTCGATGTTTTTTTAAAGTATTCTGGTACTTCCGTTATATGAAAGGTAATGGAAGTGATAATGAATGCTGTGAGCTCAACTGAGCTAAGGATGACTGTGATTTTGGCTTTTGTCTGGCACATCGACAATCACAGCACCATGTTGCTCCCCAACCTTCCTCTGAATGCACACATTTCTGCCATATTCTCAGTCTCTATCACTACCACTGAGATTCTGAACTCAGTCAAATTTGAGATGCAATGCCGACAAATGTCAACCAACCTGAACGAAGTGACCCAAAAATTTCACCAGAGTGTCGCCAGCTAGCGAACTGTTTTCGATGGAAGACAGTCCTCCCAATTCATTGAATATCTTGGTTTCTCAGAGCCGTGGAATCGAACTTGTGAATTGCCAAATATTTGCTTGCTAACTGCTCTGTCTTGTCGGCTTGTGGCTTGGGCAAAACAGCTTGTGTCCCATGTCACAAGCCATTCTGCCCCGCAAACAGGCTCACTAATAAATGCTTCCTGTTGCACTCAGATTAGCAGTATGTCATGAGTATCTACATCCTCTTGAAGTTCTCGAATAGCACTGTCCATCAATAGGATTACCCGAAAGAATAAAGCAGTACTTTACTTGATGTCGGCAAGAACTCGAAGCAAATGGGCTTGGGCTTGATACGGCTTGAGCAAGCGGGCTTACACCCTTCCAATGACTTGGGTGGGTTTGGGCTTTGGCAGAGCGACTTTAGTTTGACTCTAATGATGCCGCAACCCAAAGGCGGCCAAATTGTAGTTTCTCTCTGTATATTCTGTCGAAATCTTACCATATCGGCTTTCAAACTGCGAAGGTTGTAATGCTCCCATCTCCGCACGTCTTGGACTGGACGGAACGTGCCGTCTTGTGGTACCAGCAAAATTTGTTGAACACCACAAAAACCACGCGTTGCCACTTCCCGCTCTGCCGAGCAACCACAAGGCCTGTCCTGAGTGTCAAATCCTCAGGCTCTGAACAGAATTGGTACGGCATCGATTAGAATCCATGTTGTAATTATTACACTCGAGGCTAAAGTAGTTTAGATTCTAAGCGTTATGGTTGGCACTGCTGTACATTATGAGTCGTGAACTTGATCCGGCCATTGCTCACAGAATGGTTGCATTCAACTTCAGTTCATAGTCTTGATTGAATTTATAGAAGACTTCCGTCTTGAGATGACTGCGATGTTACAAGCAAGCGAGTATCATGTTTTTGGCGCGCAAACCCAGTTGTCTGAAGCAGAAGGATGATAATGAGCGTCTGTGGGTGGAGGAAAGCGATGCAGAGGGCTTGAACAGGAGTTAGTGAAGATTTATTTAGAGTGAAGAAACAGGCTGTAAGCAAACTCAAGCCACGCCAAGCCGCAAGCCAAGCCCTCCAAGCCCGTGGAGCCAAATTCAAACTCCGCTAAGCGGGCCAAGCCGCTTTGGCAAGCCCATCGGTCAAGTCTGTCGTATCCAGTGAGGCGTGAAGTCAATCTTGTTTTCCGAGGTGACGAGGAAGAATGGATATTATTATTTGGAATTCTCAATCTGGAGCAGTTCATGAGCGCAGTCGAAAAAAAAGAAACAAAGGAAGCTCCCACCAAGTCAATTCTATCTGGTAGTGAGGAGCCACCGATCAACACGACGGTTCACACCATCTCCGGATAAAAAGGAAAGTCGCAATCCGGCCTCCCGAAGCATCTGTATTCTCCTGACCGACTCAGGATCCCAGTTCATCTCTGAACCTAGGGACAGAAATTCGGCGGACGTCAGTGCACAGTCGGCCACATTCCGACGTGATTCCAGCATGCCGAGAAAGGGGGAGAGGAGGAGGTCTGGAACTTGGCATGCAAAGCCGATTTCGGCGATGTGTGGAAACATCATGCTGGATCGAGTGAATCGGGAGATGGTGAAGAGGGCAAGCATTTCGCGCTGGATGTATTTGTCTTCCTCGTCTTCTTCCGTCACAACGGCAATATCGACGAAGGAAGGATATTTTGCCAAGATCATCGCGAAAGACGCGTTCATCACGCCGAGAATGCGGGAGCGGTGGGGGGAGCAAGAAGAACGCTTGATCAGAGAAAGTGTGCCAGGGAGCGGTGGTTCTTCTGGTTGTTGTCGCTCGAACTTGTGGCCATTTCCTCCAGAAAGGGAGCCTCAAGGTAGTCCAAGCTGATGAGGTCGGATACGTACAGCCGTCGCAAATGCTGAAAATGAATTGTTTCATGGCGTGCTGGCAAGGCGTCGTTGAAGTTGAGGATGATACAAACCTGTTGAAGAGTCGGTAATGATTTGAGGAGGTCTGCGCGCGTCTCCCACGGCGCGTCAAGATTATACCGAGTGATTTGATTGAGTCTGAGAAGGCGTGTGGGTATGAAGCGATACTGAGAGTTGACACTGATGTCGACGAGGGAAGTGGCGGCCTGGAAAAAGTCAATATCAATAGTGTCATAGTCTGAAGGCTGGCTTTCGGCGGTGTCGCATTGCACCCATGCCCTGCGCAGGGCCGTGAGATCCATGGTTGTCAAATGTGGAACCAAATCCGAAGTCAACTGGATACCCAATTCCTCCCATCAAGCAGAATGCTGAGCTAGCAGATCAAACAAGGCGATTTGAGGAGGGGAGCTATGATTCTGGGCCCCACGGAAGTGGATTGTGAGCGCCCCAGCGCGTTCGATCTGTGTCGAGACCATTTTGAATGGATAACGCTGCTCGATGGCCAAGTCAATGATGATCCGCGACCACAGCAAAGGATGCGAGAGCGAAACGGTTCTCCAACTGCTGCACACGCGCGTCAACACCCAAGGATATTTTTCTGTGCCAAAGACGTCTTGGCTGGATGGCACTGTCCAGACAAATATTTCGTCCAGGATCTCGTGCGGCACTCGTCTCAGGGGTGAAAGGATCCCGTTGTGCTGGGAATAGTATCACGAAAGGTCTGTGCGCTTTTCCTCCAGGTCACGCAGGCGATGTCCGGGTCGAGCGATCTCCACCTCCAGACGGGCTAAACTGACTCGGGCATTTTCGAGGATGGACCGGATAAGCGGCAATTCATCATCCAGGGGCGGGTCATTCGTGTTGGACAGGTGTGCCATGCAGGTACGCGTGGGGATTGTGAGATTGTGGTCTAACCTGTCGCCAGCTGAGAAGACAGCGGAATCACACTGAGAGCACGCGGAATGCATCTAAAGCTATAATGCCGCATTGTACAGTGAGTCACTCATGCCGACAGAAGATAAATCTGAGTCGTACCTCGGTATCAACTCGGTGCTACTATGGACATGCAGCGAATGGTGCAGCTGTAGGTGAAGCGGCCGGGACGAACTGTCCACAGGATCAGCAGTTGGAACTAGCAGTAACCGTGCGGCACACGGGGAAAAGTGTAGGTGGGAGGAGAAGTCCAGGACAAGTCATGACTCACGTCCTTGTCAATGTCCTCACTCCGTTGTAGTCCGATGCACCCGAGTCAAACCCGAGTCGCTCCCATTGCTGACCATCAACCTGTGCGAAGTTACTGTACTTTTTCATTCAATTCGTCAGTCACGCGTCACGCACCCCTGTGTCGATCACGAATTTTGGTCGGAGTCACGCGTCATGCAGACCTCTGTCGAACCTCCCGGCGGTCACGCAGGTCCCAAAATTGCTCGAAAGCCTAGAATAGACGCAAAAACAACGAAATTTTCGGTTTGAATGTCGAAAATTTCCGGGCGTCACGCTGAAATTTGGCAGTTGCCGAAATGTCGAATAGCTAAAACAAGTCACGCGTCACACCCTATGTCGATTTGAATGAAAAAGTACAGTATTGTGAAACTGCTCAGCGCATTTCTTGTGCGACAGAAAATGACTTGAAAGTCTTGGTTGTCTCAGAGTCCCGATCCATCTTGCGTTGAATGTGTATTCCGATTTGCAATGACTGGAATTTCGTTCCAGTCATTGCAAATCGCGAAAGAACAATCAATTCACAGTGCTAGGAATTATTGTATATGTCCTCGGGATACATTTTCACATTTGTCGCTCTTCTGAATCTTCAGGAGCTTTAATGGGCGAGGGATTTATTCATTCTCGTTCACCAAGTGTCCGAGGTGTCGCGTCTGAGATTCATTGTGGCCATTGAAAATCTGCTGGCATCCTGCGGCATCAACGAACGAAGTGTAGCTTCGTTCTGTCACATTCCCCGTCAGCGATGGGAGGTCTTCGGCCCTTTCTGACATGCAAGCGCCAGGGGCAGTCGCCTTGCGCGTCAGGCTGGGCGTGGCGGAGGTGTGCTTGGCGTATGGGCGGAGCATCGCGTCAGGGGGCGTAGTGGGCGGCTGCATGGGCATGGCGAAGGGCGAGGTGGAGGAAGCGTTGGTGGGGGTGGAGACGGCGGCGGGGCGGTGCAGGCGGGGGCGGGGGAGGAGGTGTAGGAGGTTGTAATGCCTGGGGAGAAACAAAAAAGTTGGTGAAGTTCGTGCCGTGAGATGAGAACGATAAAGTCAAAAGTAAGATCTGCATGCAAACACCAAATTCGCCGTCCCCTCCGAGCTGACGCCGTGAAACGCCATCCCCGACGCCAACGAGCCCAAATGCACCACCGACACCCGCCTCTGACCCCACAAGCACCACGCTCGACGACCTGCTCCGGGGCAAAAATTGCCTTTTCGGGTGAAGGGTTTGCCTTTTTAGGCGAAGTCCCCACTCTTGCCAACGCCGGACTTGCGACGCCAGGATGAGCAAGGGAATGAAAGGTCAAGTGGGTGGTGAGACATTCGAGCCGCACCGTACACCACGAGGGCGCCAAAACGTCCAATTGACGACTCCACGGATGCACCGTCCACCCAGCGCCAGAGACGACACGTCTGCGGACAGCAACAGCCCCAGTCTGGCCACCGAGCGGAGGAGACGTTCTGAGAGTCATAGAAGGACAAGCGAGGTCATCCCGCGCGGAAGGAAGGCGAAGAAATGAAATGAAAAGACGAACGAGAAAGCACAAAAATCGAAGGAAGGCGACACTCACTCCCACACCCACTCCCGAGCGCCTGCGTCCCAGGGTACGCCATCACGGTCAAGCTCTGCGACGGTGCAAAGAGGTACTTACCGCCGTCTTTGTCTTCGTTCGCGCCGGTGTTAGAGCCGGGGGTGCAGCTGGTGCAGATGACTGGAAGGAAAATATTTAGTATCGGCGAGAAGGATTAGCATTGATGTGACGGAGTGAAACAGGAGGGAGGGGAAGAAGAGGGGAAGCGCAGCGAGTCGCGAAATCCTCGATGTCCATGTCCACGTCGACTCGAGCGAGCCTCGCTCTGACTAGAGCGTCCACTCCACGCACGAGTGGTGCGCTCTCTCCTCCCTTGACAAGAGGGGAGGAGCGAGGAGGGAGACATACAGGGCCAGCGGTTTGGCGGGGACTCGTCGCGCCACTGAAATCCGGCGTCGACGCTGTGGTGTTCGAATAACCACACGACGGGAAGCTGCTGAAAGTGTTCACGGCGTCCGTGCTATCCGCGCTCGGCTCCTGCGCGTAGACCTGATCGAAGGTGGACTGACGCTGCGCAAAAACGATAGCGTGCGGAGTCGGCGCGATGGGCGAGAATACTTACGACGCGTCGGCGGCGGAGGGCGTGCCATATTCGAAGTTGTCGCCGTTTCCTTCGAATCAACTCAAAAAATGAGTCTTATGCAACAGATAGAAAGAAAAAATGGGGAGACGTACCATTCATGCCATGAGTGCTCGAGGTGTACATCATCGCAACCGGGTAGTTGATAGTGCGACACGACCAGTCGGGCTAACAGAGCGCGCACCATACCCGTCACCCACACCCTCGACGCGCTCGTCGCCGCATTGCTGTACACCACATTCCCACCGCTCGCCACCGTCTGGCTCGTCTTGTCCGAGAAGAGGCGTTCGATAGCCGCAAAGGCGCCGGCACGGGAAGGCGGAGGAAGGGCAGGGACAAACGGCATAACAAGGACACCCTCCTCGTCGTCATTGGCAGTGTACGAGGCGGTAAGAAAGGAACGCTACCACGCGAATATGGCCGGGAACCAGTCGAAGGCCGAGGGTGGACGCTGTGGCGTGCGTACGGGGATGGCGCGCCCCTACGCCGACGCCGACACGCGCGCGAGGCGTCGTCCTCGGAAAATCCTGCTCGCTGATCTCGACACTCCTCGCGTGTCTTCTCTCTCATCACAACCGGCTCGCCCCCTACCGTGCTCTAGAATCCAGCCATGAAGAAGTATGAGCCCGCGTTTCTGGGACGTGCTTGTCGAGAGCAAGGGAGAAGGCCATGCACAGCCACTGATTTGATCGGCAGTCGGCACCGAACTGTCATTGTCAAGGCGCCTTTTGGCTCCTGCCACCATCATCTGGATTCATAGTCTGCTAATGCTCGAGGCGCTGACACGAGACTCTTTTCTTGGTTTAGCCTACTCACAATTTTTTCTTCGCGTGTCTTGCGGTTCTTCGACGTCTGTGTGGCGCGGCTGCGTTTTGACTCTGCCCGCATATGCATTCAGGCCCCAGCTGTCTGACGCTCTAGCGCTCCTCACAAGTAGAGAGTTACACCGGGGGAACTCTCCTAGTTGTCATACCAACCTTCCTTTGGCCTCGACTCGGGCCCGCCGCCAGCTTCCTTTCTCCTCTAACCTAACTATGCTGCGCGAGGGACTGCCCACAAAACCCAGCCCCACGTCGCTGCTCCATGCCGCGTGCACCCTTTTATATCGTACGTTTCATCTGTCCAACCCTGTCCCTCATTTGCTCCCTCTTCCTTCCCTGCTCTTTTCTCGATCGCTCGCCTTCTCCTCTGCTCCGCCTTGCCTCGCCCTATTGCGCTAGCCGTCAGCGTCAAACTAACCTCACTCTGCAGGATGCTCCGCGAGCTCTCGTCGCATAATAAGGCATCGCTGCGCCCGCGTCCTGATTCCGCGCCTCGTTCCTGCGGCTGCTCCTGCGTTTCGCTCCTGCCTCTGCTTTTGCGTCACTGTGTGCGCCTTCTGCTACCCTTGAATTGATTCAATCTGCCTCATATCGCCACAATATGCCTTACATCAAATCCATCTGGGCCTCCCGTTTTGTCGATCCTCTGACCGTTGGAAGCAGGATCGGTGGATAGTTGTTTGCCTACGGCTTGATGGTCATTGATCGGGCAGACACAAAGCTGATGCACTCTTTCTCTTCCGCTTCCTCTCGTTTTAATCCATATTGATCATAGCAAGAGACACTTCTGACGTGCTTGAGCAGACACGAGTACGACTGTTGTGCAACGTGTTGACATAGCTAAGCCTTCGGCCAAGAAAAGCTTCTATCTACGACTACTCGCAGACAATCTCAACGGCCCCATAGGCGAACGCAACAGGGTTTCCACAGCCCACCACACTGCCGACCTGGACACTATCGAAGGGGTAGCCATGGTATTGGTTGGTGAGGGTGACACCGCAGCCCTGCTCTTTGAAGAGCTGGACATAGCATCCGGCCGTTCCAGTCTTGGGAGCGGCGGTCATGTTAGCGGTGAAGACCGAGCCCACAGGGAAGTTGGCAACCGCGCAGGTGGTTTCTGGGATGCTGATCGTCTTGAGAAGCGTACCGGCGGAGCCGTCAGCTGGAACGGCGCTGTCCGGAGCCGGGCAAGTAAAAGGGCCACTCCAGATCTGGACTGTTCTCAATCAGCAAAGTTTTTGCAGCATGGGAAAGTCTTAGAAGACTTGGTCAGGAGAGGGATCACTTACGGGTCATTGCAGCAGGACCGCCAGTGGGTTTATTAACGGCCAGAGCAGAGCCAAACATGGCTGTGAGAGTAACGAACGTGCCCTGGAACAGTCAGAGTTTGTTTAATGCACCAGCCCGGGATCTTCGAGGGACACTCACAATAGAGGAAAACATCTTGGCGACTGATGGACTTGAAAGTTGTAGGACTTGAGTTTGGATGCTGATCTGATGACGCTCCCGCTACTCTTGATTTTTTGCCACAGAACCTCATGCCTTATATACTTTGCGCCAAGCATGTATCGATCTTCATTCATCTGGTCCAATCAGGCCTAGCATCCCGTCAATGTTTCGCGAAATTGCTCCCCGAGTCGGTTCATTTCAGCGTGCCCAGAAAGTGTCGCTGAAGCCATTATCATATATGGCTAATCTTATCTTATCACTTGCCTCATATGGCAATAAATTTCAGGAGCACTTTCTGCGCAGTTAAAAGCCAAAGTTTCTGGAGGCAATTCAGTATCGAAGAATATCTGTCGTTTGCGGTGTGTTTGATTTGACTCGATCGTTGATTGAAGTCGGCCGACTAGCGTCGGCCCACGTCAACAGGGTTTGCCGACGAAGGCTTGGAACGCAGTGAGAAGGGGATCCTTTCTCTCTCTTCTGTCTGACTCATCTGTCCATGGCCCTGAACAATGTTATCCGTGTTGCCGTCCCCTTGTATTCCGGACGTAAGCGTTCCAAGTTCCCCGCAACCTGACAGCGATTCTTCGGGACAACGGGACGCATACCACACCTTGAATCTTCTGCATCAGATGCATGGAGCGTCGAGTGAATGCTGAACGATGCCAAGTGCACACCAAGCCTTTCCGCCAAGGTGATACGTGTCATGGAGAAACCCTCTCGCCGATAAGCCTTGATATATCCAAACGCGGATGCCCTCCGAAAAAGATGGCATCCTCCAAAGTCCAAGTCCGGAGCTTCTGGTTGGTTGCGGACTACTGTTCAAAGTTTGGGAGAACCATATTTGAGTAAATGTACATGCGCTACCAGTTGATCGTTATGCGCTGTCAGGCTTCAAGATTAGACGGGACTACTGTACTAGTTCGACCAAGTGTTCAGGCGTTACCTAAGATGTTAATTTCCGAAGTGTTCAGATCATGCCTCGGACTGTCACTCCCCGCTGGTTCCAAACGCCACCGAAAACCTTACCGAGTGCGAGAAGGCGATTACGACAACCACAAGCCGAATATGATTATCCAATACAGCACGGGAAGAAATGACAAGTAAAAAAAAGACCAGTCTCATCGTACCAAAATTTATGACCGACAATGAGCCAACAAACAGCTTTCTGGCAAATTTTTTTTTCGAAATTTGGTATATTTTAGAAGAATTTTCTAGCTCTTTTAGACTACAAAACATTGGCTGCTCATTTGCTCAATACTACTGTTACGAGTGTCCCACGTGTTCAGTTCAGAGATTCACGTTACGTGAACACTCAGTTGAATTAGTACAGTAATAGATGGACTTCGGCGCTAACTCACTCCTGTTCGGGGTAGGGGAGTCGACCGTCGGCGTGGTTCTGACATACGACTCGTCCCATTCTGTTCCATTCCTCGGGGTTCAAACTGCTAGAATAGAACAATTCCAGGGGCGAAATGAAGGCTGTTACCCCGGCCGAGGGTCTGCTTCCGGTTCCAAGAATCAGGTACGCTTGGCAATCAAAATATATCTCCATGACAGGTACTATTCCACATTGCTCGGAAATAAAGATAAGTTCTCCGAAACAGCGGGTTTCCACCTTACCACAGTATTGGATGACGATCCATGGAGACGGTCCCTCCGAAATCGGGCCAGGTGACGGATTCTGGGCCTATCATTTGGGGACCACTCTACTGGATGGTGGAAATGCGATCCGAGCTTGATCCCTGGAGACAGGCCCTTGGAAATCGGTCCCGGACTCCTGGGCCACCAGCGTTCAAAGTTGTTCTGCTTTTGCTCTGATTCTCAGGTTGACGGTCATAAAAAATGAACACATGAACTCCAATAATTTCTAGTGTCCACCGAATCCTACCGGAAGCTGAGGCATACCAAATGCTTTCATCAAGGTTCAAGGGAAGCCAGTGCAATCTGAGGAAGCCATTCAACGCGACACGGCCTCCATAGCTATGTAGACGGTGCCGTCGTAGAAGAGGTCGTGTGCGCGTGGGAAGCGGCCGAAGGCGGAGGTAAAGCCAGAGGAGTTGAGGAATCGTGTGCATGCTGCGGGGGTGGAGTGTGCGAGGCAGGTCGCGAGTCGGGGCTGGTTGGGAAGCTAGCGTTGGGGCGAGCAGGAATCGAGCCTCGCCTCCGAGGATGAAGGTCGTGTTAGTGAAGAGCGCGTCGTCGCCGATACTGGTGTGAAACTCTGGTTAGCACCGTCTCCCCCTGCACACGAATACAGGGTAGCTCGGCTCAACTTACCGATCAAAGTGCAGGTCATGATCACAATTGTCTCCACTTGCGCAGAAAGCCCGACTCGAAGTAGTGTTTCTGCGCCGCCGGCGGGAGGCTCTCCACGTCGCGTCGGATCCAAATTCGCAAGGAATTCACGGCGACTCGCCACTTAAGCACTGTAATCAATGCATTAAAATGGACGAGGGGGAGCTACAGTCTATGTGACGGCCGTGCATCCTACTTACCCGCGGGAAATGACACCACAGCTCCGTTCCTTGCTGAACAGTGGAGGATATGCGGGAACTCAAATCGGAGTAAGAGCTTGGCAAGCTGTTTGTGTGCCAAGAAGATGCTTAGGAGAGGTTCGACAGCCACCAAATTCTACCATGGCCCATATATGAACGTGGAGACCAACAAACCAAAAAAAGTATAAACTTGGTATGAGATGCACAGGGGCGCTCGAGGACTGTCGGGGGAAGCTAGCGAGGAGCTGAGGGATCCGAGGGCCAAGGATGTACTTTTGTGGAGTTGATGGTTGTCGGGAGAAAATAGAGACGCCGTGACCCCTGTGTCGCTCTTGTAATCGACACGTACTTCGGCTGACCCGCCGGCATTTCTCGGCATGCCGGAAGACATTTGAATGAGGTTGATATTCCCCAGCGCTCAAGGGAATTCTGCCGAGTTTGGGATTCGTTATTGCCGGAGTTGAAGACGAAAAGGGGGAAACCGTTTTGTATCATCTCTGCGACAAGATAGACATTCCGTGCCTGCAGACCCCGCCATGGCCATTAATTGAACGATGTATACCGCGTCCCCGCACGCTTGCGATGCTCCGGCGCGGTGGCAGTCGGTCCAAAGTAAAATGCGCCAACCAACGATCCTATTCGTGCACGATGCCAAGAGAATCTCCCTTGGACCTATCTTCGCAGTGACTGTTCTAACCTCCATACTCGGTGACTGTTCATGTCATCCCACCAAACTATCGGCCGCTAGTACCTGGCCACCTTAAAATATATCATGGAGGGGTTAAATGAAATGCACATTTGATCTGAGGGACCAAATACGACTATGGACCTCCCATACTAACATTCAACCCAAAATGATCATTCGGCCGAACATTACGTGAAGTTTTGATCGGGATGTAAGTACATGGTTTTATCTATCGTCGCAGTGACTACTCTCGGTGCTCTAACGTCTCATACTCGGTGACTGTTCATGTCATCCCACCATGCTATGTGCCGATCGGTACCTGGTCACCTTCAAATATATCATGGAGGAGTTAAATGAAATCACATATGAGCTGAGGAACCAAATACGACTATGGACCTCCCATACTAGAATGTAAGCCATCATTTCTTGGCTCCGTCGGCTACAATCGCCATTGCTTGTTTTCCACCAGTTCTCCACCGTTTCCCAACCTTCCAGGCTCGCCATGTTTCTTCGATGCGTGACCTCCCCATTCGGTGTCGGGCCGGCTGAAAAGCAAGAACTACACCCCGCACGACTGCCAGGGAAACCTAGCTCACTGGAATCTCATCCATCGCAGTGAAATACCTCGGTATCTGATACACTGCTGAGGCTAGGAGTCTGGTTCTTGGCGTGGAGTTTCTTTTCTACCTATTCCATCATTTTACGCATTCATCATCATCTTATTCATTTTGCTTCTTCCACAATATTGTGCATGACTCTGAAATGCAATATTTTTGTGGTCGTGGGATCCGCAATTTTCTGGTTGCATTCCTAGGCTTCAGGAACGTAGTAATTTGGTTTATCATGCACCTATACATCTAATTACTCACCCTGACTTGTATCCTCGTCCGGGGCCTCCACCTGCTCTGGCTATGTGCTCGTTCTGCAGAGATATGCCATAAAGGGCAATATCTCGGCTTCACATTCGTGTTCGTATACCCTCCTTGTATATAAAAAATTACCTATGATCCCACATATGAACTTTATGTTCATGTTTGGACACAATCCGGGTCCAGCAACGGCATCAACGGCCTATGCGGCGAGGTGGCCAGCTGCCGTGTTTGCTGCTGTTTCGGGCAGGAGAGGAAAAGAATTCACGGTGGCATCACATGAGATTCTGAGATCTTGTAATTATTCCAGACGATTCATTGGAAGCATGCCCTCGATACAAGGCCCAAGCCGCCATGAGGACCGCGCATAGCACCTTGAGAATAACGATACTCGCTAAGGTTGTCAGGTGCCCAGTGGCGGATAGTATGTCATCAGCGCCAAGAACTTTCGTCCAGATTTGATACCGACGCCGTGGCCCAATTTTCGTTTTGTTCCTGGATGCCGTGAGGAGGAAAGGGTATAAATTCAGGAGCCTACTAGTTTGCCTCTCCCCAGTGCTTTCACCCTCAGTGCTAACAAACCATGGGATTCAAATCCACCATCCTCACCCTCCTCCCCCTCTTTATCGCCAATGCTTATGCGGCGGATGTCTTCTACACCATCAACGTACGTTCCCTGCCTCCTCCATTGCCCACGTAGTTTCCCTGCATACAATTCTCATACGGATGCCAGGTCACTAACGCGGTGGTCGCGCCCGACGGAACCCCGCGCTCCTCGATCATCGCGGGCCAGTTCGGGGGTGTCCCGCTCGTCGCGAACAAGGGCGACACGCTGCACATCAACGTGACGAATAGTCTATTCGACCCAACAATGCGGAGGTCGACGAGCATCGTACGTGGACTCCGCTTCTCCGGCAACTTCAAGGTTTCTTACGGAAATGGTCTCTACATAGCATTGGCACGGGCTGTTCCAGGACCGCACGGCGAGCGAGGACGGACCGTCGTTTGTCAACCAATGTGGGCATCACCGACTTTCATGACTCAGCCCCAGTCTCATCTTCGCAATATTCAGGTCCGATCGGCCCGGGGCACTTTTACCGTACGTTTTTCCTCCCCGATCTAGAAGTCTTCAAGTTGGTCCTGATCTGTTGGCGCAGAGTACAACTTCGGCCTTGGCGAGCAAACAGGGACATACTGGTATCATAGCCACCTGTCAACCCAGTACGCAGACGGCGAGCGCGGCACGTTAGTCATTTGTGAGCGGCCTCCCCTTCCCACCTTGTCACCGCGATGAGCCGCTGACATCAACGTGGGTGGGCGGCAGACGATCCAGACGACCCGCAGAAGAACCTGTGGGACGTCGACGACGCGAGCACAATTATCACGCTTGCCGATTGGTACCACGCACCTGCGGGTGAGTCCTCTTTTCTCTCCGAGACGCTTCGAGAGACACTGATGCATGCGGTTTTTCAGAGCAGCTCATGGCGCAGTTCAAGCTGGACGGGCACGAGCCCGTGCCGGGCTCTGGACTGATCAACGGGGTTGGTGTGAGTGCATAGACTTCTACTTTCTGCTTCACGCACTCAATATACCGGCAGCGCTTCAAGGGCGGCCCGCAAGTAACGTGGGCCGTAGTCAATGTGCAACAAGGAAAGCGGTGCGTGCTAGTCTTTTGCTAGAACCATACAACCTGACTCGGATTCAATTATGCTCATTTCATTGTCTTGAAACTCCAGATATCGGTATGTCCCGCTATTTCAGACTTATCTATGCCAATGGCTTACCATCCCAAATTGCACAGGTTCCGCGTCATAAACATGGCTGCATTCGCAGCATTTACCTTTTCTATCGACGGGCATACTTTCGATGTCATCGAAACTGATGGAATCGCTACTGCTCCCCTGGTGCGTATTGCCTCCATCGTTCACGGAGTCGCGCGGTCCTGACGCATAGTTTCGGGTAGACTGTTTCAAGCTTCGAAATTTATGTCGCCCAGAGGTACAGTTTTGTGGTGCGTATTATATCCATTTACCTCTACGCCTCGGGTGCTTGAGCTCGCCATATACAGTTGAACGCCAATCAGCCGGTGAACAACTACTGGATAAACGCGCCGATGGTGAGTGATCGGTCCGCCGACCTTCATCCTCTGACCTCTCATCGTGTATAGACTGTGCAAGGGAGCAGCGCCATCTGTCTGTGTCTTCTGAGCTTCGTGTTCAACCGCTACTGACACTCGTGTCTTGATTCCTGAAGTGGACAAGCAAAACGTCAAGGCAATCCTGCGCTATGCTGGTGCACCCAACTCGGATCCGACAACCTCCGGCGCCGGCAGCAGCTCTGCGGCTCCACTCCAAGAGTTCCAACTCCAGGTATCCGACGTCCTCGCTTGCGATCAGTTTCTTTTCTGACTTTTTGCCGTAGACTCTCATCAACCCCGGCGCCCCGGGTGGCTCCGCGCCCGCCGACAGGACTATCGACCTCGACTTTGACGCCGCCGGGAATGGCCTCTGGGAGATCAACGGCGTGTCATACGTCCCGCCCGACCTGCCGACGCTGCTCAAGATCATCAACGGCGCGACGACGCCGAGCGACTTCAACGTCACAGAGAACACCTTCGTTCTGGAGAGGAATCAGGTAGTGGAGCTGCGGATTCATGGCGCGGACCATGGGATCACGCATCCGTTCCACTTGCAGTGCGTTCTGTTCTTGTTCTGGGTGTTGGAAAGCGAAGGGTGTATTGATTGGATTGACTTCGCAGTGGCCATGCATTCGACGTCGTGCAGAGCGCGTCTGGTCCGACGAACTATGTCAATCCGCCGCGCCGGGACGTTATCGGTGTCGACCAAGGTGGAGTTATCATCCGCTTCCGCACAGACAATCCTGGGCCGTGGTTCCTTCACTGGTACGCCTATCCGCTTATCGTAGCTTCTCGGTCCTCACCAATCCCTCCAAAATTAGCCATATTGATTGGCATCTCGAAGCCGGACTTGCCGTCGTGTTTGCCGAGGCACCGGCAGACCAGCGCGCGGGTCCGCAGTCGCAAATAATCCCGGCGGCATGGAATAATCTGTGCCCTATCTACAACAACCTGACGCAAGAGCTGCAGTAGACATTGGAGTCTCGTGATGGATGTCACTGCTATCCTCAACTCAACAACCGAACGTCGCAGGAATTTGATTTTAATTATTATTTCATATGCTTGTTACCTTCCACACGAATCCCTTCACCATCCCCACCTACCCCATGGACCTTGCTCCTGTTACCAAGGTTTCATAGTTCCATTTGATATTCTTGCAGCTGTATAAATAGTCGCTGGTACTGACAAAACATACTTCTTTCCCACTTCGTAACATTGCTCTTGCTTCGACGCAACGGCAAGCTCCTCCAGGCTCATTCCCTTCAGCATCCCGGTAAAGGCGAAAGCTTACACACATCTCGAAGTTCTGAGTGAAAAGGGCTAGCCAACGGCTAACGCGAAGTTCATTCGTGTGACGCATCGCCAAGGAATTGCCAACGACCTCCGCACTAGGGTTCTCACCCGATCCATTACAAGTCTCTTATCGTTTTCCGAAAGGGAGGTTTCGGGCCTGCAAAATGTTAATGAATAAAGTTCGAGCGGTGAGGCCACTGTTCCTGGAGGCGTATAAACCAAACTACAAGTCCGTTATGTCTTGGTGCTATCTCTATACCGTAATCTCGGCCCACTCATTTAGCGGGAGGAACAAAACCCGTAGTGCAGGAACATTACGAAACCCGCACATCCTGATCTATACACGGCACATCTGCCCAAAGGCGGCACATCTCCTGAGAATGTACTGTGTGTTGGGTGAAACATGGTACATTTCGCCAACGGAAGTAGCCGTCATGCCGAGCATCGGCATCATGCCCACATACGTATTTGAACACTAAAGCGTGTTGCGACACCAAGTCGAGAACTTGTATTATGTAGAGAACAAAGGCCGTAGGGCCAACGAGCAGCAAAGCTCGCTACCTTTTAATCTGAATTCAAGTGTGCTAGTACATTCAAGTAGTTAGGATGTGTGGGGGTATTCATTGTGTGGCGCGAGTATGATAGAGACCAATGATCCAATGAATATCATTGTAACTAGTTCAGGAGAAGGATGATATTTCACTATTACAGGTAAAACAAACGGGAAAGAAACCGTAAAAGGGTGCAATGAAGGTTGAGAGAGTGAAGTTGTGTCGGGTGACTGATAGCGGCAGATGAATAAATGCGGAGATTGTGCAGCTGGGGTGTAAGAGCATTTGAGGTGCATTATGTTTTGAAATATTTCAGTCCTTGACATGATTTTTTGGATTCAGATCTTTGAGTTTGGTGGGCAATAATTGGTACGATACAGAGGGAGAATAGAGGCGACGATCAGCGTGCAGGCAATGTGAATAGATAATGACACACATACCCCAGATTTTAGCTCGAAAACGTTCTTTGACAGAACATGAGTTCGGGCACGGTGAAAATGCCGCTGTTCCGCTGTAAGTGCCGCTGCGGCAGTTGAGTTTGTCGCTGTGACGCTGCGGCAATTATGTTCACTGCCGCAGCAGTGTCACACTGCCGCTGCGTCACACGCCGCAATGTTCCTCAGCATGCCTCAAAATTCAGATATCGAGATAACCGAATATTTTAATAGCGCCGTTCTTGTAGAACATGCCTCCGATGGACACTGGGCACAATTCTGAGCCAAAAATGAGATATATCAAAGTAGTCATACATAGTCTTGTCGTTTCCGCGGTGCAGCTGCGCCAAAAACATATCCTGGGTACTGAACCCAGAGGAAAGTGGCAATTAGTACCTCTAAGGAATACGCCGTTTATGGGTATCAGGCTCACGCCAACCAAGCATCGCCCACTCCGTCAATATTTGTCTGTGGTGCTCCGAGGTAAGATGTGTATTTTGCTTGAATACCGAGCAGGTTGCGATATTGCTACGGAGTGCTGTACAGAGTGAAATGAGTCAATTGGATTTAAATGACTCGTAAAATCAGTCTGGGAAGAACGCAAGACGTCCGGTAAACGAATTGTTGAACATTGCCGCAAAGGGCCAAGCAAACGCCGCTGACTGCAGCAACAGCAATGCAATGGTACCGGTGTGAATTATGCTTCACTCAAGCGCCCCAGAACAGCAGAAATGTCTATGTATTGCATTGAAAATTGTCAACCCCACACAGAAAAAATGTATTGTAAATGTGCTGCGGTAGTAACATTGCCGCAGAGTGCCGCAGCCGTGTTGAGCTGCTGTTATATTGGTAGAAATGACGTGTGAGCTTGCCCCGAGTGCCGAGGCGTGTTCAGGAAGGTAATGCACGACGTTTAAGAGTGTACGGCAGATGATGCTGGCGAAGTTGCCGCTAAGTTGGAGTGCCGCAGGAATATTGCCGCAGACTGCCGCGGCCATGTTGAGTTGTTGTTATTAATAAATGAAGCAATGCTCAGTCAGGCACTTCAGGAATAGTGAACGACTATATTAGATACCTAATAAATGAAGTAATGCTAATAGAGTATGTTAGTGAAGTGAGTAGGTAAAGTAGGTAAGAGAGTGTACCTCAGTCAGGCACTTCAGGAATAGCGAACGACTGAGGAACGTTTACGTAGCTACAGACTATATGTATGTGATCGGTAGTAAGGGGAATAAAAACAAATCAAGTGTACATCTGCCTCTGGGGTATGCAGAGTCGGGAAGGAATCGGCAAACAGCGCATCAAAGCATCACTTGTCAACTGCTTGTGCACCACCGTGTATTTGACGTCATACATTTTGGCCATAAAAGTGCGGCTCTCCCACTCTCGGCCCACAGAAATCAAATGATATCAAGGATACAGAAGTGCCAGGTACTGAGTGTGAGGTTGTAAGTCAGATAATCTGCTCACCTCAAAACAGAAAAAAGCCGTGCGGCTTTGCGCAAGTGCCAAAAAGCCGCATGCGGCTGTGCGCAACCTGTCTATTGTTTGTGACAATCTGCAGCATACAGAACATATATAAGCTATCAAGTCAGAATGGCACCTCTATTCACCCTGCATACAGAGATATTGGTGCTGAAGTGCTGGAGTGAAGTGTTGATAGGAGCAAGTTGCCTATTTGAGTGGACATTCGGAATTTTCCGGTCCTGAAAGGAGCTTTCTCACGGCATCGATGGGATATTATATCAATATCATATTGTATTATATTATACCATATCAATATTATACCAGCGGCCCTCAGGCCGTATCATATTCGTATTATCATTAATATATTATTTCGTGTTATATTAATGGACAGCACTAGTTCCATTCAGCTATGCCTTTCTTTCATTCATTATCAAAACCACCCCAACGTCGGTGCAGCGTCAACTCATGGTTCACTTTTCACTGTTCACCGTGCCCCCGCCCCGTTCGCTACTGTGTCCGAGTCGGCTGCACACAACCATTTCAAATTGCCCCATCACCGCTTGTCTTATGCAACATTTCACCCTATTCAAATTCTCTCAATTCTTAGAGGAGTTGTTGTCTGCCTTCCTTCAACACTCACTTCTTTCTACCTACTTTGTGCGTTTTTCATCTTTTCCCACCCCCTCGCTGCCTGCGTCTGACTATTTCAAATCCTACGTCACGGCCCGATCGTGCCCGACATTTCGTTGTTTTCAAATTCCTCCATATCCTCGATGATGATGCACAGTCAACGCGTCTCATGGTCTCCCGTCCCACCATGAAGTACCATAAAGTATCTCTCTGTTCTGCTGTTTACCTGCCTGCTGAACCTGCTTTACACCGTCGAAGTTCCATCTTTACATAGGGAAGAAGCCCCTTTGGGACGTGCTCTCGTGCGAGTCACATTGACTCGAATAATTATATCCTCAATGATTTCTACCCCTCGGAATTCCAATGTCCCTCTCCGTTCCATCGCATGCCGAAGTTATCGTACTCCCTTACCGCCTCAAACGATCTCTGTCTCACTTGTACCTCTCGCCCTTCCACCACAACCCACAGCAACTCCTGGTTCCCGTTTATGGTCAAATCCACGCGCTCCCTCCTCAAAAGGGGAATGGGAATTGTGTCCGAGACAGTGATGACGAACCAACCGACCAGCCAAGCATGAGCTAAACCCCTAAAAAAGGCAGCTGCACAAGGAAAGAAGGAAGGGACAAAGGCGAGTGGCTTCAACAAGCACTGATGCCGACTAAATGACCGGCGGGAATGGAGGCGGCAGCGGGAACGGAGGCGAAGCGAAACGTGGGCGTAGGCGAGTCGAAACGAAGCGAAATCGAAGCGGGGACGTGGACATGGATGATGGCGAACGAATTGACTTGAGCTGCACGATGTGGGGGCAGAAAAGTGTGTATTTTGAAATAGGTACAGGCTATATAGGCAGCTGTAACTAGGGAGATGAAATATAAAATATGAAACAGGTGGGTATCCAGGAATAAGCAGAAATATGAAATAAAAGGGGGAGAATCAGAGATAGGAAGTGGAAAAATAAATAAGCTGGAAGGAATCACATGGATCTGGAGTGAAACAGTGAGATAAAGGGGAAATAGACCTCAGTCTAGGCTCGGGAAGGCGCGGCGAGGCCGTGTGGTCGATGCGAATGTCGGAGCGCGAAGGCGGCGTGTGGAACAGAAAGGGAGAGTGAGAAAGAGCTCGACGCGACGCGTTGTTTGCTTCGGAGGTTGACACCAAATTGATCGGGGCTTGTGGGCGCCTGGCGTGCCAGCGTGCACGACAGTGAAACCTTGAACCCCGGATTAACTGTTCCGGCTTGGTTACGGCAGTGGTGTCATTGAGAATCTACTCTCAATCTGCGCTGTCCACGAACCAAAGGCAGTTTCGTTCTGTCGAATTCTAAGCCGAAAGATAGTCTCTGCTATGAAACCAATCTACCAAGTTTTGCTTTTCGTTTGGATTTCGTCAATTCAGTGCTCTAGGCTGAACATTCCCCCCCGAACATCCGACGCAGTGCTCCTTGTCGAGAGTTATTTTAGCTGCCATTTGCACTTCGCCGGTTCACTCGCTGCGCCGAATGAATAATGCGCCCGTGTAGGTAAAATCCAATTCAATTCGAGAACAATTCAACAAGGGAACACTGATTCTCCCCTCCCACTGGAATTTGTGAAGCTTAACGCAAGTGTTCGGTGTTGGCTTTCAATGGCCACAGTGTTTCTGTTGCTGGAAGAAAAGAAGAATCAGCTCTCGTACAGTTAGGCCGAATACCGTTACCGAGTAAGTCCTTTGCTCGCCTTGGTTGGAGGTTGCATACACCGCTCGCGCTGCGCTATACTACACACCTTAAACTCGTCCTCATGACCTCACGCCCTCTCAGTCATACATGAAAAGGGATGCTGTTAAAGGGGTATAACATAAGCACCAAACTACCCACAATCTGTATGTATCTACCTACTCGTCAAGTATAGTATCCACAAGAGTGCGGGGGACCGCTTCGCGGTCCCCCACTTCGACTGAGGTTTGTGCTAGATTGCTAGTTGGCCGTGGCCGCCGCGAGGCAGTGTCTGTCTAAAGTTTGTTGGAGAGGTGACGTCGTGCCGTCAATGCCGGCTATGTGATTGCCCGTGGGCCAGTGGCGGCGCAGAGGTGAAAGAACGGAAAGATGACGACATGTGAGCGGAGATTCAGAATCATGAAAGCGGAGATTGAAAAGGCTTCGGACGGACGGACAGACAGACACACGTAATTTTATAAAGAGAGTGAAGTGATACGCGCGACAGCAGTAAGTGGTAAGTGGTGGTGATAGAACCGAAAAATTATGTGCTTGGGTTAGAAAGTCTGGCTTCGTGGGATATATGTACGGACGGTGGGTGGGATTGAATAGATGGGAGGCGGATGGATGGATACTCCGGTGAATCACAGGACCAAGAAGAGAAACAGATCGATGAGGGATGCAGGCGGGGTAGAGAGCGGACACGAGGAAGAGAACGAAGACGGAGACAAAATGTCGTCCCGCGTCCACTGTTCAAGTAGCGCCGGGTGCGACACCCGCGAACCCAAAAAACACCGCCCACGCCCACTCCCGACCCGCACCGAGCATCCCACTCGCTGTCGCAGTAGCGAGTTCTAGTCACGTAGACAGAAAGGTGGGTCGGTTATCCGGGATACGGGGAGTACGAGTGAACAAAGAAATAGCCTGAATGGTCCCGGGGAGCCGAGTAAGCGTAGAGTAAGAAAATAAGAGAAATATCCGAAATGTGCCGTGTGGGCGTGGAGTGCGGGTGACGCGTGATAGGGCTCGGATTCGAGGAGAAGTCGGGGCTCGTATGAATTCGGTTCACTGGCGGCGTACTCCCGTTGGAGTACTCTTGTCACTGGCCGCGTCAGACGTGGTGGTTCGGGTGTAAAAGGGTGATGATTGACAGTGTTTACGTACAAACAAATAATCGGTCCGAAGACCGATGTATCATAAGGTACGCAACAAATAAAGAGAAATGTAAAATGCTACCTGTGGTCCATTCCACCCTTCCACATCGCCACACAGCATAAAAGCAAAAGAGATCGCCTTTTATAGTCAATTGCTTGCTTTTTTGGGCTAACTCTGTACTTGTGCCAACGACCGACTCGCGACGTACACACATAGCAGGGGAGAAAGGAAAAGGCAGAGAAAGAAACAACAAGCGGGTATGCGAACGCCCAAGATGTTCCGTGAAACAGGGGATGGAAATGTGTCTCTACAGCTCGAGGCGGAATGGGTGGCCCCAATCGCGCCGAGAAAAAAGACCTATCTCACCGTCGTCCGAGCAAGCGAAGGAGTCACAGCATCCCCGCATGCAGACGCTTCCGGATTCCCCAACGACGCTGCACGGGAAAGACAACACCCCAAGACGAAACACAAAAGAAGATAAAGCGAAGGAGAAAGAGCTGACACTCACTCCCAAACCCACTCCCAGGCGTCCCAGGGGACGCAAACATCGTCTCGCTCTGCAACGGGGCGAAAATGTACTCGCCGTCGTTATCGTCTTCGTTCGCGCTGGTGTTGGAGCCGGAGGTGGAGCCGGTGCGCATGACTGGGAAGAAAATATTTAGTATCGGCGAGAAGGATTAGCATCGGTGTGATGAAGTAGAAGAGGGGAAGTGCAACGAGTCTCGAAATCCTCCACGTCCACGTCCGGGTCGATTCGTCACTCCGACTGGAGCGTCCACTCCACGCACAAGTGGTGTGCTCTCCTCAGGAAGGAAGAGTGGAGCAAGAAGACGAAGCCTCTCGACTCCCCTCCTCCCTCGCCCGTGCACTCTCGATACCGCAAAAGCGAAAAAAAAAGGAAATCAACACTCACGGCTCAACGCCCCAAGCATCTCGTCCACACTCTGCCTCCACCCCTGCTGTCCATGCTGCATCGTCATGCGGCGGCGAATATCCTCGGGGAACGTCAACACCGTGCGCACGTCAGCCTTTGCTGCAAAAACAACGAGGGAAAGCGGAGAAGAGGGGAGGAGCGAGGAGTGAGACGTACAGGGCCAGCGGTTTGGCGGGGACTCGTCGCGCCACCCAAATCCGGCGTCGACACCGGGTTGCTCGAATAACCACTTGACGGGAAGCCGCTGAACGTGTTGACTGTGTACGCACTATCCGCGCTCGGCTCCTGCGCATAGACCTGGTCGAAGGTGGACTGACGCTGCGCGAACGTGGTAGCGTGCGGTGGGCGAGAAGTACGACGCGTCGGGAGCGGAAGGTGTGTCGCATGCAAAGTGGTCGCCGTTTCCTACGAGTCCGTAAATGAGTAAATGGGGACGAAGGGTTAGAGGGCAGCAAGGGGGAAAACGCACCATTAACATCATAAGCGCTCGAGGTATTCATCATGCCTGCGGGGGTAGTTGATAGTGTGTACGCGACCGGTAGGCGAGACGGAGCGCACACCATACCCGCCATCCACACCCTCGACGCGCTCGCCGCTGCTCCACGCTGCCGCGTTGCCGTACACCGCATTCCCACTCGCCGCCGTCGGGCTCGTCTTCTCCGACGAAAGACGCTCGATAGCGCCGAAAGAACCAGCGCAAGAAGGCGAAGGGAGAGCCGGGACGGGCGGCATTGCGGGGACACCGGCTGACACGCGAGCAGGAACCAGTCGAAAGCGAGGGTGGACGCTGTCCGCGAACGAAACGACGCGCAATCCGCGCTCGGCCGGGTTCGCGTGCGTGCGTGGACGACGCGCGCCTGCGCCGACGCCGGCGCCGACAGCCGCGCCAAGCAGCGCCAAGCGTGGTCCTCGGGAGAAACTTCTCGCCAATCTCGATGCTCCCCTGCGCATCTTATCGCGCATCACCGCCGCTTACCCTCTACTGCGTGCTAGAATCCAGCGATAAAGAATTATGGTCCCGCGTTCTTGGGTCGTGCTTGTCGTCAAGAGCAAAAGCGAAGGCCATGCACAGCCACTGATGTGATCAGCAACCGGCACCGAGCTGTCACTGGCAAGACGCCTTTTCGCTACTCACTGCGTTTTCTGCAAAATATCCACGTAGTGGATATCCATAGTGATAGGCTGACTATTACTTGCTATCAACTAGGATGACACTTTAGATATCCTCCGGATGAAACCATTTCGGAAAGGATCTATTTCAAATGGTATCTGCATGTCAGATACGTCAAATATCACAAAGTATCGACACTGCAGATAGCTGAGCTATCTACGAGTGGATACCGTGTCAGAAAGCATCAATTTCGTATGGTATCTGCTGGGTGATATCTTGATTTTCCTAAGCTATCTTGCCATGATTATTCAACCACCGCCCTTGATGCATGTGACGACAGAACTTACTCAGGACTCTGTTGGCTTGTGCACGGGCAAGGGAATGAGATCTCAAAACAATTTATTTTCCCGATATTTTTACTGACTACAGATAAATCCAGGCTACTACTTGACATGGGAATGATTTACTATGTACTACGAGACAAGATATTGACTTACTAGATTGATTTTCTAGTTCACTTGGATTAGAATAGATAAACCTACCTGGCTGGGATGGTCATTAATAAATAGCGGTGTGGCAGGGCACACACGGGGACTTGTGAGGGAATGCAGGACTGTATTTATAGCACTTTGGTTGGTGGATTTCAACAGATATCGACAGCTGAAATTTGAGGTATCATGCAGGTAGATAGTGCAGAAGATATTCAAAATATCTACCAGTGGTAATATCTTGAGATAATTTTGAGGATAGCAGGGGATAGCTTGACAGATTTTTGACCTATCTACCGCAATGGATATCTCAATTGTCCATGTATTGGATACTGTCAGAAAATGGTGGATACCCGAGGATATTAGGGGAAATCACAGCTATCTGAAGCTATCTACTCTAGCAGATATTTTGCAGAAAACACAGTGACTGCCACGATCTGGATTCCGAGTCTGCTAATGCTCGAGGCGCTGACACGAAAATCCTTTCTTGGGTAACCGGTAACCCTGGACCGACGCTTACAACTTTCCTTTGCCTCCGCGTCCGTGTGCCGTGCGGGCATTTTGACTCTGCTCGCATTCAGGTCCCAGCTATCTAAAGCTCCTCCAACGCTCCTCACGCGTCGAGAGTTACACCGGGGGTATCTCTTAGTTGTCATACCAACCTGGCTTTCCCCTCGACTTGGGCCCGCCGCCTTCCTTCCATCTCTAACCTAGCTATCCAGCATGAAAGTGCGAGGAACTGCGTGCAAAACCCAACCCCACGTCGCTGCTCCATGCCACGTGCGCCTTTGCATATCCTGTCTCCCCCATTTGCTTCATCTTCCCTCCCTGCTCCTCCTTCGACCGCTCGCCTTCTCCTCTGCTGCCCCCTCCCTCGCCCTATTGACTCCTTCTTTTTCGCATCAGCGCTAGCCGTCAGCGTCAAACTAACCTCACTCCGCAGGATACCCTGCGACCTCTCGTCGCGCGATAAAGCGTCGCTTCGCCTTCGTTCTGTTCCCGCGCCTCGCTCCTGCATCTGCTGCTGCGTTTCGCTTCTGCCTCTGCTGCGTGGCCCTCACATCGACTCGTGTCTTCAGTCAATTCGGAAAAGACCTTTCTTGCACCCTCGTCTCTTGGTATCCCTATGTGTGCTTGGCCCGCGCAGTGGGCGCCACACCGAACGTACGGTCTGCTCCCTGTCCTCTGGTGACCTATGGGCTCTGTTATGTCTGTCTGTTCTTTCCGTTGGCCTCTCGGTTCCGCTGCGCTCCATCCTGTGCTTTCCCTCTAATCTTGCACCGCCTCTTTTTGTGTTGTCAGTTGTGCTCCCTTGCTCTGTAGCTGATCGCCCGCTGGCTTATCCTCCCTTCACTTAGCTCAATTTCTAATTGAGAATAACAGGTCGCGTTCACCTCCTCCTTTATTCCATTTCTTGTCTTTTCTTCTTTGCTTTTCGGCATTTATCGTTCATCTACTTTCCTTCTTCTCGACGGCCCTGCGCTGGAAGATCTCGTTGCAGCGCACGCCCCGAATTTCATTCATCCACCTTGCTCGTTGCTTGTCTGCGCTCACTGCTCATTGTTCCTCGGCTTCCCGTTGCTCTCTCGTCATTCTACGGTTGCTTCTCGTTTCAAATTTCATGCATATCTGCAACGCAGCGGGCACAGCACCGGCGGCGTAGGAGTCTTCCGCATTGTGGATCCTGGACCTGGTGCTGCTCGTCTCCCCGATATACCGGTGTACGCGGCTTATCCTCCGGCTTTCTGCATCCGCTGCACTCTGTTTGCGATGTAATGTGCGCCGGGAACAACGACAGCGTACAGTGTCACTCAAAACTGGATCCAGATAACAAGATTTTAACATTCCATATTTGTGATCCAATCGGACCAATCCACATTCTCGGTGTTGTCTGTGTATGTATTCTCTCGATTTCGTTCTTTATCTCATCTTCTATACCATCATTCATGTCAAGCAATTTCAGCGGTGCAAGATCGCCCCCGTAGGCGTCGGCACCCAGGGCGAATATCTGAACCTCGTTCTCGTTATCGTTTTCGGTGCAGTCTCGCATTCCTATACCTCAGTAAAGTTCGCACTGATTTTCACCGCCACATATGCGGACTTCGTCCTCGCCCTCGTCACTTGTTCCATCGCGGTTACTGCAATCAGCGTAATGAACCCTTACCTCATCTCATCTGACCGAATCGAATCTGTTCTTCGTTTTGACATCTTTTTTGATCCCATTTCTCACGCTGCGGTGGCAAATGCAAGCCCCGACGTGGACGTATAAGCAAAAGCCCGGCTTGCATCTTGCGTCATCTGCGCACCATCCAGTTCAAAGACCACATACGTATTTTGCCAGTTCTTTGTGCTTCCCTATACTTGCTCTTTTTTTTTTTTCAAATTGGAGAGTTCGTGCTGCAATTAATATTTCGGAAATGACTCGCGGACTTGATCTTGAGTTCAATTTGCAGGGATAAGCGGAGCTACCGTATACATATGGTGTCAGTGATCACCATTGCGAGAGTCAACTTATGCGCCACATTCACTGCGTTGAGGGCCCCCGTAGTCACACTCTGACTACGTTGACCGAGCTTCGACTACCTGTGCCTGACATCTGACTACGGCCGTAGTCAAAGGGTCTGACTACGTTCACTGAGCTCGGTTTACGTCATGTAGTCAGGGTGTGACTACATCCGACTACCTCTGACTACGTTTGCCTACCTCTTCCTACTCGCAAAATCACAGTTCCTGTCCAACTTCTTGTGTTTTTTTCTTGCCCATTTGCCTCAGTAATGCTTCTCAAACATTTTTCTCTTGCCAACATGCAATGATTGGGGAGTATATACGAGAACAGTGGGAGTGGGACTCGCTTAAATTAGCCGAGTCCCACTGTCGAGCTTTTCGTATCAGTGGCCATCAATCCCATCAACTTCGGCATTCCGCTGCCGATTTCGACATTTTAACTCGTATTCGTACTATTTTGCAGCGCATTTGAACCATGGAACGCGCTGGGGGGAGCAGTGTTCCCCCCAGACCCCCCCTCCTTTGGCCTGACGGCATGTCCGAGAATTTCGTACACTGTATAATTCATTTTTTAAGCTGATTACCTGTAAAATATTCATTGCAGCGCGGGGGAGACCCCCGCGGACCCCCCTTGACGCTCGCCGCTGGGCCCACTGCGTGGTGCTGCCGCTCGCCGCGGGGGCCCACTGCGTGGAGTTTTGGAATATTTCTTCCCGTGTGTAAGAGCAGAGAAAATCAATTATTTAATTATTTCTGGCGCGGGGGAGGCCCCCGCGGACCCCCCTGGACACTCGCCGCTGGGCCCATTGCGTGGTGCTTCCGCTCGCGGCGGGGGCCCACTGCGTGGGGCTGTTGAATATTTTTTTGCGTCGGCGGCAAAAGCCTCGCCGGCATCAATCCGTCTGATGCAAAAATTGCCGAGTCCCACTGACGGGCGTCAAGCGATGTTAGCCGAAGGAATAGCCGAGTCCCACTGTTCCGAGTCCCATCCTTCTGGTCATTCCTCATGATTGGGTTTTATCGACATTGACAGGTTCCGTGTCACATCACGCCGGATCATCATGAATGCAGACCGTTCGCTCCGAACAGAGACATTGGAAGCGACAATAACTCAACGGTACTGGATCTACAGGAAAAATAGAATACTATAACAATAATTAGGCAGACACCACCCATTCAATAGTTTAGCGTAAAAAGCCCACTCTACGGACAGCTACCATAGCCAATAGGCCTCATGTAGTAACAATACTGAATCAATCAATCAATCAAACAGGTAGGCCAAGGGAAGGACAACGTAGTCGCATGTAGACGTATGTCGATGCGACTACGTACGTAGTCACACCCTTTGACTACGGGACCCCTCAACGCAGTGATTCGTTCTGGCTATTGCTTCTCGTCAGCGCTCAGCCAAGAACATGTGCATTGGCTCATGTCGATTTCTAGGGTTAAGGTGTTGTTTGTACAACATACATGATGAATGACGAGTATCTTTTAGATTGCAACGTCCTGTTCAAGTTCTGTTGTGAGTACGATGAGAATCTCCAGCGTCTTCGCAGCAGTGAAGGTCCGATTGAACGACGGCTAGTCAGATTCCGGCGCGAACTAGACTCGACACCAGTGCTCGCCGCAGGATGTTGATGACAATCGATCAAATCACGCGGCGAAGCGACTGGTAGATAATCAGCCACTTTTGGCAGAGAGCGGAAATTGCCGAGGTTGTTTTGACTTTGAGAAATTTTCGAGTCGTCCAAAATTCAAACTTATCGTAGCACAAAGATTTTGGTACCGGTATGATTGCAATGTATTCCTCTTTAACTTCTATGTTTTAGATTTTCGATAAGTGCCTTGGTTCGCTCGGAATTCCCTCATCAAAGTGGCCATCAATGCCCCTATTTCTCGTTTGCCTGGCTTCCGCCTCGACGAATGTCGTTCGTACCTGTTGCAAATCCGGATCCGGATCGTGTCAAGAGGACCAATGAACGTATCTGCGCTCTCTGGGGCATCTCCGGTGTTCGCCCGCACCAAGAACAAGCCGGAATCAATATGCTGAAAGGCATCAGCACTCTCCTCGATGTCCCGACTGGTGGCGGCAAAACACTCGCGTTCTGGTGGCCTCTTTTGTATCATTGGGCGCCCGATGACGACACGAAGGAAACTCGCAAGAATCTGCTTGTTGTCAGCCCACTTGTAGCCTTAATGGGCGAGCAAGCAAATGACTTGACCAAGCGCGGAATCCCTGCAATTGCGTTGACCTCCCGGACTCCTAATTTGGAGCAAGCACTCAAAGTGTGTTATTTTTCTTCCTCTTTTCGAGCTCAACTCACTGATAATGGCAGGATTCCGGGCTCAATAAATTTCGCGTTGTGCTTGTTAGCCCCGAAATGGCAATCGGCAAGTCTTTCCACCAGAATGTCCTCAAGTCGGGGCCGTTTCAAGGAAAACAATATTGGTCTTATCATCGACGAGGTCCATGCCATGGACGAGTGGGGGACCGACGATTTTCGACCTGCATACAGCGAGTTGGCGACACTACTCAAACGGATGCCTACTGGAGCCCCGCTCATGATGGGCTCGGCGACTTTGCCACCTATCCTTCGAAGCAGTGTGGTCCATAAGCTCGGCATCTCTTCCCACTACGTTCACCTCGCATTTTCGAACGAGAAAACCAATATTGCGCTCTCAGTTCGCATCTTACAGCGCTCGCTTGGCTCTTATGCCGATCTTCTGCCTCTCTTCACCAAAGATGCCGATGGAAAACCAAATTTTCCCCCAGACCCTAATATATGTCAACTCCCGCCAGGAAGCTGAAAAAATTCAGGACTTCCTTCGCCTCCATGCCCCCGAGTCGCTTCCCGGCATTGTCTTCGAGTTCTACCATCGATATATTGCCGAGTCACGCAAGATTGATATCCAAGAGCGCATCAAAGACGGTACTCTTCGCGGAGTGCCCACTACTGATGCGCTCGGAATGGTAAGGTCTTTTAAAGCTCGATTGCATGCCAATATACTGACATAATGTAGGGCATAGATTTCCGGCATATCAAGCGGGTCTTTTTCTGGCGTGAAACAAAGACATTTCTTTCTTATGTCCAAAAGGCTGGACGCTGCGTCCGGCTGATGAGCGAGACTGGGGAGGTGATTTTGTTTGTTACCAGAGCAGCTTATGCTCAACATCTCGCTAATCTCGAGGCGGAAGGGGAGGACAGTGATGCTGACGAAGATCCTGGGCCTGAACCTGAAGCTGGAGGGGTGCCGGACATGGTTGAAGGCGAGCAGATGGACCGGGACGCGGCGGTGGAGGAGCCAGACGACAGTGACGTGACAGTAAGTGCTTCTTTATGGCTCTGACTCGTTCTGATTATGCTCAGGCGGTTGACCAGCCCCGCAAGTACAGCCGGAAACGTGCAGCTTTGTCTGCCTTTGAAGTGCAAGATCGGTTATTCCTCTCCCGGATCATTGTAACCTCACAGTGTCGCTGGAAAATTTGGAATACTTATTTTGAAAATGATACAAAAAGTAGGTACATGATCTGACATATTTCGATCCTGATTTAATTTTACAGAGCCATTCTTCCCGCCGCGGCCCTTGGGAGCGCGGTGTTGCGACAATTGTCATCCTGACATGTTCCCTGTTGATGTTGTCAGTATTGTGCAGCCGGACCGTGACCGCCCGGGACGAGGATCCAAACCAACTGAGGAGCTGACAGCTGCAGTCATTGACCGGCTACGCTCCTGGCGTGCGACGATGATTTCCCGCGACTTCCCTCGCCAGTCACTCATCACAGGGAAAATCATCCTACCCAACAGGATCGTCGAGAAAATAGCGGAGAGACCGCGGGCGGTAACTACGCCAGATATATTCTTTTCGAGCATCGAATGGAAGTGGGGCACTCACGATAACTCCAGATATGGAAAGGAGGTGGTGGAAATCATCGGCGAGGTCCTTCGGGACTTCCCTGATGAGGCGCAGGAAAAGCGCGATGCTGCCCAGCGAGAAAAGGCGTACTCTCAATTAATCGCAACTGCAAATAGACAGCGGCGTGAAAAGCTCAAAGCTATTTTTCAGGAATGCTGGGATGCAGTTTTCAGTGTCACAACAGGGCGGCTCGTAACTCGTGGGCGAGGTGCAAACAAACGAACCGAACCCGAGCGTCGTTGTCAGATCTTTCTCACACTTCCGCGCAGAACGGTTTGCGCACTGGTCACTTCAAAGTTTCTTTACATGCTAACAATAATTTTTGTAGGCACATCCCAACTACTACGTCATAATTGCTCGCCCAATCTCAATGGCCACAATCAAAAGTCAGATGAACGCCCCCCGTACAGGTTATACCGATTTGGAAAGTTTCGTGCTGGATTGGAAACAGATGTTCGAAAATGCCCGGACATATAACATCGACGAGTCACAGCCATTTATTGCTTCTATTGAACTTGAGCAAGTTTTTGATAACGCACTTCAGGCGGGCATGCACAAATATAGTTTACAACTCAACTTACAGACAACTACATCGTAAATAGTACATTTAATTAAACATTTCATCTGCCATGGCTTCAGCAGTACCAAGAAGCGAGTCAAGCATCTCATAGGGCTCTTCGTCATCCATCTCCAAGTCCTCTTGCGTCGCCTCGTGGTCCTCCTGCGTGTTTTCATCGTCATCACCATCAGCACTAGTAAGATCTCTAGTTTGCTCCACTTCGGACCCAGGCGGAATCAGTGTGTACTGAGTGGTGGGTGCCGTGTACCGGGAAAATGCACCTCACGAGTTGAGATAGTTCGCACCCTCTTCAAATAAATCACGAACTCGCACCACTTGATCCTTCCAGGGCCGTTCCGACCATAGCTCTTGGAGACGGTCCTTTCTGCGACCCGACGGATTTCGTTCTGCATGTCGGGGACAGTGTGCTTGGTGCCGTAATCAGGGATCTTGAAGGTCGCATGTACTGTCTTCATTGCGTCGCGCAAAGCAAAAATGCAGACCGTGATCCGTGCAAGCCAAGTCCAGCTTCGATTGACGCCTTTGGCATTGTACACAATCTTAGCCCAAAAGTTTTGGTGCTCCTGCAACAGATCCACTTCTTTGAAGCGAAATGCAAGTCCAGTCAAATTGACGAGCCAATTATGAAGAAAGAATCTCCTAGGGAAAATCAGTAATGTGCTTAAATCAAAGGCGAAACATACTGCAGGACGGGATCATAGGTCTTGATGCGGTTGAGAGTTTCGAAAAATGCATCTGCATACTTCGGCATGGTCTTTGGGCTTCGCATCATGACCGCCCAGATCCGGAAGACCAAAACGACGCATCCAATGTCACCAGCCTTGATTGATGAGACCAGGAGAAGATATAGGAGAGAATCGCGATTATAGAGTACGGAGTTCTCAAACGCGGCGTCCCGTTGAGCATCACCTCGGTCGCAAGCAGCGTCATATGCAGTGGTGGTGTACAGCGAATCATAAACCTTCCCGGCCACGGCGTTGAACTCATTGAAATCCGCTTGAGCAGCCCACTCGGCAAAATTTGCGTTCCCGCAGTGAATGCGAAAAGCATCTCGAACATGCCCAGCTGAAGAAATTTGAAGCAGCTCGTGGGATGGCTTCCAGGGTGCTGCCTTTTTCGACTTCCAGCCCGCCGAAATAGGTTTCCGCTGCAATAATTGTGTATGCTCCCAGCAGAGCCCACCCGCAATGGTAGCATTGGGCTTACCCCAGTGCTCATTCACGACAAGGCGACATCCAGCCATCTTGGCATGAAAAATACCAAGCCGTCGGACCAGCGGCTGCATTCCTTCGAGGACATCGGTACTATTACGGCGGGAACCTTCAACCTGCGCCAAGTCATCAGTAAACTCGAAAATGAGGAACAGGAATCGCTTTACGGTATTGATCAAATTGTCGGTCAATAAATCCCCATTCGCAAACACAAGACCGTGGTCCTTGAGATCCTCGCTTGATGTCTGAAGCTGTTCCAGTAGCTTGGTGATCACGGTAATAGTCCCCTCTAAACTGGACTCGTCCTCGTGCATGGCAGGTAGCGGAAACTGTTCGGTCTTGTGAAGCTGAATCTGGTCGACCTCAGGACATGGTCCCAGAAGCGATTTGAGATGTGCGAATTCGGGAATATGCTCGAGTGCGATCGACTTGAGTTGCCATATTAAGCATTCCTCGGTCTTTCGGGCATCAGAGGGCGAAGGAAGCGTGTCTGCTGCAGTCCAAGAATACGTCGGCATGGTAGATGTACGCGGGCGCTTCATGCTCAACGGCAGAGTTCCACGTGCGGTACGAGGCTCGTTTGTGAATGGATTGTAGATAGGGATCAAAGTTGCCGTTGTTCCGTTGTCGAAATGATTTTTGTTGTCGAGACGCTGAGATTCGACCCGGAATGCAATATTGAGATTGTCCCAGACCAGAGAGCACATGCATTCGCGCCAAACAGCTCGGAATTGGAGAACTCCCTCCTGGGAAAGCGTGTCAAGATAGTTCATTACGGACTTGTACGACAACGAGATGCCGGCATGCGCAAAAACTTCTGTCTCTCGTTTCGATGCACCAGATCCAAGTAGGAACAGGGCGATGACAGCTTGAAAGTTATTGGCCTTTTGGGAGCGGAGAATGCTTATCATGGCGCAAACAGTGGTGAATACCTGTCCACGAATTTGGAAGTCATCAGTAACGGCATAATTAGCAGTCTCGTAAAGCATACCAAACTTCGATCGCGTCGTGTCTCGGGGGCCTCCGTAGCAAGATTGTGGGTAGTCGACGCGGCGGCGAGAATGTCCCATAGCATCGGGGCAAGCTCCTTGAGCTTTGAACCCAGTCCCTTCATGTCAAACGAAGAGAGAAGATGCGTGACCTGGGTTTTAGGCTCCCTCGTCAAGAAACTCTGAATTGCCCGCCCCTCGTGCTGGATCTCCTCGATCACGCGGGCCGAAAGGAAGGTATCAACAGCCTCTGGGGCGCGCTCTGTCCATTTCTCCAAAAGTTTGGTGCCATGGCTTCGCAAAACCCTTGTCACCACTGCAGTTGTCCTGTAATCCTCTGCATTTGCCGAAAACAGCAGCTCGAACACCTTGTGCATGGGTGTTCCATCGGATGTGAGATATTTCAGGGAATCGAAGATCTCATTCTGCTTAGCTTGGTCTCGCTGCTCTGCCGCAAATTTCTCCTCCTGAACCCGCAACATATTTGCTTGCACCCGGACAGCTGATTCCTGTGCTTCCTTCAAATCTATCCACTCCTGGGTTTGTTTCTTGGCTCGAATGCCCCGGCCATTGCGATGAGGCTTCGTTACACGAGGTCTGCCACCGTACACCTTTTCGGGGCTCGATTTGAAGGGCGAGGTATATGGACCACGAGCAGGGGATGTGGGCGGAGTTTCCGGTGAAGGACTGGCTGGAAGTGGTGGTAAGTCCAGCTCAAATGGAGACGGAGCTCGAATGGGTGTGTCGTCAATAATTGGCAGGTTGTTTTCGTCCCAGAAAACCGGAGAAGCAGGTGCGCTACTCGGAGGGAGAACATCGTCACTTTCATCAGGCTGTGGGTCTGGTGTCGGTTCTCTGGTAGCTCGTGTCATCTTTATTTGTTTAGCCACAGAAGACGAGGGGGTATAATCGGCATCGGAAGCCCTGCGCTTCTTCCCAGGTCTGAGTGGGAAAGGCATGGCCGTACGGTCGAGCAGCAATTGCAAATTAAGCTGAGACACCCCTATCTTCATTTCTTTGCTGCATCAATGCCAATAATTTTTTCGGACCTCAGTGTGCTCTAATAACATGTCATAGAGTTCAAGGCACTAGATTACATCGAAATTCAATGAGTATGCGGCCGTTCGTGCATAACTCGACGCCGTATCTGAGGGAGTTCCTAATTGGGAAGAGGAGTGATGGCCAAATTGATGAGAGAATTGCGAGTGAACCAACGCACATATCAAAAATCTAAAACATAGAAATTGAAGAGGAATACATTGCGATCATATCGGTACCAAGATCTTCGTGCTACGATGAGTTTGAATTTTGACCCCGACGAATTTTTACTAAGTCAAAACAACCTCGGCAACTTCCGCTCTCTGCGAAGATCGCCTGATTTTCTTCCAGTCGCTTCGCTGACAGGCTTGATCGATTACTCATCAACCACAGCGAAGCTACTGGTATCGAGTCTAGGCGCGAACAATAATTATCATACGCTCCACATGGGGTAAATCTGCAATGCAGAGCTTGCGGTTACTGTACCAGTTGGACAAAGACAATATAAGTAGCACCTCAATGTCACGGAGAAAATTCGAGTATTACACAACATTCAGTCTTCGTGACGCGCTTGTCATTGTGCCGTTGATTCCCCTTCTTGTTCCCGTCCTGTGTGCCCCTCTGGTTCTGTATCTCCATCCGCTCCCAACTTGTTGCTTCCTTCCTGCGTCTTCCTCGCATATATCAATTCCTTCATCCCCTGTGCTGGAATAGCGCTCGGTGGTGAGCGCAACCCGGGAATGTAGATTGACAGCCCAGCTTACAGCCCAGCTCTCAGCTTCGCTCACCCCTCGAACTTGCCGAAGTGGATTGAGGATTCCATCTTGCCACGCTTGAGCTAGTTTTGTCTGCGGGGCCAACAAAAATTCTTCGAGAGGTGGATTCTGGTTCTCCGGTCTGTGGAATTCCTTTCGACCACAGTGCCGTCCACACTGTTTGAAATCCGAGAGCCTCGAAGACTTTTTCCAGCATGTCCCGATCTGGGCTAAGGCGCTGGGGAACTTGTGCTGTGGAAATATTAACCTCAGCACTGCCAAAGAACCACGACCACACGCACCATTCGCGACGAAGAACACAACGAGAACGAACCCCGTAGCTCGCCTCATCTCAAGACTAGTCTGTACTCGGCTTCGTCGACCTATATGAGGAAGCCCCGTCCGCCAGAAATTAGCAATTCTATGCGTCGAAAAACACGACCTGCACGTGAAAATGTGCCGAAGGTGCCGGGTGATCAATGGTTCCGGAATGGCAGCCGTGCCTCAATCAAAGGCAGATGAAATCTGCCGCGTTTGACGGCATCTGCCTTAGATTGATTCAATGATCAATCTGCCTCATATCGCCACAATAGGCCTTACGTCAAATGTATCTGTGTCGATCCTCTGACTGTTGGAAGCAGGATCGGTAGATAGTTGTTTGCCTGATCAAGCAGGCACAAAGCGATGCACTCTCTCTCTTCCGCTTCCTCTCATTTTAATCCACAACGATCACAGCAAGAGACACCTCTGACGTGTATGTGCAGACACGAGTACGACTGTTGTGCAACGTGTTGACATAGCTAAGCCTTCAGCGAAGAAAAGCTTCTATCTACTTCCCGAGACGCCTACGCACAGACAATCTCGACAGCCCCATAGGAGAACCCAACAGGGTTTCCACAGCCCACCACACTGCCGACCGCGATACTATCGAAGGGGTAGCCATGGTATTGGTTGGTGAGGGTGACACCGCAGCCCTGCTCTTTGAAGAGCTGGACATAGCATCCGGCCGTTCCAGTCTTGGGAGCGGCGGTCATGTTAGCGGTGAAGACCGAGCCCACAGGGAAGTTGGCAACCGCGCAGGTGGTTTCTGGGATGCTGATCGTCTTGAGAAGCGTACCGGCGGAGCCGTCAGCTGGAACGGCGCTGTCCGGAGCCGGGCAAGTAAAAGGGCCACTCCAGATCTGGACTGTTCTCAATCAGCAAAGTTTTTGCAGCATGGGAAAGTCTTAGAAGACTTGGTCAGGAGAGGGATCACTTACGGGTCATTGCAGCAGGACCGCCAGTGGGTTTATTAACGGCCAGAGCAGAGCCAAACATGGCTGTGAGAGTAACGAACGTGCCCTGGAACAGTCAGAGTTTGTTTAATGCACCAGCCCGGGATCTTCGAGGGACACTCACAATAGAGGAAAACATCTTGGCGACTGATGGACTTGAAAGTTGTAGGACTTGAGTTTGGATGCTGATCTGATGACGCTCCCGCTACTCTTGATTTTTTTGCCACAGAACCTCATGCCTTATATACTTTGCGCCAAGCATGTATCGATCTTCATTCATCTGGTCCAATCAGGCCTAGCATCCCGTCAATGTTTCGGCATACATGCTCTTGGCTGCAACCACACGACGCTTAGGAGGAATACAAGCCAGGCACTGCGTTGAGGACCCCCGTCGGCAAATCTTTTGACGTGGGTTTCACATTGCAAAAAAAAAAAAAAAACAAATATTCCCCTTCGCGAAATTGCTTCCCGAGTCGGTTCATTTCAGCATGCCCAGAAAGTGTTGCCAAAGCCATTATCGGATATGGCTAATCTTATCTTATTTTATATTTCAGGAGCACTTTCTGCGCAGTTGAAAGCCAAAGTTTCTGGAGGCAATTCAGTATCGAAGAATATTTGTCGTTTGCGGTGTGTTTGATTTGACTCGATCGTTGATTGAAGTCGGCCGACTAGCGTCGGCCCACGTCAACAGGGTTTGCCGACGAAGGCTTGGAACGCAGTGAGAAGGGGATCCTTTCCCTCTCTTCTTTCTGACTCATCTGTCCATGGCCCTGAACAATGGTACCCGTGTTTCCGTCCCCTTGTATTCCGGACGTAAGCGTTCCAAGTTCCCCGCAACCTGACAGCAATTCTTCGAGAGAACGGGACGCATACCACGCCTTGAATCTTCTGCATTAGATGCATGGAGCGTCGAATGAATGCCGAGCGATGCCAAGTGCACACCAAGGCTTCCCGCCAAGGTAATACGTGTCATGGAGAGACCCTCTCGCCAATAAGCCTTGATATATCCAAACGCGGATGCCCTCCGAAAAAGGTGACATACTCCAAGCTCCAAGTCCGGAGCTTCTGATTGGTTGCAGACTACTGTTCAAACTTGGGGAGAACCATATTGAGTAAATGTACATGTGCTACCAGTTTATCGTTATGCGCTGTCAGGCTTCAAGATTATTCGACGGAACTACTGTACTAGTTCGACCAAGTGTTCAGGCGTTACATAAGATGTTAATTTCCGAAGTGTTCAGATCACGCCTCGGACTGTCACTTCCCGCCGAAGTGTTCACTAGTTCCAAACGCCACCGAAAACCTTACCGAGTGCGAGAAGGCGATTACGACAACCACAAGCCAAATATGATTATCCAATACAGCATGGGAAGGAATGACAAGTGAAAAACACCAGTCTCATCATACCAAAATCTATGACCGACAATGAGCCAAGAAACAGCTTTCAAAATTTCCGACTGGGTTGGAAAAGAAAAATCCATGTCCACTACGCCGCCGTAAGTCCGCGAAATGGTGAAGGAAGAATTCACGGTTCCCCAGCAATTTCAGTTCGCCCGCCTCCCGGCGTCAATGCTTCCCCTTGCCAAAATGTTGAATTTCATGGTTACAGCGGGTTTTGCTGTAAGTGAGAATGGGAGTTGGGCTCGCTCATTCGGGGGATGCAAAGAGATCTGATCCTGGAGAGACCCTCACCGCCACCTGGACCTCTTGGTTGTGGCCAGCATGAGAAATTGCGGTCTCGTGCTACCAGGGACCGCAGCACTCGAAGATATTTCCTGACATTTTTTTTTTTCCGAAATTTGGCATATTTTAGAATCATTTTCCAGCTCTTTTAGACTACAAAACATTGACTGCTCATTTGCTCAGTACTACCGTTACAAGTGTCCCACGTGTTCAGTTCAGAGATTCACGTTCCGTTGACGTTACGTGAACACTCGGTCGAATTAGTACAGTAATAGACGGACTTCGGCGCTAACTCACTCCTGTTCGAGGTAGGGGAGTCGACCGTCGGCGTGGTTCTGACATGCGACTCGTCCCATTCTGTTCCATTCCTCGGGGTTCAAACTGCTAGAATAGAACAATACCAGGGGCGAAATGAAGGTTGTTACCCCGGCCGAGGGTCTGCTTCCGGTTCCAAGAATCAGGTACGCTTGACCGTCAAAATATATCTCTTTGACAGGTATTATTCCACATTGCTCGGAAATGAAGATAAGTTCTCCGAAACAGCGGGTTTCCCACCTTACCACAGTACTGGATGACGATCCATGGAGACGGTCCCTCCGAAATCGGGCCGGGTGACGGATTCTGGGCCAATCATTTGGGGACCACTCTACTGGATGACACTCTACTGGATGATGGAAATGCGATAATCCGAGCTTGATCCCTGGAGACAGGCCCTTGGAAATCGGTCCCGGACTCCTGGGCCACCAACGTTCAAAGTTGTTTTGCTCTGATTCTCAGGTTGACGGTCATAAAAAATCAACAGACGAACTCCAATAATTTCTAGTGTCCAGTGAATCCCACCGGAAGCTGAGGCATACCAAATGCTTTCATCAAGATTCAAGGGAAGCCCGAGCAACCTGAGGAAGCCATTCAACGCGACACGGCCTCCATGGCTATGTAGACGCTTCCGTCGTTGAAGAGGTCGTGTGCGCGTGGCGAAGGGGCCGAAGGCGGAGGTGAAGTCAGAGGAGTTGAGGAATGGGGTGCATGCTGCGGGGGGTAGAGTGTGCGAGGCAGGTCGCGAGTCGTGGTTGGTTGGGAAGCTAGCGTTGGGGCGAGCAGGAATCGAGCCTCGCCTCCGAGGATGAAGGTCGTGTTAGTGAAGAGCGCGTCGTCGCCGATACTGGTGTGAAACTCTGGTTAGCACCGTCTCCCCGAAGGGATATCGAACTGGCCGCATATGGCGATTCGGAGTTGTACAATCTTGAGTACTTTCGCAAGGAATTCACGGCGACCCGCCACCTAAGCACTGTGATCAATGGATTGCAATGGATGCGGGGGAGCTACAGTTTACGCGACGGGCGTGTATCCTGCTTACCCGCAGGAAATGGCGCCACAGCTCCGTTCTTTACTGAGCAGTGGAGGATATGTGGGAACTGAAATCGGAGCAAGAGCTTGGCAAGCTGTTTGTGTGCCAAGAAAATGCTTAGGAGAGGTTCGACAGCCACCAAATTCTACCATTCTCTATATATGAACGTGGAGACCAACAGACCAAAAAAGTATAAAGCCGTATTAGATATACAGGGGCGCTCGAGGACTGTTGGGGAAGTTAGCGAGAAGCTGAGAGATCCGAGGGCCAAGGGTGTACTTTTGTGGAGTTGATGGTGGTCGGGAGAAATGAGAGACGCCGTGACCCCTGTGTCGCTTTTAATCGACACGTACTCCGGCTGATCCGCCGGCATGCCGGAAGGCATTTGAATGAGGTTGATTTTCCCCAGCGCTCAAGGGAATTCTGCCGAGTTTGGGATTCGTTATTGCCGGAGTTGAAGACGAAAAGGGGGGAACCGTTGTGTATCATCTCTGTGACAAGACAGACATTTCGTGCCTGCCGACCCCGCCATGACCATTAATTGAACGATGTATACCGCGTCCCCGCACGCTTGCGATGCCCCGGCAGGGTCCAAAGCGAGATGCGCCAACCAGTTCTGTCCGCGCCACGATTCCAAGAGAATCTCCCTTTTACCTATTATCTTCACAGTGACTACTCTCGGTGTTCTAACGCCACATACTCGGTGACTGTTCATTTCATCCCACCACACTATGGGCCGCTCCGTACCTGGCCACCTTCAAATATATTATGGAGGAGTTGAATGAAATGCACATTTGACCTGAGGGGACCAAATACGACTATGGACCTCCCATACTAGAATGTAAGCCATCATTTCTTAGCTCCGCCGTCTACAATCGCCATCGCTTTTTTTCCACCAGTTCTCTACCGTTTCCCGACCTCCCAGGCTCGCCATGTTTTTTCGATGCGTTGCCTCCCTATTTGGTGTCGTACCGGCTGAAAAGCAAGAACTACACCCCGCACGACTGCCAGGAAAACCCAACTCAGAATCTCATCCATCGCAGTGAAACACCTCGGTATCTAATGCCCCGTTGAGGCTATGAGCCTAGTTCTTGGCATGGGATTTCTTTGTCACCTATTCTATCATTTTACGCGTTGATCACTTTCTTATTCATTTTCCTTCTTCCACAACATTGTCCATTACTCGGAAATGCACTATTCTGTGTCGTGGCATCCGGAATTTTTTGGCTGCATTCCTAGGCTTCAGGAATGTAGTAATTTGGTTTATCATGCACCTATTCATCTTTTCACTGGCCCTGACTTGTATCTTAGCCCAGGCTCTCCACCTACTCTGGCTATGCGCTCGGTTTACAGAGACATGCCATAAAGGGCAATATCTCGGCTTCACATCCGCGTTCGTATACCCTCCTTGTAGAAACTATGTATACAAAATTACCAATAATCCCATGTACGAACCTTATGTTCATGTTTGGATACAATTTGGGTCCAGCAACGGCATTAACGGCCTATGCGGCGAGGTGGCCAGCTACCGTATGGGCAGGAGATGGGAAAAGAATTTACGGTAGCACCACATCAGCTCCTGAAATCTTGGAAATATTCCAGACAATTCATTGAAAGCATGCTTTCGATACAAGACCCAAGCCGCCATGAGGGCCGCGCATAGCACCTTGAGAATAACGATACTCGCTAAGGTTGTCAAGTGCCCAGTGGCTGATAGTAGTATGTCATCAGCGCCAAGAACTTTCGTCCAGATTTGATACCGACGCCGTGGCCCAATTTTCGTTTTGTTCCTGGATGCCGTGAGGAGGGAAGGGTATAAATTCAGGAGCTTACTAGTTTGCCTTTCCCCAGTGCTTTCACCCTCAGTGCTAACAAACCATGGGATTCAAATCCACCATCCTCACTCTTCTCCCCTTCTTTGTCGCCAACGCGTATGCGGCGGATGTCTTCTACACTATCAACGTACGCTCCCTGTCCCTTCATCACCCACGTAGTTCCCCCTGTATACAATTCTCATACGGATGCCAGGTCACTAACGCGGTGGTCGCGCCCGACGGAAACCCGCGCTCTTCGATCATCGCGGGCCAGTTCGGGGGCGTCCCGCTCGTCGCGAACAAGGGCGACACGTTGCACATCAACGTGACGAATAGTCTATTCGACCCAACAATGCGGAGGTCGACGAGCATCGTACGTGGGCTCTGCTTCTCCGCCAACTTCGAATTTTCTTAAGGAAGTGGTATCCACATAGCATTGGCACGGGCTGTTCCAAGACCGTACGGCGAGCGAGGACGGACCGTCGTTTGTCAACCAATGTGGGTATCACCGGCTTTCATGACTCAGGCCCAGTCTCATCTTCCTCGCGATATTCAGGTCCGATCTCCCCGGGACACTATTACCGTATGTCAATTCTCCTCCTGGATCTAAAAATCCTGAACCTGACCTGTTGGCGTAGAGTACAACTTCAACGTTGGCTAGCAAACCGGGACATACTGGTATCATAGCCACCTGTCGACCCAGTACGCAGACGGCGAGCGCGGCACGTTGGTCATTTGTGAGCGGCCTCCCTTTCCACGTTGTCCCCGCGATGAGCCGCTGACATCACCACGGGTGCGCGGCAGACGATCCAGACGACCCGCAGAAGCACCTGTGGGACGTCGACAACGCCAGCACGATTATCACGCTCGCCGATTGGTACCACGCACCTGCGGGTGAGTCCTGTTCGCCCTCCGAGATGCTTCGGGAGACACTGATGCATGTGGTTTTTCAGAGCAGCTCATGGCGCAGTTCAAGCTGGACGGGCACGAGCCCGTGCCCGGCTCTGGACTGATCAACGGGGCTGGTGTGAGTGCATAGACTTCTACTTCCTGCTTCACGCACTCAATATACTGGCAGCGCTTCAAAGGCGGCCCGCAAGTACCGTGGGCCGTAGTCAATGTGCAACAAGGAAAGCGGTGCGTGCTAGCGCGTTTCGTTACGTCTATATTCAATTATGCTCATTTCATTGTCTTGAAACTCCAGATATCGGTATGTCTCGCTATTCCAGAGATATCTCTGCAGCCGGCTCATCATCCCAAATTGCACAGGTTCCGCGTCATAAACATGGCTGCGTTTGCGGCATTTACCTTTTCTATCGATGGGCATACTTTCGATGTCATCGAAACTGATGGAATCGCTACTGCTCCCCTGGTGCGTATTGCCTCCATCGTTCACGGAGTCACGCTGTCCTGACGCATAGTTTCGGGTAGACTGTTTCAAGCTTCGAAATTTATGTCGCCCAGAGGTACAGTTTTGTGGTGCGTATTATATCCATTTACCTCTACGCCTCGGGTGCTTGAGCTCGTCATATACAGTTGAACGCCAATCAGCCGGTGAACAACTACTGGATAAACGCGCCGATGGTGAGTGATCGGTCCGCCGACCTTCATCCTCTGACCTATCATCGTGTATAGACTGTGCAAGGGAGCAGCGCCATCTGTCCGTGTCTTCTGAGCTTCGTGTTAAACCGCTACTGACACTCGTGTCTTGATTCCTGAAGTGGACAAGCAAAACGTCAAGGCAATCCTGCGCTATGTCGGCGCACCCAACTCGGATCCGACAACCTCCGGCGCCGGCAGCAGCTCGGCGGCTCCGCTCCAAGAGTTCCAGCTCCAGGTATCCCACGTCCTCGCTTGCGATCAGTCTCTTTTCTGACTTTTTGCCGTAGACTCTCATCAACCCCGGCGCCCCGGGTGGCTCCGCGCCCGCCGACAGGACTATCGACCTCGACTTTGACGCCGCCGGGAATGGCCTCTGGGAGATCAACGGCGTGTCATACGTCCCGCCCGACCTGCCGACGCTGCTCAAGATCATCAACGGCGCGACGACGCCGAGCGACTTCAACGTCACGGAGAACACCTTCGTTCTGGAGAGGAATCAGGTGGTGGAGCTGCGGATTCATGGCGCGGACCATGGGATCACGCATCCGTTCCACTTGCAGTGCGTTCTATTCTTGTTCTAGGTGTTGGAAAGCGAGGGTGTATTAATTGGATTAACTGCGCAGTGGCCATGCATTCGACGTCGTGCAGAGCGCGTCTGGTCCGATGAACTTTGTCAATCCGCCGCGCAGGGACGTTATCGGTGTCGACCAAGGCGGAGTCATCATCCGCTTCCGCACAGACAATCCTGGGCCGTGGTTCCTTCACTGGTACGCCTATCCGCTCATCATAGCTTCTCGGTCCTCACCAATCCCTCCAAAATTAGCCATATTGATTGGCATCTCGAAGCCGGACTTGCCGTCGTGTTTGCCGAGGCACCGGCAGACCAGCGCGCGGGTCCGCAGTCGCAAATAATCCCGGCGGCATGGAATAATCTGTGCCCTATCTACAACAACCTGACGCAAGAGCTGCAGTAGACATTGGAGTCTCGTGATGGATGTCACTGCTATTCTCAACTCAACAACCGAACGTCGCAGGAATTTGACTTTAATTATTATTTCATATGCTCGTTACCTTCCACATAAATCACTCCACCATCCCCAACTGCCTCATGGACCTTGCTCCCGTTACCAAGGTTTCATAGTTCTATTTGATATTCTTGCAGCTGTGTAAATACAGTAGTCGCTGGTACTGACAAAATATACTCCTTTCCCACTTCGTAACATTGCTCTTGCTTCGACGCAACCGCAAGCTCCTCCAGCTTATTCCCTTCAGCACCTCGGTAAAGGCGAAACCTTACCGATGTCTCGGAGTTCTGAGTGAACAGAACTAGCCCACGGCTAACGCGAAGTTCACTCGTGTCACACATCGACAAGGAATTGCCAACGCACTCGGTATTCGGGTTCACACCTAATCCATTACCAGTCTCTTATCGTTTTCCAAAGCGAGCTTTCTCCCGTAGAAAATGTTAGTGAAATAAAGATTGAGCGGTGAGGCTACTGTCCCTGGAGGCGTATGATCCAAAACTACAAGTCCGTTATGTCTTGGTGCTATCTCTACCGTAATCTCGGCCCACTCATTTACCGACAAATATCGGGAGCAAAGTCCTCCCACAAAGGCAACCAAACGAAGTTGGTTCGGATGCTTGACCATTGCTCGGAGTGCTGTTATGTGGCCTGTCAATGACGCAACAACAACAGGCCCTTGAGAGCACCGATGGTATCGAGGTAGCAATGCTGCGAGGTGTGCTGTCGCGGGATGGGAATCGAGAGCAAAGAGGCGGGGTCGGCGGTTGGTTGACGAAATTGGAAAGGTGCTGACAAGTTTGGCTGCACCAGCCAAAGCGGACGAATGGTTTGGATGTCCGGTAATTCCGTGTCCGTCAAAGATGAAGATCCACGCCTTGAATCAAACGGGTGACATGTGATTGACTAACGGAAACGACGGACTGTCGTAAATTCGTGATGTTGTGTTCAATCACGAGCGGACGCAGTCCCTGAGCTATGACAGCCGGATCCCACACAGCTGTCTTGTTGTCTTGTAAATTCCTTGAGAGGATCAGAAAATGCTGGAAATTTTCATAAAGACGGCCTACGGGTGGTCGAGGATGAATTGTCGTCCCTCTCGTATTCCGAAAATTTCAAGCGCCCGATCAAATTCTATATCCTCCAAGCCTTTGGCATTCCCAGTGGACAAACAGACGACGAGGACATCTTGAATTCCGCCCAGCTTTTAATGTGACTGAGGGCAGTCAAAGTTGGACTGAAGAACGTGTCATCGTCTGGCGGATCGGATGTGTGGTTAATATTAAAAAGAGTGCACTCGTCTTGACCTACCACGGTGAGTCCAGAGAAGAGTCGAAGTGAGCTCTAAAGGGAATTGATTCAACCGCCAACTGCATTCGCTAATTTAACCGCCGCACCACTCGTTGGATAATGCCCAGACCGTGCTGTCACAAATTGAATTCGGTACAGCAGACGGGATCCCGTTCTCGAGCAGCAAAAGATAGAGCAACAACGATTCGACGAGCGAATGGAAGATACTGCCCAAACGTTGGCGGAACTTCGCGAAGCTGAATGCAGTTGCGTGGCGTTAACCATCGTTTCGCCCAGCGAAATTGAAAATGAGGCGGAGGGACTTGGCTATGTGTTGACAAGTTTCCTGCGGCTCAAAAGCGTAGAATAGAAAGTCTGGCTTCGTGGAATGTACTGGCACGATGAGTGGGATTGAATGGATGAGACGTAAATGGATGAATGCATACTACGGTGAATCATAGGACCAAGAAAGAAACGATATTTGAGACACAGGTCGATACGAGGAGGGATGCAGGCGGGGCAGAGAGCGGACAGGACGCGAGCCAGTCGGCGGGCGGCGGTGGACGCTGTCGGCGAACGAGAAGGCGCGATCTGCACTCGAGCGGATTCGCATTGGTACCGGGGCCGACGCGCGCCGACGCCCACGCCGACACCCGCATCAAAGGTGGTCTGGGGGAGATCCTTATCACGGATCTCGATACTGCCCCCCACAAGTCTTCTCGCCCATCACCACCGGCTCGCCCTCCAAGGCTCCACCGCGCCCGCCTTGATTACGCCCGCGCCATAGCTGAACGACACACTCGAAAGACGCGAGGCGGCGATAGACTGACGTACGGCCTCCTTCGCACCGCCGGGCGTGATGGATTTCCAGTCGGCAGATGGTCGCCAACGCTTGTCGAGCTTCTCGGACCACGCGGAGCGCTTCGTTTTTCTGCGCGCGCGCTTGATCTCGAGGTACGCGAGGCCGCAGAGGATGACAGATAGGAGCGGGAGGAGGACCGCGGCGACTTTTTTACCGGAGGAGGGGGAGTGCCGCCGAGGGGCGAGCCGGACACGTAGGTCGTCGTCCCGCTGTGCTGGTGGCTCGAGACGATCATGAGCTGCAACTGCTTGCTGTTCGTGCTATCCTACCAAGGAAAGGAGACGCACCTCAATCTTATCAGCAGGTCGTACGTTTCGTGCTCTAGTCTCCCGTAGAATCCACTCCATCGCAGTGCCACTGATAAGACAAGATAAGCGGTTCATATCTTCCTAGTCGTCCACAGTTTCAGCCAGAAAAACCGTCCGAGTCGCCAGCAGCGGACCGTCCAATATCGCGGTGCGAGAGGAAGCAAGAAGCGGATGGCTGTGCGCGGCAGATGCCGCCATCAACCGCTCTTGCTCCCAACACCACGCTTTTTCAGGCTTGCTTCGTGAGGCTCATTCAACGTTCATGTGGTTCGCTGCGGCATTTTTTTATTCACTTCTGGGTGGATGCTTGCTGTCAACCTCGTACTTCTTCCCCCGATTCCCGACGACTGGGCGCGTCTTCCTGGTGATCTCTCCAGCGTGGCTCCTCTACGTCCCGACGACGTGCGAGCTGCTTCACGACGTGTTCTTCTATCTTGGAGGCTTTATTGAAATATTTGCTAACCAGCCCACTGTCTGTAAACCATTCCAACTCTGGGAACTCCTTTACATCGATATCAAGTCCTCACTCGACGTCTAGCTGTTCTTGTTCTCCTATGCGCTAGTGACTCGCTGCGTCCTCGTGAATTATCGCGAAGTAGACTCTGCCTTTGACTATAATCTAACTTGGTCACTTTGGGCTTCGTGGTCTCCGTGTTCTGCCGAAAAAAGTACTGTTACCCGTTTTCCTCCTGAGTCTTGCATTATTGTTCTTTCGACTCCTCTAACCTGCAAGTGTCTTCTGAATCGCGGTTGTTGAGCGGGGAAACTGCCCCGTGCGGAATGTTGGTCGCCTTGGATCGCAGTAAACCTCCTTCTCTGTGGCTCAGGTGAAATGTGGCGACTACACGTACGACAAATCCTCAGAAATCAGATCTCTGTAATCGAAACAGAATCTCGCCCCTGGTCCATTGTCAGCGTTGACGAGTTTAGGCTGATCATTCAGTTCCTCATTTTTTGGTAATGCGACGTTTCAAGGTCACTATTTTCAATTCTCCCCAAAGCCAGAGACCCGAGCGCAATCTTTTTTTTGTTCCATTTTCCTTCCGATATCGACGCTCCCTCAGCGCCCTCGTCCTCGTTATCGCCACGCCCCATTCTTACAAAAGATTCTACGCTACGCTACACAACCTCCTGCGCCTCGCTCGTATAAGTTATAGTCAAATCGCGTTGCCGATTGCGCAGACTTAGCCGAGTGGCGTGCCAAAGTGGCTTGCATCTACTCTAGATGGCCCTTGAGACACGGTCACATTTGCGTCGCTTTCCCTGCAACGAGTTACCGGCACAAGTCTTCCGGTTGAGGAACCCTCCGTTCCTCTGGGGGACGGACATGATAGCTATCGCAGCTGTTGGGTACACTAGTATTCCATGTCCTCGTTTGTGTCCCTCGCGCTTTTCTAAAGGAATTAACACTGATTATTCACAGTGGCTTGCGGGCTCCTTGGATCATTCTCAATATCCTTCCTCTCCGCGACCCTGCGGGACCCGCACCACGAGGCATATTAAACCCATTCAGAGTGAATAAACACTCAACGTACGGCGTGCCACAGGTTTAGATCGTGCCTTGAATTGACAGGTCATTCAGATGGCTGCCTTTCCAGGCACCGTGGGCACGCATTGCCAATGCAGCGCCCGTTCATGTCAATTGGAGCCACTTTCAGATGCGCACCCCGACCTTGAACGCATAATGTGTCTTGCTCGTTCCTGTACAGGTCGTGCGGACGCAGAATAAAAAGTAGGCTCCCATTGATTTCCTCCCAATAATCTTAGGACTCCTGGCACTCAGTATGCTCATACTTCACGGAAAATGGCGGCGTCCTTGGGAATTTCAGAGCCGCGGCCAGTACTATTTACCTCACACCATCGCAATTCATACCAGATCCAGACGCCAAGAATTCAATAAGGGACGGGTATGATGTTTATCGCGTCACATATTCATTCCTGGCTTGACAAGACTTAATATTAGGTCTGACGCATTTCAATAAATGGCGGGCCAGCGTCCACTCACCAACATCGATCCTAACCGCCCCACAATGAAGATCATCCAATTGTCTACCCTCCTCGCTCCGTTCATCGGGGCGGTTCTGGCGAGCGTGCGTATCGTTTCGCCGCACAATAACTCCGTACATAACAGTTAACTCTTGATTCCCAGCCCTCCGGTTCCATTGTTCCGCGCTCGGCCCTCGAACCCGTACGCCCCCTCAGATGGTTCAATTCACAGACCACGACTGACTGAAAATTCTTCAGCTTCCACGCGGCTGCACCCAGACTTTGGCATGCAAGGGTGGCACCCACGAACGCGCGAGATGCGAGGCGAAGGGATATGGTTGCCCAGATGAAGTGATTATCTACGATGCGAAGTGTGAGGCGGACTGCACTGGGTGCCTTATTTCGTGCACGGTCGGCCCTTGAGTTGTGCATGCGAAGCAAATTGAATCAAAGGATTGAATATGTACTTTGCTCTGCGAGCGGTGATGCGTTCAAAGGCTATGCATCTATGACCCGCGTGGTCGTAAGAAATTATCAGGGATGTGGGAAACTCCCTCGGAAAGCGCACAACATGCGCCACGCCGGCAGTTTTTCAGTCAAATATTTTTGTCTCGCTCTTGGGACATTGGCTCTGGCGGTTAGCGGCCAACAGCAAGCAGTGACAGCGAAGTAGGTGCCATATGGCCCTCCCGTTAACATATCGGCCTCGGAGAGGACTTATCTACTCCCTGTGCCCCAATTTGCCTCGCCCTTTATCTGCTGGGTACCGAAGTCGCGCACGGTAATCACGTTTTTCGCGACAGAGATGACGAGCTCAGGGGCCTCGCTGCGTGTGGGGTTCCCGTCGCGCCGCCCATCACTTGTGAACTGCTGGTGTCTCTGCTTTGAAAGATTGCTTAGAGATGTGAGACGAGAGTTTGGCGGATAAAGGGGGAGGCACGACAGATTTAGTAAGATAGTGATTCACTGAACCACTACTCTGGGTACGAACTGCTCTTGACGCCAATCATTACTTCCTCAAATCAATCACTATTGCAATGGACGAATGACTATACTTCTTCGGAATCCACCGACACAGTTCCTCATCGCTGCCACATCGGCACAATACCAAAAATTTATTACTGTCGCCGCCTCGAGAACTTGTGGTAAAGAAGGGAAATTATCAATTCAAATAAAATTACTACTCTGTTCTAGTCTCGTGACAGCCTCTCATGACATCCCAAAGGGAAACCCTGTCATGAGAGTCTGGAACAATCACCGGTCGGCTAAGGGACCTTCGCCTTATCATTTTTGATGGAGTAATCCCACGGCCTGTGCTCAGTCGCGCACCCTGTCCCTTGCTCTTTTGCCACACTTTGCATTATTTGTACCATCCTTAGCACCAATAATTTACCCCGGAATAAAATCAGTGCAAAATTCATGCTTGAATCCATCCAATTGTGTGCCCAAGCCAAATTGGGAAATGTGACCCCTGTTTATACTCCGCACCTGTATATTTGGATTATTGTCCTGGAAAAGCCCTTTTCTTCCATGGAATGTCTAAATGCCATAACTTGTTGAGCAATTGTGAAGTTTTTCTCAACTGAGAGGATAACACAGGCTTCAACTTGGAATCTACCTACGCCCACCACGGTTTGGAGGTAAAACTTGGGCTTGAGCCCAAGATAGGTGTACATTTAATTTTATCAGTCTCGTGCATGAATTACCAGTACAATGTATTGCTTCTCCGGACTGAGCTTTTGTAAAGATGAACCGCTTCAGTAAATGAGGTAAAATAGGGGCAAGATTTCCAGATTTGGTTGGACAACACTTTTTCGACAGTTGAAGCGGATTCCCATGTTTTCCCTTGAAGCTGGAGTGAATTGATGTATTGATATCATTTGGCCCCTTCAGAATAGCACAAAAAAGCAAAAGATGGGTTGCGCGACTGAGGGAGACTGAGGCATAGGCCGTGGGAATACTCCATCAAAAATAATAAGGCGAAGGTCCCTTAGCCGACCGGTGATTGTTCCAGACTCTCATGACAGGGTTTCCCTTTGGGATGTCATGAGAGGCTGGGTCACGAGACTAACTCTGTTCGCGAAACTCACAAGTACTTATAATAAAATTCAACAAAAGACAGGCTATGAAATATTTGCGAGGCGACCGTGCTTGACGATGTTGTGCCCGGTAATATTTCTGCACTGCCGAAGACTCCTCGGGCGCGCATATGTCAATTTCTTCTCATCGTGGATAGCTGGAATGTTCGGGCTGTTAAATACTTGGGCAGCTGAGTGATGTTTTGGATTTTGAGACTGAATTGCAAAGTAGTTCTCGACATGTCAACATCCATTCGCACTGCGAGGAAGACGTGAACGAACATAAACCCGAGAAATACGTCAAGTTCAACTGAGTCCCGCCGAGGCAACATATCATTGGCCAACCGCGAGTTAATATTCTTGTGATGTTCCAGCAGGAGTGAGACGCGTCGGGAGGCGTTCAAGCGGTGATGGTGGTGGTAAGAAAAATACCTCTGCGAGAACATTGATGGGAATGTGCCAGGCCCATGTTACTTGGCGACCTCGCTTGAACAGAACACATCAGCGGATATCGATGATGAATAGTTGTTCGCACCCAGCGATAGTGATTTGGTTAGAGGATAGTGATTGGTACCCGCAGTAGTTGTTCCGTAAATCACTATCTTACTAAAGTTGTATGTACTCGGAAAGGGGTGATCATACCACCAACGAAATACGTGATGTCGTCCTCAAACATCATCCATGCGAGTCCGCTAAGTCTATCCACGGATTTGAAAAGATCATGGGAGGAGGAAAGCACGCCTTTGAGATTCGACTGTTGTTGGAAAATTTCCCCTGATGGGTGGCAGATATGCCCATTTCTTTGACGCCTGGAAGGTTTCCCCCCGTGTAGCTGGCTGAATATCGGATGCCATTCGCTCGGAACTTGCGGGGACTCTCGCTTTCCCTAGAAGTGGAATGTGTTTCCAGAATATCGAAATGGACTCTATCTATTCGAATGTTGAGTTCAGCTTTTGCCACACGTCTTCAGGGGTTTATCGGACCAACGTGCATACGAGGGCTAACACCAACATGATATACAGGACTCTAAGTGGCTTGCGCGATACTGCGTACGTTCTGGACGATGAATGAGCAGGAAAAATAACCAGTGTGCAGTGAACCAACCGGATTCCCAATATCTCCTGCGACGTAAGATACAGAAACACTTGGAACGATGCATGAGCGCTCCCCACAACAAAATCGTTCATTTGCATGCGCTTGAACACGGGCGTCAGCCAATAGAACTTCCGGCACGCTGTCGGGCTGAATTCAATTGCCCGAACCCGCCGAGGATCATCGCAGCGATGCCGGCATACCGCACTAAGATGAAGAGGATGCAGGCATAGCTGAACAACGAGTGAGTGCAGGGTTTGCCAGCGTACAAATACACGACGTACGACATTTTAAATAGGACCTTCTGCTTCACGTACAGTCGGCATTCTGCTGCGAACGAGTCTACATAGCTGCGGGTGCGAAATACTGTAGTATTACGACCAATTGTTCACGGGGTGTCACCCGTCACCTCAAAAGTTCACTGGACAAAGTGTTCATCACTCGGTTATCACGTCAAAACTACCATATATGGAAGTCCGGCGAATGCCGGACCGAAAAAAATTGACATCTGCTTACCTTTTTGAGCCCAAAAAAATCTCTGTCACCGTCACCTATGCTCAAAGTGTTCAGTTCACGGGCAGCTGTCACCCGTCACCTGAACACTTGGTCGTAATACTACAGTAAGTTCGCAGGTTGAGAAAAATTTACCACGAGACGTACTCAAACAAGACAATAGCGTACGCAGCGACGCGCAGGTAAGCAACGATCTCGTCGCTACTGTATCTTTTCCTTCAATTAGGCATGGGGGGTGACGCGTGACACGTTTTACCTATTCGACATTTCGGCAGCCACCAAAGGTTTGCGTGACACCTCGAAAATTTCGGCAACTGAAACGAAAAATTTGCATTTTGGGGCAATTTTGGGCGCTGCGTGACCGCTTGGAGGTTCGGCAAGGGCTTGCGTGACGCGTGACCCCGACCGAAATTCGTGATCGATATAGGGGTGCGTGACGCGTGACTGCCGAATTGAATGGAAAGGTACAGTATCTAGATATCTATATTCAAAGAGGACTGATCAATGGCGAGTAGGACATATGCCGTGTCGCGCAAGTCGCCCGTGGTGCTGTGGGCTAGTGTTGCCGCGGCTTGGCTTGGCTTGGCTAGCCGATCGAGCCGAGCCTAAATTTAGCCGAGCCAAGCCAGCCGTTACTAAGGCGGCTATGAGTGGCTCGGCTGCGGCTTGAGCCGGCTTGAGCGCGGCTAGCCATGTCGAGCCGCTGTTTTCTCTTGCGCCAATTATCCTGCCACATTCCCCTCGTCGTTGCTCTTCAAGTCCCCGCCATATTCCGCGCTTTTGCTTTGGCATAGAGCAGCATAAAGCCCTCATATCGCCCAAGGCTGTGGCCTAGCAACCGACCGAAGCCAATCAGAAGAGAGCCTTTATTCACCTCCACCGTCCTCGCGCTGCATCGAGACCAACGCAGGGGCACTTGTGGGAGTCTAGGAGGAGCCTAGGATGTACATGCGAGATACGGAAGCCCCCGTCGCTATTTTCTGTGTTGCCTAGCGTTCCTTACACATCCTTGCATTAATACCAGCTCTTTCAGATATTTCAGTGTTCGATTCCTGCCCGACACTACACTACTGGAGCTTTGAATGAGCCGCATATCTAACGATTGGGTTGCGTGCACTACCATGTTTCTACACTGATGCCTCTCTGCCCAAAAACTAGACGGCTTTTTTTTCTGCACTTTTTGAATTTTTGGCTTCCATTGACCGCGAAATCAGCTCCAGCCCAAAGTTCCGGCACAGTATGAGTGCGTGAAACCCGAACGGAATCAATGTACACATCGAGAACTACCGGGGATGGCTTTGGCTTTGGTGATGGTATATGGCATATCTATATTCTTCATTTATTTATCACCTATATTGACCGCTGGTTTCCGATCCAGCTTCGAGCCTCGACCTTGCCAAAACCATCGGCAACTTTTTGGACCCTTTGCGGATCACCAATTCTCGATGGTCCGCTATCCCGAGTGCGCAATTCACCCTCCAGTAGTGTGAACGTCGACTGAAGCGGAGTCAAGCTCCACATGGCGCGGAAGAGTATATAGACTGGTGCATTTAGTATCATTCAGAATAGTTCCAAACTCGATAGTACCACTTGCTTAGCATGTACACACTATCAGTTCATGCGATGACAAATGGAAACAGGATGAATTGAACTATCAGTAATGAAGAAATACATCCATTACTTTCAGCGAATGGGACATTGAGATCGAGGTGCAACAACCCTCGCGGGACAAAACCAGGAAATAGGATGGCTGACGTCCTTCGGCTTTCGCAGTATATCAATTGGGAACATCCACGAGACGCGCCATTCGCCCTTCCCCCAACATTAGGGCATCTCGAGCCTCGAGTCACTTGATACGACAAAGCGCCTGCCCACTCGCTGAGCCGCGTCGTTTTGCCACATCCGCCACCAACCCGCGAGGGAAATCTGAGGGGCGAGCACGCCAGCCCTCCCTCGGGACCCTCCTTCATGCCATTCTTTCCAGCTCGACGGCCGTGGGCATACATCTTCCGGTCCGCTCCGCCAGCCACTGGACCATATCCCCCTCCTCCCAGCCTCGATCTCAAACAAAACCGCAGACGAAGACAAAAAAAGGAAATCAAAACGCACCGCTCATACCAACACCTAATTCCTTCATATATCCATCCTGGCCATAGGAAGACATTCCCGTGCTGGTACTCCTCCCCGAGCGCGCGCCGAGTGGACCGTGACCTCACTCCTCTCAGCCGAGACAGCGTATGAATTGATATGGGGGCAGGGATCAAGTAGCGGCGGCTGGACAATGCCCAGGTTTTTGTTAGCGAGGAGAAGAAAGAAAGAAAGATTTTGACGCACGATTTTGAGCATTCAATTGACTCATCGCAAATAACCGCCACGGTACTAGAAAACACCAAAGAGGCAGCAAGAATCATCCAAGAGGAAGGCAGTAAGTAACCATCTACGAGTTCTGGGTGTTTGAGCTTGTCGACGATGCCGGATTTGCCATGAGTCGGTCGTTGTTCTTTAAAACCCAAAAATTGCCAAAAAGCGCCAGAAGAGTGCCCGCAGAAGACAGAAGACACAAGAAACAGACTTGAGAGACATTCTAAGGGCTTGGACAATGGTATTCGAGGTGATCTGGGGGTGCTAGCGGCGGCGGAGGAGGTGAAAAGAGAGGAAAGGCTGCTGAATAAGGCAGATCAGATCATGACGTGGCACCTTCGACAGCGACGACGGCGATTCAGTCGAGTATGTGGTCTTTCCAGAGAAGTGGAGAGGGCAGAGAAGGTCGTGGAGGTCATTCAGATATATAGAATGTTAAATGTGGCCTGAGCCGCGGCTCAGCTGCAGCTTAGCCGCAAGCTGCTCAAGCCAGCCGAATAAAAATGGCTCGGCTCGGCTTTAGACGGTGATGGCTCCGAAGCCATCAAAAGCCGAGCCGAGCTAGCCGTAGCCGAGCCGCGGCAACACTACTGTGGGCTCTGGCTATTCTGTTCATCGTGTGTTTGGTGGTACATCTTTCGAGTCCCAGCGTGAAATTACTCAACAAAATTAGCCCCAACTCTTTGCCACTTTCTGGAGACGTATTCGTGAGTGCCCTAGCACAGTCATGCTCTGGTTCTCATTCACTCGAATTCTAGCGGCCTCAACGAATGTCCGTGTGATGTTCTGACGATAAGTGCAAGTTGACAGAATGATTTGATTCTCTCAGGGAAGGTGAGGATCCTACATGGACTCCTTCGCTGCAATTAGCTGATTTCGGTCAGTTGCACGTCTGGTAATCCTCCAGATGTCCACATCGCCGGTTTCTTTCATGTCGCGTGCCTGTGAGTTGAAATCATGCCAGAATCTGTAATCACTGAGGCTGAACTATGATAGGGTGTTCGACATCGTGGCGATGGCCGTAACCTCCGTCTATTTGTGGAAGTTCTCCAACGTCCGGTCTTCGTAATTTCATCGTCGTCTCCCATTATGCTTGCACACAACCACACAGGATGACCCAGCTGGCGCAGATGATGCTGCGAGACGGACTGATGTATTTCGTTGCATTCCGGCGTCTTGGGCCGCCTTAAACGCAGTGATTGGCGCCCACCGGCCACGTCAGTTTGAGGGCACGAGGATAATATAGTAACTTATTGTTGTAATACGTCCAAGTGGACCTGATAATTAGCACTTGGATTTGAGAGCATGTCCATTGTTTCCGATGCACTTAATTTACATGAATACAAAATCCAGCCGTTATTCGAGAAGAAAATTCTACCAGAACGCACCCCTAACAATACAATCAGCAAAGTAAAACTGGACTAGAGTGGAATGAACCAACCAGCCAACAAAACACTGGCAAAGATTTTCCAACGACATCGCCTGATGTATGAGTTTGTCAACCTGATCCTCCACAGACAACGCGATATCCATGTTGAAATCGCGACCTAAAATGCGGACGATGAAAACAGGCATGTCTACTTCATTTTTACTCACCGGTAAGCTTGTGTTGTACGCGATTGTAAACAAGCAGGGCTTGTTTATTGCGGACCTCTTGGACGCCAGCTTCCCCACCGGTTTCTGCAGAGGTCGTGAGAAGGGCACGAGTACATACACATGGACTTACCATTAAAGATGTCATTTTCGTTTGCCCGCAGTGGCCGCGTTACACGGGCTGCAACCCACGCCAGTTCCGGTGGACGATCAGCCGAAGAGTCTGATTTTTAATATGTAAGGTGAGAACTCCACAGCGTCTGAAGGAACTGAATGGGGCGGACCTTCCCCTTCTGGGACATCGACCTCTGCCTGCATCAACCGCCAGTTGATAAGGGGATCGTATACGAACGCCTCAAGGACGGCCATCAAAGACTCCTTGTTGTCTCGGAGGACTCGCATCGAGATTTCACAAGTCTTTCGGAAAGAGCCCTCGATCCCGCTCACCTAACAACAAAAACGATTAGCATAATTGCCAGAGCGCACTCGTGGATTTACGTACCTCCATAGCATGGGTTAACATCCGCGTTAGCCTAAACGGCACTTTCTCTGGGAACTTGTCGCGGTGCATGGCAACTTCGAAACAGTCCCCAAAGTCGATGTGGACGATCTTGCCTGTTTTACGCTCGAGCATGATATTTGACAGGTGTCGATCACCGAGGCCGAGAATATGGCCGACCATACTGTTGACCGCAAGGGACCGAGTGTACGAGGCGCGGCGTTCGAGCCAATGCTCCGAGTTTGTGCTTTTGAGCCACAGAATTTTGTACAGATCCTGGCCGGACGTATTCTCCATTGAATATTCGAAGACTTCGATTTTCTGCAACAAAGGCAGGTTCTCGTAGTCCGGCGCCATCTGGAAATTATCAGTCTGCTGTGCGGTCGACGACAATTAAGCCTACCTGGAGCATGAGGCGATACTCGATATTCCAAAGCAGTTTGATGGAGTGCCGATAGTTTCTGACAAGCTCATGCAACGTATCAGTCTCCTGGACCATACCGATGAGGCCAACGTTTGGTGCTAGTGGAATCACAGGGTATCGTTGAATGTGCAATTGTCGCTTGAAACTGTTCGTGTCCACGGAAAGCAGGGTATTGACCAAGCTGAAAAGCTGCATCACGCGCTCATCTTGACGAAGATCCTCGTGGCCTGAGTGCGTCGTACGTTCAATGACGATCTCAGACATATTTTTGACAACATTACCTTTCAGGAGGTACTGGTAGTCCCTTCCGTCGCTGCCCTTCAGAACCATACGACGCGGACGCTGCTTGGATGAAATAACCGACAACCGTGGCGCGAAGTTTGCGATATAGACGACTTCTCGTCCGCCTTGGTATGTACCTGCAAAACGTCAGGATAATAGAAACGACGACGCAAAGTCATTACCAGGGACTGCGAGATCAAGGTCGCGCACGTTCAGCAATTCTGGCGACACGTATTGCAAATCCAGCGCCGTGAGTTGTGGTAACTGCTTTTCGATCTTTTGGAATACCTGGGATTCATCGAGGTCAGTGCCACGTCACAGTCGGTATCGGGTCAAAAACCCACGGCGAAGTAAATTCCCCATGCATTATCCAGCTCGCGAGTCTCCCCAAACTGGCGGTATCTCCTGCATGCTTCGCGAGCATGGCGCAACTCTGTGCCAAACACTTGGTTGAAAGACGTTTCTCGAACGGTTTGTGGGCCCTGGAGAGTGGGGCGTTATTTTTTGAAAAATGTCGACAAAACCGTCCCCCTTACGGCCTCGAGCATTTCGTGCAAAGGTTCCAACACAGCAAGCATACCTGCGGGATCGCGAGCTGTGTAGTACAATCGCGACGCTTCCTCCAAGCCCTCGTGCCACATCTCGTACCATAATATCGCGACTCGAATAAGTTCTCGACTGACGATCCGCGCCTGAGGGCGAAAGTTACTAGAGCGTCTTATGTGCTGGAATCAAGTGACGAACCTGCTCTACGATGGTTGAGCTGTGCTCCCGCATTCGATCCATGATGGCGAGCGCAGCGTTTTTACGAGATTCGCTGGGCGACTTTGAACCAACTGTAAGCGGGTAGATCAATGCCTGCGGGTGACTTTTGCCGACTTCGGTTAGCAGGTTATTGATGTTCCGACGGACGCTTGCATGAGGAGTTTGGATACGTGCGATGATCTAGCTGCTAGTCAACTCGACGAAATGCCCGGAAGAGAAAATCTCACTTGTGGAATAACTGGAAGCCATGTATCGATCTTGACCATGGAGAAACCCGAAGCGATTGCATGAGATATTTCTTCGTGCGCTCCGTATTTGAACCAGAGCGTCAATAGACGGAGCGTATCTTGAAGTGCATCCTCGTTCCGAAGGTTGATGGAACGGAAGAAGCCTACACAGGGAAGGTCAGATAACACTGCAGCAAGAAAGCGACGATCCAAACCCTCGATCGATTGAACAATATGAGACGCAAGCCTATCGCCGGATATATCTCGACCCCGGCCCTCCGACTTGGCCTCAATTTGACTAACGACGTCGAAATTGGCCATGGCCCAAGTGTGCCAGGCCTTATACCAACTCTCATCGAAGGTCGTAGCCAACAAGTACGATTGGAGAACTTCTTTGAGCCCGCTGTCGTCCTTCGAAAGGGTTGGAACTCGATGATACAGACAAAATAGCCACATACACAGTGCCAGTTCTCGTCGAGTGCTACTTGCCACTCGCCCTGCTTGAAATAACACCTGGCCAGTAATTTCGAGAGTTCGTTGAGCCGCTGCTTGGGAAGTCCCGCGCGCTGAGCCTCATGCTCCGCCTGAAAGTCATTCGCGAGGCTAACAGTGAATTGGCGCAGCTCAGTGAGGCTGCCTTCACGTGCGCCTTGAGCCCACATAAACTTGAGTTGCGCATAAACGACGTTCGGCGGGGCCTTTGTATGGTGATGCTCGCGTAGATGTTGAAGCTATAAACTCATGTCATACGCAACTCGTGTCGAAATATCGGTACATACCCTATCAGGAGTAAGTAGCGAGTTGATCGTCTTCTCAGCCAAACCCATGCGGTCAGATTTGCGACATAAGTTTGCGAATTTTATGAACGGAACTGGATCGTCTTCAGGGTTGATGATGAGCGTCCGGATTTGGAGGATTCGCTGCCAAACTTCCACGTCCGGCTGGCACCCTTGCAGTCTAGTGGAAAACGTTACTCGCATCGAGAGATCAATGAGAAGCACATACCGTTTCATCCAGGTATTCCGCATCATCTGCTGTCTCTCCGGTTGATCAACGTATTGTTTGTACTGAATGACTTCCTCCAGCTCCGACAACATTTGGGCGCGAACAATGACACTACGCGATATAAGTCAAGATACGACGAAGCGAAATAAAACCTCACCCGTAAGAGCGGGCGTATCCTGGTCCGCCAAACGCCGTCAGCTCGAGGTGCAGAAGCTCTCGCGCCTTCGAGATGTGCGTCAAAGCCTTCGGGAACTGGTTATGATGCACGGAAAGGATGGCCTTGTAGAAGAACCGATCAGGCGAATCCGACCGCATCGTCCCGATGTAATTATCCATCGAGTCCCATTCACTCAGCGACCACGCTGCCGCCGCCGCCATGGGCGCAATCGCGCGCTTATCTTCGTGTTTGGCGTGCGGCCACCGTTCATCCACCTCCGACGCGAGCTGCTCCCACTCACCGAGCGCGTGCAAGCAGCGCATATGGCCGATCTGAAGCTCCGCATTGTGGGGATCCAACTCTGCCTTTTCGTCGTACACCGTGAGTGCTTCCTGCCATCGCCCGAGTCGTTCGTACCATTCCTCCGTGTGGGTAACATCGTACTGCTGGCGTGCGAGAAGAAGCGCGCCCGACGCAGCGTCTTGCTGCTGTAGACGCGTATTGATCGAGATGAGCGATTCAAGAATTGCAGGCGACGAGTTGCTGAAGAACTCGAGCTCCTTGTAATGCAGCGCCTTGGCGTAAGCAAGGAACTTCATCGAATACTCGCCAAGCGTGCTGTGGTCGATCGGCAGCGACTTCTCTTCGTGCTCCATGTACTCGCATAGATCTAGCAGGCGGCGGATGACCTCCGACGGCGTAATGGGCGACGTCAGCGCGATTTCAATGGCCTGTACGAGGTTGTCCTAGAACATATAGACATATATGAGAAGCCGACTCACACAAGCCGCTTCCACGACTTACCTGATACTGCTCGTAGAGCTCACTCCAACACGACAGAAACGCGGGGTTAAAGAGTTCCCTCGCCAAAGCCGACTGTGTCTCGACAAGACTCATGCACGCGCGCAGCACATGCGACGGCGACTCCTTGATGAATTCGACACCGAGACGGTGTATCCAGTCGATCCAGTCCTGCCTCGTCTTGATTTGCGCCGTTTCCCAGGCCTGTTTAAGGTGGATCTGATTCACAGTGAGCTTTGCCGCTTCCATAGGCGCATACTCTGCAACTCTGTTGTCGTTGAGGCTACGGGTGGGTTAGGGACTGCTTCTCCACTATGTGCGGAATACATACACGAACGGATTACTTTCATGCGTGAGCCGCTCGCCGTTGAGTAGCGCGGCAACGGCACGGTCATACCCCGGATGGGCGATCGGATGGCGTAGAAGACACTACAAAATATAAGGCTACACTTCCAACGAATGGAAAGAAACTAACCTTGTTAATAGTCGGCACGAAGATCACGAAATCCGAGCCCAGCTGCGCGATAAGCGAGCACAGCGTATCCAGCACCCCGACGCGCAGCTCATTCACCCCGCGATCCAGGATACGCATGAGCGGATGAACAATGCGCGACGCATGGTCCGAGAAGTTAACAACCCGACTCAGCCGATCGATCGTCGAAATTGCTTTCTTCCTCAGCGCAACGCTCCCGTACGCTGACTCGCCCGTGCGCACGATAATAGGGATAACGAGGTGCAGGTACTCCTCGATATTCGCGCCGAAGATCTGGAACGCCTCGAGAATCTTCATCTGCGTCCCCATGCGCTTGTCGCTGAGCTCTCCCTCCACCGCGAACACCTTTAAAAGTAGCGGGAGAATTGTTGGTAGGAAGGGCTTGATCTCCGCGGCGAGCGCCCGCCCGACGGCTTCGATGAGTACGACGATGGGCGTCTGGAGGGTGGTGTTGTCCCAGAGCTCCGTAGCGAGCCCGAGCACGTCCGCCGCGTGGTTCCGGACGTGCTGCTTGATAATGCCGATGAGGATCGCGAGCTGCTGCAGGTGAAACTCTTGGAACCTCGGCACCGACACACGCGTCACCGCCGCGAACGCAGGCATGATCTAGGCACGGGTTCAATCATGCAGTCCAAAAGCCAGAAGATAGCAACACACCTGAGGAAGACTCCCAACGCATTTCAATCCCTGGGTCTTGAAAATCGACATGATCGCCTCAATCACGGTATGATGGTGCCCGCTCGACCCCGGGTCCTTCAGCACGCGCACCAGCGCCGACACCATCACCGTCTGGAAATAATCGTCCGCCCCCGCGCTCGTGCTCGAGATCATCGTCCCTGACGTCAACGGCACGCGATTAATTGCCACTACAGTAGTCTCGCTCCCGTCGCTCCCGTCCTCCCCGCTCGCCTTACGGCGGTACGGATCCATCGCGCCGAGTATCCCCATCACCTTTACCACCTCCCTCTTCAGCGCTTCCCCGCCCCCGCTCCCACCGGCACCGCCGGTGCCCGCCCCGCTGCCGTGCTGGCGCAGAATGCGCCCGAGAAGCGGCAGCAGCCCAGGGTAATCCACGAGCGGCGCGATGACGTACCCGGTCCCGCTACACACCCGTCCCAACGCGCCCAGCGCTGCCTCGCGCTTCGCTAGCGACGGATCCGCCAGACCCGCAACGAGCGCGGGCATGAGCTCGGGAAGGTACGTCTGCGCGTCCTCGCCACCGACGCTTGCGAGGGCGCCGAGACATGTGAGCATAGCGGCGGAGACGCCCGCAGGACCGGCAGCCTTGACTTTCTCGAGGAGAACGGCGAACATAGGGAGCGCGTAGGGCTTGATGAGGCGCTGCGTGTTGAAGACGAGGATGGTGAGGAGGCGCGTGGATTCTTCGCGGTTGACCCTGTTTTCGTGTTAGTTCGTCGAATCCATCGGCCTAGATTTTAGAAGACGCACGGGACGGTAGAGTACTCAAGCTCCGTCAACAGCTGGATGAGCGTCTTGCGCAGTGACGGCATCACATACGCCGGATTGTGCCTCGCCATGCGCTGCATCCCGCTCATCAGTATCTCTGTCCAATCCAATCACAAAAACGATGGGAGAAAGACTCGCCCCAATCAAATTCGCCGCTGTCACCCGATTCTCAAACACCTCATCATTCAGTGCAATAAACAAACTCCGCACGTTCTCCGCCTGCGACAAGTGTCGGTCGAACTGCTCGTTCAGCGATCCGAGCACAATATTCCGGATCGTCGGGTCTGCAAGGTCACATCAACAACTCGCTCCTTTTTGTCTTTTTAGGAAGGAATCAAAGGCGGAACGAAACGGACCTGGATCCGCAATCCCCACCGTCAACAGCTTCCCCAGCACATCGCTCACGACATCCACCGGGTGCCCGCCCACCTGGTACCTCACCCCGCTCACCGCGGCCCCTCCTCCACCCATACCCGTGCCTGCAAAGCCCATCCCCGCGCCCTTCATCCCGCCCCCACTGCCGAAAATATATCCCCCGTCCTTCGCGTCCTTCCCCTCCCCACTGATCCCATCGAGCCCGACCATATACTCCTTCGACCCAGCGCCGAACCCGCCGCCGTACGGCCCATACCCATAGAGCTGCATTTGGACATACCCCGCGGGCGGCCCGCCGCCGAAGAGCCTGCAGCACGCCAAAGCAGCGGCCCGCCGGACCTCGGGCGCGTCGTCCTCGACGTACGGCAGGGCGTTGATTTGTACGAATTCGGTGAGGGTGTGGCCTAAGCATGGGTGTTAGCAAATTGGCATTTCGTACTATACAATATATGGTGCTCGAGTACAAATTCGCAGAGGGTGAGAACTCACCACTGAAATCGAACGTTCCCAACGTGTTCAGCGCCAGCGTCAGCTGCTCCTTCGTCTGCGACGTCCCGGAGGTGCCGCCGTAGCCGTAGCCCTGGTTCGGGATCGTCGTCACGGTGCTGGAGGACGATGTGCTGGAGGTGGAGGGGGCGGAGCTGGGGTGGAGTTAGTAACCAATCATAAACGTTGGTTAGTTGGAAGCAAAGGGAGCGAGGAAGAATGAGAAAATGGATAATGAAAAGCGCACAAGACGCGAATCGAACTACGCTACGAACAAGGAATCATGGGATCAGCCACTGCGCAAAATTACCAACACCAAGAAGCGGATTCCGCGCAACATGAAAATCCCAAACCAAAATGAAAATCCCAAACCAAAAACCCAAAATTCCCAAAGCAAAACACCAGAACAAAGGAACAGCGAAAACAACAAGATCGTCTTCATTGGACGAACCAACGAAACTCCCAAAAGAAAATTCGCAACAAAAAACCCGCCAAGAAAAATAGAAAGAGAAGCGCAACTCACCTCGACACACTCAACGGCGGCGCCCCGAGCCTCGAATACGGTGTCCCCGAGAGGGTGTGCGAGAGCAGGTCCAGGAGGCGTTCTACATCATGGTCATGTCAGCATCTCACACCAAAAATTGAGGAGAGGAGAATATGCGAAGGCAAAGCAAGAGGTAAACGCACCCTGAACGACACCCAAAAGTGACGGAATGGCACGCGCAACGGCGGCGAGGCAGGCGCGGAGGCCTTCGGAGAGGCCGGCGGCTGTTGATTTGTCAGGAAGTTGGTAAGTTCGAGTTCAGGGTTTGAGGATGCAGGTGAGTGTAAAAAAGCACAAGTTAGTAAGTTTGTAAGATGATGAGAAGAATCAGAAAATGGAAACAGAAATAGAAAAAGAAATAAAGGAAGAACGGGGTCCCGGATCCTCAGTTCAAGGGTACGAAACCGCAGCAAATGCGAAGCACCGAACACAAAGAGAAGTCCAATCAACAATCGCCATTTGCTCGAGAAACCATCCCAAAAAACAACAAAAACAAAACCCCAGCAAAAACCAAGCATCGCCTCCTGATAAGCTGATATCGATCCTTCCAAATTGGCCGCGGCATCGTCATTGTCATCAACACGCCCCTTTGGCCGCGCCGTGGGTATCCGCATCTACGCGCCCACGCACGCGAACCGAGATCCATAACACCAGAGCTGTAGCCAAGCCACGGGTCCAGCATGCGTACAGCCCAAGATAGATACCTATCTTGAGATATCCGCAAACCCTCAACCCAAATGGCCTCGAAAAAAACGAAGGAAAAGGCTTCGAAAAAACGAACGCAAAAGCCTCGGAAAAACACGAATGCAAAAGCTTCGGAAAAACGCCAAGGCAGAGAGTCTCGAAAAAAAAAAAAAACGCCAATGAGACGAAGCAGAGAACGCACCAAACAACAAATACAAATGATCATGCAGCAGCATCGTCAGCGTCGGGCCGACTGCGCCCGCGAGGAGGCCAAGCACGGCGAGGAGCGCGTCGGGGGGCGGGGTGGGCGGCTGTGCGTCGCGTTAGCTCTCACTCTCGACAATTATAATAAGACGATAGATGTGGGGAAGGGGGAAAGGGTAAAGTGGAAAGATGAAATAGAAATAAAGTAGAAAGTGGGGTAAAAGGAAGACGCACCCACTCCCCCCCGCCGCACTCGCATTCTCCCTCAACCGTGCCTTGATATGCCCCATGACGGTCTCAAGCCATTGCTTCATGTCGGCGCCGACGGCGGTGGCGGTGTGCCCAATGGCGATGAGGGCGTAGTCGCGTTCCGGGCTGCGTGCGATCGAACGTCAGCGAGCACGCCCGTTGATACCAAAAAGAGAAAGAAATCCTCGTCCCTTCCGAGGCCGGGAAGGTGGAATGAAAGTGAAGAGGAAAGCGCACTCACCCACTGCCCTTCTCGATAACCCCCACCAAATGGTTCATAGCCTTGTGCAGCACCGCGTCCTTGAACACCAGCACGTTAAACGAGGCGAGAGTAGGAATGAGGGTGATGACGATGCGCCGGACGGCGGGATCGCGCGAGGCGCGGAAGGAGAGGATGGCGTCGGCGGTGTCGGTATAGGCTGGGCGCATGAACTGTGCGAGCGTTAGCTTGATATCTTGGGCAAAGGGGATAAGGGAGAGTGGACGCACCCCCGGCGCATGCAACAACAACTCGCGCATCGCGAGCAAGCTCCCATGTCTAACCTCCGGCTGGGTATACTTCAGCCCCGCCTGCGCGTCTGCGAGGATCTTCGCAAGGTACGGCGGGCCAGACGTGCTTTGTCCGCCTTGCGATCCGGCCAGGCCCCGCACCGCTGCCCATCCCGCTTCCCATACCCGTCCCGCCGTGCCCCGTCCCACCCGCCCCGCTCCGCTCCCTCTGCGCCCCAATCTCCAAACACGCTGCAAGCAACTCCGCCGCCGCCTCCCTCACCACCACTCGCGGATCCCTTAGTGGCGCCAAGACCGCCCCGTCCAGCACACCCGCCAAGTGCGGCACGAACTGGCTCGGCATATTCAGCGCCAGCTCCTTCAATATCAGCGTCCCGGCGTATCGCGCCATGCCGAGCGCGTCATTCTTCTCGCCGCCGCTGTAACTCATATGCATATACGAGGAGGAGCCCGAGTGCGACGAGGAGGAGGACGAGCCGGCGGTGGCCAACGCCGTCGCCGCCAAAATCTGCTGCTCCGTAAAATTCTCCCCAAATGCTGGTCCACCGACGGCGAGGATGTGGCCTAGGGTCTTGCTGGCAGCGAGGATGAGCCCCGGGTCGGGATTCGGTAAGAGGTGCTTGACATAGTTGTAGAATCGAAAAAGATTATGTGAGTACGAGCCCGCGTCCATCCCGCCCATTCCTATCCCTAGCGAAGACGGGGACGAGTCCGCGTCGATGAGGTGATCAATCGCGCCCAGACCCCCAATATTATCCGTGCTATTCTGGCTGTGTATCAGTTCGAAAAGCCTTCGCGAAATGCTGTCGCCGTCCCCGTCCCGTTCCCCGCCACCGTCGGAGTCCGCGCCATTGCCAGTGCGCGCGACGTATCGGCGGAGCTCTACGGCGCTTTGTAGTCGTATATCGGCATTCTTGTTCTTCAATCCAGCGAATATGGGGGAGAGCACGTCGCTCGCCGGCGTCGTGGACGCCATCGCCAAGCTGTAGATGTCACACCGTCACAAGCGGTGACGCGTCCAAATAGGGGTATTCGCTTCGATTTTCGAAGTTCATTCATTTTCGACAAAGAGGTGGAGAATGAATGGCGGGACGAAACGGCGGATAGAATGACCTCACAGCACACGATGTGCACCTGCACACTTTATTTCAACGGTACCTGAAGTTTCGCAGGCCTAGCTTCCTGTTCGACTCGGGGTGGGGTCTGGAAAATGGACTTGGAGCTTTTTGCTCCATTTTTTGGATGGTTCGCATGCTGTTTTTTCAGCTTCGAAGAAAGGATTCAATTCACGTTGGCAGGAGGTTCCCGTTCGACTTGGGGGTGGGGTCATTTGCCAGTGCTTCTACATATTTTTTTGTTGAAAACCAATCTATTCTATATTCACCTGCAACGATTTTCTGCACCAGTAACTAGTATTGGAAGTAGCGCGGTCGCGGCGTAAGAATTATAACTTGACTCATCATACTCAGCCTACGTACAGTATATCTCAGCGATCAACGCGACGGGTAAACCGTCAAGTTCAAGGGTGAAATAACAATGGAGGCGACCCCATAGCACTCGGTGTGCGCCTGCAAACTCTTACGAGAACCCTTTGCCTACGGGACCCCTCAACGCAGTGATTATGCTCCAGATTTCGTACACTCTTCCGCCCCACTGAGGATTTCCATGACCCATGGAAGCCCGTGGAGCCGCGATATCGCAATCAATGATCGGTGGCACCGACAGCAAAATCAAACCCTGATATCACGAATCATTCCTTTTGCGGCCTGCGCCAACTCTGACACAGTGTGCAAGCGACAGGTGAAATACACAAAGAACATTCGACGCCTGACTATGACAGAAATCAGAATAAAACTCATAGAACGCATGGTGGATGCATACCTAGGTCCTACTTCGACTGCGTCTGCTGAGACGAGGAGGCACTCTGGCGGAACTTGTGAGCGTTCTGGTTCAGCAAACTATGTAGGGTGTGTACCTTAGTGGTCTGCGAAGTCGAAGAGCTGGAGCTGGCCTGAGGATTGCCATCGTCAGTAAAATAAACATTCTTTTCTCAGCGCGATCAGCGTAGCATACCTTCATGTTGTTGCTATTACTGCCGTTCTTGAATGAACAAAGTTAGTCGAGAGCCTTATGTGGGAGTGACGTACGTACATTGTTGCTGCTGCTGCTGCCATTGTTGTTGTTGCTGCTGCTTTTGCTGCTGTTGCTGTTGCTGCTGCTGTTGCTGCTGTTGCTGCTGTTGCTGCTGTTGCTACTGCTGCTGCCATTGTTGCTGCTGCTACTGCCATTGTTGCTGCTGCTGCTGCCATTGTTGTTGTTGCTGTTGTTCTTCGTCCGGTGAGCAAGATTCTCCGAAATTCAAGTCAGAATGAAGGTACGCACATTGTTGTTATTGCCGTCAGTGTTCTCGTTGGTATTCACCCCGGCACAGACGCCGTTGGCAACCTGGCCGGCCGTGTTCACCCCATTCATGGTGGCCTACAGAATGGACGGTGTTAGCCGTGCATTCACGTAGGGTACGTACACAACGCAACTTACCTTCAAGACTTCGACCTGGTTTGCCACGTTCTGGTCATTGCTAGGACCATGAGATACAAGCAATACGGTGCAACTGGGCTATAGACGACATACGACTGGATCTGGTTCAGTAGAGTTATTGTCGTACCCGTCACGGTCCCTGCGATGTTGATCGCGTCGCACTGGTGGAAGTGAGTAAGGCCGTTAGACACGACGAGATTGAAGGATACGTACCGCTGTGACAAACTGACTCCCAAGATTGTTTTGATCGGGCGCAGAGCAGACGGGGCGAGCAGTCTCGCCCGAGTTGAACGCGGTGGTCAACGAATCCTAACCGCAAGAAGCGTCAATTTCAGTACATCAGGAGCCCGGCGGGAACTGACATTGACGGCTTTAAGCTGCGCCAGCACATCCTGGTCGTTACTAGGCAGGAATGGTCATGATAAGGAGATCTAGGTAGAGGGAGGGCCACGTACGTCTGGATCTTGTTGAGCTGACCTATGGCCTGGAATGTCAAATTTCCGGCGATGCCCACGGTTTGGCACTATGGATTTTTGAGTAGGTGAGTTGGACGAGTATGACGAATAGCGTACCGCCACTTCAAACTGCGCCAGCTCGTTCGCAATGTTGTTGTTATTGTTGCTATTGCTATTGCTGTTGCTGTTGGCGCGCGCCCATTGCAGCGGGGCAGCCGCCGTCAAGACGGACGTCGTCGCCAGGACGGCGAGCAGGGGATGTGACCGAAGAGAAATGCATTGTGTGATATCGAAAGGAATAATAAACTTGTAGCCAGCAAGCTAGGTTGAAGCAATGAAGGGCCAAGGGAAAGCAAGAAGTGAACGGTGAAGACCAAGCCTAAAAAATCTTGTCAGCGGAAGTGCCAACGCTTTAAAGTGCGCACAGGATGAATCTCCGTCGGCGGTTGCAATGCTCCTGGAAACCTGATGTACTCATTCAGTTCAATCATGAACCCGCCACAACGAGTCCAATTACCGTCCAGTGAGACGCGAGCTGAGTGGTCCACACCAAATGTGTGCGGAGATCCGTGATGGAGAACCAGAGTGAAGGTACTGGACGTTCTAGACCTAGTGAGAAAGCTAATTTTGTGTGCGAGGCCATAAATGATGACGCATGCGTGGACGATGGATTGAGTGATGGGGGTGATCCGCTGGAACAAAGAACGAATTAAATATCTGAGGAGGGGGAAGGGCGAAGTGCGAATTTGATAAGCAGACCGATCGGAGAAGCAGGGTGATTGACGAATTTACAACTCAGAAGATGAGGAGCCGCAGAAGGATAGGAGATAGGAGTACAGTGACATTGGTCTCCGCATCATCGAATCGCATGACGATGGGCGCCAAGCTGGAAGCTAGGACATGGAGGTGAGGAAGCAAAATGGCATGCCAACGCACAGCCTCTGCGTGCACGACGAACCCAATGGACACAGAGATTGGCAGAAGACTAAAGAGAGCAAGGCGACGGTTGCCGCACACCATGAAATTCGTGTTATAAAACTGAATGCAGAGCATGGGGAATCCTGTAGACCCGCCCCCAGAAGAAAAAATGGGTCGAATTGAGTTCCGAGACGCCAGACAGAGATGTGAGTGGAGAGTCAACGAAGACGCGGTGGGATGCGGGGAGCTGTGAGAGGTTACACAGCGATCGGAGCCTGGGCCTGTGGAGGGCGAAAGGACACAGTGTGTCACAGGTAACGCTGTGACTCTTAGCGTTACCGTAACTCCGTTACCAAACAAATACGGCCAACTTTGACTGCTTTTTGATCTTGCCGACTACCCCTCCTCAAAGGCACAACGACCGTGAACATGTCGGATCGAATCACCGCAAGCGGCGTCAACTCTGAAATCTCCCGGTGAAGCCGTTTACGTAGCTCTAGATCTTTGTGGAAATTTCGCACTGGGCTGTCCCGATTCCCAGGGGAGACTTGGAGATAGCATCGCGGAGGGCTGAATACTGTATCTTTCCCTTCAAATTAGTAGTCACGCGTCACGCACCCCTATGTCGATCACGAACTTTGGTCGAAGGCACGCGTCACTCGGACCTCTGTCGAACCTCTAAACCGTCACACAGCACCTAAAATCGCCCAAAAAATGCCAAAAAGGCAAAATTTTCAAAATTTTCGAAATTTTCGAGGTGTCACGCAAAAAATTGGTGGCTGCCGAAATGTCGAATAGGTAAAACGTGTCACGCGTCACCCCCCATGTCGATTTGAAGGAAAAGATACAGTATTTCCAACCTAGTTAAACTGGGAATGGAGAAAGCCTGATTGAATCGTTGTCCCGAACTCATCTGGGGAATATTCAAGACATACAAAAAATCCTGCGTGGATGAAGGCAACTTACTGATCGAACACATGGCCACACGTGATCCAGCACGCACCGCGAATACAGCCAAATACACGTCCACAATAGCTTGAAAAATACCCGCAGATGTAACTATTGAGATTTCGACAATACGGCGTGGTAATTCGTCAATAATGAGCAATAGAATGGACATTCCATTTTTTAACACTGAAGAGGGCTCTGCCGTACGCTTCCGCTGCACATAGGTAATTGAGCAGGGTTTTGCTTGTTTCAATATACAGGATTCGGCAGTGCGGAGGTAAGTAAAGGAGAATAAGGCAAGCTTGAGGGACAAAAGGTCAGGGGAGAGGAGAGGCTAATCTGTACCGATTCGAGTGCAGTGCACAGACCGCAGCAGATAACAACGAAGCTTCGCTGCGACAGTGAGTTTGCGGAACAGCAGACAAAGGAAATGATCAGTACGAGAAACGGATGGAAGAAAGACAGGAAATCACTTAGTTGGCGAAACAGCTCGCATAGTGTTTCTCCATTTGTATGGCACATTCGGGTATTTTGCGGACGACCGCATCGCGAGTCGAAGTTGAATGTTTGGGAAATATGTGCGGTGACGTGTAGTAGGAAGGGAACACCCCAGAAAAACGAAGTGAAAGTTACATGTAGCACGCCTGTTCACAAGGTCGCCGACGGTTGTCTGCGGACAGCGGCATCGATACCAACAGCAGCCAAAGACCAGTGGTAAGTATCGCCGGCAGCGTAGGTGCCTTGGCGCCAGTGAGAGGCAGACGGGTTGCACGGTCAGCATAACCCACGAGAGGATGGTCGCGGGCGAAGTAACAGCACGCACGCACGCTTGTTACTGCAAGCGCGCTAAGCAAGTTTGAAGGAAGTGGAGGAAAGAAGCATCGATCAATCAGTGGCGGTGTTGATCTGACACCTCTTCCCTCGACCACACCACCATGGCGTTCCCGAATCGACTGTGAAATCGATGACCCCGAATGCCGCTGAGCGAGGTCCGAAGATCTCAGCTTGAATTTCGAAGCACATACCCTATTTATCGGCCGATATCTCGGATGCCGCGTACGATTCCACTTTCCCTGCAGTCGGAAAATTTGCGTGGCAGGATTGAAGCGAAGCACCTCACGTCTTCATCTGCGTTTGCTTAGCATACTACAGAAAGAACTGGTTACGGCACTTCGTTTCAATCGGTTTGATCAGCATTCGATCCTTGCTGCCTCTGTGCCCCGTGTGCTCCACTTTGCTCAATACTCGCCATTTTTTTTCGCGTCTTACGACTCCGGTTCACACCAATAACGATTGTCAGAACAGCTACATGGGAACACACCGCATTATCCTTCTGTACGCTGATCTTCATTTTCTTTCTAATTCATTCCAATTGATATTGGCTTGCAGGATGGTCATGGCGTAGGAGTGGTGGTGCGTGTCTCTCAGACACCGGTCGATATTTCCGCCCCGCTGGGTTATCGACTTTGAACTGAGATTCCACGCTTGTTCAGAGCATCGCCTGAAGGCCGAAGCTTTCTGCATGCTCGGCACGTCGCCCAATTTTCTTCGCTCATTCCGTTGCTCTTCACTTTCTGTCAACGAAGGTCCTTCATTGATTTGAGCTGATCTAGATCTAGACTTGAGCCCGCTTCTGTCGTGCGGCATACCACGCTGTCCACCAGGCTTACAGATGTGCTCATCCCTTGAATCACATCCCCTGGCTGATGTATCTTTACCGGCTCACCATAGCCCGAGGTCTCAAGATACTTTGCTCACATTCCTCACTTCCTGGAAGTTTTTGTTTGTACTCTGGACCGACTGAGGACTAATCCAACACGTCTTAGATGTCTGTCCTCACGGTATGCCTCTTTCATTTCCGTGTTACCGTCTTGGTTCAATGGAAATGTACTAATCAGGCTACCCTTGTTTGGATTCACGAACCCAACGACTTCAGGTCCGTCTTGTGTGTGTCTGACTTTTTAGACAATCTGCGACGCTGACTATGCCCGAAGTTTGGTATCGTGGACATCATTCAACTGAGACCATTTCCACGATCCACACGCCCTGCCCCCAATTTTGGTAAACGCTCGTTATCATATGCGATTTATTTATCGCTGACATTCTCCCCGGTCGGTAGCTACAGACATCCTGTGCTTAAACCGCAGGCTCACTCAGCGGTACCGTCGAGTCTTTTCAACAGCCGTAATAAGGAACTTCGAAAGCCTCGGTCCTTGGTGCGTAAATCACGGTCCACGAAGAAAATAAATGGTCAGTTGCGCGGCGAAACACACGAAAGTAACTGCGGTCCAAGCATAACTGTGTGCCAAGCTGATAATTATATCTGCGTTCGGCGCCAAAGAGACCATCAACTAGAAGGCCCTCGCATGTGAGTTGTTTTGTTCTTGGTGAGACGCTAAATGTTATATGAACTGGATGAATGTAGAATAAGATCAAAACCATCAGCGCCGGGGTTGAAACGACTAATTATGCCATTATCTTTGATGATGCTCCATCCATCTGGATCAGAGAACAGCAACCGCCTGAATGTACGTACCATCGTTGTATCTCCCTATCCCCAAGTACACCCTATCATAGCCCGTTCATATATGCAAGACCCATAATTCGATCCCCGCAAATAATCATCCAGCTGAATTGGGATGAATTCTGACTCGCTTGATGTGTCCGATGTCGTGCTCAGTGTCATCACCGAATTGGCCACTTCAAGTACACTGATGGTTTCGGGTCCGACAGAGCAGATACGCATACGGAACGTCAAGGTGAGGTATTATTATTGCAGAGATCCGTTCTCACGCATACCGAAATATAGGTCTTGCTCTAACCCGCGATTACTGTGAGTTGAGGAACGAGAGGCTTTGGTGAGGTATATTGTTCAATGTTTGCGCTGATAGTTCTCCATCCACAGCATCGCTTATTTAACACGCGTGAGTGGGCATTCATTTGGGGAGGTAAGGGGTGAACTCGCATCAAGCAGCGACTCGGAGAGATTGAAATTTGCCGACTGGGTCACCGCTGTTCAGGAACTTACTCAGCATGGAAAGGAACACTGAGTATCAGAGCCCGTCCAACACTGCATTCAAAATTTGCAGACTACTTCGAGCCAGTCAAGGGGTCAGTAGCTGACGCTCACTTGGCCCACTTTCTTGATCACCATCCAAGGCCATCGGCAGTTCGAAACAGTCGAGTCTCAGTTCAGTCCGAGAGTCTGAGTTGAGACAGAACCGGAGAGCGGCAGCTGTCGGGTCATACAGGAGCATTGAGAAAATGGTGATGTGTTCAAAATAAATCCTTCGATGAAGTTTACTTGGGGATTGATTCAGCAGGAATACGTCGCGGAGTACACAGGAAGCCGGGATTACTCTGACTCTGGTTCAGCGCAGTGGGGAATGTACTGACGAGTGGAAGGGGAAATGTTGGCACAAATAGCCACTACAGACGACCATAGCTTAAAAGCGGACCAGCGGGGGTTTATTCTTCACTCTCACTCACCAACTCTTTCTCTGCAACTTTCACAACACTTTGGAATCACCAACTCATTATGTGCCGTTGGCGTCAGTAAGTGGGAGACTGCCTCCTCTCCGGCGACACTTAGTACCACCAGCGTCCGAAACCTCTACCTCCGCTGCGGCCACGCCGAGACCTTGGTGAGTTTATCCCTCAATTCGCGTCCACGGTCTCTGATCTGTCCTTCAGCCCTCCATAGAAGTAAAGTCACGTTCTCGATCAACCTGCATAATTGACCTCGTGTTTTATTAAAGGTAAAATGCGCAAGCACACAATGCAAATTTAGTCCAAACCACCCACCGGACTGTGTTCCACCCCTTTGCCGCCAGAGATGCGCCCAATAGTGAGACTTCACCTCGACAGCTAAAGACGGAAACTCACCGGCAATTTTCCCCCTCAGTCATGGATATCCCGAGCAATACAGTCTGTCTCCGAGTTTTGTTCATCGCATATGGTTGATGAATCGGAATAGATCCTCACATTGACGGATTCTGCCCAGACTGCGCGCGGGGAATGGGCTCTGGGCGCCGCTACTAAATTAGAATATGGAAGACTCGAAGGGTTCTTCGAGGTCGATCACTTCATAGATTTTGGTGATTGTTAAATTATGACTCGACTCGGCTGGGCTGTTCCCAAGTAGATTCCGTCTTCACCAACTGTATCTGAATGCGATAAAGCGGGTAGCGCCGGCATGCGGCAGAGCCCGCTACCCAGCCAACTGATTGTGATTCAGTAATTGTACCTTGAAGGCGGCCCAAAGCTCGCTCGGTCGCCGCTGGCGCGTCAACCAGCTCGCATTGGGCCGCTACCTCAACCATCAGCTTGGTTAGAATATTAATTTCTTCAAAAGAGTTGAATGAAGCTGGTGACACAAGCTGAAGACCAGCTTTCGAGGGAGGTTGATCCGCAAAGGTCAAGATAGCAGCTTTCGATATGAAACGGAGATTTCAGTCAAAATTTTTCGTCTTTTGCATCCAGAATGAGTTCAAGGACAGCGGACACAGGTGAATCAACGTTGCGTCCAGTGACAGTGCTTGTTGAATGGTCGAGTCATGAATTGTAGTGGATATCTGACTTATGCTCGACGCATTCCGAGCCAAAATTGTAAATTAAACTCTGTCAACATTACAAGGGGCTAATATCATGATGTAGCACAGCGTGTAAAGTAGGAGCAGTTTTGAATCGTTGATAAATTTGAATAGCTCACAGAAATACGTCAAAGTGTATGAATTGAGCAGTGAAATATCCCGAGGGATATTGAAGATTTATGTGAGGAATGAGGTTGGGGAGGAAGACTGTGAACAGTAGTGCAGGTAGAGGGAGAGGTAAGCATGACGGGATCCTGACAGACCTAGGGAAATGGTTAATTCAAAGAAATGATAAGGCTCAGCATGCTGCCAGGAACGGAGAGATGGACTTTGAACAGACCGTGAGTTGGGGCAACCGTATCGACATCCGTGGGTGCAGGAAGACTGAACTGAAGCGAAATTGTTACTGCTGGAAATAAGTAAACATCTGTAGGTAACAGAATACCCAAGTGGACAACGAAGCTAACATTGGGGGATACAGCCTGGCAAGAGTCCATCCGAGTACGACCAAGAACGAGATTAGAAAGTAAGAAAGGCGAGATACAGAGCTGTGCAATCATAAACCAAAGGGAGCCGTCACCACAGGACACAGTTGAGAGACCAGAGGCCAAGAAGCCAGGGAGGAAACACCAGAGAACAGAACCCAGTCGAAGGATAATACAGAGTACTCTGGATCAGAGTTGAATGTGGGGGAGAGGCGTTGCGGAAGCTAACAGACATGGTGGGCAGAATACGAGAGGACAGGCAGAATGATTTAATGGCTACCATGCCAAGCGGAGACAGCGACGATGATGGCGGCAATACTGTACGAATTACAAGATCAAAATTGCGTGGTATGATGGTATTTATAAGCATTTGGCCTATGGGAACGCTGCTGACAAGAACAAAAATGACAGTTGAGGGATTTACTGCAGGACGTCGATTTGAAGGCACCCTAAAACCCTTACCTAAAGGTAGCGGGAATGTGTATTTGTTTGATTTCTATACATACATGCAGGAGCCAATCTCAGTAACGATATGTTCCACAGAACTCACACTAAACAGGTTTAAGGTTGAGCTCACCATCGCTGTAACGGCATTGGATGAAACTCTGGCAGGACATCATGCGCTGATTTTTCAACCGCAGCTGAGCGCTTGCTGTAAAATATTATCAAAACCTCGACGCTCGGAGTTGTCTTACTTATTTAGAACTCTCGCCTGAATGTGGATTGATATCCGTCCTCGAGGACCAACACAGAGCGAGCGAGCTCTGTGTTTGTCCAACATTTTGAAGGCCTCAAACAAAACATTAATTTTGCCATGTGTTCCGCACGACTGGCACCGTTTAGACTTTCTATCGCGGACAAACATAGGAGATTGGAGGAATCACATATGCGCGCAGGAACCATATTTGCACACCATAGAATCGACCGGACGGAGCCGATCAGCCTGATAGTTCATTGAAGTCAAACGCGCCAAGGAAATCGAGGTTTCTTACTTCAGTTTTTACTACGCTCGCGAAATACTTCTCCACCCTAGACCTAATATCGACAACAGCGCCACATCCGGTTGACTACATCTTTTTTGGACTGGATTTACCTCACTCTGAGATACTATGGCATTCGCTACACCTTACATCGCTCGTGGGAAAAACAACAGAGGGATCTGAGTCACATTCAGGGACAGGAAGCTCGTGCTTCGCATGTTACATTCAACTTTATTCGTAGTACACGATTCAAAAAGTTCAATCGAACCAGGCCATTGTAAGCCATACGGACTCACAGTCGTTCAGTGTGTAATGGGGATGGCTGGCCACAGGGGAATACACCAGATCAGAACGAAGTCCCGCCGTGGTGTTGGGGCATAACGCCCAGAGATCGGAATGGCCGTTGGCTGCGACAACCAATGGTCCGATTCTGCCTGTCACCGGACTGATCTGCAAATCAAAGAACTATTAGAGGGCTGCAATCATACGATAACTTAAGCTTACCTGCGCACAGTAGACATTGGTCTGGGGAGTGAAGAGTTCACGACCGATCGGAGAATCTCCCGTAGTCGCGTTGAAGAATTCCACGAATGCAGCATCTGGATAGAGGCTGGATAATACAAGGAGTGCCCCAAGCTGGACGTCGCCCTCGACCTCGCATGACGGACAAGTGTCGGCTGTGAGAAGAAAAGCATGTGTGCCGCTAACACCGACATCAAGGAGATTCAAGCGCGTCTCAGTAGCAGGAGTACTTTTCGAGACCGCTATGGGTGAAAAGTCCTCACTGTTGGTAACGACGCAGACATCCGTTTGCGGCGGCGCAGCAGAGGTATCCAGATAGACTTGGAGACGGTCTGGTCCACCGCAGGTTTCAGCGGAGTTTCCGGAGCAGGTCATTTGTGCACATTGACTGTCCGCAAACTGCTGTGTGCCTTGCAGGAACGAGTCGCACCCTATTGCGAAGGATGAGGTTGGTCGCTACTCTATAAGACTGTCAGGAGTCAGGACGCACAACATTCGCCTCCAAATTCGAGACCTGCAAGTGCAAAGCCTGCAGTTTTGCACGCCGAGGTACAAGCCTCCACTGTCATACCACCGGTGACAAATTGCTGATGCTGAAGCTGACGGAAAGGGTTGTCTCTGGTCGAAGTGTGAGTATTACAACTGGCAAGACAGAATGCAACACTGACATAAAGCAGCCTTGATACGTCCATGATCCAACACTGGTTGGCGTGACTGCTTGCGCAGAGATCTGAGCAATGCCAGTGAATACGAGGAGAGGGGCCCAAATGAACATTTCTACTCGTTATTAATTGTACTGCACGGCTCGTATTTATATGAGCAATCGCTTCCTGGGAAGGCCGCGGCAAGGCACTGATATGCTGTCATTTTGACGGTGACAGACAGACTGATGGTCTAGGACCGCCTTTGGCGGAGCATCCTCGTACCTTGATCGGTGAGTGTTCACAGAAGGAGAACTGGGTTAGATGTCTATTCAATATTTGCGATATAGCTGTAGGAACAGTGGCCATGATCACGTACGCGTGAGTAAACGAAAAATATCGGCAAGCAAAGAGATGGTCGGCTTTGTCCCGATATCAGAGAAAGATGCCCCGAGTCGGATTTCGTAGCGCTTCGTAGCCCAGATACTTATCCCTGGTAGCCCGGTAAGAAAGTCCTCCTTCACATAGCGCCCGGGAGCCAAATAAACGTAACTGTGATAATATACACCTTCGGAGGTATCAACGGGCAAAGGGAGCCTGGAAAAGCCAAGTAAGTGCCATCGCGTAGGAGCGTATATATACACTTACATGCCAGCATACCCACCAGATGCTGACCAGAGGGATAAACACCAAGAATTAGTGGGCTAACTCGGGAAAGACCGATATTCGAGTCATCCGAGTCCAAGAGAACTTGCAACTTGCAGTTTGCTTCTAAGTATCCCGTGGACCGAGACCCTCAAACGAGACTGAGGGCGCGGAACTAAACAGCGCAGCTCGAGACTGGAGATGCCCCAGATTTCTATCAAGGCCGATACATCGATCTCTTGCTTGACTGATTGACTGGCTCGACTTCATGTCCATATGCTTATCAGACTAAGGAAGTGAAGAAAAGAAGCAATAGAGCGTATTTGCAACCGCAAAATCGGCCTTTCAGATTTTTGCCATCAGCTCGTAGATTTAAGCGAGAACGGTGACTGATGTGACGAGTCCCAGCTTGAGCTCGGTTCTGCCCCTCGGGAAATTGCTCGGGATGTTGGAGGGTGCATCCCTGCTCTTCATTGCGGAAGCCTCGAAAAAGAACGGGGCAAAACAAAAGAATTTTGAGCTCACAGTGAGCTTTTTGGTTTCCTGCCGCCATGCCGCTTCCCATTCTGGTCGTCACAAATTTCTGAAATCAACCATCAAATTTTTGACATTTCTGTGATTTTGAGGTCTTTGGAGGGCTGCAAATACGCTCTAATCAGTTCTCGGTAATCAATCGATGGTAGGGTTGATCCGACACTCTCTCTTCTTCTGACCCAAGAGGCGCGCGATCTCTGGATCTGACCCACTATCAACAGCACGTTCATCCCGTTACTTTCGAGCCCGTTTTGCCTGGATGACTGCCAAACTGTGCAGTTGTACTGGGAATCATTTCAAAATCTTTATCCGCCGCTTGAACAATTTTTACTGCAAAGTCTTCGCGCTCGTTCAAGCTCTCTTCTAAGGCTCGCATCAAAAGGTCACGTGCTGTTGATAGTGTGTCAGATCCAGAGATCGCGCGCCTCTTGTTCTGACCAGCGGACGTCCTCGATGCCACTGCCAAAAAGTGGAGTGCGCACGCACCCTAATTAACAACCCAAACGTCGGAATAAATTCGCATACTTTAGCTGCTTAGGAAATTCGATAGGATGACGCGGATGCAGTCCAGCATGCGCTGCGCGTTGGCGGAGCCCGTGTGGCTGTCGAGGAAGCTGATTTGGCCGAGCTTGCCGGCGTGGTTGTAGCCTGCGAGCGTATTAGCGCTCCAAAAAATAATCGGGGAGCAATGATATGTCAAAGAGCCGGAGAGGAATAAAAGAGAAAGGGAAGCAAGGAAAGCGGGGAAAGAACGGGATAGAGCAGAGGGAACAGGGACGCAGTGGTAGCAGGGACGCAGTGGTAGACGCACCATCCTGCGACCCCGGCGCAGCGTGCAAATCCAAATCGACACGCAGCACATACTAGTGTATCTACGGTCCACGAGGGTGAGCGGAACGGAATGGAATACTGGGAGAGCGAATTAACGAGGACATGCAAAGCAATAACTATGCAGTCCTGACGCATCAACCGAACTGAGAAAGAGCACGGCACCGAAAGATCAGGAACCTCCGTGCTCCCATGCAAAAAAGAACAAAGAAAAAATAAATACATCCGCCTGTAAGACTACAATCAATCCCTTGAGTCACACAGGAAGGACCGAACATGCACGCAGTTCCTCGTTTCCTCTTTTCGTGTCAAGAACGAAAAGAAGTCGTTCGGAAAAAGTCCTCACTGTAAGCAAGTCGCCTCCGACAATCCCGCGTCGAATGCCGACAAAAGACCGCCGCAAAGCAGGAAAAATATAGTAATAACATGGCAAGGCAAACGTCAAAGCCCCGACGCAGAGCGGGACAAAAACGAAGAAAGAGAAGATACCGAACGAGGAAACAGAAACCGAACCCGACCCAAGAAAGAGGGCGAAAAGGAAAAGAAAGGAGGCAGGGAGAATTCACGGCCACGCCACCCCCGGCAAAACTGCTCCGCGACGGTTGCACCCGTCTCGTCCACACCGACTGAAACGTCATGACACTGGACCGCGCGGACATACCCGGTGTTGTCGCTACCCCAAGAGTGCGAACTCATCGCGATTCCCGCACCCCACGCAGGCGAACCCGACCTCGCCTGCAAGTCGCAGCTTGCACGATTCGGCCCCAAGCGCATCCCGCCAAAACGCACTCCGAAGGAAAAGGCGACGATGAAACGCACCTAATCGCCCGAACCCAACTGACACCCGCACCGAATTCAGTCTTACCCGCGATGGCGACAATATCTCGTCCGGTCTGCGGAACGTCAGCGCACTGATTAAAAGCAAGGAAGAAGAGGGCGGGGAGAAAAAACAGCAAGGCAGGGAATGATCGACCAACGTTCGTCTCAACAAGACCAACGCAAAACAGATGCCGGCGGACAAATGCGCGGCACCCAAGCCCGGTAAAATGGCAGGTGAGCCGAAAAGGAAGGGAAGTAGTAAATCGCCCCGACACAACGCCACTCGCCGGCGAAAATAAAGTCGATGCAGATGGAAGAAAGATGAGAGGACGTACGGTGAACGTGTGCTCGTGCTGCGTCATGGTAGCTTGCAGCGTCTCGTTGATGCACATCGAAGAGATGAGGGGTGTATTCGTCTGCCGTGGAGGGTAAGGCCGGAAGAGGGCAGGGGTGATATATGCGAATGCGCGGTTTAGCAAGGCGCGTAGAATAACGCAGAGAAGAGGAGCACGCAGAATGAGCAAAGAAGAAATGAAGGGAGCGAGAAAAAGGCGGTCCTCGGCCACACACTCCCTCGTGCAGGCTAAAAAAAAACAAAGAGCACAAAGCGGAGCGAAAGAATCTTGACGAAACGCAACACGCACACTGCGCCAACACGAACCACCCGCCGAGATTCACGCCGTACGCGCGTTCCCCCGCGTCCACATTTCAGAACAACTCAAAATAAACATCTCGTAATGCGTTTGCCTGGTGGGTTGGAGGGTGCCGTCGGCGCATGAGCGAGGTGGGTGTCCATTCGTGCGGTGCGGAGGGGTAGGGTATGGTGATCACTTGGAGCGGAGATTAGTTTGAGGGAGGATGAAGTGGAAATGATGGAAGCGCTACGAGCGAAGGAAGGGAAAACGAGCGGGATGTAAGGATGACAGACGGCGGACCGGTGCGCAGGTAGAGTGAGGTGGCCAAGAGAGTGGAGGAGACGCCAGAACGCAGTGTCCCACCCCTTCCCTTCCCCTCTCCCCCGCATTTATACGAACAGGAAGCCCGGGATGAAAAATGGAACAGGGAAGACACGCACTGACCGCCCGCCTACACTCACACCATACACTCCATCATGCCCTGCGTGCGCGTCTCGTTGAGTGCGGGGTGTTAAGGCGTTGGACGGGCGCCGTCAAGGACAGTCTCCACCGAAAGAATTGTTATACACGAAGCTCTCCCCACTACCTGTCGTCACAGTGCCCTAGTCAATACTACTGATCGCGCCGAGCGCCACGCTGTCGCTCATGCTTGTGCCGTTCGAAGGGGAGAGGGACGCGGCAAAGTCGTGGTGTTAGCGAGACGACCACCACAGCTGCGACGACGATCCTCCTTCCCGTGGCGGACGAGCCAGACACCAACGAGAGCCGCATCTCGCCAAGGGGTAGATCATCGCGGTACGGCCCTGCGTTCAGGAACGCTGACTGCGCGGTGCCATGCGTCGTATACGGACTATTTGCAGCGGCGAAGTTGGGCGAAGGAGGCGCCGCACGCGGGGCGGCAACCTCGTGCGACGCGACGTGGTCTGCGGGGCACGTCGTCGGCGCACGCGGAGGAACTTGCCCGCCCCCTCAGAAGAACGCCCCACGCACGCTGGATAGACGAGTCGGGGATCGTGGCCAGCGCAGCATCCACTCTTCCTCCTCACAACGCCCGCCTGCTCGGAGTCGCCGGATGAGTTGACGGCGGTGGCAGGCAGACGGACGTGGTTACGGGAAGGCGGACGCACATCTGCAGCAGATGGATTATAGCGCAGAGGGACGTTGGCCACCGGCGGGGCAGCGCAGAGCACTGAGGACGTGGTAGTGGAAGGTAGTGGAGCCGCGGCGGAGAAAAGGAACCTTCAAGCGAGCGATCACTCAGTGGCGGTGTTGATCCGACACTCTTCTTCCCGACCGCCACGTCGTTTCCGCAGGATCGATGACCTCGATGCCACGGCGCAAAGCCCGAGAGCTTCGCCGTGATGTCGCCTCACACTCTTCATGGGACAATGTTCCGGTTACGAAGCTCCCACGTTTCCAGCGCGTTTCCATCTCGGCTCATGAGAAGAAAAAAAACACTCATGCAAACTGATCACTACCCTCGCCTACTTCCCGCACTCAGCTTCCACCAAGCCTTTTCCTCTGGACTGAAATTTAAAACGTTTAAATGCAGGGTTAGACACCAATCATCTAGTTAACAAGTCACGGCGTGTTTCAGTGAGCTATCCCTCGGTGACTGAAATGCTTACTTGTTTATTTCCAGTCTTTAAATCCCCTCGTGGCTCAGAGCATCCGCGTTCACGTCTCAATTTTGGGCCATACTGTTCCAGTTGCGTCTGGCGTCCGTCTCATCAATTCTTTCTGCATTCAGCTCTAAAATCGTGCTACTTTCACTTGGGCGCAATACATCCTCCATCAAAGTCCGTTTGGTTTCTCCAATCACATTTGTTGACCGATTTGCCTTTGCCCAGCTAGTTCCAGGATTGCTTGACTCAATGCACTTCCCAATTGTACTGGACCAATAGTTAATGGCTTGACGAACACACCGCAGCACGCAACTCTACGACTTTCGGATCCGCCTCGTGGGTGAGTCAGTGTGACTTGATTTGATCATGTGGCCAACATGTGGCTCCTTATAGACACCCACCGTCGAAGCGCTCAACGCCAGACTTGAACCAATTTTAAGATCAGGAACATTGGATGACTTACCCTCTCGCGGAGCGCGGTGAATGACTCACTATCTCTCATTTGTTTCTGACGTTGCACCCAATTTATAGGTGTCTTCTACTACATGGTAGGCCTCCATGCGGTACCGTCATTTCCCTTAAATAACCGTAATTCGAGTGACAAGCAACTTTGGTCGCTAAGTGGTCCAGAACGGTCTAAGAAAGAAACAAATGGCGAACACACCGAGACAAATGTCCACTCGCAGGTCCGGGCGTAACGATGTATCAAGTTCTTTGATGTGGCTCATCATTCGCAGAATTTCATCCTGTGTTCGGCTCGAAATAAACCTACGCGTTCGACTGCAAGCTTGTTTTCCCCTCTTTGACTCCCTTCCCTCGCTCCCGAGCATCACCCAGCCCGCGTATGGTCAGCGTGGTAGGCGCCAGATTCTGAAACGACCGCCCTCGCAATGATCTGATTTTTTATCAACCGGCGAGAAAGAACAACCGACTAAAGGTACGTGCCGTTGTTGTGTCTCCCACTGCCAAAATATACTCTTTCACAGGCGCACGAGCTGTTATTCGGACCTCACTCCTTCATCTGAGCATCCTCCCTCAGTCAGATGAGTTGCCAAGTATTCTGACTCGTCTGATGCGGTATGGATGCCATCGACATGCGTAGTGCTAGAATTATCACCCAATTTGACGCTTCAAGTACATTGATGGTTTCCCCGTTCCGACAGGCATACGGGGGATCAAGGTCAAGTATTCAATTAATTCAGGCGGTTTGGTGACATATTGTGCGATTTGTGCGCTGATAGTTCCGCATCCACAGGAGCGTTAGTACAGGATGCGGGTGTGGGTATTCATGGGGAGGAAATCACATCAAGCAGAAATTCCGCAATCGGGTCACCGCTATTCAGGAACTTACTCAGTCAGAATGAATACATAGGTACGCCGAGTACCAGCGCACCTCGAACACTGCATTTAATGAAAACCGAGGTCGGATCGCGCAGATCACGGAAATCCTGGTACAAGTCTACCCACAGATTATCTTCAGAGGACTTCAAACGAGTAAACTACTTCAACTGGTCAGCGATCACTTGGTCCATTGTTTGATCGCCACCCCCAAGTTCATTCACAGTGCGAAACATTTAGCAAGAAGCGGGATCTCGAGTCACTCCGAAATGTGCTGAGGTGAGACAGTACCGGGGAACGTCAATCTCGGAGCGGTTTGGCCAAACCGGAGGATCGAAACTGGTCATGTTTGTCAAAATAACCTCTTCAATAAAGTTTACTTACGAATTGATTTAGCAGAGAAACGCCGAAGAATACACAGGAATCCTAGCGCACTCTGGCTCTGGTTTAACGCAGTGCGGACTGAATTGAGGAGCGGGAGAGGAAATGCTGGCAAAAATAGCCACGACAACTGACCGTTGTTTAAAAGAGAGCCGACTTGGGCCTCCCTCTTCACTTTCACTGAGCAACTCACCCTTCTTCAGCTTTCCTCTCTTCCACACTTTAGTCCTTGAGCGTTAACCTCATTCACATCACCGACTCAACATGTGCCGTTGGCGTCAGTAAGTTGTCGGCTACTCGGTGTCATTGGCGATACTTGACGAAGCGGTCAGCGTTCGAAACCTTTACCTCCGCTGCGGCCACGCCGAGACCCTCGTGAGTTTGCTGCATGATTGACTGTCACGGTGCCTAATCTGTTTCTCAGCCCTCCATAGAGGCATGAATACGTTCCCGATCCTCGTACACAACTGACGTCATTCCCGAAGGTCAAATGCGCGAGCACTCACTGCAAATTCAGTCCGAACCACCCAGCGGGCTGTGTTCCGCCCCTTTGCCGCCAAAGATGCGCCCAATAGTGAGACCCCACATTGACAGCTAAAGACAAACACTCACCGAAAGGCTTTCCCTTCAGCCATGGATTTCCTGAGCAATATAGTTTGTGTCCAAGCCTTTCTCCTCGTACATATTTTGATGCCCAGACCAGATCCTAACATCGATGGATTCTGCCCGGATTGCAGCCGGAGAATGGGCTCTGGTCGTCGCTATTGAATTAGAAGTTAGAGAAGGCTTTCGGAGTCGGAGGTTTCTGTGACCCAAAGCAACTCGTGTAAAATGTGCCAATAGATTCTCTACTGTATCTGAATGCGACCCAATGTATTTCTTCCTTATATGTTGGTTCGCCATAGAACTCGGGTAGGTGAGGCACGGCGAGTTAATTGTCGAGATCTGGGAGTGCCCGGGTAATATTTGCGACACTGTGTCACCAAATATCTCCCTTTGTGATTGCGACCTGCATTGTGTTGTAATCTATACAGAGGCGTCAGCGAAAACGAACGAATGAATGCCCACGATCGCAGGTGAGCTCGGACATGCAAACTGTGCCGCGCGAGTTCGTCAGTATATCCTTCTGTGACAGAGGCTAGAAGACCCCCAGAAGAACTCTGAAAATTTAACAGTTGTAATTCAATGCTTGGATAATTCTTAACCTGAATGCATCGACATGAGGAACTACATATGGTGCGGTGCGGTTGTTTCTCGCCAGATGGTATTTTCACTCGAAAGGGACGGATTTTTCTAGCGCTTCTTGTGCGAAGAAATTTCTGACTGTCTTCGACGAAAATTCGAGTTCATCATGACGTGCGAAACTTCTGGCTACAAGTCCGATGCTACACTGCGTCGATCAGGAACCTCGTTCGTACTGTGCTAGATCCGAGCCCAGCTCGTGCTCCGATCGATCAGTGGCAGTGTTGTTCCGACTCTCTCCTGTCAAGTACCGTGTCGTTTCCGAGCCGATTCCGGAATCGATGACCTCCATGGCACTGCCTGAAGTCCGAAGATCTCCCCCGCTGGAGGTCTCGCCATGCAAAAGCACATCCTACATCGCACCTCGTTTGTCGGCTACTTAGTATTCTGGGAAAGTCCCAGTCATCGACGATTGCGGGCACTGGGCAGCAAGCCAAAGCAATTATGAGCGTGGATCTCTTCACGTTTCCATCCATGTTGGTCCGGAAAATGCTAGGTGGAAAAAACTCCCGCAACGCGAGCACATCCTGCTTCTTTCCCCGCAATTCAAAAGATCTGATTATTTTCACCAACATTCGACAATACTTAACCTCTGGACTTGCACCTCGTGCGCTCGATTGTGCTCGGTACCTGTCATTTTATTCTCAAAAAGGATTCCTGACGAATTGAATCTCCATCAGCTCACTGAAGGTTCACGACTTTCATAATGGCCACAAGTGAACATTCAAACCTCTTTTGTACCTTTAATTCAGTTTCAACCCATTCTAACCGAAATTTGCTTTCGGAATGAGCATTGTGCGAAGAGCTGGATGCGAATGATCAACTTAACACGGCGTGGTGTGTCCCAGGTATCTGTTTACGTTGCGACCCCCTTGCTTAAGTCAAATGTAGCTATTTGTTTTTCCCAAGTATTCCTTTATCGGCGACGGGCGTTCACGTCCCGATCTTGGGCCGTGCTCGTTCGGTTGCGTCTGGCTTTCGTCAAGACAGATGCTCTACTGATTGAATCTGGATTGAACTCTGAATTTATGCGACTTTTACTTCGTGTCGAATCGTGTGTGAAATACATTCTTCACCGATGTCCGTGCGGTTTCTTCTCGCATTTATCGATTGATTGCCTTTACTCCGTTCGTTCACCATCGTTCCAGGGTTGCTATTGCGCGCTCGCAGGTACATATCCGCTCACGTCGCACAGGTTTGTCGATGCTCGCATTTTTTCTGTGGCTTCTTTCCGAACAAAGCGCCAGGTAGTGCTGGCCAAGAATACGATACGAAAAATTTAACCTTGAATATATCTAGATATGCATGAATACGATACGGCTTTTGGCTGCCCAACTAAATATGAATATGCCGCGATACAATGCAATACAATACGATATGTGGATATAATACACAAGCGCGCCGTGGGCCGCTTCGCGGCCCACCGCTCCGCTTGAAGTGGCCACGGGATCTGGCGCTTGATCCAGCGCTAAGTCTAAAGTTGATGAACCAAAAATTCGGAGCTGATGAACCAAAAGCAGGCGTGAGAAGGCTTCAGACGGACACGGATAATTTTATAAAGAGGGAGAAAGATTAGAGGCAGTGCCTTGCGCGTATTCAAATATATTTCGGCCTGGGGCCGTTCGGCAATCAATTTTTTTCGGACAATTCCACCGGCAACATTGCTTGTGTCTGGTCTTCTGATCAGCGGATCAAGTTGGTGCGCGCCGGGAGACAGGTGCCCCTGGCATGCACCGCATCACCATCATTTGCGGCGGCATGATCCGGAAGACCATGTCTCACTGGCAATTCCTCAATCTTGTCGCGACAATTTATGTCAAATCAAGGCCTTTTCGATTTACCTTCCTATTTCACTATCTGAACCCTCTCAGGGAAGTTTTTCTTCAACTACGTCCGCCGCAATGCCAGAATTTCCGTACTCGATGCAGATTCCGACTGAACACGACGTTGAATTAATCATCTGCGACGATTTATTTCATCAGCCGCCGAGAATTCACCGTTTGAATGCACGTCTCAGTGGTATATCCTTATCTACACCCGGTCCTCACCCGTCCATATTTAGGGGAGGTCAAAGATCGCTTCAAGAGGTCGATTCACAGGTGGATTCTCAGCTCGATTCTCGTGCTGATTCTTGACCAAGAATCGATGTGAATCTAAGAATCTACTGAGAATTGACAACAACCTCGATTCTCCCACAGGGGGCAAGGTCCGTGGCACTGCTTGCCATAATGGCATGTGCACGGCACTTGCAGCGCACTCGCATGGCACTTGCATGGCACGTGCACAGCACTTGTCATTGCTTGCATGGCACTTGCACGGCACTTGCATGGCACGTGCAGGGCATGTGTCCGGCATTTCCCTGGACATTGACAGCTTCTGCGGGACCTAGGGTGCTGTTTATAATTCCTGGGGCATTTATACACAGTTTTTAAAGTTGTGCCCTCGAAAAAGTGGTTTATAAACGTGTTTATAAACACCAGCCGCCAAAAAAAGCTAAAATTTGAGTGTGAGGCGCACTGTCGAGGTCAGCGTCCGGTACCGCGGGCTCGACCTCAGCCTCCGAGTCACAGTCATTAGCCCTTTCACACTACGCCAGTTGGAAGTAAAAACAATTGTGATATAAAAATGTGAGGAACAGTAACTGGAATCATTGACCCACAGCCTGTGGTTTCTCATTGCCTGGCATCTCTGTTGGTGTGAATTCAGTGAACCAGGCCACTCTGTTGCAATTCACCACAAGCAAACCACCAGTCAAAGTTTGGCCGACCATTCTGTGATGAAATGTGCAAAAGGGGCTGCTAGCAATATCCTTTTTTGGATGTCACATCAGTGGCTCAGTGTGGGGGAATGTACCGGCTAGCCGGGCCGTGCTAGATGCCGCTGAGTTTGCTTGCTGATCATGGCAAGATGATGGCACAAGGCAGGGCAAATGATGCACGAGGCTGTGACAGATGCCGTGCAAATGCCATGCAAGTGCACTGCAAGTGCCGTGCGGATGCCATGCAAGTGCACTGCAAGTGCCTTGCGGATGCCGTGCGGATGCCCCCATGACAAGTGTCTCACACTTTGCCACTTGTGTCCGGTGGCTTTCGGTCGAGAATCGACCGTAAAAGTGAAGGCGAATCAACATCAGAATCGTTGCGGATTCTGAACTTTGACTTCCCCTATTAGCACGATTCTCAAGACCTATTAATCGGAGTCCAATCCATAGAAATGATCATCCTTTCGTCACTCCGATGAGTTGCGGAGGATTTTGACTCGGCCGATGCGGTATGGGAAGCATCGACAAGCGTAGGGCTCGGCGTCATTAAATTGGATGCAGCAAGTACACTGACGGTTTGCGGATCCCACAGCAGCATGCGCATACGGAGCATCGACGTGAATCATTGAATCTGTCGGGGATCTGCTCCTTTGAGTACTGAAACAGAAATTTCTCTCGCCCCAATAAGCTGACCTGCGAATACTGGAAGTGGGGGGAGCCAGGCGCTTTGGTGAGCTATATTTTTCGTTGTCTCAGGATGCGCGTGTGAACATTGATTCGGGCAGAAAGACAAGAGGCGAAATCGCATCAAACAGCAACTTTGACCGGTATCAATTCCGCGAGCCATAACCCACCCGGAATAATGGGTACGCCGAGTACAAGCTTCTGGAAATCACGGGAATCAAGGTTGTTTTTCCGTGTCGAGGGCTCAATTCCAAACCGGACCGAAAACGGCTTTGATGATCCTCGACGCGTGCTTCTCGGCCTCCTCTCATAGTTTCCAACAGGTTCAAGAATTTGCACACCTGGTGGGTTAGCCGACCTTTAAATCATTGTTCTGGGAGATCTGCAATGGGACCCGCCACCACGCAAGAGGCTTCCAGGTGTAACACCGATCTAATGATAGCCGAAAGATCCTGAGCCCGGGCCGAGCTCATCGGACCCACCCCGGCCTTGTGGGCTCAGTATGCGGCGAAGCCAAGCCCGACTGATCAATACTATCGGCAACCCACGCAGCACTAATAGGTACATGCACACCGATTTCCACTGCCTGTGCAGATCGTGGTACGCGTCTACCCACAGATTATTTTCAGAGGACTTCAAGCCTAGACCAACTCGCTTGACTCGCTCGCCGATTTGTTTTCTTGATCGCAAGCAAAAATCGATTCAGCTAACAAATAAAAAAAACCGAATTTCGAGTGCTGAATTGAAACAGAACCTGAGAGCGTTAAATTTGCAGCGGTTGACATAGACCGGGGTGGTCATGTGACATGTTCGAGGAAGGTACTGACGAATTGATTCGGCAGGAATACGCCGAGGAATACACAGGAATCGGGGTTCTGGTTCGACGCAGTCCGGAATGAGTTGACGACTCGGAACGGACCAGGGAATGGTGGCACAAATAGCCACGATGAATGACGCGTCTTGGACGCGTCGCGCTTAAAAGAGAACCAACTCGGGCTTCGTTCTTCAGTTCCACCTCTGTAATCTTCCTCTGTCCGTCGCTCGACCTACATAATCATGTGCCGTTGGCGTCAGTAAGTGAGCGACTGTCTCCCGTCCAGGGCGACACTTGACGAAGTGACCAGCGTCCGAAACCTTTACCTGCGCTGCGGCCACGCCGAAACCCTCGTGAGTTTGTCGCACAATTTGCATTTTCAGTCTCTGATCTGTTCCCCAGCCACCCATAGAAGTAAAATTCCGTTCTGGATCTTCCTACACAATTGATTCATGTTTTTTCCATCGAAGATCAAATGCGCAACCACCCATTGCAAATTTAGTCCGAACCATCCAGTTGATTGTGCTCCTCCCCTTTGCCGTCAAAGATGCAGCCAATAGTGAAGGCCTCTACTTTATTAGCAAAAGATGAATACTTACCCACAGTTCCTCATCCAGCCATGGATTCCCTGATCAATACAGTCCGTATCCGAGCTCTTTTCCGGGTATTATGTGCTAATGGCTTACAATAGATCCCCATATCGATGCATACTGCCCGGATTGTGTGCGGAGAATGGCCTCTGGCCATCGTCAGTAAATTGGAATATGGAAGACTCAAAGGGTTCTCAGAAACCGCTCACTTCATCATTTTCGGGACTTTTCAAATTACGGCTCAATTCTTCGACTCAAGTTATTGTTTTAGATACAGGTGCATTACATATCCGAACCAAGACAGTTAATACATAGACATCAGAATCCTATTCAGTTAGATAGCACGTAGGTAGTAGACAGGTTTCTCAAATCCAACACCTCACCCACTCAGCTTGCGTGAATACTTGGCTTCTTGAAGACTACTGTGTATCACATCCAACAAGATATTAATGTCGCCTTCAGATTCATACGACTGGCACTACACAAACTTTCTGATGCGTACGAACATTCGAGCGTGAATATGTGCGTTAAAACTGCCTATAATGGGAGCTCAACAGAAACGACCGAGCGGAGCTGATCAACCTGATGATTGAAGCAATGCGTGTCAGGCAGTGAAAGACATCAAAAAATGCGCTTTACTTACTTCAATCTGTCCTACGCCACTTAATCCTTCTCCATTCCAACCACCACCCCAGACTCAACATAGATAACAGCACCACGTCCAGCTTCAATTGCGCTGAGCGATCGCGGGTGTCAAGGCCCGGGATGGGATCGAACGCATCGGTCCCCGGGTAGACGTACGCACTCGCCTGAGTCACCCAGTATAGTGCACCAAACAGGACTGCCGTTCGCAGACGCTCAAGTTCTGCGTCACGTCTCGCCGCAAGCGGAATCTTGTCCTTCGCCCGTGTTTCCGCGCCCATAGCAATGGGAGCCCAGAGATACCACAGCGTGCAGATGCCGAGGAGTGCACCCATGCTCATCGTTTGGCCATTGTGGAATTTGGCGTGAGGGGGCCAGGTGGGGTTGTATATGTGTGTTTCGTTCCAGTCGGCTATGTAGCAGCCGGTGCTGGTGGCGAGTGCGACGAGCGAAATCAGGAATTTTCCGGGGAAGGCCATTGTCTTCCGTAGCACAAATCTGCGCCTCTTATAAGCAAGCGGAAACCTTGAAGCGATCTTCCGTGAAGTTCCGTCGCCTACACCGTGAGCAGTGCTGATGGGGTCACTGTTTCGAGAGCGTTCATAATCTTCTCCCTGATTGGTGAGTAACTGAATTCTCGTTATTGAGCATGGATAACGGCCGTCCTCGACCTGAGGCAACGCTGCACATGTTGCTAATACTGAAAGTCGAGGACGCGTCCCGAGCGTAACTGACTAAAACTAGCATAGTCAGACCTACTCCGATTTTCCTGAAAACGGAAGTCATCCGCAATGCCGGACAGGACGAGGCAAGCCGCTGACATTTAATATTCGGGTCATGCCGTGTATTCCCATCAAGGTCTGATTTCTAACCGCGCGCGCTTCCAATTGTCTCGCCGAGCTTGGAAAAAGAGGCATCTCATCGCTGGCTGTTCGTTTTTGGATATAAGTTTGCGCGCGTAGTTCCAGTCAACCTCGGCCTGGAATCTGGGAGTGTGAGCGATTGAATACCTCCAACATGCCGAACTCGGTCTACTAGCACAGCCGAAGAATGACGAGGCGGCTCGGCACAGCGGACTGGGTTATTCGGTTAAATCAATTCAGCTTTCTCGAGGCATACAAGTCACAGGGATGCTGAGTGAGCAACCTTGATTCCCTGTTCATTCCGTACCGGCATGAAGTCACATTATTGACAAGTGATTCAGCAATGCTGAGTGAGTGGTGACCTTGACGCTGACTTGGAACATCAAGAGTCGGTCGGGGTCGGACTCGACAACGACACAATGGCTGCTTGAAGGTTTCAGATTCTCTTTCGGCCGAAAAAGCGAGATTATGTAGCTCTTACTCGCGTGCGGCGAAAAGTGTACTCTCCTTGATCATCCGGTGGTGTCCGACACTCGTCAGGGACAAATAGCATTCGCCGCATCATTTACTGGTCCTTTCACCGTTTTTGAAAGATAAGGAGACACTGTTAAAAAAGGGTCGCACATAAAGCACGCACAATCCGTCTGAATGTATGTACTGGTCAAGTCCATGCAACAATCTAACCGAAAAACATGTAGGTGGAATTGGAAGTATGGCTTGAGACGGCGTACGGATGCGTGGGATGCGTGGATGAATGGAATACGATAATACGGTGGATGGATGATTCAGAACCAAGAAAAGAAACACGACTCAATACGAGTCCTTCGGGTCATCGCGCTGTGCCCACAACCCGAGCCTTGGACACTCCAGCCGACCACGAACCCCATACGACCCCATAAATCCACTCCCGAAGGCTACCAAGCATCGGACTCGACGCCACCCCAAAGGGTATTAAAGGCAGGTAAATGGCGTCTTGCACCAACCCTCCGCTACTATATCCCCACGACGAAACGGCGAACATGACAACATCACACGCCACCCCCAGCCACACCCCAAATACCCGCGAAGGACAGACAACAAAAACAAAAAAAATCCCCCAACAAAAGGGAAAACGTCAAGTCGGCCCGTCCACACGGCGTTGAAGCTCCGGGGCCCACAGACTGCACCGCCCGGGAGGTTAATGAACTCCAGAACGCCATCTAAACCCACTCCCAACGTCCCCAAGCACCGAACCAGACACATAGCGCAAGGGCGAAATTTGCCCTTTATAGCAAGTCGCTTGCCTATTTCGGCCAGGTCACCACTCCTGCCAAGGGCTGACTCGGGACGCAGGAAAGGACACAGGAGGTAAGGAAAGGCAGAGAAAGACGATCCCAGAATTATGAAACACAGAAAAAGTCGCACCCTGCTCCAGACCTCGACACGCGATGAGTGCCACTCAGCGAACAAAAGCCACTTCTCGCGCGACAGGCAGCCATGTCGTCGAAAAGCGACGCCACACCAGCGCAAGACACACCATGACCCGACATCCCAGCCGCACACCGCCACGTCTCAGGAGGAGACGAAGAAAAACAAAAATCGCACCGGGATCACTCCCAAACCCACCGCCTGGCGCTGACGTCCAAGGGTGCATGAACTCTGTCTAGTTCTGCGTGGGTGTGCAGAGGCACCTGCCTTCGTTGTCGTCTTTCGTTCGCACTGGTGCCGCTGGTGTTGGAGGTGGAGCCGGTGCGCATGACTGCGAGAAGATTATCAGCGTCCCGTTGTGGAAAGAAGCAAAGAGAGGCGAGAAAAGCGAAGGAGGTCTGTGGAGGGAAGAGGGAGAGGAGGGGCGAGGGAGGGAAGGAGGGAAACAAAAGGAAGAGGGGGATGGGGCGAAGGATGAAAGAGGAAAGACGAGGAGGCGGGGGAAGCGATGGTGCAGGGCGGGGGGCCCTGGTTAGGGAGGAGGCGGCGAGGGAGGGAGGGAGGCGAGGAAAGGGGGAGGATGGTGAACGGAGAGACCAAGACGGAAAAAGGCGCGGGAGGGTGTACATGGGAAGGACACGGCAGCGACGGCGGGAAGAGGAAGAAGCGACGCCGCCGTCTCATAGCGACCGAGCGATCGACGCCTTCCGAGCAAGTCTCGTGTCGCAGACTCCCCGCATCTCCTCCCCATGTCGACTCGCCACGAGGACTCCAGCTTACTCGCACTCCGCGCACGACCTCAGCGTATTTGCTCCCGAAGGTTTCTGCCTTGAGGAGATGCGGAGATACAAGGGATGAAAATCGAGGACGAGGCGGAGAAAAAAAAGACAAGCGAGAAAGGGGTACCCTAACCCTAGAAAGGACAGAGACACTCACGGCTGAACGCACCAAACACCTCGTCCAGACTCTGGCTCCATACCTCGCTGCTTCTGTGCGAGTGCTGCATTGTCAAGCGACGCAGTCGGCGAGAAGTACGATCTGTCGGCGGCAGAGAGGGTGCCGTATGCGGAGCCGTCTCCTCGTGCCTGCGTCCCCAAGGCAAATCGAATCAGATACAAACGAAGGGCACGGGAGGAGGCGTACTATTGACATCACAAGCACCCCAGATATTGACCATGTACCGCCATTCAAACGCGCCGCCGGAGTATGCATATGCCGAAGTCGTTGAAGGTTGGCGTATATGATGCAGACGCCGAACTGACCAGAAGATAACTTATGTCGAAGGAAGGGCACCACGTGGGAGAACGAAAAGAGAGAGAGATGGTGGCTGTGCACGTTTCGGGAAATGCCGGCATCAAATGCCTCCTGCTCACAATTCTGACGAATTTTTTCTGTTTCTTGCCTCCAGTTCACTGGACGTCGTTTTTTGCCTAGGAATCCGTCTTATTATTCAGGGCCATCTTGGCGTTGACTCGCAGCCTCCTTGAAATCTTGGGAACTCTCGAAAAAGCGATATCTGGCATTTTCTCCGATGACTCTTCGACGGCCCTTCGTTCTCGACGTATGATTGGCTTTCTTGATCCGTACGGCTGAATATGGACCAAATTACTTCAATATCTACACCTACGGCTTCTCCCGATTGGCACTGAGTTCAAAATCTCAAGAAAGCTTGGAAAAATCTAGTATCTTCTCTTCGCTTCCAGCAATTCATCAAGGCATCTCGCTCCTCGCCCTCAATTCGTCTTGTTCCGACCTGTGGGTAGGCTTTCGACACAGTGGATGGACGGCGAGAATAAGAGGCTCACTGTATTGACTTCGCATGATATCGATGGTAAGGATTTGACCTCATTTATTAACCACCTCTGATATTTATTGCCTGGGAAATCTTCTCGCTCAAGGAATTCAGGGAGATGCAAGTTCGGACAGGCAGCTCATCCATCCCATTGCAATTTTTCACTCGGGTGAGTCTGATCTCGACATCTACGTACACCGCCAAACTGCCTACATCGGAGTTGACTCTGTTGAAGAGAATGGCTATCGGTATCATACACGAGAATCTCAACACCAGAACGTTTGGAAATGACTCCACACGTCGACCAATGACAGACCGCCGAGCTATCTCGGGCGAGGGATAGAAGATCTTCTAGATTTTCACACGAAGGCTAAAGGAAGATACAAATCGCTATCATCATAGCCGACCAATAGCCGACATGGATTGAAATTATTGTGAGCTGAGTACGTTGGCTCAGTTTTCTGCGCGAGGTGGCAGAAAGCCCACCACGAAAGTCATAGCTCCTTAAAACGCATTTGCTCTGTATCCGTATTCGACATTCTCCAGTCAGGAAGTTCAGATCCTCGACATGGCTGGCGCATGGATGATGGCATGAGGCTGGCAGGCAGAGCAATCGATGCCATCAGTGACGCGATACTTGCGCGATCCGTTGCTCCGCCGATCGCGTCGGTTTTTTTCATCCCCCGTACCTCCCCTCCCTCTGTTGCACCCTCAGTCATGGCGAGCAAGCTCGACGACGATAAGAACACGGAAGAACTCCCCATTCCTGCCCTCGCCCGGGGCGGCGTCGATGTCTCCGAGATAGGCGGGACGCGGCGATGGCTGGGTTCGACGGAAAACAAGACAGTACGGGGCATGAAATCGCGCCATTTGACCTTTATTGCCATCGGTATGCTCTTTTTCGACTTGTGGATAGTTAGTACAGAAATTGAGCATGGGACACTTAGGCGGAACAATTGGTGAGTCGTGTGATCTGCGAATTTACAAGAAACTCATCTGCATTTACAGGCACTGGTAAAAAGAAATTTTGCAAGTTCTAGGCAGAATCGCTGATCAGACGCCTTCGTAGGTCTCTTCCTCAGTATAGGGTCCTCCGTCGCGACAGCCGGTCCGGCCGGCGCGCTCCTCGCGTACACGCTGGTGGGGATTTTCGTTTATGGAGTCATAATGACCCTCGGGGAGATGAGCTCTCTCATACCCGTACGTGCAATCTCTTTTTCCTTTTCTGTTTATCAAGAAGTTCGATCACCCTTCCCTCAACAGGTCAGTGGTGCGTTCTCGTGAGTGGTCAAAACATTCTATTCGATCATATACGAGCTGAGTGTCCAGGATTTTTGCCAACCGCTTCGTCTCGCCGGTCCTTGGTGCGACACTTGGGTGTAAGACTGTCGAAATGTCTCCCTAAAATAATATCCGATTTGTATTTTTATTCACAGGGAACTACTACCTTCAAGTATTTCTTACCTCAAGAGGCGAGACGAATCACTGAACGATTCATTCCGGATTGTAGTGGGCACTATGTGGGATCCATTCTCTCGAAGCCCAACAGTTATGATTGACCTTGCGTTCCTGGATCAGCGATTCCCTCGGAGCTCGTAGCAGCGAGCGTAATATTGTCATTCTGGACAGATAAGCTTCAGTCATGGTTCGTTGTCGCCTATTCCTCGGGTTCGATTCTATTTGACACTATGCAGGGAATGGTCGCTCATCATCATCGTACCCGTGAGCCGTGTTTCGTTCGTCCGCCTAATTGTCAAGATCGCATACTGTGCCATGTCAGGTCTTCGCTTTTAACCTCCTCCCCGTCCGGAACTACGGCGAAGCGGAGTTTTGGCTATCTGCGATCAAGGTTGGTAGTTCCTTGTCCTCGGATTCATGGAGCGTAATGAATTGAACCCATATCGCCTAGGTTTTGCTGATCATCCTGTTCATCATCGTGGGCCTCATCTACGACTGGGGCGGGGTAATCGGGCACCCTGGCCCGGGACTTTCCAATATCAGGGACGGGGCATTCACGGGAGGCTTCGCTGGGACCGCGCAGAGCTTCACTGTGATTGCTTCTTTCATGCCGATGTGTGAATTCCCTTGTTGACTCATGTCTGTCTGATAGTTTGCTTTCTTCTCCTTTGGCGGGGTAAGAATTTAAAAAAGAAAATCGCTCACTTTATTGGCCAATGACTTGACAAATTATCAAGGTCGAACTCGTCTCCCTAGCCGCTGGAGAAAGCGCGAAACCACACAAGTCGGTCCCCAGGGCTATTAAAGCGACGTTCTTCAGGTCTGATTCATATAACCTACTCTCATCCCTTCAGCCACTGAATATATTCTGCTAGAATCGTCTTGTTCTACCTCCTCACTTGTCTCGTCATCGGGTAAAGACCCACCTCCAACTTACCTGTTCATGCACCTATCTAACTCCAAGATACATAGTCTATGCATTAACCATGCCGACGACACTTTATTCCAGGCGTACGATAACTCGGATGTCGCCGTACGTTCTCTCTTTCCTTTACCCAGGGTTTGGTGGAGTTGGAACTTGAACGACAAATTCATCTTCAGGCCTCGCCCATCACAATCGTCTTCCAACGTGCGGGCTTCGGCGCTGCGGTGCACGTCGTGAACGCTGTCCTCCTCACTGCCGTGCTCTCCGCGACAAACAGCTGCTTCTTCGCATCGTCGCGCATGCTATTGAGCCTCGCACGCGAGGGGACGGCGCCGTATTTCTTTGCCTGGGTTACGAAGGGGGGTGTTCCTGTTCCAGCGCTTTTGTAAGTTGCTGTATTCTGTAATTCTAGTCCAACCGTTGATTGTTGATGTGGTGTGCCAATCCTGCAGGTTGACGCTCGCGTTCTCGGCTTTGACCTTCCTTGCAACGATATGGGGCGAGGGGGTTGCGTTTACGTGGTCCGTCTTCCTCCTCCTCCCTCCCTCCACTTCATATATCTCATTCATTCACGCCCCCACAGGTTCATAAACCTCACCGGTATCAGCGCACTCTTCACTTGGATCGCCATTGCTGCGATCAACTTGCGCTTCCGGCGCGCCTTCGCAGCCCAAGGCCGCCCGCTCTCCGATCTCCCCTTCCGCGCGCCCTTTTCGCCATTCCTCGCCCTCACGGCGATAACGCTAGGATGGCTTATGTTTGCGGCACAGGGGTGGGCATCGACGACCTATGGAGATACAGGCATAGAGCTCGCAAAGGATGTGTTGGCGGTGTATATCGGGGGTGCATACGCGTTTCTTTTTACTGCGCTTGTTCTCGGGATAGTGGGGCTAACGCGCACGCAATAGTCGCCCTCTTCTTTGGAATTGGTATCGGTTTCGCGGTACACCACAAGATAACGAAGCCGGGTGTTCCGCTTCTCGTCCCGCTCTTGGAGGTGTGTCTTCTGCCCGCTCAACGAAAAGCTCAATTTATGTATTTTCGGCAGTGCGACTTTGAAACCGGCGCCGTGTGGGGTCGCGGCGGTGGCATTGCTCTTCGTAAAAAGGAGGAGCTCAGGCTGACAGCAGAACAAGAGGGGACTGAAGAGAAGACACCCGCTAAAGGACTCGCGGTTGTGTGGCGTGAGATTAAGAGGGCGTTTTGGTAGATTATGTTCCCCATGAACTGCAACGAGTATTACGCTCGGAAAGACTCGCATGTGCTGATGATGTGATGTATTTAGTCAAGGTACTGTACTTGCATCGTAAGCAAAAAAAACCTGGATGATATTTCATTGAACGATGACAGCCTGACGTGGGTATAGCCTCTTCGAGGCGGTAGCTTAAGCTTTTGTTCGATTTCATCCCTGCGCAACAAATGCATATTCAATGAACATGCACCTCCCTCGTTCTTATGCCCTGCCAGTCGCGCTCACGCCGCAGAGACGCTGTCAAAGCAGGGCACTTCGGGCTCGTGAAGAACGCGCATCCCCGCATCCTTCAGCGAGCACACGACCTCCGCGGTCACCTTGCGCGTCAGACTGGGCGTGGCGGAGGTGCGATTTGCGGCGTGGCCGCGGAGTATCACGTCGGGGGACATGGTTGGCGGCGAGAACGTATTAGCCGCATGCGCGCTATCCGCTCCTGTGTATACACCCGATCAAAAGTCGGCTGGCGCTGGGCGAAGGACGTTGCGTGCGGTGAGAGTGACAGAGAGTGACTAGGACGCATCGGCGGTGGAGGGGGCGCCGTATGCGGTTGTCGCCTTTTCCTAACAATTCAATATATGAGAAACAAAGACAGCAGGAAAGGTAAGGAAGCCGCACCGTAGGCGAAACGGAGCGTGGACCATACTTGCCATCCCCACCTTGGATGCGCTCGCCGTTGCTCCACAGTCACACGGACAGCGCTCGTCGCTCGAGCCGCGGCTGGGCAGGTTAGCGTGAGGACGCCGAGCCCAAGCGTCGTATGCGGTAAGTCTTTCTCGCTTATCTCAAGAATACTCCCCCGCGTGTTCAAGACTGGCCTTGGCTGGCCCAGTCTTGATTACCCTCGCTCCATGCAAGAACGAGAAATTAGACGGATGAGACGGTTGGTGGGCTTCGCCGGAGCTTCGCTACCCATGGCCTGAAAAGATGCGCAATCCTAGGGTTAGCCTGCGATATATGCCAGGAATTGGCCAGGAAAAAAAAGGCCACGCACGAAGCGTCGAAGTGAAATCTTTTCTCGCACTCCTCACAGTCCCGGCTTCGATGCGGCACCAGTCCTAGTCCACACGTTCCGAACGCCGTTATGGCCAGAAAATATTCGGATGGCCGGGGCGAACGGTGTAGTGATGTCATCAACGCCACGTCATCCAGCTAGCACACCGCTTCAGTCTTTAGATTCGACCCACCATGTCGATAGGCTGCCGAGGATGCTCCCTCTCTTTTGCATTCCCATTTACACCTCGTGTCCCCTCTCCCACGCCGCTCAAGAGGGTCAGTGCGTTCCGAACCACGGACTGCCAAGCCATCGCCTCCGCTCATTTAGTCTGAATCAGTCCAAATTCGCCCCCAACCCGACCCCCTCTGCGTTGGGATTGAATTGACGGATCAGGGGCCAAAAGTTTGTCGATCCCCTAATGACCGAATTTGTCGGTCGGATGCCCCTGACTCTGGACCGCATCCACGAATAAAGCGCTCAGCATGTTGCGCAGTTCTCCACCTCACAAAATTCTTCTCCGATCCTCACGATGGCGGGTTTGGATGACATATTTGCGTGCGTTCAATTCTCTTGCGCACAGTTTATTCTCCAGAGCTGATGTCCATGTTTCGTGTTACAACAGACCTCTGCTTCTGGGCACCTGGATGGCATCGATCCTATTCGGTTTGGCCTTAGGCGAAGCCTGGACGTATTTTGGCTCGTTCCAAAATGACCCGTGGAGTCGTAAGGGCTTTGTGATCCTGACTCTGGTCTTCAACGTCGTGGCGCTGATTGGGGACTACGCTGAAACGTACCTTGTATGTTCACATTCGATCTGTGGTTCTGCTGCGACTCATACGTTCTCAGCCTCTCGTTTCGTTTTGGGGTTAGCTGCACGTCAACCCATTCATCGATACATTTGCTAACTTGACAATTTACGCGCATAGAGGATTCGGAGGCGATAACAAAAACGGTGCGTATTTTAATGTTCCTAATGCTGCCCATGGGTCATCCTCTCACTAATGTTGTCTGATACAGTATTGGCCGGTGTGTGCTGTTCATTTTTTCCAGCCAAATTGAACTGAAATTTAGCCAGCTGCCAGTTTATTCAATCCCGAACACAATCCTTGCGATCATCGTCGACTTCTTTCTTGTCTACCGACTGTACTCATTGTGCGTTCCCCAACATTCCTCGATTTTCCAGACTCACCCCCAAACGATTTCTCGGCAGGTCGAAGCAACTCTGGGTAGCGATCTTCCTATGCGCAGTGTTAGCTGTGGCGGTATGTCTACTGCATGATTAACCAAAACAATTCGCTGACCAGTTTCGTCGTGCAGTTCGCCGGGTACTTGATAGGATTCATTCCCCTCATGCGAGGTTCCGGCAGCATATCAGACGTATGTATCTATCGTAGGCAAAATGTCAATTGACCGTTGATGCAGCGAGACAACGCGAAACTCGGAGCGACGATCAATTTCATCGCCATGGCCGTTTGTGGTATGCTTTCATTCAACCCTGGTTCGCGACAAAATCTCACTGTATTCGATGTCTTAGATATCCTCACAGCCGCCGGACTGGTCTGGAAACTGCGCACCATGCGGTCCAATTTCTCACACACCAACTCGTACGCTGTTCCTACGCCCGCCGTTCCTGGTGCTGATATATTCTGACCGCAGATTCATCAAACGTGTCATAGTAGGCGCCCTTCAAACCGGCACCGCTACGTGTATCTGCTCTATCCTGCTACTCGTTACATTCCTGAACAATCCGGAGAGCAATGGTGCGTCATTGATCTTGAACCTCGTCTTGTCCCGGTCTAATTCTATACCTACCATCCAATAGTGGCCACATTCTTTATATTTCAATTTGCGCCACTGTATTCTCTCACTCTCTTGCTCAATTTCAACATCCGCCGCACGTCTGGTCTTTCTGGCTCGAGGACATCCGACAGCCGCGGTGAACCCACCAACAATATTCTGATGAATGGAATTCGTGAGTCGTTTCTCCTCCCGCTTTACTCCTCATTTCCGGTTCTGATTTCTTCGTCTCATGCAGAGGTACACCGGACTGCCATTGTTACGATGGATCCCACGGATTCAGAACTTGAGGCGGGACGGCAGAGGACTGTAAGTCTAACTACGCCAGTTCCAATAGAGATGAGAACTCATACATTTTGTACGAATCCTAGGATGAAGACAAGCAGGATCCTGATGCAGGCCTAAAACACTGAGCTGTATTATCTCGGAACGAGTTCTTGGTTAGCATGGCATCTGCCAATTCCCGAAGGCTCTTTTAGTCACAATGCCTCCAAAATTGGCTCCAGAATTGGACCAATAATGTCGAAGTGAAACTTCCTGGATGCGAAGAGGCATTCCATTGAGTCATTGCTGCTCGCTCATCCCGTTCCGTTCTTGGTTTGCCTACCGAATTTTTCTGCCAAGGCTTGGCGCCAAAGACAATGATATTCCATATTCACAGCGCGATAAGTCGCCGACGGCGTCTCGTTTTGGCTCGAATACATCCAAACACGCCCCCAAGTGCTTCTGCGATCTTGGCCCGACGTGCGGATGTTCATCCGACAATTTCCGTTCTGATCTACTACCTCTGTCGAGATATCTTCCCCCTCTGGACATCCAACACTCAACATTTCTTTTTATCTGAAAGGTTTGCTACATGAGTTCACAGGATCGGTACAAACTACAATGTTTGATGATCTTCGTACTTTCGCTCGGAGCCACAAAAGTATAGGAGATATTTGCCATTCCGTTGGATGTACGGATCTACTGTACTCAAATTGGCACCGACATACAGCATGAATTTCTACGCAGTCGACGAACCCACGCTTGACTCTTCTGAAGTATCAGTGAGTGGGTAGACTTCCGCCAGATCGACCTCAGAATGAGTGGACGGCGACGGGGTCCTTGCCCCCACCGAAGGATTATAGTTGTACAGTGGATCATATATCTCTCTCAACGGGAATACTATTTGCTCGCATAGCACGGTGGCGCCTGCCGCTCGGATCATTGCGATGTCTGCTCGGAACAGCGCTTCGCAGGTGCTCGGCTGCTGGGCGTACAGCACCACATGCCGCAACGCGCAGTCTGTGCCATGACAGCGGGATACCAGCATCCGCACGCTTTCTGGCGCAGCGTCGATGCAAATTCTGTGCATATTCGGAAGGCTGGTGGTGGAGGGGGTGTGGAACGAGAGGTACTCCATCAACGATGCAACGTCCCATTCCGGGTCGTCGGCTTGAGGGAGACGCGTCCAACGAAGGGTGAGTTCCTGCAGGTCCGGCGCAGAATCCAGAATGCGCATCACAGCGTCGACGATTTCAAGGAATCCGAAGCATAACGTGAGGTGCGTGAGACTGCATCGAGACCGGAGCATGAACTCCTCGAACACATCGTCCTCCCACTCCGTTGTATCACGGTATGTGGCGATTTTCAGGTCAACCAGACTGGGCATGTTGAGATTTGACCACACCCAGCTGTAATGCTCCAGGAAGGTGATGTGAAATTTGCGCAAATGGGCAAGCGTGATGCGTGCTTCGTCGTTTTCGGGATCATCCGCGCCCTCTGCATCGACGGTCAAAACGCAAATGACCAGCTATATTGGGGTCATTCAGGACTGGTGACGTGATGGCGGAGAATTGGCGTGACTGACATTCGGGCAGGAGCCAATGATGTTGAAGAATTGATTAGCGTCGATCCAAATGTTCGACCCGTTGAATTCAGTGAGCTGGCTCCGGGGAAGGTTCCACGAATCCAAAGGGAAGGGTGGCCAGGAGATGGGCATGATTTTGTCGTATCCAATGGTCACCCGCGTTAGTAGAGGCGTTCGGGCAAATATCCTCGCTATGTGGTGTTTGGGTGTCTCTGGTAAGGGGAACTCGTCCTGATATTCTTCTGTCTCGAGGAAGGAGAACCCGTTCTCATCCTCCACTCGGACCGCCACTGAAAGTGTTTCAAGATGATGGAACGGAAGTGCGGAGGAACCAAAGAGCTGGCTGACGGTCTGCCCAGGAATGTTCAAGGAAAGAGATCGCATACACTGAGCATATGTCAACAGAACCGGGAGGAGTGGATTCAAGTTCAAGGGCCGGTAGGAGCCCTGTCGGAGAATCAGAGAAGTTCTGTTTTTGCTCGCGCCGTTTGCAATGAAGTTCATCAATGCCTCGTATTTTCCACCATGAAGCTCGTCGGGCAGGTCCACGCAGAAATTCTGCCAAAGCGCTGGTTCCCTATGCGCCACCGTGCGCCATCTAGCGCAGAATTGCGAAACGGACACAGCTAGAGGTTTGGGGATTGGAAGTGGCAGGGTTATCTCGGCGCAGGAGTCATCGCAGCCGGCGCGGATGATCTCTCGCACAAGTTCTGTCGGGAGGGCGTGGATTGCTGGCGGGCGAGGCAGAGCCATGCGCTGGTGGAATCAGGGTACAGTGACGGCATACGCGGACCTTGTGTGAATTGATACAATCTATCATCGGAGAATCGCGTCGTCGCCGATGCAATCGGGTGGGTGGGACTCACACGCTTTCACACGCTTTTGTTCAATGTACATGGCAACCTTGTTCTTAATCCGGTATCTAAATGGTCCAAAATGATAACGAAACAAATAACTCAAGACTAGAGCTTATCTGTATGTAAGAACTACGCACGACGCACAAGCAGAAAATTATGCTGTGCGGTTGACATGATGGAGCCCAGGAGCCCACAAGACTTTCAGCTCACTTGCCCCGCAGGCTCGGTCAGTGAATTTGATTGGCTTGTTCCTGCGCCTCTATCCGAGCAGCAGGAGGATAATGAGACGTCAGATATTTAAAAATAAATTAATTTGACAGTGATATTTGGCTGTATTTGGCGGCCTTTCGGGCAACGCGATTGGTCTCGTGACCGGTACCATTCTCTGCCCGCAATTTTCTGCCGACTTCCTGTAGTCGCTGGGATCCTCTCTGACTTGCGAAGAGCATCGTCGAATGGTCCAGGGAATCAGCCTCCGAACGACTTACTTTTCCTGAAAGCCGCCTCATGCCTGGGAATATTTAGGTTCGGCAGAATTTGTCGCCACTCGCTCATGTTTCCTGGATCCATGTTGCCACCCAAACCAATGCCGACATGATTTGGTGCGATATCCTGAGATTGCTGTGCATAAAGCAAAGTCAGTGCCTTGTGTCGTGGTATCGTTTTCGCGACACCGCCAGCCGACAACAAACAGCATAGCTGGGTTTTAAAGCTTCCAATTTTCCTGCCGTTTGTGCCTCTGGGTGGGTAAAGGGAATAAAGCAACGCAGGCTGTGATATAAAATGGAACAAAGGAGAGTCCAGAAGAATCAGAGCAACCAAAGCGCAGGTTTCACCCTGTCACAAACATCAGCCGGTGTTTGACAAAGGAAAAAAAGGTGGGCGTCCGCCATCATTTCCGACCCAAACAGTAACAATGAGGGTAGACCTCCCCATATCTCCTTACCTCCTACCTCCATCCCCCTTGCTCTCCCACCACTTCTGCCTGCGATAAAATATTACTCACTCAAGACCATGATCGCCATCGAACAAACTCCACACACCGAGTCGGGGCTCGCCTTCGAGAATACGTGTGGTCGACGAGGCTGCGGTCACATCTTCAAGTGTGGTGGCACGAACCCGTTCCAGGATCTCGCCGTCCTCGTGGCCAGACACTCGCCCCACTGCATTGGGCGGATGATCAGGTAATTAACGAAAGAGGTGCAGCGACAGCCTTCCTCACAGACGTACAGTGCCACTCATGAATGCGAGACGGGTTGGGAGCCCTCCGAAGCCATGCTAGATCTGTTCCTCGAGCCGGAGAATGACTGCACCACATACCTCGCTTTGCCGTAAGCCCCGATCTCGTCGACCAGGTCTAGTATTAACGTCGAACTCAGGGATTGCGATGCCACCAGCTTCCCTGACAGCTATACGGGATCTGAGGCATCTGTGGACGACTTGTACGCCAGCGATAAAGAGATGATGGTCGACACCTCCAACTTCGAGCGAGCCGTCACCGCTGAGAGCATGAGCGCGCCGAGCAAGCGTCGCGGCCGAGCGAGCGATGCCTACGTCCAGGCGGCGCACGCAGCCGTCGAGGATCGGGTCGTCGAGCACTCCGTAGCTCCTAACAGCGCCAGGATCACCGTCCCGAGCAAGCGTCGCAGCAAAGCAGCCGATCCCGATGTGAGCACCACAGACATGGTGGTCGACATCCACCACGTACCCCTGTCCGACGGCGGCGGGATCATCAGCAGCGCCCCGACCAAGCGTCATGAGAGGGCCATCTCTGCCTCCACCAAATCTAAACCATGCCGCAAGGCTATCCTCGCCCCTGTGCCCACGGCTGCAACTGCACCACCCGCTCTAACACGGAAGAAGAAGGGCGCCCGCACGGAGGCGCAGCGCCGCGCAGTACTGATGAATGACCCGTGGACCCTGCGCGTCGGGCCGCAGTCTGTTTTCTGCCGCGGATGCAAGAATACGATTCGGCTGGACGCTCGTTCGCGATATTACCCGGGTGAGTCAATCATGTGTGGTCAGGGATGCGTAGGAGTGTACTGATTTTACCCTTGCCTCAAGGCCTCTGGGAGAAACACCGCCTGCGCTGCGAGGGCGTGAAGAAGGGTCTGGCTGAGGTGAGGGTGTAATCTTTTTTACTCGTATTTCAATCTCACTCACCGAGTTTTAGTCCGAATCTGGATCTTCGCGCTCGGCGAGCGAATGCTAGACGCCCATGGGGCCGGCTGCGTGCACGTCAGTTAGCTTACCGCATCAGTCCTCGACGATACTACTCGTGGCAAGCGCCAGAGTTATTGACAATGGAAAGATTTACATGTGTAGCCCACTTGTATTCACATTTTGAATTGTATGATATATCCATGCCTGTTCAAAGTATCATATCGAACATGTTTACGGACGTTAAGCGCACCGTTGACCCACGATCGGCTCTTGATGACGTGGACACGAGTTGGTACCCCACCGATGACTCCCTGCGTAGCGCCTAACCCAGTCACGAAGCATGGTGATCACTTCGTTTTTTGGCACGTGGACAACTTGAACAGCATCCGCAAGAAGATCAAAAAGACAGGAACATGGGCAAGTGTTTGGCCAGAGGTCTGAGTTCCTGTTCGCCAACTCGGAAAGCCAAAGAGCAAACAATCCATGATAATTCCACACCTAAATCCACGAACAGCGAGCCAGAAAGGCGAAGGAATGGGTAATCGAAAGAAAACAAAACCGATCACGATTCACCGCCGTAAACTGCATTCCACGAAAACGAATTGCCAGACCAACTGCGATCATCAGAGCGATTGGCGCGAGTAGTTTCGCTGCCGAATGTCTGTATATACCCCACATGAGTTTGCGCGATCCCTCCAGGATCATCATTGAATCGTTCTTGTGTGAGAACGGTGCTTCAGGCACATCTTTACCCAAGAACGCGCACAGTGGGCCCCAGCCACCGCCCATCCGGTATTCAAGCAGGTGCTCCGACGACACGAGGTTGCGGATGGCATTGGTATAGTCAATGTATCGTTTTTTTTTTGGTCCGTCTCAATGAGTGTATTCATAGGTCCCAGAACTATTTCAAGATTCCGGCGCGCAAAAGGGACGAATTTGCCGAACCCAGAGGAATCCAACCAGCGAGCAAGAGGTGTGCGTTTGGTGTTTAGCATGACGAAGAGGGTGTCGCGGAAAGATTTCCACCATCGGTCTGGATTGTCGTTAAGATGACTTTTGCCTCGGGGTACTTCCGCCGCGAATAAAATACCGGGAACGTCCGCAGCTACCTGGATGCAAACAAGAATAATATTCATATTTCCTTCTCCAAAAAAAAAAAATGACCCAACGTACCTTGAAGTCTCCGAGCAAGCGATCTCACTCCTGTCCGTATGGAGTTCCTTTGTCGAGATATTTGACGTCAATGGCGGTATTCCATGCATCTACCTCCTCTGGATTCACCATGACTTGGCCGATAAGTATGATGTGCGTTTCCATAGCCCAGCACTGTCAATGCAGCGCGCACCGCTACAGCTCTGTCAGTCCACGTGGCGACCGATTTGAAGCTTGAACAGACAAGCAGTAAGTACCGGTGCGACAGAATTCGAGTACAAGAACTTCATTAGAGTAAACTTGGCCTGTTGTACTGCGCTCATTCGCAAGCACCTTGGGTGCGAGAGGAAAGAAGAAGGGTTAAAGCGATGGTGGCTACGCGCTGCTCGGCAAATGCCGCGATCAAATGCCTCTTGCCCACAATCCTCATGGACGATATTTCACTGGATGTCGATCTCTCTGTGTTTTGCCCCTCCGTCTTGTTCAGGGCAGAGTGTGGGCTTCGTGCCAACTCCCAACTCCACGAAATCTTGGGGAAGTCTCAAACCGCCATATGACGGATTAAATTTCTCTGATGACTCTTCGATGGTCCTTCAAGTTCGTCATGGGTGCATGATGCCTTTCCAGCGTACGACCGAGTCTGGGCCCAACTACTTCAATATTTAGGCTTGTGCCTTTTCCCGGTTGGCGCTGATTCAAAATCTCAAATAAATCTTGGGAATTTGTCAAGGGGGTCCGGAGATAAGAAAAAAAGATATCACCTACAAAAGTTTTTTTCTGGACCCTCGCATCCTCTCCTGGAGTCGGTTGGAATTCCGGTTTATCAGCTTCATCGCCCTCAACTCATCGAGAAATATTCTGATTCGTCGTGTGGGTGGAAAAATCAAGTGGCTGATTGTTTCCGGGAACGGGATAAAGTTGGTAGGGCCGACGAGCGGCAGAGCCCGCTACCGGCTTGTTGATTTCAAAACAAGTTCAAAATCACGAGGCAGCCCAAAGCTCGCTCGGTCGACGCTCACGCGCCGACCAGCTCACATTGGGCCGCAACACTTCCAACACGTATTATGTGCTTCATGCACTTGCACAACATAATGCCTTCGCCTTTCATTCAATTCTCCCAGAGCCTCAAAATTGAGCTGTAGGTAGCCGCTGTGTCAGAAATTGCACCAAGCTCCCGCATTGTCGCGTGCTTTTCGATAGCCTGAGGCCTTGAACTCGTCCAGAAAACAAAAGAATCTTCTTCAAAAATTCTTGGTCTCGGTTACAGAATCGATATGCAGATGACCAACGAGTAGGCAAAAGAAATTCGCCACTCAAATCACAGAGATACAAAGAAATCTCGAAGAGCTGTAGCATTCGTAAAACAAGGTCCCACAGTACATCAGAATAAAGATTCCAAATAGCTGCCATAATTGATGTGATGTGGCTAGCTGCACTCATTTACAGCTTTCAGTCAACAAGCCTCCTATCATTACGTGGGAACTCTGCCGTGATCTTTCGACGGCAGCGGAACGAGCTAATGGAAATATCAACAGACGACAAAATAAAAATGACACATCAAGTGGACCCAATTTTGGCATTAACGGCCTGTACACGTTGCAGAAAAACACAAGAAAAATGGGGAGAGAACGGATGATTATGGACTTGCACTCCGAGTGAAAATATGGCTCAGACGATTTTCTGTTGCAGCGATTTTGAATGCTGACCCGTCTCCGCTGACCGATTTTTGTTTGTCCTTGTGATGAAAATGTGATGCACGGCCAAAATCTGAAAATCAGGCGCCCTAAGACCCTTACCTTACGGTAGCGGGGATGAAGTTTTCGAGGGTGCAGAACTTCAAGAGACATGCCTCATGCTATGTGACACCAAAACAGTTTTTTGACGCGACTCTACAAAGCTAGGTTCGGGGTGCATACGCCGAACATTCTGCTGATGCCATTTCCGCACGTGGACATCAATGCCCATAACTGTGATTGAGCGGACAATGGAAGCTTCGGACTGGTTTCGAATGGTTTTCCGACCACTGTACTGGGTACCCGAAAGGGGAAAGTTGCGAAAAAGAAATCGAAAAAGGAAAGAAGGGAGAAATTCAGCGAACTTGAGAATGAACCCGGGGAATCTCGCAGAGATCGGAATTGTGATGCTTTTAGATTCGCATGCAGATATGATCCTCACTATGCCCTCATTGAAAATTAGAAGAATATTATTGCGCACTATTGAATAGAGAGAACAAAGTAGCTATGTTATGTACGAAAGTTGATGTCACGCTCCAGGATGCCCACGCGACACCTGGATAAACGGCTCCTCAGATGTTTTAGTTGAAATTTGGAAGGTGAAGTATACAGGATTTACCCTTGTGTGCAAACTAACTCAAGCGACACTTGAATTTGAGGCTGCCAACGCCAACACAGCGGGAAAAGAAAGGCGACATCTGGACGAGCCCTAAATGGAAAGTGTCCTACAGAGGTGGTGAAGGCTTTCGTTCAGAAGCAGAGACAAGAAAATGGAAAGAATGTACTCACTTTGTGTAGCAGCCCATTTTGGTGAAACTCGGGACTTGATGTTGTTCTACAATGGAGGGAGAAATCGGGTTCAGGGGGGGGGACTCACTGCACACTTTTGTTTGCAGGCTCAGTTGGGGTGGAAATCGATTTTGGAGAGGCCGACACGGACGCCTTCGGAGAAGAACGTCGACCAAATTGAATGGCAAATTTGGGAGATCCTAGAGCGACTGGACTTGCTCGAGGCCGAGAGTAAACCAGCGAACTGAACGAGAAAAAAATTGTTTTTTTGCGGGCACATTTTGGCTGCAACTTGGTGCTGATTCAAGACAGGTATGGAGTAACAGCATTCTTTGAGAGGATTGGAGGAAACTCGATGTCATTCTCCACCTCTGGCGCCCTCGATGCCGCATATTGGCCAGAATAAGGCAGCAACCCATCATGATGTTTTTCGCAGGCAAAAAGGCGACAAAAAGGCGATGTTTCGCGTTCTGAGGGAGGAATCCATCTTGAGAGCCTGGGATATGCATGATTTATGACCCTCAGAGCCAACAAAAATGGTGTAATCGCGTCGCGTCGAACAGGGAGACGAGAAAGTGCACATAATGCACATACCACACAGCCACTGATGGCACTTAATTTGGCCGGCGGCGGGAGCCTGATCGTTCACGATCTTGAAGCAACAGTTTTCAAAAGTTTTTGCGAACAGATCAACTTATTTATGTTCATGCTGACTAGTCGAATTTTGCAGCAATTTTACACGACGTATGTGGAGAGGTAGAAAGGCCGAGTTGGATGCCGCTCTGCTGCACGTCTTTTGCCTGGCTGGGATGTTCCGCAATTGTCGCATCGGCAATCAACTGCTTTGCTGACCCGCCACCTGTGCCGCTGATTCGAAGGTCACCGCGGCAATGATTTGAGTCCTGCCGTCGATCCGTTGGAGGGGTGGCAGACGTAGAGGCCAGGCCTTCACAAACGGGATGAATCTTTATCTACCTCTTTATAAAATTACGCATGTCTGTCCGAAGCCTTTTCAAACTCCGCTGTCAGCGCTCCAACTCCACTTCCGACGTTTCGCCGCCATTTAGCGCCAACTTTAGCGCCCACCATTATCTGGGATTTGGATTTCAATTTCAACTTCTTTGGCCAAAGTGGTGGGCCGCGCCGCGCTCTTGTAGATCTTCAAAAAACGGCAAACTTGAATACTGAGAGCTTCGCCCCAAATTCTTTAAAGATCTGGGTTGCAAAGCGCTTATTTGGTGTATTTAATGATTTTCAAAGATCTTTAGAGAGCTTTAAAGAGCCGCCGAAATACGAATATGGTCTATTTCTTTAAAGATCTTGAAGACGTAATCACGAAAAATCACCACTTCTTCAAAGATTTCTAAAGATCTTTGGAAAGTTGGCTCTCCTTTAAATATCTTTAAAGATCTTCGAAGATCTCCAGCTAAACAGTTGAAAAAAATCCTTTTGTCCAATAAGGACCTTCATAAAAAGGACGCAAAAATCGGAAAAAAATTCTATTTGACTACTCCTCATCCTCTTCGTTCTCTTCTATCCCCAAGACATCAGCATTAGCCTGCCCCTTGCGCTGAACCGTGTTCAAGCTTGCTACTGCTTTCCCCAACATCTCCTTTTCTGCCCAAAGTTCATTGAAAATCTGCTGAGCCTTGGCACTAGTTTCGATGTGGTCCCGGAATGTGTTGACGGCTTGTCTATCATTCGCTTGGGGTAGGAGGCAAGTAGGAGGAAAAGGGAAGGAATTTGCCGGCAGATGTGCGAACCGTAAGGTTCAGAGGGCAGCATAGTTGCGGTTGGTAAACTTGAATTGTCGGCAATAAGAATGCTGATATAGCTGGACCATCATGTATCATAATGAACCAATTGTATTCCAACTGAGCCTTCTGCGGCTTGATACAAAGCATGCTAAATGAGGATGGTCGGGAGATCCACCATTGTCCGTACTTGGATCTGACCTCTGCCCAGCTGCGCTCTGGTGTCCGGACTTCAGCTCTGACCTTTGTCTGTCCAACCGGAGTTTTGTCTGTACTTGACTCTGACATCAGTGAGCCGAAAATCAAAATTTGTCCGGACTTAGTATCTAACCTCGAAAGGGATAATCAAAGGTCCTCTTTTGCTTAGCTCCGTAACTGAGGCACTAAGTACGCTAACAGAATTCCCAGCCAATGACAAGCAAGGTGCCGCGTGTTCCCCTTGCCACTGATCCCATGGCCGCCAATCCCTCTCCAAACATCGTGCGCGATGCTATCTTTTACCCCTCAGATGGCAGTACCCCACGGATTGTCCAGTTGCACTTCTATGCCACAGCGGACATGGTGGGCCCTCCTTCAGTTGACGACTTCAATATAAGCGCCTTGTATGGGCCCGATAACGTTGTTGCGACCCGCATAAGGGACTGGACCGTGGGCGAGTATCCTACCCGCAAAACATACAACCTGTACTACAACATGAGGGACGACCAAAGTTGTAGAAGCAGAAGTCACTTCCACTTCCACTCCATGCCATTTAGTAGTAGTAGAAGTGAATTCTACTGGATCACTTCCACCTGTCGGTGGCACATCAATTTCCGCCATCCCACCCTTGTTTGTGCGCATCACTGCAATAGGACATCAATATTAGTATGCCACTGGCATGCAGAGCTCATCACCATGTTGGGAAATAATGACAGTAAATTTCAGTTTAATATTCTCCTAGTGTAAGCCACGAATTCGAAATCAATGTAGAAATTGCAACTGTAATTACATGGAAAGTCCCTGTCTATTGCCCCTGTTGACGAATTTTCGAATTGTGGAGAGTTTGGAGGGCCACTTGAGGTCACAAAAACTATGCGATACCGACCACAAGCTCACACTATTGAGATTATATGAGTGGAAATGCCATAGAAACACTGACCTTCAGGTCCAAACTTTGCCAATCAATTTCTGTACGTGCAACACGGTACTCCGGATCCGAGTTTGTGCCAGAGAGAAGAAATCCAGACGGTTGTGGGATGGTCGTGGTGGTGGGCGAAAGACACGAGTAGCACGGTGGCAAAACAAACAACAATCATGTCGCCTATTGTTTCCCAATTGAGAACTCCGTCAGGCGCGTGATGGCGCATCAATGAACCCCATTGTGACAGTGTCACTTCTAGTGGCGCGCACTTCTACTTCTCCTAAGTCACTTCTATTTACTCACTTCTACTTCTACAACTTTGGTATATACTCTACAACATAAGCCCGAGTCTACTTGTGACGGAGAGAAGCCGGCAAACAAGTCGGCAACTAGTTCCGGCACACAGATCCAGTAAAGAGAGTTCAGAGTCGAGTGAGCGGCGTAAGAGTATCGGATTGACTGGGGAATTAACTACAGACAGCGCTAGAATTTATAGTAAACAAGAATATGAAATGTAGGATGGAAACGGGTGTCAAAGGAATGGCGTGCGACGCGCGGATGTCAAGGTTGCAATCGACGTCGAGTTGGTGATCGAGACGGTGAAACGATTAAGGAAAGTGGATGATGGTGGTGATGAAGGAATAATGAGGATGCGCGCAGCGCATCGTTACACTACTCAATTCAAGTTCCGACGAGCTGATTTTACGATTTGGAATTCCAGAAGCAGAACAGGTTAAGACCATGGAGACCTCTCGAACTCCCAGATTTCACCGAAATCCGTATGAACCTATATCTATGTCCTCCTATAGCGGCAAACCGCGCATAGTCCCGATGATGTTCGCCGAATGCGACAATGACGCTCGTGCACTCGGCTTTGAGCGCATCGACATCGATGTTGGAAGCCTGTACGGGCCCAAGAATCTGTTTGCGGCGCGTCAAATCATGTGGTCGAACTCGTGGAACACTCCTGAACTATCGTTATGAGGAACTCAATATATCCGTATATCGGTAGATGAAAGTATAATGAACCATGGGAGCCTGGGACTAGTTCAATTCGTTAACCATTTTGTCATGGATGACTGAGGAGCACTCGCGGGACAGCGACCGTTACGGTGCGTCTTGACTCCTGATGTGGCACCCTCTCATCCGAACATGTCAGAGAAGCGGGCGCAGATGATTGCGCGCCTGCGAGCTATATCGGTCTGTCGATTTATATGTCTGTAATATCGAAGCACCGGTTCACCCGATCCCGCCCTAGGGCCCCACACTGTCGGCGCTGGGTTCACGGGCATCATGACGTACCAGGACACATCAGTCAAGGGATTTTGTTAGGTTAGATGAGCATGTTTATTCGTTATACCTTGGAGTAGCCCATAAGAAATTTCGCTCAAATCCTTTAAGAGAACATAATTTTCTCGTCCTCACCGTTGTTTTTCCAATACTCCACGCTACTCACCGATTCTCTGCTACATTCACTAGGTAGGCAACCCTTCTGTTCAATAAAACTTTTGTCTGCGAGGTATCTTCTGTGCAACGGATTTTGTTCTATGCAATCCAAGACACCACTTGACCGCCAGTATATCCTTTGCCAGTACGTATACACCATTACGCCGGGACGAAATCATAGTGATGTCAAGACCATAAATGACTCCGCGTTCGACGGCCTCATGGGGCATTTTTCGACGACGAAGAGCTCAGGACGTTGTCTCTGACGAATTTGCACCCGATAGTGTCTCCAACGCGGCACGTCGAAGTATCATGCATTCCACGCTTCTCTCCAGATCAAGGTCTCTAGGGTTCTGTGAACAACCCTTATGTTACTAACAGTTGTTAATAACATCATGTTAATAACAGTTAATAACATGTTATTTACATACCCCCAGAAAGTTGCTCAAAAATCCCTGTGAATAACTGTGAATAACTCGGAGCAGCTACAGCGAGTCGTGCGTAGTCGCGCGACAATTGTTACTTGAGTGCTTTCAGCCTTGGGGTGCCAGCGGGAGCTGGATCAGTGAAGCAGAAGATGAGGCAGCCGATGAAGGCAATGGTACGGCCGCCTTCAACCTATCCGACCAATCGACCCCCTCAGCGTTCAAAATTGACCCGGATATCAATATTTCGGCACCCGCGTTACTCGACCTTGTCTCTCCCACTCCTGCCGTTGGTGGTGCGGCCACAGATGCTCGAGCCGCCATTCCCACAGCTCCGGGCATGAAGGATAAGGCAAAAAAAGATCAATTGGAACTTCTAGAATCAAATGCGCGCGATTTCGAAGTTATTTACACTCCCGAAGTAATTTACATTGTAAATAACGAGTTATTCACATGTTAATAACTGTTATTAACTATTTTGTAACTAACATATGTGAATAACCCTCTTGACTGGTACCCTGTTAGTAACATTTGTTACGAACCTCTCGGAGGTTATTCACAGAACCCTAAAGGTCTCGTCGTCGAACGTCTGCTGCGACTTGCTATGAGATGCACAGAACATTCTCACTTGGATCTACAACGGCTCCCTTGACTTGCTGCATAACATCGAGAGCCTTCGCCTGGAGATCCAGTCTTAAATTGCGGAATTGCCGTTGACGCAACAACACCGGGCGCTAGTCTCGTTGAGCATGCGATATGTGCATTTACGCGAGGTGCAGATCGGCGTCAGACCAGATAATATCTGGAAGCGGAAGAGCGTGGATGTGTGGCAAACTGAGGGGAAGGCTGCGCACGATTTAGAGCCGAATCGCTTTTGACGGAGGCTTGAGTCGGTACTGTTAGAATCAGGACATTTTGGTGCCAATGATTTAAACCTAGTTTCAAGTAGGCTAACGTCTATGAAATGCAGACATACAAACCCTCCAAGATATAGAAAACGAAAATGGGATGGCACGCCCTTCTCCCAAGCAAAATCACGCAAGAAGCTTCAATCATAAATTTTAGGGAGAATATGCCTCCCTTCGACGCTTTCGCCAACCCTCCGCCTCCACTGTATCTCTTGGACGAGACGCAGTAACCAGCAAACCCCAGCCGGCTCCCAAAAGCCCACAAAAAACAAACAACAAACACCAAAAAAATTCCACAACAAAAGGAAAGACGTCGAGTCGGCCCGTCTGCCGCGTTGGCGCCGCTGGCCCACGGACCGCATCGAATCCGACGTCAACGAACATCAAATCACTGCCTAAACCCACTCCCGACGTCCCCAAGCACCGCACCAGGCACCTCGTGCAAAGACAAAATAGCCTTTTCCGGCAAGTCGCTTTTTTGGCCCAAGTGCCCATCAATGGCTGATGCGTGGGGCTAGAGAGATGGGGAAAAGAAAGAGCTTCGTTGGAAGAAGCAACAAGTGGGAACGACACCATCCACCATGACCCCGATAACGGGGGACGCAACCGAGGGCTACGTCAAGATGCCTCATAAGAAAGGCACGTCTCGCAGGAATGGGAGTGATGTGCCCCAAACGACCGCGGAGGTGACGTCGCCTCGCTCGCACGACGGGATTCGTGTCCCACCACTCGCACCCGTCCCCAAAGCGCCCGGACATCCCGCAAAACAAATCGGAATAAAGAGCGTCACTCACTCCCGAATCCACTCCATGGCAGTCGACATCCCACCACCGTCTCGCTCTCGGCAGGCGAGGAGAGGTACCCGCCGCCGCCGCCGTCGTCTTCGTTCGCGCCGGTGTTGAGCCAGAGATGGAGTCGAAGCGCATGACTGCGGCGAGCGTTAGCGAGCCCAAAGACGAAGGTTAATATGAATCAAGGAAGCGGGAGGAAGGAAGAGGGAGAGGACGAGGGTATGGAAGGTAAGAAAGGAAGGAGTGACACTCACGGCTCAGAGCACCAAATACTTGATCTACACTCCGTCCCGATCCCTCGTTGCGGTGCTGCGTTGTCGTGCGGCGGCGGAGGTCTTCCGGCGTGAGAGTCAACTATCCAGGCAACATATCAGCCCCCGGTCATATCTGCACACAAAGAGGAGGGGAAGAAGCACGTACGGGCCAAGCAGTCTGCCTCGGACTCATCATCCCGCTGCTCACGTTTCCAATCTCGCGGGCACTCGGCGAAGACGAGGACGGGATTATACACGCCATCCGCACTCGGCCCCTGTGTGGACACGTGATGAAAGTCGGCTGGCACTGGGCGAAGGACGTGGCGTGCGGGTCGGAGTCGCTGAGGAAAAGTAGGACGCATCGGCGGCAGAGGGGTTTCCGTAAGGGAGGTTGTCGCTCTTTCCTACAAATACACTATATCAGGAATGAAGATACACGAGAGAAAGGAAGGAAGGCAGGAAGGAATGCGTGCCACTAACATCGTAGGCGAAAGGGAGGGTGCATCGTGCCTACCATCCACTCTCTCGACGCGCTCGCCGCTCCTTCACGCCGCAGCGTTGTCATACACGCCGGGGCCAGCGTCGTATGCGGTGAATCTTTCTCGCTGAGCTCAATCATACTCCGCCGCTTGTTCCCGATTGGCTCGTCTTCGCCGCCCCAGTCTTGATGCCCTCCCGCTCCATGTGAGAACGTGGGATTCGACGGGAAAGACGCTAACCAAATCAGAGGAGGTACTGAAGGATAATGCGCTGATTGTCCGGAAAAGGTAATCTACGGTTAGATATGCTAGGAAAAAAAGACGCGCACGAAGTGAAATCTTTCCTCGCTCTCCTCACACTCTTCCCAGCTTCAGCCTCAATACGCCATTAGTCCTGGTCACACGGTGCGGAGGCCAATATGGCCAGAAGATTTGAATCGCCGAGTCGAACGCAGGCCTCGCCATAGAGGGAACAAAAGAAAGAGATGGTGGCTGTGCCGCCATCAAAAACCTCAACTGGCAACCATCATGTTTCTTCTCTGCCGTTAGCGGCGGCGAGTAGCGTAGCGAGCTGCAGCAAGCGGGCAGTGAGCACGCGGCGCGGGCGGAAAATCATCGGAGCTGTCAACTGTTGAAGTAACCGCCGGGCCGTTACCGCCCGAATCGGCTGCTGCGAGACCAGAATTCCAGACCAAGCAAAAGAACGTTTGTCGCCCAAGTACAAACTGTACGACCGCGTCAAACGGGTGATCGTAGTCCATCGGACTCCATCCAACGTCCACCTATATACCCACGCCTGCCGAACTCCGGCATCTCGACCCGAATACCGATCCGCGCCCAACCCGCGCGCGCCCAAAATCCGCATGCGCTAACATCGATATATCACGCGCACGGTCGGCCCTGGAGAAGCGATCGTATATAAAAACGATCTTTCCCGAGAGCCCCATGAGATATCTTTTCCCCACTATGGCCTGTGGGGCTTCTGGAAGGCAAGCCAAATCTGATCAGGTATGCCACCTGACGCCCGGCCCCCGCCAAAACCGGCCCGCTTATCACTAGGCGTATATATGTATACGGTTCTCCACATTTGTGGTTCCTGAGACACGCTTTCCCGTCGCTGACGCTGACCATCGACGCTAAAGACATTCCCTCGTCCCAACCCCTCACAGTCGATAACCGTTATTGGAGGCCAAAATGAACAACGGAATCGACACTCATGAAAAGTCTTCTATCGAGAAAGGCCACAGCGAGCATGAGGACCATACCGACCTCAAGGCGAAGATGGCCGATTACAAGGCGGATGCGATCGAGGCCGAGAACTCTGAGTATTCCATGACGGTCTTGGAAGCCGTCAGGGCGTACCCCATGGCTTGCTTCTGGGCGTTTGTCATGTCTTTTACCATCGTCAGTCGTTTACTTTCTGCTCCCGGGAGGCCGCGGTTGACCCACTCATTCAGATCATGGAATCCTACGATGTATTTCTCATGGGCAATTTCCTCGCCCTGCCGGCGTTCGCCAATCGATTCGGGGTACTGAACCCCGCCTCCGGCAAATTTGTGGTCGTCACCAAATGGCAGTCGGCTCTCCAAATGTCCGGGCAACTTGGTGCCCTCCTCGGTGTCTTCGCTGCAGGTCCTATAACCAGCCGAATAGGTTATCGTTGGGCGACCTTGCTCGGACTCGCGCTCATGAACGCGACCATCTTTGTCACATTCTTTGCCAATTCACTGCCCGTTTTCTTCGTGGGTCAGCTCCTTGAGGGCCTACCTTGGGGTATCTTCATCGCCAACGCTCCGGCGTATTGCAGCGAGATAGTCCCGTTGCGGCTGCGTGCACCTGCTACGCAGATCCTGCAAATGTTCTGGGCGGTCGGTAGTATCATCGTCGGTGCGGTCACTTTCGTGTATAACGCCAGGTTGGACGAAAAAGCATACAAGTGGGTGCTTCATCGTGTAACAAGACATGTCTTTGTCTGACAGAAGCCAGGATTCCCATCGCACTTCAGTGGCTTTTCCCCACTCCGCTCCTGATCCTCATGTTTTTTGCGCCTGAGTCACCCTGGTGGCTGGTCCGAAGGGAACGTTATGAGGAGGCGACTCGGTCCATCGAGCGGCTCGGACGTAAATCGAGACTGAACGCGGGAGAGACAGTCGCCATGATGCGCCGTGTCGTCGAACTCGAAAAAGCCATTGTCGCCCCCAACTACGTCGAACTGTTCAAAGGCTCCGACCTCCGGCGTACTCTCATCGTGTGCGGTATTTACGCGGCACAGAATCTCGCGGGTAATCTTATCGCTAACCAGGCCGTCTACTTTTTCGAGCGTATGTGATATAACCGCTTTGTCTGTATGCGCTAACCCAGAGCAGAGGCTGGTATGACGACCAACACTGCTTTTGCTCTCGGTCTGATCACCTCGGCCCTTCAAATGATCTTCGTCATGCTTTCATGGATCTTGACGACTTACTTCGGCCGACGTCCCATCTATCTCTGGGGAACAGCATTCAACGTCGTCATGCTCGTCTCTCTCGGTGTCGCCGCCTCGGTAGGCTCGTCGAATGCAGCCAATCTCGCCCAAGCGTCTTTCGGGCTCATCGCTTCCGTCATGTTCACCTTTACCGCCGCGCCCGTCTCGTGGTGCATCATTGCAGAAACGTCAGCCATCCGCCTCCGGCCGCTCACGACCGGAATCGGTCGCGCGTCATACTACATCATCGAAATCCCTTGCATCTTCCGTGAGTGGAGTCTGCTACCCCAACTCCGCGTGGATAAGGAAGGAGCTAATGAATGCTATCTAGTTGCATCGTTTATGCTTAATCCGACTGGTGGAAACCGTGAGTTTCTCTTTTGTCTTTCTTTTTTCTTTGCTTGTATACTAACGATGACGTAGTTGGTGGCAGGTGCGGTTATGTGTGGGGTGCAACCGCACTCGTGACTTTGATCACCGCGTACTTTTGCCTTCCGGAGATGAAAGGTCGATCTTACCGCGAGATCGACATCATGTTCAGACGTCGCATCCCTGCTCGACAATTCGAGAAGACGATTATCACGGCAGAGGAGGACGAGTAATTCGAGTACGAGTATCATCGGAGTGTATGAAAGGCTGGACAAGAGGGGTGTTGGTAGGCAGTGCAGAAGCGTTCAAAATGAATTTGTAGCTCAATGAATTAAGAAACTCTACAACTGTTGTGCAGTTCGCTCAGCACAGTCAAGGGCCAAACCATCAGCAGCGCTGACTCCGCTGAGGACGTGGAGCAAAGAAAAGAAGCGATTAAATCGATCAGTGGCAATGTTGATCCGAAGCTAGCATCTTTCGACTTGCTCTTCTGAAGAGACCACCATGCCGTTCCGGAGTAAGTAAATCGATGACCTTGATGGCACTGTCCGAAGGCTCAATATCTCGACTTCAAGCGGCGCCGCTGGAGCCCTCGATATGTCAAAGCACATACCCTGTTTATCGGCCAATGTTCTAGGAGGTGTACCGGTCCTAGCCGTCCGAGAATGCGGCAGCAATCTCCAAGCGATCCCGGACTCATACGCATGAGTCTCTGTCGTTTTCTTCTGTGCTGGCCCGGCGAAACAAACTCCCGAAAACTGATCACTCTGTCCTGCTCCTTGCTCACTTTGGATAAGTTTTCCCTCTTAGCCACAACTTGTTATCGAGCTGTTGCGGGCTTGTATCGCCCTCAATTTTCCCGTGCTGCCACTATGTTTCGGTATCATTTGATCGCTTTCAGCATTCGCCCCCTGTCCTTGCGGCTTGTGCGTACCTGCCATTTTCTTCTCCTCTTCCTACGGTGCGTCGACTGACCCGTAGTTCGACCGGTTTACTCAAGAGCTAAGATTGTCATAACAGTCCCATGTGACACCCAATTTCCTTCGGTACGCACAGGTTCAATATTCTGGTTCAATTCATTCTCGCTGATATTAGCTTTCATGTGAAGAATTGAATGCTGACAGCTCGCGGTGTGTCTCAGATAGCTTCTGGCGCTTCTCCTCGGGTACTGAAATATTTAGTTTCTTGTTACTTTCGAGCAATCCTTCAAGACTAAGATAATCGGCGTTCAGATATTATGCTCATTTGCGTCTGCTTCTCATCCAAGCGGATACTTCATTGATTAGATCTAGATTCAGCTCTAAAATTGTGCTACTTTCGGCGTGCCATATCCATTTCCCACCGAGCTCCGCGCGTTGGTACCCTGAACCGCATCTCTTGAATGACAACCCTTCCAGGATGGCTCGAAGATATCAGGTCCCTCTCGTGTCTGAACTCAATACACAACGAAATGATTATCCCGACAATGTTTCGACAGACACACTCCAGCCTTGACGCAACTCCACGACTTTCAGGTCCATCTTGTGTGTGGCTTTGATTTCATACTCTCACACAGCGCTTTTCCCACTGCCAAAGCGTTCCTTTCAACGTCCCCAGACCCGAACAAGATTCGAAACCAATGACAGCTGCTCCTCTTGCTGATTATATCCGATTCTTTTTTTCCGAATACTCCAATTCGTGGGCATCCTGTGCTTGCGCACCAGGCGCACATATCATTCAACAACCGTAATTCGGCCTTGGTTCAAAGAGAAAAATGTCGATTTCGTTGCAAAAGGCATCAAGGCAATTATCCACTCCTTACTACGAGCATATGGGTGCATCGAGTTGCGGTTGTGGAAGATTATCCACAGAGTCGTATGCTGCGTGCGGTCCAAACGAAACTGTCCTCGACTGTGAGCTTTGTTTTCTCCGCAAGCTTACGTATATGCAACACCGTTCTAAGCGACCCCTTTCTAACCAGAGTTTGCGCGTTAACGAATTCGACAGCCGAGCATTTGATCCGTAACCAAATCGCGATCTGTCTGTGGATGAGATAAGGGACTAAGTGATTGAATATGTAAAGAGCCAGCCGATTTGGGCCCACTTTGGGGTGAATTTAGGGTCAAAAAAACGAGAGCGTCGCATTCATGACCATGGATGCGCACTGATGCGCATCGATGCGGCATGCACTCAAGGCCCATCAATGCTTACGAATGCGCATCAATGCGGATTTCACCTCAAATAAGGCTGTGCAGCGCGCTATGGATGAGCACTCGGGCGCATCGACTGGGCATGGATGCCCATGCGTGCGCATGGGTGAGCATGAATGCGCACGCATCGGCATCCGTGCGCACTTGGGTTTTGTCCAGTATGGACAGTCATAGAGATGCTTGATCCTTCCGGATTATTGCCCAAGTACACCCTGGAATAGCCCGTTCATATTCGCAAGACCTATAATTCGGACCGTGATCCATGCAATGATCATCCTCTCAGTCAGCTCAATTGCGATCGATTCTGGGTTGTCTGACGTAGTATGGAGGCCGACGACATGTTTCGTGCTCAGCGCCATCGAATTGGAGGCAGGTAAACTGATGATTTTCTGATCCGACAAAGTCACATACGCATATGGAGTAGGAAGAGTAACCCTAATTGCGCGATCCGCTCCCTTGGATGTTGAAACACACTTTTCCCATCAATCAACTAACCCGTCATTAAAGAAAGTTGAGGAACCAGGCGTTTTGGTGAGGTGTATCGGGATGCCCAGGTGGACTTTGATTAGATTAGCGACGATGGATGATCGTCCCCCTTGGAAGACAACCAGCTGGGTATTCGTATGACCGTTATCGCTCACACCGCGACCATTCATTCTATATTCATTGGGACAGACTACATGTTTTGAATCATTTGAAAGTTAGTTGGGGCTTCTACAGTGACTTGTGAGTCGTTCACGCATTGAAAATAACTCCAGTGACCACGCAGACAACTATTGACCACGTAAACCCGCCAATCCAGACCCTCGCAGCCTCCGTCCGCAGATCTGCCGCTCCTTTGAACACCGCAGTCCACCCGGTGTTATGATATCTCAACGCACTCGTCTGGCACCAGCACGTCTCGAATACTCCGATTTCTTCCAAGACACTAGATGCAATGAGCCACCCTGCGTTCGTGATTGCGATCATCTTGCCCACAACCCGAGTTATCACAGCCACTCCTCCCAAAATGCTAATACCTGCACTGCGCTGGTATGGGTCGCCCTCTAGCCGGTGCATCAATGCGTGGGATACAAACTGGGAAAGGACGAGCAGAAGCCACGACAGGGTCGCAGCGACGCCATAGATGAGGTAGCTCCCAGAGCGGCAACCCAGTCCAACGGCTGGCGTAAAGTACGCCACGAATATGGCAGCTCCAGTGGTACCCCATTGAAGAAACAAGGCGAGGAGGGCGGCATAGAATGTGTGTTGAATTGCGACAGAAGGAATATTCTCCCAAGCGACGAAGGCTCTGAGATCCTGGGACAGTGCAAGGCGACAGCAGGTGGCTGCGGCTGCGGCTGTCGCCGGCGGCTCTGTCATTGGCGTTGTCTCTGTCCGTGAAATCTGCGTCCCTTCCCTTGCCACTGGCTCTTGGATTGCTTCATGCGCTAGATCACTGACCCTGAGCCGATGCAACGAGATTTTGAAAGCTCTCTCGACATGTTCCGCAAGTGCGAACCACGTCAAAATCCTGGCGTAATTGAAGATCGGACCCTCGCGCCTTTCGTCACCGCGCACGTCCATACCCAACCAGGTCGGCGGGGGTAAAGCGTCTTCAAGTTCAGCTGCATCAGCGCCGGATGAAAACAAATCCTCGTCCCGAAGGGTATCCTGCTGTGCCTCGAGGGAGGCGCCTCCGGCGTCGGAGAGCTGGGTCGACACCTGAGCGGACGGTTTTTCTCCCCCGCATGGTAAAGGCAGGTACAAATCCGCATCAGGCCGTAAGCCTCTCTGGTATATGGCTGTGGTATCCCCTCGATGGCTTGAAACCCCGGGGTGTGCAATGATGGTGTGGTCGACTAGTGCTGCTTTGATTGCCCCAGCCTTAAACTGTGAACCAACACGAATATACCTGAAGCGGCAAATAAATGTTAGTCTAGAGCAGCAAGAATGGTAACATGCCCGAAAACAATTGGAAACCTGGATTTATTCAAGTCAGTACCACAGTCCAGCTTTGACGAATTCGGAACTCACATCCAACTCCAAACAGAGCTGGAGGCAAATTGAAGACCAACATCAGGGCTCCCTAGGGAGTCGTGAACCGCGGCTATGAACGAGATTAAATATGACGTGAACGCCAGAACAACTGAAAGGCAAATTCAGGAATGTGAAGCTGATCAAGACTATTGCCGCACCTTGTGCCAGAAAGGAGTAGGTGAATCCACGCCGTGTGTTATTAAGATCTTTCGCTGCAATCATCCAAAAATTCTGTCGGTCCGGAAGCACAATGAGACTGGCAAAGTCGCCCATTCGTTGGTCCGCACGCATTGGACATTGCTGGGATTCTTTCAAAACAAAAGCAACCGCCTCGATCCTGTGCGCCATGTACTGATAGCGCTCTTGCGTATATTTCTCCGCCTTGTCTTTCAGTCGTTGAAACCGAGAGGTAATATGCTGCCGATTGAACGTCGTGAGCGCCAGAGAGTAGGTAGCCAAGGCTGGGCTCCCGACACAAAGGCAAGCGCTCAGGAGGTTCATCCAGCCATCTGCCTCGAATGGAAGTTGTGCGATCAAGCCGATCCAAGGCAGCAACCAAGTTGCGAGTGGAACCGCAGCTGAGGAAAAATCTATGCTCTGGCTCACAGTGAGGGGGTGAAATACGACGAGGCTACGGCTAAATCTCACCTGTACCAACAGGTTGCTTCCGCACTCTGCCCGACAGGCCTCGACTGTTATTCCCCAGATGTAGGGAGCGGATTGTATAGACCCATTCACGGGGCATGAGGTTTCCTGGCCGTAAATATTGACAAGGCCCCCAGAGCTGCAATTGAAACGGGCAGCACATGCTGTCGTCCAGTCAGAAACATACATTGTGCTGACTGCAAGCCCCATGGTGTCTGCCGGGTGGTGGATAGGACAAGTGTAAAAACGTCATGGTTTTTGGGAGTTAAGTAGGCGTGCTGGAACTGACGCTGAGTTCGTGCGCAGCATGGGTTGCCCCCAGGAAAAATAAACCATCTCTCACAGTTCCCGTGGATGCCGACCATACAGAGTTCTTGTCGAACTGTTTAAACTTCATTTTAACTCGGATGGCTCCGTGATACAGCCATCCACGCAGGCATATGTGTCGGTGCAATCAAAAGAGCGAAGGTAGTAGAGAAAAGATCGGAATTCTCGGTATGTCAATTTGCAAAGTCCTCGGACGCGATGTACCTGCTCCAAGATGCAGGGCCATAAGATTCTTAGAGATTACATGTTCAACCTAATAATTCTCTGAGTTGCTGGACAATCATGTTGGTACGTGTTATAATGAAGCTGCATACCTGGTTGTCCTAATCACAGCTAAAATTCCGCAGGGATGAAATTCGGCCCAGATGCTCGCAGAGAAAAATAGACGCAGTATAGAATGGGCAGTCCAAACTTAACTTCACTCAACAACCAGCAGGTGCCTGAACTGACTTCAATACAAAGATAGGAGCACAGCATCGGTGCAAGTTATACGTCGAGCGGCGCTCACACATGGTGTGCACAGCACGATGCAGGGACCCGACGCCGCAGTGTGCAAGATAGCCCGAATTTGGATCCTTTCCAACAGCGCTTCAACGAATTTCTCGACGCGCCCTCGAAATGGCACTTTTCTATCTTCGAACGCGTATCACATCGATTGGGCGTCATTTCTGACGCCCGCAGTGCAACTTCATTCATTTCGGCATGACGGCAAGACTGCGCCCGACATTGGCAGCCGAATAGCACTGGACAGTCGCATCGCCAGACTTTCAGCCAGAGTGCCCCCACAGCACAGGCACAAACGTAGTCTTCCGCTAGTCTTTCAAAGACTGATGATCACAATTCGAGTCCTGGCTCATAATTAGGGCAATAAAGAGTACGAAAGTGCAGGTGTGAACGAAGTTTGGGCTTGTGGAAGAGAATGAGGGCAAAAACCAAGTAGTCTCAAAGGATTTGACAGGCAAGTCGAATATACGACCGATTCTCCAGGGTCTTGACCAAGGTTGCAATATTCCATCTGAATTGGCCCGTTGATTCCGAATGTTTTCGTAAGTTCATCGCATTCGCTGCTGACCCGCTGAGGGATTTTTGCCTGTTCTGTTCCGACCAGACGAAGTTGGAGCAGCAGGGCCTTCTGCATACTTGCCCCAGGACATAGAGCGGCTGGATAGCCTTGAATAGCCTCCTAGTTCGAATTAGGTCTCTTCGCCTCGCGTACTAGTGCTTGTGGCGTTCCCCCATATCCATTGAAGTCCCCGCATCGGATTCTGCAGTCATCATGCACCCGGTCACATATTTCCTGCGAAACTTTTCAGGAATTCTGCTCCAACTGCTTAATGAATAGCATCTGTGCCTTGCGCCTATACAGCGCAAGCGCTCCGTGAGGCACTCACGGCCGTCAAGAATCACCGCCTCCTATAAGGAATGGAAGGTTATAACTTTAAATACATCATTCAATCACTAGCGGAAATGAAAAAGCGTACCTGCATTGACGTTCTTGTTCTTGTTTTGGAAGTACATCGCAGTCTGTGGGGGTGAGCTTGATTTATGGGAAGGGTGTCGCTAGAAACACGTCTTCTCTCATTCGCCGACGGATCGATCAGCGCGGAAGAGCATTACATGTATACGGCAGCGGCTTCAAGTGTGGGATTTCTGTGTGGATAGAGGCGCTCGTCCTGTATCCGCCGAGGGATCCATCGATCACTATACATAGAATATTCGGTGGACTTGCGGTCAAATCCGAGCAGCATTCGGACTGTCGAAAGGCTGGAGAGGCTCAGGACAAGGACGACGAGACAGAGAGATGCTAGAAGCACACGGGGAGGGGTTGCATTGCAGTACGAAGCTGGTTAGCGAAGAAATCTGGGACTTTTGCGAGCGAAGCACGATATCCTAACACTCCAAAGAATTGGAAAGTGGGTGGCGGAACGTGGAAATGAAGCAAACATCGATTAACCGTACCGCGTGCGTATTCCGCAAGAAGGGTAAGTGTGTGGAGAGCTAGTTGCAAATCAATATACTGTAGGTAGCATAAAACAATTCATGAGGCCCTCATAACGAACCCGACTTCCAAGCGCCGAGCGAAGGAACTAGCCGTACGCAGAATGGAATCGTGAATTCACTAGATCGGTATCACGCACACTGTGTCAAGGGTTCTGCGGAGAGCAAAAGGTGTTGGTAGTGGATCGGCTCGTTAAATTTGCACCGAAAATTCGATGAAGGACAAAACTTGAAAAAGTTGATTTCCAGTACGTGCTTCAATAGCCCTCAAAAGCCGATCTTTAGGCGTGAAGACTCTGAGCGTGAGATGAGACTCTCATTCGGGTACAAGACATTTATTGACGCACGTAAATATATGGAAAGAGGGGAAGGCTGAATCTGAGTCGCAAAGTTTTATAACCGGAAAGACGGGGAATATTTCGAGCGACACCTGTTGGGTTGAAATCAGCTGGGGTTGACTGTTCTCGGACGAGGAAATTGAATGAGATCGGTCAACCTGCATGGGGGACGGAACTAAAGGCTGTGCGCAAAGAACCGAGACTTTGTAACCCGATAAAACAACGAGCAATTTTTCAACGCTCCAGCTTCGGCCAAGCGGGAAAAATATCAAGATCCGGAGGTTGTGGTGATAGAGATCGTAGAAAATTCTGTAAGGAGTGTGTCAGGCTTATCTATGTGAATTTGTAAATAAATCGATCGACGCACAACGCTATGCGAAAGACCCGAGCCTCAGGGGTTACGCTGGAAGTGAGTGGAAATCAGATTCTGGCACCGGAGTTGGTCATGCACGGACGCATTCAAGTATATCTGTAAAGGAGGGAAATCCTGCCCCAGAAAACCGCGATTATACGACGCGCGAAACGGAAAGTTGTCAAGTTTTGCAACTTGATTCCAGAACCTCCATCGCACCAGCGTTCTCCGTTGGGCATAGGATGTCGGGGGGTGTGCATATATATTTGTCTCTCATTTGTGTTGCACGTCTGGAGAGGATTACTCACGCGTCAGAGCAATTGGCACAAGTACATGGATTTGAGTAAGTGTTTGCCATGTGGGCGAGTGCATCTGGAACGAGTACTGAGTTAGTATCGCACAGTATTCGGGGATGGGGAGCCGGATTAGGATCAGACTGATATTAACTCGAGCGCAAATAACGTCTATCTGGACCATGGGCTGAATCAGTCGACTCGAAATCTACGAAATGAGAAACTGACCTCGAGCGTATTCGAACGAATTTGAAGGAAAGGGAAAGTAGACCGAAATCTACAGGCTCTGGGTCCATTAAAATGGAGAGGTAATGCGCGCCATATTATTCTTCGAGAATCTGAATTCAACAGAGAAAGGGACTGAGCGTGAGCAACGAATGCGATTTAATGAACGGTTGAAACTAACCTCAGGGAATTTGCTTCAAGGAGTTGAACGTAATATCTACGCTGGTCGACGCGTCAAGTGAGGATGAGCCGCCGGAGGCTGAGTGCGGAAGATGCGCAGCCGCAGAGTCTTGAAGCAACCGCGAAATCAGCCCGCAAGACTATTCAGAATTACCCGAAGGCACGTACTTCAGCGTACGTGTCAGCCAACGCTTGTGAAATCGGAGATCAGTCGGAATGAATAGAGTACATATTCGAGCACAAAGAGTCACGGCAACCGCTCATGTATGTCAACAAGGAAAGACGGAAAATCGAGTTCAGATCGAAGCGAGCGCGTAGGCGTATCTGGATGCAAGGTCTGAGTCAGTGAACTCGGAAACGACGAAGCACGAAACTTACTTCCAGTGTACTTTGACGAAAGTAGAGATTCTGGACCGAGATCATAGACTCGCGTTCCATTAAACTGGCAAGGTAACGCGTGCATTTTTTACATTCAAAAAACTCACCTGGAGGAAATTGCGTCAAGCTTTCAAATTGGAGGTCGGGTGTCGCTTTGTTGAAAGCGCCTAGTACGAACTAAGTAAGAATGAGAAGGAGCCGGGCGAATGAATTGAAGTTGGGTGAGGCGCGCCACCTTATAGTGGCAGTACGATGTATCATCAGCTTCTAATTACCGTAAAGCCGTGATATATAAAAACCGCTAGCTTGGAGGCGGTTTTGATACATCATGGCAGCATCCTGTCTGGCCATATAAGAATATTCATGCATGCGACCGTCGCTGTGCTGGATGACGATCACGAATGTGCCAAATTTAGATGATGTCCATCAAACGCCCTCGACGTCGCGATCAAAAGCGATCAAAGCTCGTCAGCGTTGGCGGCAACAGCGACAACAAAATATGCTAGCATATATACGATACATTTTAGGAAGAAGCAACAGGAAAGGACATTGAACTGTGCCGTAAATCTAGGTGGTGGATCACCGATATGCACCGCAAATTTGCATGCCTTGCGGGGGTGCTCGGGAGGTCAGCTATACGGCGTGAAGCCGGAAGCATCCGAGGTGGCTGCACGCAACGCTGGATACCAGCGGAACTGCTGCCGGAGTCCAACCGCACATGGATGCTCGATGCCAACGGACTGCGACCGTAGCGCCTGGCGCACGTGCTCCCGGGGCGACAGGTAACTCGGCACGCTATGGGCCATCGACGTCTCACCCGCATATCCATCAAGGCACCTTCTGTCACCGGCGGCGCTGCAGACACAACTGCCGATCGCGACTCCCGGGAGATGGGCCACGATGGTGCTGGCACAATCCCACATCCCCGACGCGCCCACCATGGCGTTGTGTGCTCCCGAAAGAACGGCGGGCGCAGCGCGGCCACTGAGACACGGCCAGCGATGCAGCAGGTGCAACCTGACTAGCGCTGTACGTCAGAGCCATCCTGGCTCATCTTCCGTTCCGTCCCAATGGCTAGGGATCACAAGTCAGGAACCACAGCGCTTGCTACGGGCTGACCAGGATGCTGCCCCGCGAAACGACAGCTTCAGACGATACCCCATGGGCTTGGATCGTGGAGTCGCTATTGCAGAAGGTGAGCGTGACGTGGCACCAAAAAGGTGCTCGTGCGCTGCAAGTTTGGTGCCAGAACCTCGAGTAAGCTTATAGAAAACTTGAAACTGACTGTAGACGCACCGTGGGCCACAAAAAAAACCATCTCCTTGCCGACACTTCTTGAATCTCGAGACATATCATGGGTACACCAAAAGTGCCGAAATCTGCAATTTTGCAGTAATAAGCAGAGAAAAATGAAAGGGGGAGCATTGTCTCAAGTTAACTGAAGAAGATTATCGAGGTTTCAGAAGCTTGAAGGAGACACGGTCAGTTTGCAAGCCATCAACGTCGAGATCAGCGACAACAGGCGTAGCAGGGCACCTGCAAGTTGAAAAGCTTCGAAAAGCCAGGGAAAAAAGCCAAGAAACCAATGAAGCAAGTCGGGGTGCGAACGGCACGATGAAACAGCACAGAAGACAAGTTTTGAAGAAGGTGGTGGTGGTGGAAGACAGGAAACGTCACACTAGTCACGTCGGGTCACTCCACCGATTGACTCGGAAAGACGTCCGAACAGCGCCGTAACACAATGTTCAGCGTCACTTGCAGCTTTCCCGCATTTTTCGGCAGATTGTAGTAGGCAGATCTCTTCCAATAATTCAGCCGAACCTGTTTGTAGCAAAATTACCAGGAATTGATCAAACTATGGAGACGAAACAGTGAATTTGTACAGTCGGGCGCTTAATAGGCGCTTACGAGCGCCGTAACCTATAAAACCACCTCGATGTCCTTCAATCCGGTGCTATACCCACAGCCTGAGGCTTTTTATGAGCTGTAGCATTACAACCCATCCATCCAATATGCTTTTCCCCGAGAATGAAAGTCAGGATAAGGTTTTCGAAATTGCGACACAGAATTGGTTCAAGTTGACTGCATTGTGATTTAGGCTGCTGAACGAGCGCTTTTGTTCAACTTCCTCCATTTTCCCAAGTTCCCTTAACTTTTTGCATTTTATTGATGGGTTAGCACACTAGATACTACATATGTTGTTAGAACGCAGGCGTGTACCTCTTACCCTGATGTCGAGCAAGTTTTCTATGTTACGACGCCATCGAGCGCCCATTAAGCGCTCATCAGGCAAATTTCCTTCGCAGCAGGCTACAGGATTATTCATTCCACAACCCTGGCATATTGGTAGGTTTGGCAAGGGATTTTCAAGAGATCTGTCAGTTCAGAATTGGCACAAACTCGTCCAAAATGGTTTCCAAAGGCGAGCATTGTGTTACGGCCCTCTTCGGACTTGTGTCCGAGTCCTTCGGCGCAATGACCCGGCAGCATTTTCATTGAGTATTCGCTCATTTTTTTTACGGTTCTCTTGTTCGAAATAGCTGAGGAAGCAAAGTAAAAACAAAACACGATGCTATTGCCACCATGTGTACAACTAATTCGTGTACCAGCGGATGATACAAGGATGTGTCGAGAATTCAAGTATTCAAGGGTAAAACTGCGGTTGTGCGATGCGCAGCTGCTGCACAGGGCAGAAATACCTAAGAGGTAAAGGTAAGGGCAGATGGATCATGGAATACTGATGAAAGTGAGAACGAGAAGCGGGGCACCACAGGACCTACACAGGCACAGCAAGCGGCGAGAGTTCGCAAGGGTATGAAGGTGAGAAAGCGAGGGTAGAGTCAGGAAACGATGGGTGCGAGCGAGCAGGCGGGTCAATCGGATGAATAGGTGCGGCAATAGGTGAATAGGTGCAGCAATTAGGTGCGGCAAGAGGGGGTGCGAAGGTGCGAGGCTGCAGGCAAACGGACAGACTACAAGCAAACAAGATGAATCAGGCACGTGCAAGTTTGACTGCTGCAGCCGGGAGAATAATACCCCGCAAGCGGGGTGGCGGGCGGGCACTGTGCAGAAGCGGGCTGGCGTGTGGCGGCGGCGTTGGACGTGGTGCAGACATACGGGGTGCATGGAGGATATCGATTTTCACTCATGAGCAGCACCTGGGTACACAACGGCCCGGGGAGAATATTCAGTGCGGCTGCCACATGCATGAAGCAGCGTGCTGGCGAGGGCCAAGAACGCACCAACGTATATGGGTGGATGGAAGGGCCCAGCGAGGCATGGTTATAACATATTTTCAAAGAGAGAGCAGGCCTGGTGCCGATGAGGAGCGGGTAGGAAGTGCGGGAACGGCGAGGCCAATTGCGAGCCGAGGGATAGATTCAAAGGGATTCCAGTTGGGGAGGTGATGGTACGAACAAAGAAGAGTCTCGAGTCCAGATTTCAGAGCACCCAGGAGCCAGCAGCATTTTTTATGGGAAATTCTCCCTGGATGGACGTGCTGATGTGGCGGCCATCCTGCAGTGTTGATGCAGGCTGAGGGAATTTAGAGGCAGCGCAGAAGGGATTCAGACCTGTATTGACAACCTAGCAAAGGGATGGGGGCGTGGAGCGGCCAGGAGCGGGTGGCGGGGAGGAGGAAGGAGGATTGATGGCAGAAGGTGTGATTCTAACAAGTGTCAACAATGCGATCCATTGGGACATGCTCCGGTGCGCATCAATGGTAGCGGGTCGGCGGGCCCGGCGGGGTAACGGTGGGCGCGATGATCGGGCAGTGCGGGGGTGCACACGGGAAATGAAGGTGAGGTGATGTATCAAGATCTATTGTGGATTAGCGGTTTTGATACATCGTCGCTCACCGCTAATCAGGGGAAGGCTGATAGATTAAAACGCCGTATACGCCTGGGCGCGCGGCCAGACCAGGATGAAATGAAATCAAGAGACCTTGAGCCAGGAAGGTAAGTTATCGGGATTGGCCAGCAGAGCAGCTGACAGTCCGGGGGTCGTGTTTTGAGCCTGATCGAGGGTAAATGATCGAGGCATGCATAATTTTCGGTTGCATGTCGATGTGGCGCTGAATTATAGAGGAGCCAGTGGATGAAGGTGCGAGAGGAGCAAAACAAGACAAGTGATGGAGGGGAAGGCGGACGACGATGGACGCGAGCGAGCAAGCAAAGGAGTAAATTCGAATTGGGATTGGCAGTACACGGGTGGGCATCCTCATTGGATCGTTGCCGTGGCTGTACATAGCTCTAGCCTCTTCGTTGGACTGATGGAAGCCATAAATGAATATCTGGAGCGCAATACTCGTGAGGCTCGAAGTCAAAGCATCTGTTCAGGTATAATTATTTAGCAAGCGGGAGTCAGCATGATTTTCAAGGTACTCTAAAGAGCCGGTGTTTATTGATTTGAACACATCTCGCGGTCGGGGATTACTGTACGTGGTTCGGCGCTCGAGCGATAGTCGAGCAGTTGTATCTGGGTCTGCGGCGATGTCGGACAGATAAGCGGATACAGTTCTTGCTGGGGCTGGTGCTTTGAGTCCGACGGGGAGGCCAAGCCAGGTGATAGAGAGCGGAGAGGAAGCCTAGGCAGGAGCTTCGCAAAGACAAGACAAGATTGATCGTAGAGGCGATATCGGGACGAACGCGGACAGACGGAAGCGAGCGGAGAACAGTAAAAAAAGCACGCGCAGAACAGGAATTTTTGCACGATGACAAGGTAATGATGCGCGGGATGTCGAGGTACCGGTGGGCTGGGTGGACGCCGTTTGAAGGACGTTGACACGAATAACCTAATCGGACGAAGGAGTTGAAGAATTGAATACAAAAAGCGACCTGCGTCGTGGTCTGCGACAGGGAGGAGGGCCGCTACGCAAAGTCAGTCAGCTTCTCGTTTTACGAATCGACTCGGAGGAAAATGGATGGGATAACTTACTTCAACGGACGGACGGGCGGGCGGAGCGAAATTTGAGCAGCGCCGAGCGTAGATGACACCAAATCGGCCAGAGGCGGCAGCGACGCACCGCAATCGAAAATTGAGGGAATTGGAATCCAACCAAGTTGAGACGAAGGTTCTACGGAAAGATGAGCTCGTTTCGCGAAGCAAGCGAGGATAGAATACTAATTTCGATACATCAACGCAGCGCGAGCGCACATATATGACCCGATAGGATATTTCTTGAAGGAAATTGGTCTAGTGGTTCAGCGAGAGGGCGGACTCTAGAGCTGGAGCTGGACGTCAGCGTCAACACGGGATTACGAGTTTATATTCAATAAGATATACTTATTCATCGTCATTATATCAGTTCTGTAACAGAGACGAGTAGTACGTCTCCATTCAGAACGCATCGCACCCTATATCATGAGTCTTTGAGCTGATTGATTGATTTGTTTTGCGCCAACTGCCGGCGCGAGGTTCGGGCGTCGCGCGCGCGCGTTGTGTGCTGGCACATCTTTGTATCTGTTCATCAGATATGCATCAGTAGTCCGGTATTTGAGAAAAATTGAAAAGGTTAATTCACGTGCCGGGCGATGTGATGCGAGGTCACAGATTCGCTGGAGGGCGTCGCTGCAACGAGAAAAGTCGTTGTGGAGTGGATTGAGGCTCGGATGGAGGCAGGAAGGTGTGAATGAAATTTTGAGAGAAGGAAACAAAGACAGCGCCGAGGGACCACAAATCGGCAGACAATTGTTTATTCAATCGGGAGAGGATGTGAAGGAAGCGTCGTTGCATTGGAAGTAATATCGGACGCCGGAACCCAGTAGGAAATATTCGCAGAGTGCAGAAGTACGGTGGAGTGGGCCGGTAAAAGTGGATCGTGCGGGGTTTGCGGATTTAGGGTGCAGTAAAAGATGAACAGCGATGCAGGAGCGATTATACAGAGAGAACGATTCGGAGGGGAGGGGGACATATTTTCAAGATGCTTCACGATAAAGCTGCGACTTGCTGACGCGACGGAAATATACAGATCAGGCGGAGGACTTTAGCGGACTAGTGGGGAGGGATCGAGAGCTGACAGGGATTTGAAAGAGACGTCGACTAGAATTTGTCTTTTGACGAACGGCCAGGAACCGATTTGAGAGACTCTCTGGCAGCGAGCACATGTCTGTCGACGTCGAGTCTCCTGTCTCATGCGCATCAGAATGCAGACAAAGGAGAAGCTTACTCGGCTCATTAGTCAGAGAAGCACTACTCGCACGCTGTTCGGGAGAGGCGCGGACCAGCGCCAGCGCACCACCTGTACTTCCTCCTCCTCCCTCTCATCGTCTCTCGCAACGCCCGCTCGCCTCATCATCGGAGTCGCTTGTCGCCAAGATTGTGCGTACGTTGCCTTGACAGCGACATCATTGTTGTGACTCTGCCGTTACCTTGTCACGCCTTTGCGCTTTTCCTTCCCCCCGTCGTCCCGACGCCCACGCTCTTTCCTAGACCTCCAAAAACCGCCCAGCCCTCTCTCTGCTGGCTCTCTTTCACCTAGCTCATACTCACAATGGGCTTTGAACACTTCCACGTCAGCAAGGCCGGCGCCGCCTTCCACCACGGCTCCTCTTCCAAGGCCAAGCGCGACTCGTCCACCCCCGACCCCTCCTGCGCCACTGGTGCATTCTACGTCGCCCCCGCCCTCGGCGCCACCGTCGATACCTCGTCCCCGCTCGCCGTCTCCTGGGCGCCCCAGCTGTCATGCCTGCAGCCCGCCCCCTCGAACGTCGACATCCTCCTCTATGGCCTGGGCGACAACACGCCGGTCATGCACACCTGGTCCGGCGTCTCCCTACGCCGCGGGCGGGTATAACATCACCCTGCAGCCGAGCTGGTGGAACAGCACGAGCAGCAAGCAATTGCAGCTTATGATCCTCGCGAGCGGCACCCCGTCGTTCCTCAGCACCCTCCCCGCCGGGCCCGTCTTCACCGCAACCTACTCCTCGTCTTCTGGTGTCTCCGCCACCGTCGCCGCCGACACCGCCCTCCCGACCAGCGGGACGATCACCTACGTGTCCGGCGCGCCCCTTGGCGGCGCCTCCACCCACAAACTCTCGGCCGGCAAAAAAGCCGCCGCGGTCCTCCTCCCCTGCTCTTCGTCATCCTCTGCGGCCTCGCGTACCTCAAGATCAAGCGCACGCGCGGACAAGCCAAGCGCAGCGCCTGGTCCGAGACGCTCGACAAGCGCATGTCGATGATCTCTGCCGATTGGAAGTCGATCACGCCCGGCGGCGCCAAGGAGGCCGTGCGTCAGTCTATCGCCGCCTCGCGTCCCTCGAATGCCTCCTTTTCGTACGGCGCAGGGGCGATCAAGACGGGCGCAGTGGAGGGCGAGCCGGTCGTCATGGGCGAGAAGACCCGCGGGGGAAGCATCGAGATCAGCGAGAAGGATCTCCCGCGTACCACCCTCGGTGCAGGCGTCGGCGTCGGCGTTGGTGCGCGCCGCCCCCGCACGCACGCCAACCCGCCCGACCGTGGCTCGCGCGCAGTCTCGTTCGCCGACTCTGCCCATCCCCGTCCTTCGACCGGTTCCCGCCCCTACTCGCGCGGCAGTCGCGCTTTCCACACTGCCTCCTACGCCGCCGATGACGACGAGGAGGGTGTCCCCGCGATGCCTCCCGTCCCGGCTCTCCCTTCGCCTTCTCGCGCTGGTGCTTTCGGTGCTATCGAGCGTCTCTCGTCGGAGAAGACGAGCCCGACGGCGGCGACCGGAAACGGGGTGTACGGCAACACGGCGGCGTGGAGCAGCGGCGAGCGCGTCGAGGGTGTGGATGGCGGGTACGGTGCGCAATCTGTTAGCCCGACTGGCCGTGTACACACTATCAACTACCCGGCTGGGATGATGAATACCTCGAGCGCTTATGATGTTAACGGTACGCCTTTTTCTCCTCATCCTCCGTCTGTATCTTCGTATTCGATGAGCTGATTTATTTTTCGTGATGTAGGCAACGACGACCACTTCGCATACGGCACGCCCTCTGCCGCCGACGCGTCGTACTTCTCACCGATCACCCCCACCCCGCACGCCACCACTTTCGCACAGCGCCAATCCACCTTCGATCAGGTCTACGCGCAGGACCCGAGCGCCGACAGCGCGTACGCCGTCAACACCTTCAGCAGCTTCCCTTCGAGCGGTTATTCGAGCACCGCGGTGTCGAGCCCGGATTTGAGTGGCACGACGAGCCCGAGGCAGACTGCGGGCCCGCTCACCTTGACGCCCGAGGACATCCGCCGCCGCATGACGATGCAGAATGGACAGGAGGGGTGGAGGCAGAGTGTGGATGAGGTGTTTGGGGCGTTGAGCCGTGAGTAGCTGTTTCCTTCGTTTTTTTTTTTCTTGTTTTTTTTGGCGTCGAGGGTGCGGCGGAGTGTGCACGGGCGAGAGAAGAGGGGTCTCGGAGTCTTCATCTCCTTGCTCCACTTTTCCTCCCTCCTCACGGGAGGAGAGAGCGCACCACTCGTGCATGGAGTGGACGCTCGCTCGAGTCGACGTGGAGGTCGATGTGGAGGATTTCGAGACTCGCTGCGCTTCCCTTCCATTTCCTCGTCCTCTGCTTCTCGCCCTTCCGCCTGGCGTCCCTCTGCTTCCTTTTTGTCGTCGATGCCAATACTAATAATTTTTTCAGTCATGCGCACCGGCTCCACCTCCGGCTCCAACACCAACGCCAACGAAGACGACGACGGCGACGAGTACCTCTTCGCCCCATCGCAGAGCGAAACGGTGTTTGCGTACCCTGGGACCCCGGCGCCGGGGAGTGGGTTTGGGAGTGAGTGTCCCGTCCCTTCTTTCGTCTTTATTTCCTTCGATTTTTGGTTTCCTTGCGCGGTATTTTCCCGCGATGTGGGGCGGCTGCGTGCGGGGGGGTGTACTCGGGCCATGGCGCTGGGACGTCCCTGCCGCTCGGTGGCGGCGCTGGGATGTCGCTATCGGCGGAGTTGGCGCTGGGTGGACGGTGCATCCGTCGAGTCGCCAGTTCGACGTTTTGGCGCGTTCGTGGCGGCCGGTGCGGCTCGAGCGTGTTCCCACCCATAGGTCCTTTTGTTCCCTTGCCCTTCTTCGCATCGCAAGTCCAGCGCTGGGTGAAGTGGGGACTTGGCCGAAAGAGGCAAGCGCTTGACCATAAAAAGGCAATTTTTGGCTTTTCGCTGGGGCGGGGGTGTGGTGCTTGTGGGGTCGGGAGCGGGTGTCGGTGGTGCATTTTGGTTCGTTGACGTGTTTTACGGCGTCAATTCGGAGAGGATGGCGGACCTGGTGTTTTTCGTCTCACGCGGGGAGATTTTCTATTTTTCTCTGCGTCCGTCCTTCGTGGGCCTTGGGGGGGTGGCTTGGGGTGGCGCGTTACTGCGCTGATATGCCCGCCGTCTCTGCGCGGATATGCAGAGTGGGCGGTGGCTCGAAGGGTAGGTCGACTGTCAAAGGCTCTACCTTTGCGTAAGTGGTGACTCCCCCGGTAGCCGGGTCGCGGCTGCCGCCAGGTTTTTACCCTCGCTGGTGTCGCCGGCGTTGCGGTTGTCGACGCTGACCGGCGCGGGGACTTGAATATTTTTTCTTTACATCTTCTGTCATCCTCTCTTCGTTATCCTGCGCGGCACTAACCGTCCTTTTCCCCACCAGGCCCTGCCCCCTCATACACCTCGTCCCCCGCCCCCCGCCTTCACCACCCCCGCCGTCGTCTCCACCCCGACCACGGCCTCCTCCACCTCGCCCTTCGCCATGCCCATGCAGCCGCCCACCATGTCCCCCGACGCGATGCTCCGCGCCTACGCCGCCAAGCACGCCTCCGTCACCCCCAGCCTGAGCCGCAAGGCGACCGCGGAGGTCGTGGGCTCGCTCAAGGACACGGGGATGCGCGTGCTCTACAAGCCCGAAGACGACGCGAACCCGGCCAGAGCCGCGAGCCCCGGGTTGATTCGTGCGGGGCCTGGCGCGCGGATTAGCCGGTAGACGGTGCGCACCTGAAGATCGTACTGTGACGATGGAGAAGACGACGTGAAGAAGACGTGAATTTTTGTGCTTATACCTTCGCGGGCGCGCGGTGCTGGCTTCGCGCACCTGCCACCAACTTCCTTCTACCGACGACTGGCTCCCCCCCGAACGACCGACTGGCTCCTCGCTTGCTTTAACCGACTGGCTCCTCGACTTGGCTCTTCTCCGATAAGACCCACGCGCTCGCCGCGGCTGTACCCACCACCACCCACACCCGATGTTGTTATATCATATCACCACCACCGAACCTACCTTGCGCCTCCCCCGCCTACGCTCGTTCGTCCGCGGCGTGGCGGCTGGCGTGTCCGCTCTCTACCCCGCCTGCATCCCTCCTCGTATCGACCTGTGTCTCGAATATCGTTTCTTTCTTGGTCCTGTGATTCACCGTAGTATCCATCCATCCGCATCCCATCCATTCAATTCCACTTCATGCGTCCCCGTACATTCCACGAAGCCAGACTTTCTACTTTACCCAAGTACATGATTTTTCGGTTACACCACCACTTACTACTTGTTGCTGTCGCGCGCATGGATACTATACTTGACGAGTAGGTAGATACATCCAGATTGTGCGTAGTTTTGGTGTTTATGTTATACCCCCTTTGACAGCGTCTCCGGGTGTGTGCGACTGAGGACGAGGAAGAAAGTGAGGTGTATGGTATAGCACAGCGCGAGCGGTGTATGTGAGCTCCAAGGCGAGTAAATGACTTACTCGGTAACGGTGTTCAGCCTAAGTGTACGAGAGCTGATTCCTTGTTTTCTTGCAGTGACAAAAACACTGTTGAATTTGACCTGCACAAACACGCTATTCATTCGGCATTCTGCAGCGCGGCGAATGAATTGGCGGAGCACAAATCGCGGTTAAATTCTCGACAGCGTGCACTGCGTCGGACGTTTTGGGGAAAATGTTCAGCCTGGAGCACTGACAGAAATCGACGAAAGTCAAACGAAGCCTCCACTGGTCGTCGAAGACATCAATGATGCGTACATAACGCAGTCTGTTTCCAGCGTGCCAGCATTCTGTCAGGACTCATCATCGAGTCTGTCTCTGTCCGACGGTAGTTGTTGGTGCTAATTCAAAGCAAAAGTCGAGAGCAAATCAACGTTCACTCAACATTCACGAGACCTTCCAAAGTGGAGAGGAAGCTAGAGGAAGCTTTGAATCAATCGAGTTCATGGTGCCGATTTACTCTATCATTCGTCTTCCGCCGCAGGCCGAGTTCATGTTCGAGGTATTCAGTCACTTACAATCTCAGTAGTTCCAGTTTCAATTTCGCCCTGGCCCCGAAGTTGAGCGCTAAGTGCGGAAACCTACACAGCCAACGGCAAACAGACAGAGACTCAGATGGATTCTTCTCTCAACATTGGCGGAATCAGCCAGAGAGTTGGAACCGGCGCGCTCGTAAATCAGAACGGTGAATTTTTGCAGCTTGCCCCGTCTTGTCCAGCAATGTGAATGGCTTCTGTTACAGGAAAATCAGACTGAGCTTACTACCCTTGTCTTACGTACCTACCTACCTACCTACCAGCTCAAAACCACCAAAAAAAATAGCCGAAAGCTTTCTGGCTAAAAGACTCGCTCACACAATGAAGATTTCGTTCTAAACTCTTGACATGACGACATTCTGAGAACAATAGATCCCCCAGCAATTCACCTCCTTCCTCAACAAAATCTAGCTTCAGAATTGACCTTCAGGCGAAGGTCCACTAACAATAAAAAATTAGCTCGATGCCCTTTGGAGTAATTGAATATATGCTCACAGGCTGGCAAACGCCGTCATCGATCTGGCAGTTTGGGGTGCCTGGACAGGCATTTGGGCAAGGAACGTTGACAATGGAACCCGATACACAGACACCGTGGCATAGGCCGTCGTCGGCGCACGAACCAGGGCATCCGGTAGGGGAGGTGCAGACGCCGCACTGTTCCCTTTGGGGTGACGAGGGGGTTGGCCGCCGCGAGAGTGACCGCGGTGGCAAAAACGAGCGCAAAGAGACGGGTGGAGTACATCGTGAAGGTTTTAGTTCGGTCGGAAACTGGCTGAAAACAAACTTAACGGCTCCTTATATACCGTTCCTATTTCCCGTTTCGTAAAGTTGAACAGACGGGCTTCAAGGCCGTCGCGGGAATTTTTCTCCAAATCAATTGAATGTCAAAAAATGATTACCCTCAGCCTACATCAGACTCCGTGATCTTTATTCAATCTCTTTGATCTTCATCTACATTTCATTTACCTGTCTCTGTACATTTATAAATGTAGAACTTGCATCTTGATATGGCCCCAAATTTTACACAGGGGTAGGCTGAGGCATGGAGAACATACCTACAAAACATCACCATGTCCCATTCAACAGTACGGCCTCAACATTGATAACAATCTTCATCAAATGGGGAAAAGACGTCGAGCGCGTCTCGTACCGACGACGAGTTTTGCTTTGAACAACCTGAAAATTTAGACAAGGCTTCATAATACCTCTGGCGTGCCCCTGGTGCATTTTGTCACCGATTCGACAACATACAAGTTCGCAATCTGATTTTTATGATTTGAAGTCCGCGACTCCCTCGAGGTCTCTAGGAATGGGATTGCCTCTGAAGTGGTGGATGATTGGTACTGAAGGTTAGAGGTACCCTGACCCCCAAGTTGGAGTCGCTACAGATAAAACCTGTTGTCGCTCGTACCGACCTCGTACTGGTCGTACAAGTTTCCAAATTAGGCAGTACGAGCCAAGTACGACCGACGACAGAAAATCGTCGCATCGGCTCCAAATTCAGACTGAGCACCCACGAAACACTACCCACACTATTTTCGCAGTGCTTCGTATGCATAGGAGCTGCAGGCGTATTTATGTCCAAATCGGGTCAGTACGAGCCCAGTACGAGTTTCACTCGGAGGACTTGAAACTTTGTGAGATGGAATTTCATACCTGTGGCATACTTGTACTGGTATGGTTCCGTGCGCAAGACATGCGGTGGATCCGAAATCTCACCCTCCCAAATTTGGAAGTCAACCCCCACCATCAGTATTGTAGGACGCCGATGACGCGTCAACGCACAGAGCTCACGAGCAGCGACTACGTCTTTCCAGGTGCTCATCCGCAGGACCAGGACGTCCGCCCCCACCGTTCCGCTCTGTCGCCTCGCTCGCGTCACTGCCGTGCGAGCCGTTCTCCCCGTCACCTGCGAAGACGGCGACTTGATGCCGGGGCCGCTCCACTTCCTAGTCCATCCAACGACACACCCAGCCTCGCCTTCTCTCCTGTTTACTATCGCTTCTGGCGCCAGTGCTGCTGCTGCTCCCGTCACTTCAATCCATGCAATCGTGCTGATGTCGCCTGCTTTCCTCTCTGCTGTCCACCGTTCCCCGTTCGCTGCGCGACTTTTAGCCTCCTGCTTCCAATTTCATCCCTCTCCCGCTTCCCTTCTCTTTCTCTTCACCCACATGCTACTGCCCCAGCGCTTCAGGCTTCTCCTCGCTCGTGCCGTACGCCCTCTGTTCAAATCCATTTCTCTTATCCTCGGTCAAGCTTTATTACATCTGTATCTGTATTGCTTTGACTGGTTTTTTTCTGGAGTCATGAACGAATGTGGTATGGCAATGCAAGCGGCATTCCCTCAGCTGTGTCATCTATTATCTTCTGTCTTCTTTAAACTTACTTCCCTCCCCTTCCTTTACCACTCGGGCATCGTCCCGCCACTCCGCTTCGTCCAAGCGCATCCGCGCACCTCCTGTCAACCCCCCGTTCGACGACCACGACCGGGCACACTAGCCGCACCCCCTCCGCGTGCCGCCTCTCCGCGTCTCATCGACGACACGCGGCATGCATACCGTGCTATCCTGTATGGCGGTCAAGCCTGCGCACGTCGCCTTTTTTATGCTTCCATGTCGCTCCGCGGTAGGTGTATATTCTTCTCTTTGAATCCTGCTTCGTCTATTGCCGACCGTTATCACCCTGCTCCAGGAGTTACGCCCTCCAGTGGGAAACAGAAACAGTTTGAAGGTACTATACGTGTCCCGACATTCATTCTTTTCTTGTCCATTCCATTGGAATAATATTTTTCGGTGCTTTATCCCCGCTGTGTCTTGTTGCTGAAGTCAAGCACACATCTCGACCCGTCGGGACTCTTGCCCACGACACTTCGCTATGCGCGGCGTCGCTCGCTACTTCGTCCTTCATTTCGTATTCGACATCTCTGCTCAACAGTGCTCGAACTCGACGACACTTGTCGCTCGGATTGCCCCTATGCCTCACCTACTCCATCTCATTTATCCTCTATCCCACATAGATCTCCGCTCGCGCTCTCAGAAACGTTTCCCTAGGCACGATCCATGTGTAACTAGCAGACAACTGCGCATATATCCTGCTCTCGGCCCGAGAGCTCAAACGTATGTCCAATTCATCCTCCCCTCCCGCCTTCACTGATGCTTGCTTTTCCTCCGATTCTCAGCCCACTCGGATCGCTGTGCGTGCCCTCTTTGCCGCACTTCCTCCCTTCCTCATTCTCTAGTACGCTGTTCTTCTCCTTTATTCTCAGTATTCCCAGCTTGCGTTTCTCATGCTCCCAGGATCAATTTCTAGTTCCTCTCGTCGTATCCGCACAATTGCACGGAACATAAATATGACGCAGATATAATATTGAGGTGCAACGTCGGTCTCCCACCCGCGATTCCTTCTTCACTTCATCCTTCTTTCTGTGCTTATCCCCCGTCAATGTCCTGCCCACGCGTCGGACACGTTTCCCACAGCTCCAACAACATATCTCCATGCCCGACGGTCTACTCGGCCTTGCGAGGCGTCGACATGCTACCCTATCCCTTGGACCGAGGAGCTCGGAACGGAAGCGATAACGAGTTGCCTGCCTAGCATTCATCTCCTGTCTGTTATTGACTTTTCTTTCCGCTCTGTGCCGGATTGGCACCGCAACATTTTCCGTTAAAGTTCAGACTGCAGTGAAATCCAGCGTGATCCAACAATTTCTGGCAGGACCAGGGCCATGCATTCAGGCACATATTCAGCCAAGTTTTATTTCCAGCTGAAAGCGGTACCTTCCGAAATGTATGTATTCCCTGTTGCAGTCTGTATGTTTCGCTCACCGAGAAAATCCCAGGGAGTTGGTGAAAAGTTAGGCAGGAATGATGTCAATTCAAGTCAGTGAGTTCGAATACTATAAAAATTGATGCTGATAGGATTTGTCCAACGATCAAGAAAACCTTTCGAAGCAGCTCCTAGGGACTCT